>JAVJGJ010000001.1:91295668-91415452 GCA_035590215.1 Microhierax caerulescens | reverse complement strand
GCCCCCCTTTCAAGAACTTTAGTTTTGTAACTAAGAAACCCCCCATTAAAGTACCTAAAATGTCAAGGTGTACAACACATTCAATGAATTACAAGTGAAATGCACATTTTTAAAAAAGCAGCTTTTTGCGTGCACCTTAAAAATGCAGAAAATAAACTGCAAGTGCCATAAAGCTTGTTTTAATGAATAACTATGTACGCACTGGGAAGTTTTACATGCACATATATCATGCTTCAAATGCTAAAATATAGTTAAAGTTTAAACATTTTGCTGAAGAAAATATGCAAGAGAACTTGCAGAGAATCAACATGTAGAAAACCTGTATGTTCAGTCTTTCATCACTCAGTATTACTGAAGTTATTAAGCACTAAACTAATAGTAGCATTCAAACTGTCTTTTCTTTTTTCTTTTTTCTACTTTTTTTTTGCCTTAGTAGCTTGCTTTCTTTTGCACAGAATGCTTCAAATGTACCCAAATGTTTCAGCAGCTGTACCCTTACGCAAAAATCTTCAGAGAATTGAAGGCTTTTTTTTTTTTTGCATTGCATTGGTGCCCTTGGTAAATAATCTAAAATGCTACGTGATGTTAAATGGTACAAGGCATTGCATAGCATTAATGACAGAAAATGGTTTGTTTCTCTTTTGTAGCTATTCCTGTTAGTTATTTCCATGTTCTTAACATAGAAATAAGCCCATGATTTTTCTTCGTTTTTAAACACACCAAAAAATGCTTATTCAATCTTTTAGTTGTCTTCATAATTAGATAAACTTTGTATTTATGCATGCGCAACACATACTTGAAATATAAAGTATCTGTTATGCCTAAACAACAATGTTTTGGACACCAGCTGAAAAAAGCCAGGAAATGTAAATTGACTGATATTCCCTACTTGCCTCATACTATTGTAAGTAGGTTTTGTGGTGAAAAAGTACAATGATGAGAGAAGTAAGAACACAGCATCAGTCCTAACACTGTGTTTCCTGGCTTTTGTCAGTTTGTGTCACAACCTTAAATTGTTTTTAATTTCCTCAAAAAGGGGGCAAATACATTTTCCAGAATGTAGTAATACATACAAATATAATTTACTGTGCAGCCAAGAACATGAGCTATTGGGATCTGAATTAGAGAAGAATTTCTTAGAAGAATCTCCTTCTGAATTTTCCAGCCATGTTTAAGTCACCCTATTTAACTTTGTAATTTCCACCCAGTATCTAAATGACTGTTGGAGACCAAAGAATTCCTTCTCCAGTAGAGGAGTAGTAGAGCAGTATCTTGCATTCAAACACATGCTAAAGGTGGTTTTTACAAATGTTTTCAGGGTTTGTGTTTTTCTTCTACTGTTTTTGAGTAGTAGTTTGCTTCTACTGGATTTAGAGCCACTGAGGCAGTTTCTTTATCTCTTGGCAGATTTGGGAAGTACAGAAGTTGCTTGAAAGTTTTGCATTTGGATGGTATGAGAGAATTGAGTTGGAGTTAAGATCTGTTGTCTCCTCACAGGAATAATGATCAGGTTAGATCCAGGTGCTGTTACAGCGAATTGCAAGATGTGTATAAAGACGGGTCTTTGCTGATGGAGGGACAGGATGCTTGTTCCTTGCTTGGTGTGAAAGAAAAATGTAGATCATACTCTCAAGATGATTAATGTTTGTGTATATGCATGCCTATGAGATTGACGAATTGTAGTGGCTTTTATTTGACATAGTTGATTTTTTTTCTACTTCATGACTTTGTCAACAGAATTTGAAATACTTTCACCTGTGCATGTCTTTCTACATTTTTAACTTTTCAGATAGCGTACAAGGCAGACACCTCCACTGATTATACATTAAACCTTGTTTAAAGGTCTACAGATTCTTTAAAAAGCATTACTCTAAGTGCAAATTGATGTTTTGCACTGAGCTGTCCTATATAGCAGGAAAATACAAAGGACATTTGTACAGGTTCCCATTCTTGAGACATCGTTATTATTGTTATTATTATGCAGATGAGTTTGGTACACTTTATATAAGCATTTTGAAATACCAAACTTAAAGATATGCTATTTATTTAATGCATTTCAAAATTTTCTTGAAGTATATATGGAGGAGGGAAAAATTATCAGAAATACCTAAATCACATGAAATATTCATGTGTCTTAAGAATTCTTGAGTGTAGTATTCTCTTGAGCATTTAAAATAAAGGTTATTTAAAATAAAATAAAATAATTTGAGCCACCATATTTCCTGCTGCAATGAAGTTGTCTCTTTCTCCTGAAAAAATGGTTTGGGAAGCCACAGTTTACTTATTATTAAGAAAAATAGTGAAGGCAATAACAGTGAAATTACATAGCAACAAAAATTGTGAGACACATTGGCCCAAATTTGTGATTAATTATATATCTTAAAATGTTAAAACATTATAATGAAGTCTTTGTGCCTCTATATAATTTTTTATCAGATAACAGAAAGACTTGGGATCCACAGATCCTCACATCTCAAAAATACCATGATTAGTTTGCTGCTTTGCACCCCTAAGCTATTTTGCATAGTGAATTATGTCAATGAAGTAATAAACTGGATCCTTATAGTCTGCCACACTTCAGATGTATTTATTATACAAAAAAGAAACTAAATTTCACAACTTTGAAACCAAACTGAAATCAGCAATCTTGGAATAAAGATTGTTAGAGAAGCATACAACTACAAGGTTTTTACTCAGTACGTTTTTTAAAAATTATATATGAATATGACAGCCTTTTCTTTACATGATGAAAACTTTCCCTGCTTGAGCATGATACCTTTAAATATAAAGTTTTTAAAAAATTATGGTGAGCCTGTAATAGTGATGGTTAAACTATAAAAAAAAAACCAGCTGGCTCATGCAGACTTCAGATAATTCTAGGCAGTTCTCCCTGAGTGCTCACACTTTACCAAGCTAGGCCTGGGCAAGTTTAAAATCTTTTGGAATTAGCCAAGGTCAGACCCAAACTAAAGTGGCTTTCAGGGGAAAAAGTAGAAGAGTGGCTTTTTTAGCCATTTGGAATAACTGAGGTGCAGGTGCACTCTCCTCGTCCCAGCCCTGCTCCGAGCAGATAGGGTCCCGAGGGCGTCCGGCAGTCCCCCGTGGGTCCGTCCGAGCGCCGTGGGGCGGCACGGCGAGGGCAGGCTGCCGAGGCCGCGCCGCTCCGGCGTGTCGCCAGGGGGCACTGTGACACCACAAACTCCCCGGACCTGGGGCTGCGGTAAGAACTGTTCTAAACTGCAACAAAAACAGCGAACTTGGAAATCGGTTTTGTCTTCAGATGTTCCAAACCAGTATTCCAGCAAAGGAAATGAAAAAGGGAAACTAAACGAACTCCCCCCCATCTCTCTCTGGTTTCTATTTGTAATACTTTATTTCTACAACAAGCACAAACCACTAGAAAGGCAGAAAACAAAATATGAATTTTTCCTTCTTTTCACTGTAAAACTCTGTAAAAAACAATAAAAAATTCTGGACTATATTAGATGGCCTGTTTCTTGTTTCTTCTTTTTTCTTTTTCTTTTTTTTTTTTTTTTCTCCTTTCTGTTATGTTCACTGAGCTCTTTGCATTTTAATTTTGGAGGAGGAAAAGAGAAAATAATGTTTTGTAGAAATACACAGTAATTATCAGTTGGACTAAGCTAGAGGCAGCAACTGATGGCATAAAATGGTTATGTTTTATGTCAAAAATACTTCCAAACAGGACAGAAAGTTGCACTCGATTTAGCATAAGAAGCTCTGTGTGTCAGAAATGACAGATTTCTGAAGAAAAGAGTGTGTAAGATTCTAAAGAAAAATGAAATTTGATATATGATAAAGATTTAATTTTAAGGCTCCATCAAACATTATCTTAGATTCTGAAAACAAATAATAAATGAAATAAAAGAACTGTAGTTGATGGATACATTTAATTAGGGTTTATTTACCATGGGCTATATAAACACTTTTGTTTCTGTAAGGGAAAGGATTTGTACCTGCAAGTTCTGCCTTGAACATTTAAAGTTAAAAACAAATGTTTTAAGAAAAGAAACTAACATAAAACAGCCCAGTGTTGGCTTTTGTGTCTTTGTAAATGTCTGTGGCGGTTTCTCCTTGTCTGAGGAAAAGAGCCATTCATTAAATTAAAAGTGAACCAGTTAAACTGGACCTTTCATTGAAGAAAGTCTCCCAGTGATCCATGCTTTATTTGGTGGATTGTCTTACAACACAAATAAACCAAGGGGGTTTTTATCTTGGGATCTAAAAATACTAGAAAGAAAGGAAATCCAAGCAAGGCAGAAAATACTAGGAAATTATTTCCTATTAAACAGACCCTCTGCCTCCATATATCTCAAATCATGAAAGTACACAAGAAAGAAGGGCTCATATTCCTTTCTGTCTCAGGTTAAAAGCCAGTGACAGAGGAAATCGAATTCAAAGGTATCGTCAATGTTTGCAGTGTTTAAAAATAGATAGAAAGAAATATACACTAAAAATCCATCACTATTTTCTGGCAGCTAACTACTAAATGCAGATGATGTTGCTGTCTCGAAAAACAATTGACACAAGATAGGATCCTATGTGGGAAATATACTTAAAAAATGCATAGATACTTAGGGCAGGTTCAAAATTTTTTTAACAAAATACTTCAGCATTTATTTAGGTAACTGGTTTTGCTGACTTAAAACAGATGCACAATACACGTTCTCTTTTCAAATATTATGCGTAGCTTTATAAATCCTGCATGAGAACATTTTGTGATAATAGGCAACAAAGAAATCAGTATAGTTTGGAAGAACAATTACTGTAAAAGAAGCAGAACAGTTTGAGAATTTTTTTTCTTACTTTTTTTCTGCTGCTATTGAAATCTTGGTGGTTTCATTTATATTTGTATTTTTCTGAGACATTTACATGGAGTATTTCCAAGATTAAACTTTTTTATCATTGTGTATTTAATGAAAACCAAGCAGAGTAACATATTCTGAGATGCAGGACTGAAATTCAGAGCAAAATGCGAGTCTTATACACTTAAATTGCATTAATGCATAGCTGGTTAAATTTTGAAGGCTGTTAGTGGTTTGACATAATTTGTGTTTTTGGACAGTGAAACTGGGGTGCTGTAAAGGACTCCAAAGATGGCCTGAAAAGTCCCTTGATGATCATGCTGATGAGCACCCAAAAGGCACTAATTCCTTCTACAAGTTGCATACAGGCAAGTGCATTCATGTACATGTACATTGACAATTTTTATCTTCTGTGAGCACTAAAAATAGCTTTGCCTTTTATCTTTGCTTGTCAGCAGTGTCCATACATAAATATAGCACATCTAATAAAGTCTCTTTTGCGCCCACAATGAGCGTCTTAATTAATACTCCATATAATTCCATAACATTTATTATTAATAAGTATTAATACAACTTAAAAAAATTACAGAGCCATTCTCAGAATTATGACTTTGACCTAGCATGTCTGGGATGAAAAAATGTACAGAGATAATAACTGCTTTTCTTGATTTCTTGGCATAAAAATGAAACAGAACTAGGTGAAATTAAACAAAGAGATGCCAGGGCATTTTAATAACACCTTCCTGTATGTGTGATTCTTTTTAGTGATACAGGCATGATTGTACTGATAGTGCAAAATATTTTTTTCCGATAAAGCCCACTATTGTGAGTAGAGTGCCTAAATTAGGAAAAAAAAAAAAAAAAAAAAAAAAGAGTATCTGCATATATTCTTATGCACTTATGGTAGAAAGTATTTGCATATTTAACCCCTAATTGTTTCACGGACCTTCCCCTTATGCAGTGCAGAGGGGAACAAGGCAGGACAGAAAGGGCAAACAGAGGACTGAGAGGGAGCACGATGGGCCTAGGAACAGTGGAAGTGTATGTGTGTGAGAAGTAGGTGATATATGGTTTAATGGGTATAGATGGGGAAAATATCTGTTCTCCTGTTCTCATCATCCCAGAAGCCTGCTAGAAGTCTGCGATGTTTAATGCTGGGAGTAATAGTGAGAATTTTCTTAAGTTAATAGGTCTTCTCAGAATGAAAGGGGTATGGAGCTCTGCAGCTTTCTGCTCACAGCTGTTCAGCCATCGTGGGAGTCATTGCTTCCAGAGAGTTCCTCCCTGAGAAGGTACTGTAGCAACTCTGTATAGGATAAGATTGTGTAAGATACTTTCTGTCATTCACTGCTAAAATGTAGCTACTTCTAGGATAAAATATAGTAGTTACCAGTGAACTGGAAGAATATATAATGGTTCAAAGACTTACTTCTCAATCCTTTACCTTTTATGGGACTTGCAATACATTTCAATTCTAACAGTTGCAATGAAGTGGGAAAAGATAATCTCTGCTAATAATCCATTTATAAAATGAGTTCATACTGATGACTTACCTTGAAAATTCTGATCCAGTAGAAGTTGGAAGATAAACTAATACTAACCAGGCCTAATTTAGAAGGATTTGTTTTGGTTTAGACCAAAACAAAGTATATTTCTGACTGTCATCTGATTTTAGGGGAGCAGATTTTCTGAAGTCTCACCCGGGCAAATAAATAAGAATTCAAAATGTTTTCTCCATCCAGGATGCATCATATGAGTTTAGCTCATTCCAAAAATCCGTCTAGTCTCCCTGGAGCTTAAATGACAATTTAGCCATCCTGAAAATCTGGCCCTTTGCACAAAATGGAGCAGAATGTAAGTGGGTTTACTTCTGACAAAGCAGTACTCAACAGCTATCTAGTCCTGGGTTGCCAATTGCTCCATTCTTCTAAGTGGTGATCATTTGTAATCTGTGGCATTTAAGTGTGGGCTACTGTATATCTGATGTGTCCAGATATTTTGTTTATTAAGTAGAAAGGAATTTTGCGCTCTGCCTGTTTGCCCAGGATTTCCTGACATTCAGCAGCCTTGCTGGAAATCTAGTTTTGCTGTGGCTGCTGAATGTTCACAGGTATCAGAGATGCAGCTGCTGTGTTGTACTTACATGTAGGATGTACTATACTGTACAGCTGATCTGAGCAGACATAGCAAGCCTGACATTCTCAGCTTGCTAGACTGACTGTGTATGCTTGTGATTGATTGTGGTGCACATTCAGCTTTGTTGCAGAGTCAGTCTGCACATAAGTGCATGTTGCTGTCTAGGAGCCCTTTCTATCCAAAAGACCTTACTGTGAACAGTTTACAGTATTAGTAAGAGAAAATTTCCAAATGCTTTGCACATTTGAACTTCAGACAGTTTCCTCATCCTAATTAAAGCTGGTGAGTGGGAGCGTACCAATCATCTTCTGGCATATTAGTGTTATTTTCTGACTGATACAGATGAGAGAGGTTTGGTATAGCTTAATAATAGTTGTGCTTTGAAGAAATGTTTGGTTTATACAGTTAAAAAGGAAAATTTGTTTGGGGTTGTAAAGGCCTAAAGGGCATAATCTGTACGATCTGATCCATTTGCATTAGGAGCTACTACATTGAAGCACAAACCAGCCACTTGATTTCTTAAGCACCTGAAGAGGAGGAGAGGCAGGGGGCTTGAGGGTGGAGGAGAGGGGAGCAAACAAACCTCAGCCACAGCCAAAGCTTTCACAACAGAAGTTTCATTGTTTTAATTTAGAAACAGTCACATGTGTAAAAGTTACAATTTTTTCCAGCATTTCCATTAGTGCATTTAAATCGCAGTTGTTGGAAATCTTGTTACAGGTAAGAATGTACTTTTCATAAGCTCTCAGAGAACAGTAAGGGAAGCAAAATAAGAAGCAAAACCCTTTTTCCTGACAACCCCCCCCCCCAAAGTCACCTAAAAATGAGGGGATTAGCTATTATGAATCAATAGGAGGCACTTTTGAAAGAGGAAGCATTGCCATCCAGGTTTGAGGGAAATGAAGTGTTTATTGGAACAAAAATATCCTCTTTGTTCAAATGTTACTTCACTGAATTGTGTATTCCCTTCTGAAGAGCATGAAAAGCGATGGAAGAAAATGTTTTATGCCACGTTTCCTTTCTTTTACCACTCATGTCTTTTTCTTTCTGTCTTCCTGTTTTACCTTTTTTTCTGTGTCCATCTTTCTCATTAAATTACTAACCAATGATTTTCTAATTAATGCCAGTGTAATTTAATGTTCAATGAAGCTGTGACTATGTTTGATTTCTTTTTGTGATTCTGACCTGACCATTGAAACTAGCAGCATCTGTATAAAGCTGCAAAGTCCCTTGGGGCACTGAGCAACAGTTTGAACTCCCCCCTCCTTTTTTTTTTTTTTCTCTCCACAAAATGAAAGTGACTGCCATGTAGGATTAGTAGAAAGTATCCTCTTCATAGTGACTATAACTGTTTACCTTGCAGCTTTCTGAATCAGTTGATATTTGTTCACTTTCTTCTAAATTATTAAAGATAATGGAGTTAGGTACAAAGTTACGCTAATACAGCTGCTAATTGAGCTGGAACAACTATTCTTAAGAAAAATGGTGATGTAATGCTGGCAGATTTTGACTATAAATATTCCACAAACATATAATTATACCTGTCATTGGAAAATAATTGTGTATGAATATATTTCAGCTTGCAAGTTGTTTACAAACAGTTTTCAGAGACTTTTTTTCTTCAGTACTCACAATTTTTCGCACAATTGGTCACCTACATCACGTGATACTATTTCTACTCTGTTTTGGTTATGTAGCTCACAATGTCAGAAGAGCCTACAGTAAGGCTACGTGTATGCTGACAGAACAGACACTTGTACAGAGGTGTAGAAGCACAACTACCCATAACATTTTTCCTTACCCAGAAAGAGAAGAAATTTTTCTAACAGAAAATGTGTTTGCAAAGAATGGACCCAAACGATAGTAATTACTGCTGAAATGACTTTGGGATTGGTTCTTTTCTGGGGATCAGCATAATGTTCCCCAAGAAGCACTGCTGGTCAGAGTGGTCTTAGGAACTGTTCATCCCGTTTTTCAGGAGCACTAGGAAGCATAATCCTCAGTTTAAGGTGTTGGTGAAGGATGTACTCCATGAAATCTTGGGGCACTTATGTGAATTAGCCTCAAAACAGCAGTGTTAAGCAAAGTCTTCCTGAACAGCATTAGGCATCAGGCTGCAGTGTGTTTCCTTGCACGAGGGAGTGAAGGAGGACATTTCTTGAATGTCAGCACTGAAATGGTTGGCATTACCAGATCTGTTCAGAGAAGATGGGCTGTGGTGACTCTTCGGTAACTTTGTCTGCAAAGCAGATCCAAGCAGTTTTACAATAACTAAAAAGAGCAATGACACAGGTTCTGGTGTTGTGTCATAAACATGCACTTACTGGTATGAGTCAGATCTGGGTGTTTGTTGTTTTCAATCATATTATTCCTTTTTTGTGTAATTTTTTTTTCCAGTGGGAATTTTCCAATCCAGTGGGATTGGAAAGACTGTGTCACTTTCAGATGTGTGATGAACTCTGTCATAATCTAGCTCTTAATGACTTTATGGCTGCTTCTGCCGTGGTAATTAAGTTTATCCTTTGCTGGCACCATCCTACATCATTTAGATGAAGACAGAACTTTATTAAGAAGCATCATCATAGTTTTCCTGAGAGACTCTGTATTGAAGCAGAAAGTATTTAGGACACATTCTAGTTTAATTTTGAGGTTTGTTTTTATTTCAGGAGAAAGATTTGCAACATGATTATGTCTTTTTACATGGTAATGTGCAGGAGGAGGACGCATATTAGAGCGTTTAAGGGCAAATAAGAAAATATGCATACTCTGAGACACATATATGCTTCTTATATGACTCTCACCCATTGCTTCATACAACCGCTATTTACATTTGGAGCTAGTGGTTTCTTAAATGCTCAGAGCCCACAATTGAGCCCAGATTTCCAAAAGTGCTTGGCACCCAGCAGTTCTCACTGAGACATTTTTATGGCCAGATAATCAAAATTGCGCAGCATGGTGGAAGCTAGGGAGTTTTGAAAATCTAGCCACTTATTTTAATGCCCAAATGGAGGCTAAGTTCTTCAGGAAAGCTGGTTCATATATTACAGTTCCAGTGACTTGTATATCAATCCTTTAAGTAATTTTTTTTTCTTATGGACATACAGTCTATCATATATGTGCCCTTCAAAAATTTTTCCACTCATTCTTCCATATAAATTGTAATTACATTAGTTTCATTAAATTTGGAAAGTTGTTGGTTATATAGAAAAGATTGAAAGTTCAAATGAAAATCAGGTCCAGTAATTAGAGGATTTTTCTACAAGCATTTTTCTTTCCAGTCTTGACTTGGAAATGAAATTAAGACAAGAGACACCCCTTTCCAGGTTAGGAAGCAAACAAAACCAAACTGTAAAGGGTGAGGATTGCTTAGCTGAACTGCTTCTTATAAAGCAGTCTGACAGCTGAAAAGAAAAACACTGAGGTAACTTGTAAAGTGAATAAGCTTTAAGCTGTTACATTTGCAATTTTCTGCTTAGTGTTGCCTATCCTACTGAGCAGAGAGACTGGGTAGTATATGATATGCCAGTAATAATAGTCAGCATTTACTTTGTACTAAAGACATTAACTAACTAGCCTAACACCCCTGCAAGGTAAGGAAATGGTATGATTGCCACTTTGCCTGTGGCAGAGCAAGCACACTAGCAGAGGTTAAAGCCAACATTCACCAAGACAGTTGCTGGTTGTATTTCTCTCAATTTTTTCTAACAGTTGCAGAACCACCTCTTAGTGTCCCAAGAGACAGGCTTCCTCTGCACTATTCCAAGGACCTGATCCTCATTGACAAACATGCTGTAACATTTGTGATAATAAAGAATTACGATGAGTATTTCATGGTGGTCAGGGTACTTCACATCTGCCCACAAAAAGTTTGTTTTACTCAGGTAATTGTTAGACATGAATGACAATTCCTAGGCTTCCTAGAATTTCAGGTAAGTGCAATTAATAGCAGTCTCTATGCCTCATAAAGTTATTTGGAAGTAGGCATAGGGAAGGTCAAAATGTCTCATGTGCTGGAGGCGGGGTATGTGGATGCAGTCAGCAGAAGGCATGACTGAGACAAAGAGACGTGGGGAATCTTGGTTTTGTAGGGCCCATATTAGGTGAACTTCCTTGTACCTCTTGCTAGCACGAGTTGCCAGAAGCTCAACAGACCCTGTAGGACAGGGGTCCTCAAACTACGTCCTGTGGGATGGATATGCCCCCCCAGGGTCCTCAATCCGGCCCCCCGGTATTTACAGACACCCCTCACCACCACCCCGCAGGGGGTTGGGGGAGGAAACCAAGCAGACGCAGATGACTGCCTGCTGCTTAATCCGTGCACCGGCCCCCTATTTAAAAAGTTTGAGGACCCCTGCAGCTGAACTGTCAACTAGGAGTCTTGTAACATGCAGCTTCTGAGGGACCTAATGTCAGATCCCTGTGGGTAAAGGAAAGCATTGCAAGGCTCAGTGTTCCAGCTAAAGGAATTATTTTGTCTTCCTTTGCTGCCCAGTATGTAGGCTGTATTACCAGAGTAGGTCATACTAGCAGAATGCTTTGAACTGCATCCTTTGAGTAAGAATCGGCTTCCAGTGTGTTCACCTATAGACTTTCAGGTTTATGTAACTCCTGTTGGAACAACATGGTTCCTTGCTAGCTACCATCTAGAAACTGACCCGGTTTTTGCTAAAGATTGAGTAGGGCTGCATTTTCAAAAGCACCTAAGTCATTTTTCCCAGCCTCTGTACTGTTACCAGGAATGACACAGATATTTATGAGTGTGAGTCTCCTTAAAAGTCAGCAGATGGAAGCCCAGTTCTTTGAGTATAATCAGGTACCTGCCTCTTACTGATTTCAGTAGATACAATTTTATAAATATTTTAATATATTAGACTTGGGGCATGTCTGAATTAATAGAGAGGTCTTAAAGTTCCCCTCAGGTCCAGTTTTCCTTACCATGTGAGCTTCATGTCTCTTAGGTTGACCCCTAGTTTTTCACTTACAAAGCCCTAAAGCACTGTGGAACTTCTGTTTTCAGGGTTTGGTACACATTTTCCTGGGAAAGGAATGAGCTCAGGATCATTCCACTCCTCTTTGTTCATACACTGTGAAACATACTTGTATACTGTCCTCTCTCAACTGCTCATGAGCAGTAAACTCAAGAGACAAGCCTGGGAGATGTGGATTGTTTGCAAACCTGTATCTAAAAGGACTTCATTTAGGTAATACTAAGAAATAATGTGAGTAGCTTTAGAGAAGAGATAGGTAAGAAGTGACTTGTATGGTGTGGGTTGATGAATTCAAAAGGAATTTGTCTTTTGAAAATGTATGTGTAAGTCTTTCCTTCAAACAAAAAGAACTTAAGCTTTTTAAACAAAGAGGTCTTCTGACTGACTTAAGACATTCTGACACTGACTGGTTGCAAGTTCATTCTGTTGCCGGATCAGCTTCCTTAAACAGTCTTGTTAGGAAACCTCTGCCAAAAATTGTGTTTGAGGCTGGCTTAACGTGGTAGTAAATGAACTCTTTCATCTCCTTTCTTCCAGCAACAAGTGCTAGCTTAAAAATAAGGTGCTGAAAAGGACAAAAAAAATGTATGCTATGTCAGTACACTGTTTTTAATAGCATTACTAGTAGTGACTGGCACTACAATATGTTAAAATACTTTTTGCTATATGCCACAAAATACACAAATGGTTTGAAAAATTTTCATATGTCTTCCTCCCTGATGTGGAGTGTTTATGATTTCTCTTTTCCAGGACAGACTTTATGTTTAGTCCTTCTCCCCTTCTTCTAGCCCCTTTCTCCCACTTGCTTTGGATATATCATTTTTGCTTGGAGTATCTCTTGGAAAATCTGCAATTAGATATACAGAAACTCTGCATAGTAGTTCTTTCTTCTAATACAGTTCAATTTCTAGGACTGGGAGATACTTGGTTTGCTCTTTAGTATTGCAGGCAAGTTTTTGTGAATGCTGATGGAACTGACTGTTTGCAAGGTAGTTCTGTTTCTCATACCAGGTGCTCAACGAAAAGACTAGTTAGTCATTGGGAGAAAGCAAGGACAGAAAGTTTGTCTTTAGGAAGGACAGGTTCTGTACATTTCAGAGATGTCAGTTGACTATGAAAAGCAATTATTTTTTTTTTAACAACTGTATTAATTTGTCTTTCCTGTTAGGAATGTTTTCCTTCCAAACAAAAGAATTTGCTCTCCTTTCTTGTTTATTTTTCCCAGTTGAATTATTCTACCTGATGATGTGGACTTATTGTTACTTTTCAGTGAAAGATGAGGCTTGAAATTGAGTCAGTTGATGGTGAGTGAATACTGGAGATCCCAGATATGATTAGCACAATGTAAGGAGGTCCAGAAAACCAATATTCATGTCTATATAATTTGTGACAGCATCTAATGTTTTAGATAACAGACATGTTAGTAGTTTCCAGGTCTCCATCTCCTACCTCAGGGCGGGGTGTGTGTGTATTTGACATTGACAGGTAAACAAACTTATGACCAAATACATTGATGACTAGCAGTTGCTATTACTAAAAGAAGATCTCAAACAGTGGCCATTTCCTAGGGGTTCATTAAAAAAGTTATTCACATCCTTCTCTAAGCTGTTTAATTCCCCTAGTGGGGTAAAGTACTGACAACAGCTTTTGACGGAAACAGTAGTACAGCAATACTGTCCACCTTAATGCATTTATTTCCAGCTCCCCTTGCATTGTTATCCTTTTTTCTCTCTTATTTTCCTATTAGTAGTTGAAGTAGGAAGGAGAAGGCAAAGTTAGGTAACAAGATTGCTGTGGAAGCCTCAAGCTCAGATCTTTCAGTATATAACTTTCATGTAATTTCAGTTGTGAATCTGTCTTGTGTATAGGTTTTATGCAGTCTTCAGGCTGCAAAATGAATGATTTAGTTGCCCTGCAGGGTATGCAGACCAAATAAAATCAAGTGCACATGAGCTACTGTCATCTCTTCTGGCTTGGCAAGAAAAGGTGATGTTATATTTGCATCTACCTTAGTGTTATTAAATCTTTCAGGATTTGGGGTGTGTCATATTCTGGAATTTCATTAAAGCCTTATCATTAACTAAAGGGTCAAATTTCTAGTCTTCTTCATTGTAGAAAATAGCTTGTAAAGTAATTTCCCAAGTATAATAATGACTGAGTAGAGAAAAGGCAAATAAAAATAGTTCCTGTTTTGTTCTTTTCAGAATCTGAAGTTACTTCTTGCTTTTTGTTTATTTGTCTCTTTGGTTTTAAGATCCCGTGACTGACTTTCATATTCCTGGAAATGTGAATTCACACATCAGTTTTGGAAATATGGGAGGAGGGTGGTTCTTAATTCTGTAGATGCTTAAACTGGTATGAAGTGTCACGCTGGGAAGCTGCTGGAAGTTAGTGACGGGAGGTGCCAACTTACTCTCAAAGGTTCAATCTGGGGAGCAGTATTGGTACTATGGAGAATGTCAATACTACATAGCATTTGTAGCTGTGTATGTAAACTGGGATGTTGAAGTGGAATAGCCATGTTTGTAAGATTGCATTAGGATAGGTATTCCCTTTCTGTTGGATATCACTGCAAATGCCTTGGATTCAGTAATTCATGGAAGAAATGTCTTTGCTCTGTAACTTCACGCAGAACTCTGTGTCATACTGTTTGCAAGCCCAGAATCAACCATTGTAAAATGAGTCGTGTCTACTGTTGAATAAACATACCAAGGGCTTCTGATATTTCACTTACCATGTAGCATCACGGGCCACGCTGCTCCAGCAGAGCCTGCTTGAGCCTTTTGTTTCAGCAAAATGCACACCTGCCAAAAATAACATGAAGGTTTACCAGCCTGTATTTCTTCAAACAGTGCTGCTTCCTGCCCACATCCCAACCGAAGAATGTTTGTGTGTTGCTACCAATTTCTGCCAATGGATACAAGCAGTGAGGAATGCAGAAACTGCCACTAGGTTTCCAGAACAAGGCTTGACATATTTTGGCCCAAGAGAAATCAACAGCAACAAAGATTCTGTTTTCATGGAAGTCAGCCTAATGGGAAGGGAATGGCAGGGAGTAATTCAGATTCAGTGGGATGTATGTGAAGTAAGCCGAAACAGTTTCTTAGCAAAAGACAGGTCTGTGATCTCAGTCCTGTTAGGGTGTATCTGGACTGTTGTTATTTACTGCAGTGGAGTTACTGTGGATTTACATGAGACTGACACCAGAATAATGCTCACAGGAGCAGCTTTACCCACTGGTAGCTGAGGTTACTATGTATCTTACTGAGAGCACACCTAGATTTTAAGATTAGTGTATTTCTAATCCTAGTGTCTTTTTCAAAAAAAATTTTTTTTGAGGGCAATCAATATCTGCTTTAAGGGTGCTTAATGACTTTTCAAACAGAAACAGTCCACAGTCAAGGCAACAATGTTACAGTGCAAGCCACCAGCCTACTAGAAATGATACATCTGTCTATGAGTGTAAAAGATTTTTCTTGTTCTGCAACTCAGAAATTTCTTCACTGCTCAAGTAAGGTCCTCAGGGTAGAAATAACATACAATATAATTGCTGTTTTCTTATTGACCCTACAAGGTACATATTGTGGAGTGTATCTTAGAGGTTTTTTCTGTTTAAGAGAATTCTTCCTGTTATAGCTTCTGTACTCAGTGAATGAACATAAGGAGAAGGACATCCAGGATTTAAAACACTCGGTGAAGGAATGACAACTATGGGGTTGTTTTATTGTGTCCTCCTCATTTTTCAAGTTACTACATAATCTTTAATGGAAACCCCAAACGAATTTGGTTAATTAATTAATGGGTTGGTTCCTTAGCGGGTATTTGTTATTAATGGAGCTATAATAAGACTGTGTGGATTTGTACCATGAATCCAACTCTTTGAAGTGAAGAACTACAAAGTATTAAATATTCTTTCTGGGTGTGCAAAATTAAATACTGTGCATGGGATGTGTATATACATATGTTAGAACTTATTTTCTGGGCCCCCTGACCTTTGTGGTGTGTTGTAAGAAGAAGGTCTAGGAAATTCCCTTCTTACCATACCTGTAAATGTTCAATAGCTTGTTCTGTGGTTTATGTTATATGGTGAGTTTTGTGCTGGGAAAAAGTCAAGCCATTTTATGTCATCTTTTTTTTCCCCTCTATTTTTATTTTTCTCCTTTTTTCCTAAATGGTTCAAAAATGTTACTTTAGATATGTCGTTGTCAAGATTTTCTTTGAACCAACAGAGAGAAGCAGCAAATATAGTAACAAAGAACTTCAGAGCCCTTAGTCATAGTGTTCCTGGGCTTCAGATTAGTTTGAAGCAGGCTAGATCTGAAGTTCTGGCCTGGCTCAATCTCTGGTTGAAAGTAATCCTGAAGTGTCTGTAGGCTTGCAGTGAGCTAGCAACTGATAGCTTCTACTGATTATCTGAACTGACTCTTGAATTTAAAGCTCAAGGAAGAATCAGGGATGTGAAACACTATGAGAGATCCAAGGGTGAATCACTGGAAAAGGGACCACCACTCCTTTCCAAATAGGTTTTGGGTTTCTGTCATTCCTCTTTGTTTCTCTTTTTTTTTTTTTTTTTTTTTTTCTTGGAGTAGACTATTATATTCTAAATCACTGTACTTATCCGTATTTTACACATGACATCGTAGGATGGAATTAATTATTTGTTATCCTTAAAGAGACTGCATTAGTCAAACAGGTATTCCAGAAGAACAGGCAGTGAACTCTGCTTATGTTTCACCTGCTTGCTCTAATAGCTGATTCACTCCCCCGCCCCCCTTTGGTTTCTTTGTTTAAAATTTTCATAAACTTGCCATTCAAAAATGTGTTCATTTCTCTGGAAATACTGAAATAATGACAGCACTGATGGCACACACCTTAGTAACATCCCATTTAGAATATAAAATCAATTTATACAGTAGCTTGAATTATGTAACCTTAACCTGAGAAATGTAAAATTTTATATTTGGGAATAGATGTACCCACTGGATGGAGAGGGCATTATTACTATGGGCATTGTCCAAAAGCCTCTTTCACGCTAACAGGCATGGGGCATCTACCACCTCTCTTTAGGGAGCATGTTCTAGTGTTTGACCACCCTCTTTCTCAATGAAGAAAAGCTTTCCAAAGTACTAATAAATAAATGCTTGCTAAGTACTTACTGCCTGTTCTCTTTTTGGCTTTGTTTGCCCTGTACTCTTTTACAGAATAGGATCTATTTATTTGTGCTTCTACCTTGCTTAAACTCTGCTCTCTACCACCTTTTATAGTAAAGTTGTTTGAAACTTACTCTTTTCAAAATTGTGTGTGGTTGATCTGATCCACTGTAGTTGGTCTGAGTCAGTAAGGGAAGTGAATGTGCTTAGCAAGAATTCAAGTGAAGAGATACTTGTGTGTCCATAGGTCCTTATTCCTTGTTACCCTCCTTACTAGTTGTTATTCTCAGCTGTGAATTTATGAGCCCTGAAACATTGTTTGAAATGGATAAATGTCAAATGTATAATATCAGTTCTACTTACTTTCAATTAATACTCTGGTCCCCCCGCTAACTGAAACGCACATGTTCTAATCTGGATCCCAGTTTTACGGGGAGAATGAAACCCTCAGGTCAAGGAGGTTTATAATCTAATTCTAAAGTTCAGAGTGCACTAAACTGCCGCATCAGTTCTAATTAGGAGATTCAGTGGGTTTGAATTGTTCTGTAATTCTGATCTCTAGTAGACATTATAAACATGCAAAATATTAAATGATCCTAGAAGTAAGAGTAATGGAGTCTTCCGACATTTAGAGGGCATTCATTGACAGTGCTTTTGAAAACTTGAATCCAAAGATTTGATACAAACCAGGTAATAAGCAGAGGGTATAGAACTATGACACTTTGTCCTTCACAACATGTTGAACTCACCTGAGCTTTGCCTCCTGATGGAAGGTTTGGTAAACTGAATGGCAGGGAGATGTTTGTGGTACAGAAGTTCCTATATATTGGAAGAGAATATTCTCTAGTAGTTAACATCTACAGAGGTCATCTATACTTTAGCAAGAGTACACAGCATGCCAAATTTGGAGAACTCCTAAACGAGTGCAGTTCTTAAAATATGTTTTGTAACTAAATTGAAAGTAGCTTGATTAAGCTTTGACAATTATTGGCTCCACTGTCCACATAAAGGGGATGGGAAATGAAGTAGACAGCTGTTTGTTCTGCTTAGAAAAGAGACTGGTGTTGGTATATAAGCAGTAGAACACTTGGCCTTCCCTGCCCCCTGCATCATGACCACTTTTCCTTTGCAAAGCTTTTATATAGAGCACAAGGACCTATAAATAACAAGGGAGCCTATAAATAAATACAGCTGTGAGCCGACAAAGGCTTCTGACAAATGATGTTTATTGAGTTTCTCACGTGTGGTCCAGTTTGAATCCAACTGTGGGGCTTGCTAAGGTTTTGAAAGTATATTTTTGCCCAGGCCTGGGATTCCCCTCTGTTAGGCAGAATAGGGAGCGCTCTGGCTAGCTGAGTGAAAGAGAGAAATGTGAAAGAGGGTAAAAAGAAAAGGGTTTTTTTTCAGTGAAGCTAAGCTTAGGGTATTAACTTTAGACAAATCTATCCGAGATCTACTGCCTGTTGTTTACATGAGAGGGTTTATGAGAGAAAACAATCATATCACTGCAAAGTACTGGCTGAAACATGATACACGCCCCGCTCAATAATTAATCCTGATGTCATTGTACTATAAATGCTGTAATCCATATCTAGATTTAAGTACATTTTATTGTAGCATTCAAAAATTCTAGTCAATTATGTAGGTAGGTATGGCCTGTTATGGTAGACATTGTATGGACAAGAAAATAGAAAGCCTCCGTCCCAAAAAGCTTGGAATCTTCCACTTGAGCAGAAGTTCCAGGTCTGCTGGGTGCATAGAGTTTGTTGGATCTGACCCATAGCCACCATGGGAGCTCTATTCAGGTAAATTGACAAAGCATTAATTACTTCAAAGCAGAGCTAATGAAGCAATAAACCACAAGGGTGAAACTCAAATGGTTTATGGTACCATTAGTAGGCTGAAATGGAATTATAATTAGAACAGGGCAAACGATTCATAGTCCACAATTTATCCAATGGATTTAGTGCTTGTTTCTGTTCATGAATTATGCACAAGTAGACATATTTTAGGTATGTATTCATTGTTTGAAATTGCTCAGCAACCACTTTATATGGAGACATTTCTGCCAACAGGAGTAGCCTTGTAGTGTTTGCATCTGGCTTCTCTTTGCTTGGGGGCTTTGTGCATGTATTTGTGTTCTGTAGTGGGTCACTGAAATGCTATGGTGTTTCTGCTTCGTGGAATTTTATAGAAGATGATGTTGTTTATTCTGGGATATGTAGCAGTTACCTAAATTAGCTGGAGAAATCTTTCTTCGTCTTCAGGGATGTTTTTTTTTTTCTTGAGTAACAGTCCTTGTGCAAGTAGCAATAGAGAAGGAACCTCAGCAATACCTGCTCAAATATCCATCCCCAAAAAATTCTGTGTATAGAGTCCCTGAACTATCCATTCTGTTCTGTTGTGTCAGCCTCTCAGTTGAAATGTCTTGGGGTCACTCTGTTTTTCCATAACCATCCTGTTCTCTTCTATGCAGACCTATTCTGAAGAGACAGAATTAAGCCACAAACCTTTGTTGTCTTCTAAAGCTGCTGTATACACTAGCCTGTTAATCAGGCATTTACTTCTGTGTATCTCAGGTGATTGACAGGCTTAGTTTCTTGGAGGTGTTTTGTGCTGCCCAGTGGTTGTCCGGCTCCACGTTTGCCTTCCCGAATAAATCATGCTTTCTCCTTTTTGTATGACATGTTTAGTTCCATGATTTAAGATCTTTAACATATAGCTGTTGTTTGTTCTTGCTTTTGTTAATAACTAATCGTGAATTATCCATGAATGGGCTAATTAGGCATTAACCATATATTATATACCAACCAAAGAATCAGATGATCAAAGAATCACAAACGTCTGTGTAGATAGTAACTTTGTGAAAAGTTACTGTGAAAAGCCCAGGGGGGCTAGGAATGCCTGCACATATTAGGGAAGACCTTGCAAATTCTGGCCTGCCAGGTAGTCACAGAATAGCTGAAAAACCAAAGTCATACATGGAACAAATGCCTTGTAGGAGTAGAAGAAATAAGGCCCCCAAATGATGCAAATGGTGAAATATGGATCAAGAATTTGTTAACACACTTTCACAAAGGACAATATTATTGGAACTGATTTTTGGTTTTAATATAAAACTGAATGAAGCTGAGGTAATGAGGAAATGCGAACAGAAAGACTGCCAATGTGCTGTGAGATTGCCTTGTGCATTCTAATAGTATGATGATATTAAAAAGGAGTCAGAGAGAGACTTCATAACAGTTTTGGATTTTTAGATTCTGGGTACTTGTTGATGCTGTTCTGCCATGGTAGCTTAAGATTTCTGTATGCATTGCAGCAATGATGAAAATCATTAGTGTAGAGTAGAAATGAAGTGAACAGAAACTCAAGGCAAGAGTCCCAGAGGTGGCCTACATAGAGACTGAGGCAAATAACCATATTGAAAATATCATAGAACCAGGATTAAATGATGCTGGTGACAGAAGTGTTGTCAGTAACATCAGCAGTGATCCTTCAACATTCTTAAATGAATCATGCCAAACTAATTCTGGTTCTATTGCCTGGCCACAGTGAGCCTCATATTGTTCTGTCTGCCTTCTGTTGTTTCTCTTAAGAAATTAGCCTGCCCTCATCTTGAAACGTTTTCTGGGGTACCTGCTGGGCCTCGGAATGACGTTATAAAATAGAGTCTTTAATTCCAGTAGTGCTTTGGAGTCTCAAAGGTTTCTAGCTGCCAGGCTCCACACCAACAGCACTGTACTGTCTATTCATACTTCAGACCTCCTGTATCTTATTTTGTACATGACCCAGCAAAACCCAGGTCCAACACTGAGTCAGTGTACAATAAAATAAAGTTGTCATTTAGATGTTTGAATTAAAATGATTGTGGAACCTGTTTCTACCAAATTACTTTTACATCAAATATTAATAGGCATGGCTGGTTTGTTAGGGGTTGTTTGTTTTTTTTCTTTTTCCAGAAGAAAAATATCAAGAGGCATAAATCTATATTAAAGACTAAGTGCCTACCAAATGGAACTTTATGCACATTTGCTGTGGTTTCTCGCTTTCTTTTTACTCAAGTGTTACAGAGGAAAGCCAGCAAAACCCACAGAGTGGTTATTTTCTCTCTTCCATCTTTTAGCCTCTAAAGTTTACTTAGGATGCTGCTTTTTTCTGTAGCATGCTTTTCTGGATGCCTGACTAAAGCACAGATGACATGATACATGATGAAAGCCAAAGGGTTAATCTTCTAGGCACTCAAGACTAATGACCCAGTAATGCTCACCCAAGAGGGAATTGTCGTGGCTGTTTCAGATCTCTGTCTTAGTGACTTTATAAGTCACTTTATAATAATTCGGAGATTTCCACTAGAACTTTGGTGGCAGTAGGAGTAGCTTTGCATAAGGGACAGCAGCGCTTAATGTTGATGTACTGTATCTTGGATCAAAACCTTGCTTCCACCTCTCCTTTTTCTGCTACTGCAATAATCAGCTCAAGATTTTCTTGATTCTATGATTTTCATCATAGTCCTGCACATGTGTGTCTTTTAATTCCTTTTCATCTCCGAAATCAGGTTTGGAAATTTCAGTGCAACTTGTGGGCACTGACATTCAACAACACTGTCAACAGCAATACTTAATGGCTTGCATGCTGATCTGTTTTTGCTGCAGTCCTACAGTCCCTGGCACCAGGGTCTACTCTTTTTTCAAAGTTTACTTTTTTGTCTTCCATTGTTAATGTGGGAAGTGACTTAATTTCTTTGTTCAGTATCATGAACAAAGTGCACCCTCATACTAGGGCATTCCAAGTGCTACCATTGCGAAATACACTTCAGTGATGAATCCATAGCTGCTTTAGTTCTCTGCAGAGATGTCTGGGACACTCATCTGCTGTTTGAAGTGAAATAGTTAGAGCCTTAGCTCATGAAACCTCCTGTTGCAGATCTGTATGTGGCAGAAATTCAGAAGAGACTTCTGTCCTTTTCAGTGTAGCCTTAAATTTTCATTAAAGCTGATCTTTACAGCTCCCCCTTCTCTGTCCTGCTTGTTAGATATGTATGAGAGAGTTCATAGGTCTTTTGTGAGCATATATGTATGCAATGCCTAAGTGTTTCTGTACGGGTGTATGTTTATATAGTTGTATACTTATGTAGATGCAAATATGATCTAGATCTACATGCATTCAGACAAGTCATGGAGGGTGTAATTGTATGCTTCTGACCATGATTTGTGAGCATGACATGTGCACGTGGGAGGGTCTGTGCAGGTCTGCATGTGTCATGTAGGTAAACACATGTATGTATTGGATTCATCACTGATTTCTGTTGCTGTGAGAATTCTGACTTGCATCCAAATTCTCTTGTGCAAATGGTTTGGATTTTGGGGCTCCTCCCCTTGCTAATGTGCTCTACCAATTTCTCTCTTATTGAAAGTAAGTAGAAGAAAGATGGAAGGCAGGAGGGAGAGCAGTGTAAAGGTCAGCTAGCATTGCAGCCTGACGCAGAGATTTATAACCCTCCAAATTCTCCCTCTTTCTGGCAGTATGTCTTTACAGACTCACATTATCTCTATTAATACCAGCCACAAGGTCATTACTCAGGCACTGAGCCTTCCTCCAGCATAAATATTTATACAAGGCTGACCTGCGGCTGCTGCATTTGCCTTTTATTTGATTTCTGCCGCCTTTTGTGTCTGTCAGCTAATGTCTTTAGCTGCTCTGTCTGGGACAGTGGGAGCTGAGAGAGGAGCTGGGGAAGGCTTAAGAACAGAGCGAAAGCAAAGCAGGGGGGGCAGGGAGATTGGAAGGAGAAGATAGAGAGAAGAGGTATGGATAGGAGGTTGCCTTTTCGTATGATCCCCATTGATGGAGACAAAATAAACCCTTTATCTCACACCAGGTGAAAATTTTTAAGAAGTCTGTATTTTGCAGTGAGATTGCAAAATTTGTGAATTATTTCCTTTTATCTGCTTAGAAAGGTAAGAGGAGTACAAGACTCTTCTGTATGGAGTGTTGCTTTTGCTAAAGATTAATGGGATTTTAGAAGACTGTTTCAGAGAATAAACTAAGGATGGCTTGCATGTAGACATGTGTGAGTGAATACACAAATATGCTACCTCACAGATTTCTATCAGTCATGACTTAATGGATGTGCATCTATACTCACCTCAACATGCTAATACTACTCTGAAACCTTTTTTCTTAACTTCTGTTAGAGTCAGGTGTAGATACCTCTAGTGGCTGAGAGGGAGGCAAAGTAGCTGTGCTTCTGGGGGATACATGTTCTAAGGGGCAAGGACAGTCTTGGTGCCTGTGCTGTAGTCTTGTGTGTGTCCTTTAGCAGAGCTTTATCTGACAATGGTCAAGTATGTAGTGGGAGTAGGGAATAGGAATGGAAAATTGACAGAAGTGTGGTACATGCCAATGATTGGTTGAAGTCTTTCAAGTATGATTAAAGACACAGAAGTGGAAGGGAAGAATCGTGAGTTGAATGGTGTGCTGAAACATCTAATGGCACAATCTGCCTTAATTCTACAAGGACTTGATATTTAATGGCACTTTTAACTGCTGCTATGTCCCTCCTGAGCTGAGGGCATTCAGTGCAGTGTTAGTGGAGATGCTCATACTAAACCCATACGGCTTTACTGTAGCAATGGTGCTACTTTAGCATTAGCTCTTCTGAATTACTTTAAGCCTAGCATTGGCATCACTTTAAGCCTAGTAATTTTACATAATTAGTTTTGCTTTTCTCAGTTTCCCTTCGCTATTGGATACTGCTGGAGGTCACAGACTCCATTATGTAGACTATAATTTGGACCCAAGTATAGCAAATGGTACAGTCCACTGTGGTGTTTTTTTTTTTTGTTGTTGGAGAAATACTGTTCAGCATTTGCATAGGAGGATTCCCCCAACACCCTTTCAAATCTCAGTCAAAAAAAAAAAAAAAAGTAAAATTAGGCGAACTGAAATATGGCCTTCAGGTATGTTTACTTTCTGAAAGAATCCTTAATTTCCTTCTTTCCTCCTCCTCATGAGGGTTTGAGAAATGTAACTTTTGCCTGCCATCAGGATGCAAATCCTATTCAGTACTATCATATTAGTGATGACTGGAGAGGCCTCACTGCAGAGCGAGAGTTGAGGGTACTTTTCTTAAACTAACATGTTGTCTTTTGTTGTTACTGTACGCAAGGATTTTTGAGCTTGAATCCCAGACAAACATCCCTTTGTGTGGTCTTCGTCTTCCAGTCTGACGGAGTTGATTGAACTAATCACCTAGCTATATTTCTAAGAAACTTTTAGGGGGTTTTGTGTGCAGCTGCCTACACCCCCTTCCTGAAAACAAAGGTCTTCACTTCAAGTCTTTGAACTGTTTTGTCAGTGATGTGGAAATGGCTTATTTCAAGAATCTCTTCCTTTCCTTACCCCACCTGAGGATATTTTTCTGTCATACTATTGATTCTGTGCTACTGCATTTACAGAGGACCAACTGTTTTGTTCCTGAGGTTACACTTTAGAAAAAACCAACCAACCAACCAACCACACACACCCCTAACAACAACAGCAGCAAAACCCCACAACAACAACAACAACAAAACCACCTAAAGCTTGTCTTATTTTTCTAGCTTGTTTTCTCTGTAGAAGAGGAAGAGGTTCATGAGTATCTCTGGAGATCAACAACACTGTATGCAACTGATGCTTCATAAACTGGTGTGCATGGCTTTTCGGAGGCAATCTGGATCCTGTCAGATACTTACATAGAGCCATTGGTCAGGTCAAGTTGAGGCTCACTGACTGCTGGAATCCTAAACCACAGAAAATATGGCAGGCAAGAACAAACAGTTAGAATTAATAATTTTGCTTTTTCAATACAGTTGCTTATGTCTCATGCACTAGGTAAGTCTTTCTGATTATTTTACTAAAGCTTTAGACATGCTCTCAGAGGCAACCACATTATGAAAGAATAGCAGAAACTGTGTTTCAAGTAAGTCTTATGAGTGTATATAGATACATGTGTATGTAGAATACACAACTGAAATAATCTAATTTGCACAGTGTTACCCTGACACTTTTCAGCAGCTTCTGCAAATTAAATTCTCTACCTTGTTGCTCCAAGGAAGAAAAGGAAAATAACTATTTTTATTCTCACTGTTGATGGTTACAAGCTGCCTAGAGTGGCAGAGAAAACAGCTAGGCTAGGTATAGGATGGATTGTGAGGGGGGAAGGAAATTGGCTTCTGTAGATGATTAAGAGAATAGAGGGATTTCATTATTCTCGGGGTGGTTCTCTCACTTATTACTGTCACTAACATTTAGTTTCCGTAGCTGAGCTGATATTGGTTAGCAAGAAGGCTGAGGAACTGTTACTGGCATCTTCACCCCCAGGTTCTGGCCTACACTAGCACAAGTTACAGGCAGCCGTTCTTTGAGGTGAATGAGAGTATGATGCCTCATGCTCACATCTCTCCTTCGCCACCTGGTAGACAAAGCAGTGGGGAAGGGAACTGTGTAGTGGAATGGAAGGTGGAGAGTTCCACTGAAATTACAGAAAGATAATTTGGGGTGGGGGTATACAATGTACACAGTGCAGTCTGTCCCTTCCTACCAATTGTGATATAGAATACTATTTCTCTTAAGTTGTCTTCACACTTTCCTTTTTTGGTTACTCCTGTCAAAAGAAAAATCTACATCCTGAGTATGAAAACAGAAGTTCTTGTTGAGCTGTGGGAACCCTGATGCTGAGACATATGTGCATGCATGTTGTATATGTATTTGTAAGCATATGCACACACACAGAACATAGTTCTTTGAGCTTTTTGAGCCAACAGTGCCATGGGAAGATTCTTCCCTCTCCCTAATTGCCTTCCCTGGCTTGCCTGTTCATGAGGATCTGTAGTGATTTAGATTGAGGAGTTGATACAAGCTAAAGTTAGGCACCTTCCCCGCCCCTACCCCCACCCAACCCCCCCACACCCCGTCTAGCTGTAACCCAGACTAGTTCCATTATTTGGTCCACTGCCTTAACATCCATGCCAGGTTAGAAAAAGGCATTGTTAGGAAAACAAGGGCAAGAAGATGGGGGAAAAAAAAGAAAAAGGTGGACCCACATTCATTTTTTGAAATTGTATAGAATTTCTATACCAGCCTGTGAAACAATGGTCACTCCAGCTGTGGGATACAAATTTCAACAAAAAATACTTGAGTAACTATCAGCAGTAAAACAATTCAAGTATCTGCCATTTATCCTTTTGAGGCTCAAGGATTAAAAACAATTGAGGTGAATAAGACTGGTTCCTCCCTGTCAGAAGTACTGTTGGGGAAAATGCTGCACCAGTTTCACTTGGTTGAGCTTTCAAATATATCACTGCATGAAGCATTAAAAATTTGATCTTTCAGTTGGGAATGTATGACTGTGCAAGGAAGGGTCTGTGCTAACCTCACAGATATATAATAGGGAATACATCCCATTCTGTGTACAGCTAGGCAATCTTCCCACCAGTTGGCAACTCTAGGTGGAGCTGACAGAGAATTAGTTATTCATTTTGATACAGATGCTGTATCTCAGACAAGATGGAAAAATCAAATTTCCTGACAATTTCTGATCTTAGAACTTGGTAAAGCAAAGCTGTAAATGGCAATTACAGTTTTTCCAGTGTAACAATTCTTGTTGAAAATCTGTGGATCTTCTGGCTGGAAGGAAAAGGTTTTAAAATCGTTAAAACTGATTCTTTCTCCATCGTCTTTTGCTTAGCTTCAGCTGATCAGCAAAATCATGTTTCAGTGCTTCCAAAATGAAACTCTTTTAGCACCAAATGCAGTTTTATTTTGAAACTTTAGTTGATTGGTATAACAATTAAATAAAGTAAGCACTCAAAAATGCAACACCACAGAGTTTCTAGCTGATGATTTAACTCATCTAACCGAATTTTTTGGGGCATGACTTACTGGATTACATTTTTTCCAGAATTTCAACTTTTCATCTTTTGTTTTTGTTCTTTATTATAGAATATATTATTTTGTTCTTAATTTTTGTGAGTTTATTGTTCTTCTCTTTTGATAGCCTCAGTATATCAGATCATACCTTCCTTAAATACATGTTCACATTCATATAGATATGGTCTGAAACAACTCTGTATGTGCTACCAGTGCATCATGGTATCATAGAAGTATAGGTGAAATACTGAGTTTAGCTGTTGTATGCCAATCTCTCCACGTAGTAATGCAGGTGTGTGCACACTCACATACATACACACACAAATTTTGTTTTAATATGAGGACTACTATGTGTTCTCACTTGTGCCCATAGTGACTCTTTAATTTCCCTGTTTCTTTATTATTTTTTTCCCATTTTATTTTGCACTTAACTGCCTTATCTCTAAAACCTGAAACTGCTTTTCCTAGGCCAGCCTGGGGTTCTTTACAGTAAACGGTAGCGATTCATTCAGGAGCTCTTTACTCTGGTTTTCCTGTCTGCTTCTATTCCAGTGATTTAAGCAAGTTATGGAAATCCTTCTCTTGATAACATGTTAACAAGACACTTTTGCCAGAATCAGAAAGCCCTTGTCCTATATAACAGTTGAAAATTGGGAAATCGGATTTGTATTTTTTACCCATATGACACATTTAAATTGCACTATAGGTCCAGAACTCTGGGGGCTAGTGAGGTTAATGACAGATTTCTAAGACCTTGGAGAGTGGCTGCATCTTGCAAGATCAGGTCTTTACAATAACTGGGCCCAGGTCTTTATTCAATAAAGAGATGGGGCTATGTACCATCAAATTACAGTTATAACATTTTTCTTTGGCTTTGCAGTAGCACAGTGTAAATATGTGATTTGAGACAATGGTGCCTAAGGACCTATTGTTCCAGAGTACGGTCCTCATTTAAGAGACAGTAAAGAAGATAGTTCTGTCTTGCAGTGTTAGATATAATTTCCCAGAGGAGGTTAGTATGAAGCAAACATGGAAGAGTCTTTAGATAACTTCAGTTCTGGTTTACTCACACAATTCTCAGCCAGTGACTCAGAGCTGCTAAATGACTCCCACTGTCTCTACCCCCAGGACATTTGGGCCTTAACTCTCCATAGAAGGAGTCACACTTAATGTGCTACTAGTGCACATACTTTGAGTTGGATAGCCTGGTGGAGCTCTGTGGAGCCTATGTATAGTAAAAGGCTTTCTTTAACTGCCTCTCTAGGAGGTGTTGATTTGCTGTAGCTCCCAGTTATTTTTCTTTTTCCTTGCTACTTTGCTGAGATGCCTGGGTTTCAAGCAGTGGGTTTCATTGTTACTACTTTTTTTTTTTAATATTAATAATGTACAAGGTCTAAGCCTGTTAGTAACACAGAACTGCATAAATCTGGTGCTGATTTTTATTACTAATAAAGTCCATCTGAAACTGATCAGAACAGAGTGAAGGTGGAGGGGAATAGCTATTGAATAGCTAGTTAGTAGCTAGATAAGGTAAATACACTTCAAGTACTTTGCAAATATTTTAACTGTATTTGGGTCATTTTTATTATAAAAGCCATGTTTGTGAATTGTAGTGGTGTGCAGGCACTAAAAACTTACACAATTCAAAACAGTAGCTTCAGTCACAAGTCTCTGTGCAATGAAGCAATTTTTAGTGTCTATATGATGAGAACTGATAGTGACTTGTGAGCCAGGAAACATGAGTTCTGAACTTGCCTGTGGTCATACAGCACATATATTTCCCTTCTTGGTGTCCCAGTGTTTTCATATGTAATATGGTGCTAAGGATAACTTACCTTGCTCTATGAAGCCCTTTCTGATCTGTATGTGTTTAGCAATGTTATGCCTGCACAGCATGGTCTGTTTCTTAACTGTATTGCCTCTAACAAAATAGAAAACATTGAAAAGTAAAAGGATTGAAATACGAACACATTGAAAATTATGAATGAAACTCTTTCTGTCTGGTTGTTAACTGAAATACAGACATTTTGACGCTCAATGGTTTTAACAATAAATTAAATTATCCATTCTTTTATTATTTTGGTTTTAAAAAATGTGACAATTTTCATCCATTTCAGGTAAAATCTTAAATAAATCTCTGAGGCACCAAATAAAGCAAATTTCTTGCTCTAAACTCCACTTTTGACTCTTATATAAATGTGAACCACATGCAGTTGCTGATGCATATGTGAGTGTACGTTATGTGTTCCTGTATGTGTTTGGAGGTGGTGCATTTTGAAAATATGTACAAAGGATGCTGACCTTATGTGGGAAGGATAGGCCTTTTATGTCTTTGAACTTGCATTTGGAAATAAAGCATGCAGATAAGATTTAAGGTTTAAACAACAGTTTTCTATTCAACTCACCCATTTGGCAGACCATATATAGTGGTCTTTTAGAAAAAGAAGGAATCATATATAAAGAAGTTTTTCATTAAGACAAAACCATGAAATAGTGTATAGAATCTGTAATTCCTGCAAAGTGTTTGCTCATTTGGTGGAAAATACTGTTCTCTGAGAGCACTTTAAGTTGCTATTATAGCATACCAAAATGACAGCAGCTATTGGCGTGCCTGATTGCGCGTGTGAACAAAGGATAATATAAAAGAAATATTCCTGTTTGGGTCTTGGATGTCGGGATTTCCTTACTGTTTATATTCCCCTGTATGATTATAGAATGCTAAGGCCTAATATTTCCGAGGATCAAAGTTCAAGCACTGTTTTACATGAGCTACATGGGGAGTTTCAGTGGGAAAAGTTCCAGCCACTGCTGGAAATTCTCTCTAGTATGCCGATGTGAACAAAACCGACATCCTGGCACTTAGGTAGTTCATGGATCTTGACTGCAGATCTGGGGAAAAGTGTATCTGCAGGATTAAAGTGGGGTTAAAGAGTGGAATAGCAAATGCCGAGAGACTAGACAAGAAATGGCTGATAGGGAAGATGGTGATACTGTGATAACTATTCTAGTTAAGTGGCTGGGGGAAGGCCATGTGGGAGTGACAGCTGAAGTGCAAATGGTCTGCATCTTCTGGGGAGGGCATGCATAGAAGCTCCTGTGTCAGGTCTTGAAATGGACTACACTGACACAGCTGCCTACACTGCTCCTTTCCCCTGTGTTGCAAGCATCTCATTTTCACAATCAAAGGTTAAGTCTAAAACGGTGTAAGTATTCTGTGTCCTCTGTGCTATGAAATACCATCTTTGCTCAATTACTGGAAAGTCACCCTCCCACAGGGAGCCACAAAGCCATAATGGAGTTGAACACAAACATTTGTTTTGTTTAAAACCCCTGGTGTAACGTTGCTGTGCAACTTTTGAAATGTCAGTTTCTGTAAATGCTCTGAGCCCGAGACCAACAGTGCAGAAAGCACTGGAAGAACCCGTTGTGGAAGCGAGGCTTACCAACCTCTTCAATGTTTCATGCTAGCTTCACAATGATCTCTGTGGCTCCCTGCTTCTTCGATGGCTTCTAGCTTTCTGGTTGTGACATCTCTTCTGATGCGCTCAGACAGAGGGAATATGCAAAAGGACGGCTGCAGCTCTGTGTTCAGGAGATGTCATCTCCGATTGATGTCAGGCAGGGGAGCAGCAATTAAGGCTCCAGCCGACTTTCTGCTCAAGCTCCAGGCACACTGGGGGAGGAGGAGAGAGAGAAAGTAAGGTATAAGGAAAAAAATAATGGGAAGGGGAGGGGGGAGAGAAGGAGAGAGAAAAAAAAGTAGACAGGGGGAAGAAAGGGAAACTACAGTGTCAAAGAATGGAAAGTAAGAACACCATGGGATCAGTCAGAAGGCAGAAGGAGAAAGAAAAAAAAAAAAAGTCATCGAAGGGGAAATAGTGAAGCGAGGGGGAGGCATGAAAGAAATAAAGGAATGAGCATGTGACTCTGCATGGGAGGCAAAAGAGAGAGGGAGTGATAGAAGGAGGCAGGTGGCAAGGAAAACAATGAAAGCAGGAAGGTAAGGACAACTTGAGCGCTTTTAGCTATTTGCTGAGGGAAAGAGAAACATACTGTCCCAATCTACCAACTACGGTGCTACAGAATCCCTTTATTCCTGGCTTCCAGTGAGCTACTGATGTAAATCAGCTGCTGTTTCACAGTTGTGTGTCAGTGGGGAAGAACAACTTTACAGAATTGAGAGGTATATCGGTAGGAGAGAAGCAGAGTGAATGTGTGGTCTTGCAGTGCTATCCCTGCATGTCTGGAGCAGGGATCTCTTCAAGGCATAAATGCCTTCAGTGCCTTAAACCAGGCCACATCCCAGTTAGGCCCAACAGTGTGCAAAAAGGACATTAGGTGTAAGAGGTGAACCAGGTAAAAAAATTGTGTATTCAGCACAAAATACACTTTTAGACTGGTGAAGGATTTGCATAAGGCAATAATACATAATACCTGCCATTCTTCTCTAGGGTCAAGGTGCAGAACAGTCATATAATGCAGCAAATTTATGATATTTCTGCTGAGATATGATGTTGCCTGTGCATTACTATACCTTGTTGTTGCTTTGTGGAGAGCAGTGGCACTCGGGTGTTTTGGGTATAAGTCCCAATTCAGAAGGTCTCATGACATCAAATGCTAGCATAACCTTTTCAGTTTTATTTCTTTTTTATTGTTTAACCCCAACCCTCTCACAACCCCATCTTGTAATCTTTAGTAACTTCTGATCTAGAGGTTATAATCAAGATCCACAAACCTATTGATGATTAGCAACCTAAGTAGGATCCTTACACTTATCTTTATTTTCACCAGGCTATTGTGGTTTGACACAATTTGATCTTGATGCATCCATATTGTTTCACTTTTTGCTTTAGCCTGTAGTTGCTTTTATATAGGTTGCTTAATAATTTTTCTAGTACCTTCCATTGATTGCAAGGTGAGTTAAATATCAATTTCTAATTTGCTTTAGAAGTTTTCCAAACTCCACTCTGTTGCTATTTCCTTTTTGATCTCAAAAGGATTTTGAAACCCTGAGAGTGACTGTAAGTGGATCATCTGCATGCAATTTCCTTAATTTTTCCTCTGCTAAGTTACATGTATGAAAAATTAACATATTAATTGATGCCTATTTTCATTACAGTTGGACTTGATATTAAAGGTCTTTTCCAACCTAAACAGTTCTATGATTCTATGATAGTACAAACATACAGGAAGAAATAGGCTGTGGGATTCTGTTCTGCCCAGTGCATCTCACTTTTAGTCTGTCTCAGTTACCATAGGCTCCTTTATAACTAACAGAGAGAACCACTGAGAGCGTTTAATCATATGTGCCCAAGACCCCTGTTTCACAACGGCTAGCTCAGAAATAATGCTTAAAACTAAGACTTAGAAAGCTAGGCAACACGTATGTCACCTGCTGTGCCATGAAAAAAAATTTAAGTTACTAGAACAGATGGAGGGATGACACCCCTGGGAAACCGAAGTACCAAGAGATTTTGAGATTACAGCTGAATTAGGGGTTGAATCTACTTTATGAACCCTAAATGTTTTCCTACTTAATACTCTTTCCAGTTCTGTTGCTTGAATACTAAGGGGTTTCCATCTCTTACAGCTGTAATGTATCTCTGTCGCTTTGTTTGGGGTTCTCCTGTCTTTTCGCTGCTGCTTGGCATCATCATGACTTTCACTTTTATAGTAACTGTGGGAAACTGATCTTCTGTGGCTGTTTTGAACTTACTCAGCACTGGAGCTGTTAAATCCTCCATTCTTTGTCTTCACCTATTTTTATACATTATTTTACTCTTGAGGGATCCAGTGTCTTTGTCCCATAATTCTACTTGGTAGCTGATTTAGGCACAGGTAAAAGGTCAAAGGTGACAACCACCATAAGCCATCAGTGGCTTACTCTTCCTTCACCCATTCTGGATTTCTGACTGGCTAAAAGAAAGCAACACCTCAAAGACTTTTTCCAGAGTATTCTCAGTGCACCAGCTATTAAACCTTGAAATACAATTTGGAACATAAACTTTGATGGGATTATTAAATCTACAAGGTTTAGCTGCAAAGAGCTAGGCTGTTGCCAAAGCTCCATGCTTTAGCTTATTAATAGTTACTAAATTGGGGTGAGAGCTGGCAAAGGGCAAGCAGAGAGCGAGATGGAGAGAAGCACAACCCTTATGCATTCACTATCCTTTTTAGCATTTTATTTTCCCCATCTGGATTTCCCCCTGCCGAGCAGCAAAATGGGCGTTTAGACCTGCAAGCAGTGCCAGACAGCTAACTAGGCGTTAGAAGTCAGACCCTGATGATATTTGGCATCGGTGGGCCTCTTTGTGCCAGTGGTTTAGTGCCAAGAGTAATTGTGATTTACACCCATGTCCCCTTTGGTGGCAAAATGGTTTTGATTAAGTGCATACCACATTTATTAAGTCTTGCACAACCGAGCACAGGGTCTTGGCTGGGACGCTGTAAAAGGCAGTGAGATTTACACATCTCGCTGCAGGATTCATTTAATCTCTTGGGGATTTACTGACCTTCAATTAGAACTGTTAAGTACTGTTTACTTGGTACCTAAATCATGCTAGGCCCAGCTAGAGTTTCTTTTTTGTTTTCATTAGTAATGTTGTGATTAAATGTGGGAGGAGAAGGGAAAAGACCCAAACACAGTGAGATCCAGTGGATGCGCACCCTAAGGAGCAAGATTTTGAAGGTTTTAAATCAAAATACTGAACAGACCAAACTAACTCAATTTTCCTTAATGATCTCTGATGTAGGAGGCCATTGGTTCAACTGGAAAACAAGAAGCTACTTTATGGGAGTCATGTACATACTGAAGGGCATCTTCTTCCCTTTCTTTGTGTTCACATAATCCAATGTCTGTGGGTTTAATGGGAGGATTTTTAACTTCAGAGAGCTTCCAAATAGGTGTTGAAAGAACTTCTTAAGTTAGACATGGAGAATTGTATCTGCTTCGCTGCCTAAGGTCACTGAAGTTTTCTACAGTTCAGGTACTTCTTTCAAGTTAGCTAAGTAAGAGCAGCCATATTGTGAAGTAGGATTCTTCTTATTCTGTCTATGTTCCTAGAATATAATGCCAACCACTTCAGAAAGTCTCCTGTGGTTCTAAGGAAAAGATCTTCTGCCCTTCATTGTCAAATACATGGAATTTTGAGGTAGCATTGATGGTTAAAAATGCATATTAAGTCTGTCTAAGCCCATAATACAGAGCAAAAATTTCAGTATTTTAGGTCTAGGTTACCACTCAGTGAAGTGCCATTCCAGTTGATTAACATTGCAGTCACAGAGAGGAAGCTGAAAGATTTTGCGTTTGTGAATGGAGCTCAGGTTAGTGGTGAGATTTTTCTAAAACATTTCTCTTCTTTGTATATAGCTTCTGGTCTTCAAGAATATAGTATTTTTAATAATTGGCTGTAAAATGTTGGCAAATTATGAGCATCTGGGTGTGAATGCTCAAAGTTCATGAGTGAACTAATTTTGTCTAATTTTTGTTGGGTAGGCTGATCATGTGGCATGTTTCTGTGTCCTGATTTGATGAACACATACAGCAGCACTGAGGACCTGTTTGCTAGGATGAAACTCGAGCTTGACAATCTGAAAATTCCTTTTCCACAAGTGTTCCCTAAATGTTTCTTTAGAACTTGGCTGCTTCTATGATTTTTCCTGCCAAGAAACTGGTCGGCTGGACTGTTCATGGAAGGCGAACCCCAAAGGAACATGAATATAGGCAAAATGAATTAATGGGTTGGATAGCCATAGAAAACGTCAAGCATTCAATCAGCTCTCATTAGTAGCTAGCAGCTTGGGCTTCTTGCTTCCTCCTGACTACTCTAATAACCCAGCTCTTCATCCTTGTGCTTTCTCTGGCATTATGTCAAGAGCAAGGGAATGAGGTGTGGAGGGTTTCAAGGAAACAGTAAAATGGTACATGCCCTTTTAATTCAAGTTGTAGAAATGTCACTTGAGACCTAAGAAACTGAACACACATATCCAATCACAACCAAGAGCTATATAGCATCTAAACTGGAGCACATGAAGATAATTCGCAGGTTTGGGTTAAATGGAAGTCCAATTACTTTAAGATGCATCAGCCAACCTATGTATGAATTTTGGACTCTGATTTTTACACAATCTCATATGGTAATGACTGTTTAGGGACGTGTGTGTACTCAGTGGTAACTAATTGAATGAAAATAAAAGTTCCTTTAAATGTTTTCCATATTGGTGGTGTTAGGCAGCCCAAGGCCAGTGTGAAACTAAAAGGTAAAGAAGAGAAGAGTAGGGAGTCTCAAAACGACCACATTTTTAAAACTGCATGGTCAGCACCTTACTCTTGTTTTAAAAAAATAATAATAGTATTTTCTGTTCCCCTAACTGCATCACCTCCCCATGTTCTGGCAACTTGCTTTGATGAGGTAAACATGGAATCATTCATCTTAGAGCTCTGGTTTTACTGATCCTCATCAAACTTGTGGGTAGATTTGCAAGTGCCATTATGCAAATAAGTGGAAAGTGGCAGTTTATAAAAAAGTGCCGTGGTGACAGCAGGGTGCTGTCAGGTGCATAATATCAGGAATAGTGCTCTTGGAATAAAAGTGGAATTGGAATTGAAGTGTCCAAGAAGTTCAGCAGTTCCTAGTAACTTTGGGTGCCTTGTTTACAGTGTCCTAACTGATCATTTTTACATGGTTTGATTTGCATGTTTTCATTGTGTGGGAATATGACACCTCACTGCTACGACTATCATGGGTTTATTTTTAAACTGGGACCTTTAAAAGCCTAACTCACAGGTCCACAGGGTCTTTCTGAAGTTCTAGATCCAGCACAGTCTTAGTGCACGTCATGGTGATTTTTGACCAAGCTTCAAATTGGCCCTAGATCCATAATGTGACAGAACAAATGTCCAGGTCCAAAAGTCGTTTGAATACTTGAGATGCTTGTGGCTGTCTCTATATTTTGTTGTTGTTGTTGTTCTGCTGATCCTCTGCTTGAAGACCGGACAACGGCATAAGTGAATGAGATCTGCTACACTATTGGTGATGCTAACAGATGTAATTAATACAAGCTTGGTGATAAAGTAGGGAATGACTGGACAAGGCAAGAACAACAGCATGGCATCAATTTCAACAACTGTCTTCTCTTGCCCGATTTTTTTATACACGCCTAAGCTGCAAAAAGGCAAACTAGTGCCTTACAGTGCCAGCTGCCGTTCTGCTGGGGTGGGGTGGTGAGTACATACATCCTACGATGACAGCAGGGTAGGCATTCCTCTGCAGTGCTACTTGAGATACCTTAGACAGTCCTACAGCCCCTAAAAAGCTTCTGTTGCCTCTGTGCCTGCAGTCAGCCTGGGCTGGCTGCTGCTTGTTGATGAATAGGAGGTGCTAATCTCTTTCTTCCTAAAGAAACCTCTTTGTCCAGAAGTGTCAGGATTTAATTGGCTTGTTCACACTTTCTCCAGCAGACTGACTTCTAACACTTCCTCCACACCCCACCCCCACTCTTTGGTTCATGGCGTCAACAAGGCTGGAAGTGTTTTAATTCCTTTATAGACATTCCTCCTGCACACCAACCACACAACTGGGTGGACTGTTGGGGGTTAGCATGCCTGAAGGTGTTGCTCCTAAAGGGTGATGGGTTTTTTTGGTTTTGTTGTTTTTTGGTGTGGCTTTTTTGTTTTGTTTTGGAGGGTTTTTTTGTTGTCTGAAAGGATAGTCCATTGCTTGCATAGGGAGTGAAGCATTTTCTGTGACCAAAGCATTAATTCTTGACTGGGGGCAGAACAAAAAAAAATTGTGGTGAATCCATATTTTTTCCCCTCACATTTAGTCAAATCTATTATATCCTTGCATGTCTTTACATATAACCATTATAGTAGCACCTGCTGGTCCCACTGAAGGATTGTCTGATTCCACTGTGCTAGGTGGCAGGCTCAAACCTGATGAAAACCAGGCTTCTTTTGTAGAAAGATTTTGCCCTCTAAATAAAGGTGAATCAGAGTATAATGAATGAAAAAGAGATATTTGTTCTCCCACTTGTTAGAGAAACTGAGTAAATACATTTTTTTGTTCTCATACTTGTATGTTTGGAAACATAATTTGGCAGTGCTGTTGACTTGGTATCTCAAGAGCCTCAGAGACTGTGCAGCCCACTGCTCTAGAGCAGTGTTCTGTTCTGGGATCAGGTATTGCCGTACTATAGGACTGGACTGAATCACTTTTGCTCTTATTCCTTCTCTCTATGGTCCTTGGGCTTTCTGGGACAGAAATTGTAACTTTCTAGGCGTTTGCACAATGCTTACTATATGGCACACTCAAGCTTTCTTGAAGCCACTGAACAATAACGACCAGTCAAAACTCAGGTTACTGGTGCAAGAAATCAGGAGGAAATGAGAAATTAAACAGCCATTGTAGGATTAGAGAGCACATGTTAAGTTTCTGATACTTTACTTTTGGATAACATTATTCTCTGCCTCTTCTGTTTTCCATTCACATAGTGTCAGCCACCTAATGATTCTTAAAGCGTTGCTAAGCAGGCATTACCAAGGGGTTCTCAGTGGTAGGAACATAAATGGAGGTGGGTATTGTGGTCAGGCCACTCTCTAGAACCAAGAAGAGAGGAGGTAAGAGTTCAGAGAACTAGTCTATGAAAATTAGTGTGGGGAGGAGGTAGGGCTGAAACAAAATCAAGATATTGTTTAGGGAGAGGAACCAAGATAGATGTAGCAGATAAAATCATTAGGCATATACAATCATTGAGGATCAGAAGGTTGAGAAGTAGAGAACCAGATAGCCATAGTATTGCTCAAAGCTACTGAAAAGATTTACCTCTGTAACAGGTTGTGGAATAATCACTAATTGGAGCAGAGATGTTGATACCTGGAAGACTGTTTACAATGAGGTTCAGGACTGACACTGTCGGTGGATGTAGTCCTTACACCCTAGGCATGAGAGGCACTGCCCTTCCATTTTTGGAGCTGAGAACTGAGACTGTTGAACAGCTTCTGCAAAATCTGTGTCACTATTAAGTAATTGTTCCAAAGAAAGTAGAGGCTTGCCTTTTGTTTTGGTTGGTTGAGTCATAGCTGACAAATAGAAAAATCATTCCATGGTTATCTGAAAGGCGATGTCATATACAATGGCAATTAGAAATATTTCCAAAATTAAACCTCCAAAGGAGGAAGTGAATTACAATGCAAGCAACCTTTGACCCTAGAGAATCATAATGGCTTCCTGGATTTCGAGATATTATGAGCTAAAGCCAGAAGGGTACTGCTGCTGAGTTGTAATAAGTGTTAAAATTAGAACACAATGTGGTAACCTTGGGTGTGTCTTTGTGATCTGAATTCTCCTCCCACCCACACCTCTGTTTAATAATGATGTGTTTTGAAGGGCCTGTGTCTGGCTGCCTTAATGTCTAGGCATTTGCACCAAGTGCATCAGCTTCATAGTTATCACTCTGCCAAACAGTGTGGGCTGCAATGTAAAAAAGTACAAAAGTACTTGTTTACACTGAAGTATGGGAACATTTCCGCCAAAATAAAGAAGGTTACTACTCTGCGGTCCAAGGAAATTAGATGTGGGTGCATGTAAGCTCCCCATATCTGAGAAAGCTTCATGTCCATTTTGGGGGGTTCTGACATTTTGGCATACTTTCTGGACATAGACCTGCATGCTCATCTCTTTGGGAAACAGGGCTCTTGTTGCCATATACACAACCCAGCATAGGCTTACTATTTCTACAACAGCAGTACCCAGAGTCAGCTGGTCTCATTGTACCAGGCTTTGTACAAAGAAATAGTAAAAGACAGCTCTGACCTAAAAAAAAAAACAAAAAACCAAAACAACCAACAACAAAAAAACCCAAAGACAGTCTAAACAGACCAGGCAGACAGTGAGTCTCTCTTGGGGAGAGCTGACAGAGAGATAAGCTGGCCTAGGAAATGTTAGTACATTTAAAATCTTTTCCTGTTCTCTCTCACAGAAGAACGAACATTATATTTGGCTACATACAGGAATCCAGATTTAAAAATAGCTGGGTTCCTTCCTGACTGAAGGAAAAAGACAGAAATGAGCCAAATTTATTAGCTGCCTAGAGAGCTTGCATTGAGTTTTTGCTTGTCAGGACTCCCCCCAAAGTAATTGTGTTTTTATATACAAGTTGATTGGGGGAGTGTTTGATGAGCAAATACTAAATTTATGCATGGATTCTGTACTTGCACGAGAAAAACAAGTCAAATGTTTGTGTGATTAAATTCCAGCCACGTAAATGTTTAAGAAGAGAAGTGAAGCCAAGGGGGCAGAATTGTCATTAGACTGTTAGGATATGGGAGCTGGATTTAGTTGAGGGGCAGCATTTTAAAAGTACCTAAGTGACATAGGAGCCTTAGGGCAAGCCTTCACCAGGTGGGGCTTATTACTGGGAATGTGGTATCTTGCTAATGTAGCTGGGCTGCTTCTGGATCTGCAGGGCACCCAGGCAGCCCTGTGCTGTACTGTGTGGTGGATTTAGCAGCTTAGGGACCTCTGCCCTGTGTGCTGTTGTGTAGTATTGACTTTCACCGTGTACCATTTTCAAAGGTGATTTAGGCATGAGCACTGGATTTACAAAAGTATTAAGGTGCCCATCTTCCACTGAAGGCAGTGGAGGTTGGAAGCTTTAAATACCTTTTTGGAGGGTCTGAGCCTCGGGGCCAGATTTACAAAGCTGTGTAGATATCTGAAATGGCTGGTGATCTTTACAAAAGCACCAAATGAATTAGACCTGTTTCCTCTTGACTTCAAAGTGACTTGTAGAGATAAGAAGGTTGGTCCAAGACCTGTGTCTTAGGCTGCCTATATAGCTTTATGGAGTTGATTTTTAGGAGAGCACATCTTACCTTGGAGCCCAGCTCAGTCTCACTGAAGGTGAGAGTGTTGCAGATATTTCTGAAAATGCTGTCTACCAAAATGATGAATGAACTTCAAGATAGAAAGGGTCTGCTACAGTGAAACTTCTGACTTGCTTGAAATCCAGTACTCTGCGTATGCTTCTGTTATGCAATAATGAAGCCAAACATGAAAGAGAACAGGATCCCTGATTTTGCCCTTGGAGTGCAGGGGATTTAGCAGTGAACACAAGGTGTTCAGTATAGAAAAATGGGGAAAAGCATAACGAGCAATGTGTTTGGGGAAGAGAGAAAGAGTAAAGGGAGCATCAGTTAATGGAGTGGGTGGAAGGAAAAGGAAAGGGAAAAAAATCTAGTCTGTGCCAGAGTAGCTGAAGCAATTTGTGCAGGATATTCCTTGTCTTTGTAATAAGGCTTTGAGGGCAAGGGAGAATGTTCCTCTTGCTTTTAAAGCTGCACAAGAAGCCCCAGGAATGTGCTACTGGGTGGAAATGTTCTTTACCAACAGACTGCGTGGCTAGATTTACCATGCAGCGAGGGAAGATGCATCACCACTGCAAGTCATGTAAGCAGTCAGACCTCGAAAGTTCTTTTTCCCCATTACTGCTGCCAGCCATAGCTGGCCCTGGAGGCTTTCTCAGGTGATAATGCTCTGCTATTCTGAGAGGATGTTAACAGAAGAAAGGATTTGCTGTTCTGCCTGACAGAAGGGGAAAAGTAAGGGTTTTTTAACAGGCTTTTTTCATGTCCAGTTGTAAGATTTAGCTCTTTGGTCTTGCCCCTGTGACCTGGCTACCTTAGATCTGATTGCTAGAGAACTGTTGCAACAGATCCTCATCTAATATGGAAAATCCTTTCACAGGATAGGGCTGTTGAGGGGCTGAAACCAAAAAGGACAATGATCTTGAAGGATGTGCACAGAAGACTCCATCACACAATGAGGTAGTGACAAGGGTTTGTTTTAAACCAAAATAGATGTGGGTAGCATTTAGACTGGTCTCCTCCCCTGAAGTGGCTGTGTGATGGGGGAAAGTGTGAGCTGAGTAGCCACAAGGCTCCTCTTATTCACTTGGGGCTGTACCACAGTCAGAAGCATTAAGGGCAGGGAGGAGGGGGAGGCATGTCCCTGCTGACCCATTCGAGCCATCACGATCTGACAGTCCGTTCAGAGCTGTGGCTGTCCGGCTGACAACAAGCCAGTGACAGCTCTGTGTGTTGCAGGCTCACTGTCGCCTGTCTTGAGGGCTGAGAGGGGAACAGCCGAGGCAGCTGCCTGCAGTGGCATCCTTACACATTCTGCTCTTTTCAATGCCAGTGAGGGCGTCTGAATGAAAGAAGGCACAGCAGACAGGGACTGAATGACAGGTGCCAGTCATGTTGGCTGCAGGGTCTTCAGAGGGAAGGAAAACAACTCTTCTGTTTCTCCCCTCCCTTCCAGTATCCCTGGCTACAGAGCTACCCCCAAGGGTTACCTCCTGATGCAAGCAGCCACTTGGCACATTCTCCTCCTTTCAGTTCCCTTCACAACACAAACCTGTTTTGCTCCTGTTGCCCATTTCAGCTGCTTGCTACAATGTCTATATGTTATTTCTCAGTTGAGCCTTGAAATACTCCTCCTGCAAGTGCTTGCAGGCTCGTAAGGGCAGTTAGGAATTTCTTCCCATCTCAGTCTGCTACCTGCCTGCTCTGGGGGACCCAGTGAATAGCAAGAGGCAATTTTGCTTGATGCTTCTGACAATTTATATTAAGGAAAGCTGAGAGTGTATCAATTAAATAAATATATTATATAGACACAGGCAGCCTTTAGGATTTGCTTCCATTTTCTGCAGTACTCCTTGATGTCAATGCCTTGAAGACATCTTACCTCCGGTAGCAGCAGCTGCCAGCAGGATAGCTCTTTTGGGTCAAGGAAGCCTCAATTCTTGAGAGAGAATGAGTGAAGCTGAAGGAAGAAGGAAAGTGGCAGAGAAAGATCCCCCTTGGGTACTGGGTAACAGATATTGGCTTGGACTTGGGAAACAGCATATAGGAACCAGGCTAAATTTAAACAGATAAAGAGGTCGATAAAAGGAAACCAAGCAAAGCGTTAAGGTTTCTGAAGCTAAAAATCAGGCTAGTCTTCAGCGTCTGAAAGCATTTCCCCATCATTTCCAAGCAGGCTGGACAAAGCACCAGAGAAAGTACACTCTGGGCTGCCCTTATGGGCTCTTCTGGCCAATGTAAGTGAGAGAGATAGGGGAAGCTTCAGGCAGATTTTTGTGTAGTCTACAGGGTGAATGAGTTTGGTAGCTTGAAGCACTCATCTGTGAGAGGAGGCAGTGGGGTTGAATTGGTAAACCTGTCAGTCTCAGATTCTTAACAAGAGAAGGCTCACTGAGCTCCTTTAGGTTGCAAAAGCCAGCTAATGGTGCGGTAGCAAGCCTGGGAAGGTGCACAAGGAGGCAGAGGTGTGTGTTAAGGTGAGAGTTGACTATAATCTTGAATGCTGCCTTGGGAGCAAAGAGTACAACATTGAAATAAATACCAAGGGCTGGAACTGCAGAATTGCTTAGCTGAGATCAGGTGTCTGATAGCCTTGAAAATCATCCTGTCAAGGTGGAGCCTCTGTAAATAGCACCCACCTCTAAATATCACCACCCTGATATCTTAGGCTAATTCTGCACATGTTGAACCTGAAACAATGAGGCAACAAATTCTGATAAGCTTGGCTCCTCAAGGTTGTGGCAACTTGCTTAGAGAGACTTGAAGGACTGGCACATCAGAAGGTTGGTTTCTTCTGCAGCTGAAATCAAGGGATCGTTATGTGGGTTTTTTCCATCCCTGTTAGTTTACCTATGGAGGGCCTTGCAGAGCTCAGTCTGTAACTTCACCTGGTCAGTGTGGAAGGAGATGAAGAAGCTTTTTGCTTGAAGGCTCTATTAGAAGGATCAGAATTTTAATCACTAAGAAGGTGATATTCAGGCCTTTTCTCATTCCCCAAAAAGCCAACTACTGCTCTCCTTAGTTTCTGATAGAAGCAGAGGTATGAACAGGGACAACCTACTGTGTGGTGACCCAAGACCTAGGAATCATAGCTGATAGTTGTTGGGCCAGAAGTGAAGATACTTATCTGATATTTGCAACTCAAAAGCTTAGAGTAGTCCCATAGCCCTCTACTTTTGGACTCTCAGGTGATAACAGAGGGGAGTAATACATTTTCCCTAACAGCTAGCCCCAGGGCTTTAATGTTTCTGTTGGTTGTGGACCAGCCCCCTGTGGTATGCAACCCTGCTGACCTCAGGGCTACTATGCAGAAATGTACTTCAGCTTTTCAGAAAAGTTTTGATTGCAATTCAAATAGCACAGTGCTAACAGTGTAGGGAACTGTTGTTTAAGGACACTAAGTATTGGATTTTCCTGGTGCTCTATATAAGCTGTCTCATCCTTTCTGAATACGGTGTGAGGGATATGGTCTGATTCATAGTGCCACATGGGATCACATCAGGTATCTGAGTGTTTCCCCACGTTTATGTTTCACCAAAGTGTTTATAAATGAGTGTGTTTATTGCCTCAGTTTTTGAGGTTTATCTTTCCAGATGTGGTAAACAGGCTTGTTCAGAAGCAGATTCACAGTTGCTGGGACCAGCTTCATCTTGCAAGATAGCAGGACCTGTGTTCACTGATAAGAGACACTTTTTTGATCAAAACTCTTCTAGTTCAAGAAAGTGATCTGTTGTAGTCAAGGTGAATTGAAAATACTTGAACGGGTTGTAGCTAGCTTCAATGCTTTTTTACTGATTATAAAGTTTATAATAATATGTTAATACAAACATGACTGCACTTGTTCTGTGCCCTAGAACTGTATCTAAGTTATCCAGATTATTTTGGTGATGCGTAATACTGTTATAATATCTAATATCTTTTCTCCCTGGATGTCTGAATTACATTCTATCGGGTGGATGGATGCAGCGATTTTTTTTAGCAAGTCATGTCTTTCATAAGCTATTTCAAAGCTATTAAAAAAATACCAAAACTTGAATGGATTAGGCAAGTAAGAGCCATAAATAGGGATAGAAGGGAAAATTCATAAATGTAAAGTATTTTACAGTTTGAATCTTCACCTTTTGGCTCATAGTTTTTTTTGCCCAGGGTCTTACTGAGGAAGAGCAAAGACATTTTTGTTTCACTAAAGGCAATAGAGAGATGTTTGCATGATTCTTAGCTGCTTTTTTTTTTTTTTTTGTGTCAGTACTAATGCCAGATTTTCCTTGGATGCAGCTTTCTTTAAAACTGTTGGGAAAAGGAAGGTTGTTCTACTACTACCCCTACTGCTCCATCCCTTTCCCTCCTTCCCCCTCCTTTCCTCTTGGGTTCCTTGCCTTTCATGTCTTTGTTTGACATCTAGGAAAGAATCATGAGGTGCTGAATATTATTAACTTCTAAACACCTAAGAAATCAGTAGGAAATCGCAAACATTTCGGCCCCCTGACAGTCTTCGTAAATGACCTGTCCGAAATCCCTCCCCTTCTGAGATGAAAAGAGGGAGTGAGGCAGAACGGAGGAGAGAATGGAGAGAGCCAGGGAGTAAGAGGGATACGCAAAATAAATGAGAAATATGATTAACTTACTTCCTTGGCTGGGTCTACAGCTGTTTCTGGGTATTTAATAAACAGGTTGACACTCCAGGTTCCCCTCATTAGGTGATCACTAAGGTCTGGGCTGTCATAAATCAAAGAGCCAGGTTATCAAGGCCTGTGATCTTTAACTGTACAGGGGCGCCCAACTGTCTGCCATAACGAGGGCTAAAAAGTGCAAGCTGTAAAGAATTAGCTGGCTGCGGCACTTTAATACACGCACAGAGGCCTGAACATTGTGCTGTCTATGGAGTGATTGCCCAGGTATGTCTGTGGGCTGACAACAGCTTCTGTCTTGAATGTGAACATGTGAGGTGGCATAAGAAGGTAAATGCAATGGAGTGCAAAAAATCTGCCTGAGCTATTTTCTGGCTATTTGTGGGGAGAATGCTAAGGAGACAGCTTATGGGTTTGTGAAAGGGAGAGGGACTGTTCCTGGGCGAGCAGAGGAGCCAATTCTCTTAATTTGCTTCAGGAACCAGGGAGGAGACACAGCATTGCCCAGTCTGCTTCTGTCTGTCATTCAAATATTGGGCTAGGCACTGCAAAACCTATGTATTTTAAAGAAGCTATGCAATTTAAAAGGAATTAGTGCTCTGTAAATGCATGCTGCTTTACTGGGACAGCTAGATCCTGCACTGTCTTTTGTGAAGGAAGACAGGGTCTGCATAGCATGTTTTTACATTGCAGGTAAGGCAGAAACTTGAAAGTTGGGCTGCCTGAAGCCTACAGCCTGAGGTTTCATAACAAATCTGGCACAAGGAGTAAATTCTGTGAACCCTTGAGTAAGGCAGAGCATCAAACCACACAAGTTTTGCCAGCAAGTAAGACAAGTTCTGAGTAAGAGCCAAGTGGACTTCTGGGGGGGGAAAAAGTGTGGTCGGTCTCAGACCTAGTCTCATGAGAATATGAGATACTTTTTAGATGCTAGGAATGTTCTTCAGTTATTATGTTTTCCCCGTTTTGAATAGCCGTTGTCACCCACAAAACCAGGAAAGACTTGGGAGCTGTTTCTAGGCCAATTCTGCAGGACAAGATGCTTGCTGACACAAACACCAGTGGCAAGAGAGAATTTGTGCAGCTCTTCTAACCGTAGTATGTGTTAGAAACTGAAATGAGAAATTAAGGAAAAAGTGGAGGACCTCCCACAGGAGGTGTGTATTCCCATACCTAAACCCAGTGTATGAAAAGTGCTGGGTTCCTCAAGCCATGTTGTTATAAACTGAAAGAGCAACAGTGGGCACTATTGACAGAGCATGAGCTGAGGTTTGTCAAGCCTTGTGTTTTACTTCTGGCAACTAATGGGACAAGCCAAATTCCCATGTGCATTGGGAGAAAGTTTGAAGTACAGCTTTATGTTAGAGGGTGAGAATCTGCACAGCTCTAGGAGAAGGCAGCATCTGTGGAGTTCAGCAGTGCCCTGCAGCAGGTGATTGTGGCTCTTTTGGTGGAGTCTGCCTTAAGCCATCCTCCATGGAGCAAGATAGATGCTGTCAGTGCTTCTTAGGCTGCTCATGGGGACACTTTTAGTGGGGGTGCACATGAGGAACCTCATAGGTGGGCCAGTGAAGAACCTCTGAGTTACGCATATTTTCAAAATGATCTCCTAAGCTGGGCCTCACCTCCTGCTTCTTCTCTTAGACAAGAAGGATGATTCTCTGTGGAAGAAAGACTGTTAGATGGCACAGAGATGACTGCTGTTTTCAGAGACTGAAAGCCCCTAAAGCCTCATCCCAGCAAACATGGATTCACTGAAGCAACTGTACACCTTGTCACATCTTGTGTGAAGGCCCCCATCTACCTGTCTACTAGATATTCAACTGATAGGATAAGTGATGTCCCTGGAGTTAAGCCACAGCTGAAATTCCTTGAGGGGCTCAGAGAGTACAGTTCCAACTCTGCTGCAGTCACTCCAGGGCTTGCCATGACTATTTATAATGGTGTATGTGGGTTTACTACTTTACAGATTGTAATGCAACTCACTGCCGTGGGGGAGAAAAATGCAACACTAAAGCATGATGTACTGCCTCTTGGACATCAAACCGTGTGGTTTACATTGGTCTGTGAGGTGCAAATGTCTGGTTCACAACACTGATTTCAGGCTGTTTCCCTAGATTGCTCTCATGTTTTCCTCAGTCGTTTTACATACTAGCCATATATTCTATCTTTAAACACAGAAGCATCTCTCTTGTGAAAAGTGAATTGAAACTGTGCTCATGAAGAACAAGAATTGTCAAAGAATCTGTTAATCCAAATGCATGATTTTTTAAACACTCCACCCCCCACCCCTGACATAAGTCAGTGACATACAGATTTCGGTGGAGGTCAGACAGATCTTCAAATGTTTGCATAACAAAAGTTTTCAGCTTGTCAAGTTTACATTTCAGCAAGAGAATAAAGTGCCTGAATTTTCAGAAGAGCTCAGCATCTACCCTTCAGTCAGTATAGTTTGTTCTTTTGAAAATCAGCTGTGTGCTTCTTGATAACCATATAGGACTTTCCAATCCAAGCCTCTAGCTATATGGGTATTTTTAAAAGTGCTTAGTTTACGATTCTGCAGAAATTTTATGAGTGGCAGATAGATAACTTAATACATTTTTGAGAAAGCTAATAGGAGTAGGATACCTAAATGCCCACTCTGCCTCCAAAAATCATTCCATAGGCCTTGTATCATTTGAGTGATTTTGAAAATCCCATCCTAAACCCTGAAGTCTTTGCTCAGAACTCTCTTTGCACTTGGACATAACTCTCATTGACTCTTGTGCTAGCTTTTCTTGAACAGAGTCAGTTTTCTAAGCCACTTTGCTAATAAAAAACTTTCCAAAAGTGTCTTGAAGTCAAAAATCTGTCTGAAAAACATTTCTGTTACACCTATTGTAGGTATATTATGAATTTGGTCCAGTATATTTCACGTTCTTTTATATACAGTCTATATTATTAATCACTGGATTGTGTGTCAAGACTTTACATTCTTGAATTTCAACCTAAGGATATGAGTTACCAACCCAACCAAGCAAGTGAAAATCTTCTAAATTATTGCAGGAAATTGCCATCACTACCAATTTGTAAGGAGTTTCCTGTGTTCTTGTTAACCAGTTCCTTTCTGTACCATATATTAAGGCAAAACACAAAATACATTTGTGCAGCGTTTGCTGACCCATCAAAACCATGACTGTCTAAGTGTGGCTATTGTGGTGCATGTCAGTGTTACGTGCCCTTGGAGAAAAGATTTCCTATCTTTAGATATTGAGAAATCACTACTTTACTCAATGTGTTTGGCTTGTCCTATTTTAGTATGTAGAGAAATACAAAGATAGTTTGGATTTGAGTGTTATGTGCATGCTAAAGGAATCAGAAGTTAAATAGTTAAAAACTTATTTGGAGTCTATGTATTTTCTACGTAGTAAACCACTGCAAGTTCCTTAGAAGACTACATCTCAAAAAACCCCACATTTTTTCTAGGCTGCTAACTCAGTAAGGTGCTGCTGCAACTGTTCAATTCCCACCGCCCCCCTGATTTTATATGCAATGACATTCTTTTTTTCTGATAAAGGCATTTGTTGTGGAGAGCAAGTCTTGACAGAGGGCTTCTCATTATCCTACTGACCTAGTGGAAGAAAGATGATCTGAGACAACAGAGGTCCCTCTCTGAGTAGGTAGGAACATTTCTTTGAGGAGAAGATTGAATGACAAAGTTGAAACAAGACTGAATCTCTGTAAAGACATGAGTTTTCTCTAGGACCAGTCAGCCTGCTTGCTTCTGGCATTTTACAGTTCCATACTAGTTACAAAGCAGGGCTGTACCCATTTGTTACAGCTGAACTCAGAGTCTGTAAACTACATTTTAAAAGTTGATGAGTTTTCTTTTCTAAAATGCACACAGCAATGAGGAAAAAAAATCCTCTGGTGACATTGTCCATTACTCTGTGTATCATTTGTCTGTAGGCCCAGATTAAGTTGAATGCAACAGCTACCTATAGCACTAAAAAAAATATTATTTTTTTGGCATGTTTCTTTTAATGAAAATCACAAATCTACTTGCATTGCACATTGAGTACTGTAACAGAAAAAAATATACCTTGTCCTGGTTGGAGACCCAGACGTGGTCAATTGTATAATATATAGGAATAGGTTATTGGTTCATATACTGCACATTGCATTTCCAAAATAACAAACTGCTTTGTTAAAATCAGTTTGTTCTGGTGTACAACGTAACATCTGTTTAAGGGGAAAGAAGAAGTGGGTTTACCTCAGGACTGGCTTAGAGACAGCTGAGCTATTTCACAGAAAGGACTAGAATATCTGGAATATGTGTTTTGGCTGAGCACTGAGGCAGGCCAGGCTACAGATGGAGTTGTGTAACTAGACGAAGGGAAACCAGAGAAGCAGTAGGAGAAAAGGATTTGTAGGGCTACAGAAAGGACATGGTTTCTAATTTGAAGTACAGTGCAGTACTGACAGAGCTCTAGTTCCCCTTCTTGTGCCTGTTGTAGCCATGACTGCTTTTCTTTCTTAACTTTTTCCTTCTAACTTTATCAGTGTCCTACTCCATGATGATTCTAAAAAGCACTGGATTTAGTTCAATGGCTTCGTAATGGCATGAGCTGGATGTTTTGGGGCACAATTTAATCCTTTGTTTCTGCAGGGTACTAATGAGCTGTTTCCAAATCCTCTGGTGCCACTGGAGGGTAATTTCTTGGCAACTTTTCTGCTGAAAGACAGAGCTTGGGGTTTCACATGTGATATAATTAACACCAGGCTAAGTGCTACTTAAGCACCTGGTATTGTTTATATGTTTCTGAGTTATGCAGACTTTAATGTTAATTTTGTCACGAGTAAGCAGATGTCACCATCATATTAGACCAACATATCTCACTGTGAGATGACCCCTAAATCTGCCTTCTTTAGGTGACTTTATTTCTGTCATCTGTAGGACTTCATTGTTCTGCCTGACTAGTTAAGGTCTGAATGGATAAAATCTTCATTTCAGCTGTAGCTGTCACTATTATTAGTTTTTAAAATTATATAGAGATTGCTGAATTCTAGCTAATTAATGAAGATTTGAGGCTAAGCATAAGCACTGAGGAATGTGATTAAGTTCTTTGTCATTTGACATCTTCTGCACCAGACTGGATTCAGCTTTCTAGGAGTTTTCCTCTTCCTTGTAGATGTTCTTAGATGTGGTGTCAGTAATATTTTTTAAAAATATAATCACAGTCTCTCTTATGCTGACTTTATTTTTTAAATGAAACTCACTTGAATATAGTTCAACTGATTTTAAAGGTGTTCTTTGTGGGGCCAAGTACTTGCTGAGGAAGCTGTATGACAGAAAGTGTTATGGTCTATGATGCAAGCCGATTGTTTTATAATGCACTAAGGTGTGAGAAGGGCTGCCTACCTGAACAACAGCTGGGAAGAACAAAGTAAAAAAGGGAAATTGAATGTTCGGATACTGTGGTTATTTAATAACTTTGAAGTATTTTATACACCTTCTGATGGTTCACCTGGAGGCTTTGCTAAGGTCAGTATTTGTTCACGTCCTATTTGTGGAGAAACAGAGTGAGCAAGAAAGAAATTAGGAGCAAACCAGAAACCTCTTAACAAGTTAAATATGTTGAAATAGTTTCTTCATGTCCCTACTGAAAAGGAAATAGGGGAAACCTTGGAAACCCAAGCATTTTTGGCTGCTGTTAAGTTTGGAGCACCCTGGTGAATTATTTTTCCCTTCTTCAGTCAGATCTGTGGCCTGAACTGCAGATCAAAGAAGAGCAGCACTTTGGTTAATCTGACATAAAAATCTACTCTACCCCAAAGAGACAAGAAGAAAAAGAAATTGAGGCCCAGGCTCCATGGCAACTGTGAGCTAGATAGTTCAAATGGTTGGTAACTGTAACACAGTTGTGGGTGTGCGTTTTTTTTTTTTAAAAAAAGTACTTGGAAAGATATATTGCTACCATATTGGAAAGGACATTGCATCCCATGCCAGGGTTGTTTCCTGATGTTACAGGGAGTGTTCGTAACAGTGCGTAGACAGGCTTCTGTTCTGTTTTCCTGAGACTATTACGAAGAATAAAAGGTGGCCAGCTGATACAGCCTCAGGTCTGCTTCAGGAATTGTGCGCTGAAGATGCAAGCAGTATTTTCTTTCTTTTAATCTGTTCTGCATCACATGCTAACTTTATAACTATCGAACCAGGGAAATTTGACATGGCAGGTCACCATTTGTTGTGGGTTTGACCACATACCAGACAGTGCTTACTTATGACATTGAGGTATAACACTATGTTTAGAGAAAATGCTGCACTGTGACCTTGTATGGTGCTGTTGGGTCCTGTGCTGTCAGATGCAGAACTCGCTAGATGCTTTGATGGGAGACTTGAAAGCTGATTCAGGATTCCTGATTCTCTGTTCCTGGTGAATCTCAAAAATCTACATCTTCCTAATCAGACCAAAATCTTGAATGCCTGTCTGCTGCTAAGTGACCTGGGCTTATTAGTGTTTTGGTTCAGGCTAGTCCAAGTAGGAAACTTACTAGTTGTGGCAGCCAGGAGTGTGGGTCGGTCTGGTTAGAGCATACCTGCAACAATCTGGAGTAGCAGTCAGGATTGCCCTTTTATATTATTGCATCTTTCACCACAAAGATGTTTTTACCTGCAGATAGTAGTCTCATGCAGTTACACTAATCACTCAGACCTTGCTCATCAAAATAAGCTGCTTATTTAACTGCAAGCCTAAGTCCTGAGATACAAAGCTGGTCCTTTTCAGAGATGGATAAACATTTTCAGGTAAGTAAAAATCTCCATAATGAATTTATGACCGGTAGTGTGAGTGCTGTCTTGCTCATGTCTGTGAGTCTGTCTGCATACCTGACATCTCTGAGACAAATCTGTCTAAGGTTCTTCTTCGGAAGGAATGCTATTTCCTGCCTATGTAGCTGGGTTGTTCTGTTGTTTAACTATGTGTTTTATTAGGAAATTAATGACATATAGGTTAATATCAAACCCAAATATTCTTGCTGTCAGCAAAGCTGGTTACATTTTGTTCTACCACCAAGTGGCCAGAGAAAAAAAATGAACGTTGGTCTTTTTCATAACCACTACTTACCTACAACAGAAGAATAGTCGTATCCCGTTTTCTCTTTTGGATTGAAAAATAAATACAGTTCCATCAGTCTTTTTCCTTCAGCAGTGTTTTTGAACCTTCTTATAATTTGTGATGATCTCTTATTTGTCCACAGCTGTCTTGCAGTGAGGTGGCCAAAATTGGGTATCTCAGTTTAATTTGAGGCATCATTTAAAATGAGGCATTGAGGGAAAATGACATTCAATTTCTCACCTGTCAGTACATTCTGGAATAAGATATCTTCCTCTTCCTTCTCCCTCCTCCTTTTTTGGTGATATCAACTTGTTCATCAAAATTTGGTTTGTATTGTACTGTAAATTGAAGACCCTTCTCTGAATATTGCTGCCTCTTTTTGAACTTGTTTATTATAGATAGAACATTTTGTGCTTGTCTATTTTGTTCCATCTTGATACAATCAGGGTTTTTTCCCACCAATTTATTGAGCTCGCTGACTTCTAATGATACCTTTCAAGATGGTTGCTGTGTATCTCTATGCTAAATGAATCATGAAACTGGAGCTGCTGTTCCTCTGTAGAACTACATGCAAAGTGTCTTGTCAGTTTGGTAGCAAATCGCTGGTAATTTAAGAGGATTTTCTAGACAGCTGTACACCCAAATGGTGATTTTAATGTACATTTGGTTTCCCTTGTAAAATTGAATTGAAAATATTAGGTGGGCAAGGATTAAAAGCATTGTCTTTTTTACTTTAGTTTTCAAAGTAAATCACCTCTAATGCTCCTCCCCACTCCCACCCGTAATCACTGGGACTGTTACCCCATTTAGATGGAACATGATTTGTCCTGATCATTATGTACTGACAGTTTTTCATCAACCTGTTACCTTCCTGTTACTTCTAAACTGATTGTTCACATTTTTTTTATGTTGTTTTAGATGGTGCAGTTAAGTAATTCGTTGTTTACTGAGTTGTGCTTTTAAAGATGGGTCCTTTGTTTGCCTTCTGTTTCTACAGAACCTTCCTTGTCCTCCAGAATGGCATCAAGATTCATACTAGTTATTCACAAATTATTCAGCTACTATTGAACTGCTTTAGGGCAGATTTCATCAGCCCTACATACTTGCTTGTATTCAATTTAGGTAGGTCAGGGTGTCCTGAACGTAGCTTCCATGGGGTCTAGAATTTTTGGAGTTCTGTCCCCATACTCCATTTTTACAGAAAGAGACTTACTGCCATTCCCAGTTCCTGGGTGTATGTGCGTGGTGATCCAAGCCCTCTTTAAGCATAGGATCCGTTACATAGCTTGGATAATTTATGATGTTTCCTTTTCTGTCTGGGAAAAGAGGATTTAGCATTCAGACCCCCAGTTGGGCTATACTGACAAAAGTGTTATTTAACCTGCCTTGGCTTTGTTCTGGACTGTGTCTTATTCCTTGATAGGAAAAATTCCCTTGAGTTGCTGTTAATCTTTTTGTGAATTTGGAAGTGAAGAAGGCATTGATTACTTTCTTATTTTTTTCCCTCTTCCTTGATATTAACCTTTACTCTTGTGTTACAATTTCCATAATAGTTTTTAATTTTTTGACTTAATTAAGATCAGAAATGTTCAGTTTCCCATCTGTCAGTTTGCTACTGTACCCTTAGTGTAGTCTGTTCCAGTAAGTTTCAGCTTTACTTTACACTGCTTCCCATTGGAAGTCTTTCTAAGGGACCAATTCCCCCATCTTGCTGGCATCTCCTGTTTTGTAGTCCAATGTCCTTTTCATTGTCTAATCTTACCTTTTCTCTGAGAGCAAAACATTAGAGGTCATGATTCTCATTCATCCAAGTTATCTTCCAGTTGCAGTTTTCAGCCAATTTGTTCCTATTAGGTAGGAAGACATTTAAGACAGCTGATGACATTGTTCTACTCCTCCACTTTCTGAAAAAAACCCACTGTTCCTAACACACTTGAAGAACGGGAACAGACTATGGCTGGTAGTATTGCTTTTCCAATGGCTAACTAGCTAATTTTCTATGACCACTATGGACAACTCCCGTTACTGTTGTGTAGAAGTTTCCAACTGTACTGTATGCTTTTTTCTTCCCTGCAACAAAACATGTAGTATTTCAAATTCCCAGTTAAACTGTAGTTCCCACCATCAAATCAGTTTGAGCTTTATGTTAAAAAAAAAAAAAATGAACTGCAGACTGCTGTTTTGGTTCATCCATGTTTGTGATCCCCTGTCATTTGCTGTTAGTGAGCAAACTTGATGCGCGTGGATTTTTGTTCACATAAAACCACAGAGAATGTTGTGTTTGATCTGAACATCTTAGTCACAGGAGAGCAAGGAGATTTGGTTCGTGAACAAAACTATTCACTACTCTTTTGTGTAAAGGGCTTTGAACATCCACTTAGAGAGCAGAAACAACAGCATATGACTTACGTGCCCAGTTACACACTGTGTATAACTAAATAGCTGAACCGAACAGTTCACAAATGCTCTATAGTCTGAAAACAGCCAGTTAAAATCTCCAGCAAAAGACAGCATGCATTCAGAGAAATCAGGCTTCTTTAATGCTTTGTGAAAACAAAAAAGGGCTAAATTTGCAGTTATCCCTAAGGAATTATCTGTGAGCACTATCTGCAAATAATAATTTAATCAGCTTATTTGGCTGCCCATGGCCACAAAGCTGTAATTGATTAAAAATGATCCTTTTTGTAACAAAATAAGGCTGCAGAATAAAAATGAGATTCTAAGGTGATTCTAATGTGCCCTGCTCTGGCAATATGATAAGGAGCAATTCTGTAGAAAACCAAAGAATCGCACAGCAAAACGTTTGTGGACTGTTACAGACAAGTCTTTTTTCAGACTTTAGGGTGTTTTAAACTGAATTTGGACTTCTTTCTTTCCTTCCCCACTTCCCCCCATCCTTCCACCTCCCCATATATTTGTATTTCCTAGGGAGCTGAATGGGGGATGGAGACTTATTTGAAAGGCCACATGGCCCCCTTCCAATTCTGATAGATAAAGTCAACCTGCTTGGCCCCACCAAAAGGAAATAGGATGCTGCCCCTTTAAGCGGACTGTAAGGAGTATGGAATTACGGCTAACTTGGTTTGGAGCCTTTGTGTAAGGCTTTCAGGAAGAGATAAACCATTAATCATGCACAATTACTCTGACCTTGCATGAACTAAAACCTCTCTGAACACATAAGATTACCGTCTCTGGGGACCTTGAGATACTGACACGATCAGCTCAGTACTAGGGCACTGGAAACTGCTGCACAAAATGGCTGAAAGCTTGGCCTTTGTTTCCTTTTCTTAAACTGGAGTCTTCCTTTCAACCCAGGATAGGTATTTATCTTTCTAACGTGCTTGCAGTGTAAACTAAAAAGAAGTCATTTCCCTTGAGCCAGGATTTGAGTTCATAGCATGTGAGTAGGAAACGATGGCAGTGCTTAAGAGAATAAATTACATCTGGGTTTTGATCAAATGTTTTTTTAAGCTTAGTGAGGTGGAGCTCTTCACACTTACTTCTACTGTCTCCTTGTGGGGGACCCTCTTTTTCTCTGGAGTTAGTACAGCTCTTAGCACAAGTGTTATGATCAGTGGCAGAGATTCTTAGGAAGTTCTGCAGTGTAATTTATTTTTGTTGGTGTTCTTGCTTTCCCAGTACCATCATCATCTGTTTTAATTAATTTTAGATGGACATTTTCAGGGTCAGTTTACATTCTCTCTATTTGTCTTGTTAAGCATTTCTCACCTCTTTAACGCTAGCTTAAACATCCCACATACATATGTACTACAATATAATTTCCTCTCTTCTTTCCTCAGCCTCCTGGCACTAGCAGCAATATACAAAATAATAAATAAGCAATTAAGAATTTACTCATTAAGTAATTATTGTTTTCAACTTGTCATTTTTCAAAATCAGGGTAAGCTAAAAACGCACATGGACAGTTGCAGAAGCCCAACTGATTAAGTCACTAAAACACAGTACCTTGTTTATATTTGGCCCTTCATCATGTGTTTGATCCATACAGCTTCATTCACTTATTTATAGTGGTATAAATTTTATAGTTCACTTACATATGTGATCTTTTTACTATTTACTGAAGTGTAGCATCTGTATTGGACATAGTTTTGCATTGATAGAACTATCTTTTCTCCCATTCACAAAGGAGTAATTATATGTATATATTTGAATCTGCAGTAGGAAATTTATGCTGCTTTAACTTACAGTTGCTAAGTTAAGACAATTAGGAAGTAGCCACTTACATGAGCAGCAGCAGATTTGAATGTGGAGAAGCCCTGCAGAACACTTGTCTTGCTGACCCTAGTTTACACTAGAAGACTAAATAGTTTTTAAAAAGAAATTGACTTTGTCTTTGAAAAACTGTAAATTTTTTAAGGGTCTTGATTTTACATATTCGTGACTATTTGGCTTCAGCTGTAGAAGATCTGCCTAGAAGACTACAAGGGTTTTTGTCAGATGTTTTTATTAATCTGTATTTTTCAAACTTTCAATCAGCTGCCAGCAAGCAGTCTCCAATGCAGGGACATGAACATGAATTGTGTTAATTTAGACTTTATTTTTCTGCAAAAAGATTTGTGTTTGAAACCAAATGTTTCCTTGTATACCTCTCAGGAATACTACATTGGAATTTGCACAGATTGCTGCCCCTTCCTTTGCCCTACATGTGACAAAGACTTAGAAAAACTGTAATCTTGAATAGACTTTATAAGTAATTTAAGGTTCCAGTGATAAAATGTTCTGTCCACTGAAAGAGAAAATTTCTAATTTTTCAGAGATGTGGTTTTAAGAAAATGGAGGTGGCTCAACATGTGTTGAGGGACTAGACAATGGGATTCAAACTAAAATACACATCCAATTCTGACCAGCACCTCTAAGTTGAGTGTTTTGTAAGAGGATAGATAAGTCTAAAAGAAATAAGTATGCTCTTCACATAGTGAGTGATGCAGAGAAAGTATTAGGAGCTTCTCCATAAAAAGTGATTTAGAAGGTGGACATAATGAAAATGCCACAAATACAGTGTTACGGATTTTTTTTAGCAGGTAAGATATCTGGCAGGAATGTCAAACCTGTTGTTTCAGGACATCAGTTGCTTTCTAACCACTGAAGGTAAGGAGAAATGCTTTTATAAGGAAGGTTTCTCTAGATCGTTTGCTACAAGCTTTCTGCACAGTGTTCTTGAGCCACATTCATAGTCACTGTTAATAGCAGACTACTGGATTTGGTAACAGCTGGTTTTATGTTTTATATCAGAAGGGTATTAAAAGGCTCCTTGTGCCACCAGGCGTTGATGATGAGAGCCTGGTTTGAGGGAGCTGTCCAGTACTAGCTGGAGAAGACAGATGCTGTGCTTGGTCTTCTCCTCAGATATTTTTTTAAGTTATTTCTCCCTCGCTTTTACATTTTCCACTAATACCTTTTAAAGGTGCAGGTGTTGCCAATGGCTAAAGGGCTGTTGATTCTAAGAAATAGTCTCCAGAAAGTAAACTCATTGAAAACAAAACAAAAAAAACTCACAGGCTTACTGAAATGGAATGTATAGGATATTTAGTGGGAATTTAATGAAGACCATAGAAATCAAAAGACGGAGGGGAGCATCTAAAAGGAAAAATACCATCAGACAAAATATAACTGCCTGTTAGGGCAAGTGGATTTTTCAGTGCCACTAAAGCAAAATGTTTTTCCACATTAAGCTTGCTTCAAGACAAAGAGATTGGAAATACAAAACAAAGATGTTGGCAGTTGTTAGCCACTATTGGAACAGATTGCTGTAGGATGTGGTTGGTGCATCATGACATGAAGTGTACTGAGACTGCATGTCTGTTTTAAACTATTCTGCATTTCAACCATGAGATATTGCTGTTAGTAACATTGAGTTTATGCAGTAGGGCAGGATATTTCCTTTCACTGCAGGAGTCTTGGATAGTTCATGTTTTGCAGGATTTCAGGCCATATGGTAGTATTGGTCCCTCGGGTGTTAAACATGTGAATCAACTAAATAATCTTTTGCTGAAGTGTGATGCTAAGGTGCAACCTTGTTCCATTTGTGGTGTTGTAGAGCCACAGCTGCTCATGGCACTCTTGGGCAACTTTGACACACTGCCAGTTTTCTGAGAAGCATGGATTATCAACCTTGTGCCTCTTTTAAGAAGGGTCTACAGAATGGAGAAGAATTAGTTGTTAGTGCAAAAAGGCAGAAGCTTAGTGGTAGGAGGTGGTGAGGGGAGTCTGTGCTGAAGCATATGCTTCAATGTGGTGTTAAGGGACAAACTAACAAAGGTAGATTCTCATCTTATGTAGACCAGCTTCAGTCAGGAGTGAATCAGCTAGAGTTAGTGCCAGAGTTGCATCAAAATAAAACTTGAAGTGAGCAGTATCAGGCCCATATTCTTTTTCTGCGTTGTTTTTAGTCCTGTTGCACCTCATTGTAGCCAAAGACGTGGCAAGTTATATTTTAATAGGTTTTAAAATGGAACAGTTTACCATTTGAAGGGAAAAGGACAACCCACTGCTTCCTGGTTGCAGTCCAGATGTTTATTCTGTATGCAGTGCTGTCTGTACAACTAGTGTAGTTGTTCTTGAGACATCTGTTAACAAGCTGGCTTCAATGCTGTTGTCTGCACTGCCAGAACCATAATATACTCCGTGTGGGCCTACAGACTGATCATCTCAAAAAAATATTATAGACTCTGCTTTTCCCCTTGCTATACCACTAGGAGTACTGATGATTACTTCCTTAAAAATAGCTCAGCTATGTGTATTCAAGCTATTCATGTTTTGAACTGAAAGTGTGGATATTTTCTTTAGTTTTAGATTTGATTTTACAAAATCTAAAATCTAATCAGACAGATTCTGCAAGTCCTGAACCTGTCCTGGTTTTGTTATTCTCTATTTGAAATCTGAAATCCTTTGTGTGGGTCAGAGATGCAAAAATCAGGAGACACACACTCAGGCATTATAGATCTGTGTAGATTCTCCACTGCTGACAGTCCAGGTAACTCAGTTAAACCAGGGGAATAGTTGGCTGAGGGACTGTTCCATACTAATAGGAAAGAGAGAACTCTAGGGGTTAAAGGCAAGAGCATCCTTTTTATAATTAGGGCAGATCAGAAGTGGAGCAAAATGTTCTTGCAGCTGAATCAGCTGCCCTCTAACCAGCCTGGAGTCTGGAGCTGTGGCCTGATGGACACTTGTACAGAATGCAATTTAATCTGTAATGGCTGAGGAGGACTCCTGAAAGTCTGCAGCAAATGGCAATTATTGTCCCTTTTTGTCACATCCTCCCCAACCAAAACAAAAAAAGAGGAAAATTAATGAAAATAACAACAGGGAAGGATCCTAACTAGTATGCCCTGCCTCCCCCTTTCTGTTCAAAATCCGCTGAAATGTAGTGATTGAAATGAGCTGCCCAGTATAATAAAACCTCTTGAGCACCAATGTGAAACAAGAATTCCCCCCCACATGCATACACACCCCTTTTCCCTAATGAGCAGGGAGACGCCAGCTTGGGGGCTGCAGCCAGTGTTAAATTAGCAGAGAAGGCCATCCGAAGTGGGCTGACTCCAGCGTAAACTGCCTTAAGTGTCTGTTTATTAAATCACACCACCGCTTAGAGTCTGCCCTGCTGCCACATCAGAGCTGTCTGCACACAGACAAATCCTGGGCAGTCCCAGGGGAGCTTGGTCCAACTGGATACTGCTAGTAATAAAGGCAGGGGAAGGAAAGAGCAGTCCACCACCAACAGGCCCCTTCAAGAGCACAAGAGGCTTTATCTAAGGTCACTGTGTTTGTAATAGTGGGGAACCTGCATATCTTGAAACTGTAAAGTCATCTTCCTCTCTCCATTTTACAAAATGTAAGTCATGGCAGGCGTTTGCTTGCTAAACTGGCTTGTATAAAAGCCTTGGAGCAGTAGCTGTCCTGTATCAGTTCTTACTGGGAAGTGTGGCCTTCAGTTTCAACTCTCCTTAGGTTACACTGTGAGCAGGTTATTAATACCCAAGGATTTTCTAAGAGAATTCACTAGTGCCAATCTAAGGCTCTGGAAGTAGAAAGTCTGCTGTTCACACTGTAAACTGTTGTATTGAAGTAGGGGGAAATCAAAATGCTTCTGTATATTTGTACAGTGTGAGGTGCAAGGAGGGGTTGATTCTGGATGGGTTTTCTACACATGCCTGCAAAACAGTAATATTATATACTCTGCAGCTAAGACAGGCAGGAGAGAGATCCAAGCTGTAAATCTTGCCCTGTTTGTCAGGGGGCATTGCTTCTTTTCCTGCTGGGTCTGGGAGAAACTGTTTACCTACTTTGAACCCTACTATATTGCCTTCTTTCTCAGACACTAGTTCTTAAATACAGTTGGAATAGGGCTGCTGGTTTATGACTCTTGCTATTTACATTACCAATTGGACTGTCTTGCTCCCTGCTCTGTACTTCCAAGGTAATTTGTCTTTTCTGCGTAAATGCCTGGAGAGGAATCTTAAATTTGCCATCCTTCCACTTAGCACAGATCTTTCTCTGTAATACAGTTTCTAAGCTTCAGACAAGTTTCATCCATGTGTTGTCAGGTCAGGAAATTCAGTGTACAGCTTGCAGCTCCATTTTTGTTTACTTTAACAAATTGGTGGATACTTCCATACATGTGTCCGTTTCTCAGCCTGTTGTTTTATGTCCTCTGTGTGGGATTTTTGCTGCACATAGGCTTCCAGAGATTGCATTGCAGCCCAAATGGCCATCTTCTGAGATAGCAGGTTAGGAGGCATGGTCAAGCACCCTTTTTTGAGGTGGCCCATTGACATTGTAGAAGAGCAGCAGTTGTTAATTTATATGAGGAAGAAGCTATGCAAAGTTTAATATGAAGTGGTTGGTTTAGCTGGCAGAAAGGGAGAGGTGGGCTGTTTTCCATTTCCCTTTAAAATGTCAAACACTAATAGTCGCTTCCGATCATCCTGAGATTGCCAAATAATTGACTCCTGCCTACAGCAAAAACCTCCCTGATCAACAAAGCAGGAAGCTGATGATGGCAATTGCCTGAACGTGTCCAAATTAGTCAACCCCTTGCAACCCCAGCAGGGTCAACAGTGGCAGCTCAGAGGTCGTGGGGCAGCAGGAGATGGAGGTTGAAGATTGCCCTGCTTCCTCTGCCCTCGTGCCTCCAGGACATAGCAAAGAGATGAGGGATTCACAGCTGGAGCAGCCAGCACCTGAAATGCATGTCCAACAGAGATCTGTTTATTCAGAAGATCTGCTGTTTGTTAGCCAAAACACAGGGTTAGGGTAAGAAAGGAGGAAGTGCCTGTCTTTGTGAGTGGCAGCAGAGCAGTTGTGTTCTGTGTGGGGTTGAACCAGTGTCAGACAGCTCCTAGCATGTTTTCTCTTTATGTTCTCCAGGGTTTGCTTGCTTTGCTGCATGGAACTGACATATTTACAACAAGCTGGTGTCTGTCCCATTGCTGGATTATTTTTTCTGTGCCTCTGTTCTTTTGTTCCACAGCTGTGCAAGTGACTGCAGAAGTATTTGAGTAAGTGAATGCCCTGGTATAGCTCAGTAAAACTTATGGTCATAGAGTATTTAGGAATACACATGCAGCCCAGGATCTCAGAGAGAAGCCAAAGGAGGATGCCCATCAAGCCATTGCTTAGTTGCGTGCTTCATCAACACATCCAGTTAGTTGTGCTGGGTTGTCTGATTTTATAAAGCAGTGGAAGTAAAGCAGCAAAGAATCTCTGACCCTATTCCTCTCCCTCATCTTTGAAAGGGCTGTACATGTGCCTGTGACTTCACGAAGGCAACTTAAGCATCTAAGGGTTGTGGCATTTCAGTAAGTTTATTTTAGGACTGGGAGAGAGGACAGAGGGAGAATGAAGCATTGTCTCAGAGCTCCCAAGCAATACCACTGTTGTTACAGGTAGGATGAGAAAGTTTTAAGATCAGGCTCTTTGTCTGCTAGCCTGTATTCTTATCAGTGTTTCCTGCTGCAGAGGAACTGGGGATGTGGAGCCTGCCCCTGACAGCTCTCTGAGTGCACTGTTGCAGGTCAGGACCTCTGCCCACGGAAGGAACGCTGCCTGTAGGCCTCCCACGTCTCCTCACGGAAAGCTAAGCTGGATGCTCTGTCACACTCTGACAAAGGTCACTTTTACATCCCGTCTTCTGAAAGGTCACAGCATGACCCCAGGTGCAGGAGAGAGGAAGGAGAAGAAGGCTTTCTCTCTCCTGCTTTCTCTCTCCTTCTTTCTCTCTCCTTCTTTCTCTCTCCTTCTTTCTCTCTAAAAAAAAAATGTTACTACTACTGGAAAAAATATACCTTGCCTTTGCTGTTGTATGCCCCCTTTTTCTCAGCCCACACTGGCACCTTCTCTTCCTAAATGCTATAGTGTAAGTTTTTCCTTTGTAGGCTTAACTGGCTGGTTACTGGATTTTCTCCTCTTTCTCCCCTTTGTTCTATCTGCATAGCTGTAGCTGTCCCATTGATACTCCTTCAAATTAATAAGCAAACACTTCCAACCTTACTGTGCCCTCCAGATGTAAAACTATAAGCACAGTCCTTCACAGCAGTTTTTGTAAAATGCATGAGCACATACATAAAGGTAGTTTTTCCCCGAGGGCTGGGAGGGGGGAAAGTAAACAATCCTCCTCTGACTCATTCTGGCATATTGTGGTAAGTGGATACATCTCCTGAAAGGAAAACTACTTTCTCTTGCTTCTTTCTGTCAGCGTTTACACATGTCAATGAGAGACAGGGATAAGTGGTAAAAGCCAGATACTCAGGTGTCACACGCTGTGCTGCATAGTTGTTTCCCAAACTAGGATTTACTGAACCAGCTAGAGGATGAAAATCGTATCTTAAAGAAGGCCCAATGGTTGTTGAGATGTTTATGTTCAAACCCTGTATGGCTTCAATTAAGGACTTTAAATGATGGATCATCCTTGAAGTGATATTTGAAGATCTTCCTTGTCATAGAATTTGCAACAGAAATAATTTTTTTTTCTGCATTTCAGATGCTGTTGGAAGGGAAAAATATAGGAGGTTTCTCTGTGTCTGCTCATTTCAGTGATTTTTTTCTCTTAAGGGTTGAACTGTATTACCAAAAGCAAAGGTGCTGGACACGATTCTCTTTGTGGGGTACTGCAGTGACTTGTTACAGGTGCTAGTTGTAGTCTTTCAAACAACAGAAGTGGGAGATTAAGTTTTAGAGACATAGTTGACTTTGTGAGGATGACGACTTGATACAAACTATTGTATTTGCAGTATTCATTCTTCACAAAGAATTTCCTTAAGCTATTTAAGTAGAGGTTTAAAGAGGTAGAGAAAGAAACATGGAGTCACTTTTCAGAGAAATCATTATAACTCCTGTATAGGAAACAGCCTGCCCCTGGCTAGTCTTTGAAAAACATACAGCCAAGATTTCACTTCTATAATACAATGTAATAATGTGCATCTATCTTAGGTATATGTAAGGGCTGTTGCTACTCACATATCTGAGTCACATCTCACCATGTTTTTTTTTAAGATAGTGTTCCTTTAATAGAGGTGCATTCTGTTAGCCCAGTGTAATTCAGTAACTGAAGACTGGTTTACTTTCAGTTGTGTGAGTACCTTAAAAATCCACACCCAATTCCTGAGAAAGGAAATTTATGCAGCTTGCAGAGTATCAACTAGGCCAGTCTACCTGTTCTTGACTGTTAACTAACCAGAATGATAGAATCCCTGTATGTTGACCAGGCCACAGAAAAGGCAGTATCTGTGCAGAAGCAGTAACTTGTTTAAGGTAAAAAATTTGGTCATGGTTGAGCTAGGAATCCCAATAAACTGGGCTACCTGTTGAGGAAAAAAAAAAAAAAAAAAAAAAAAGCCATGATGAAGAATACCCAAAGGTGGTTTTCTGGGTTCCCAGTCAGAAGGGAGACTGTTCCACTAATTGGGTCTTAAAAGGTCTTTTCTATTCTGTTTGAATTCTTATAATATGCCCCTCACCAAGATATGAGGGTGTCTGTCTAAGGATGTCTCTCTTTTCATTCTTTTCAGCTGTGTTTATTTTCCTGTCTCCCCTTACCCATTCTTTGCAAGTGCATGAAGAGCATTCAGACCCCATGAGGGGGTCTCTACAGATCCCCTAAGAAGATTAAGCTCTCTGAATATTTCATGCCTCTGATTGACAGTTCTTGAGGACCTCTTGTAAGCCTGGCGCCCGTTTTCTTTTTAAAAAAAAAAAAAAAAAAAAAAAAAAGGGAGAGAGACAAGAAAATCACATCCACAGAAAAAAAATTGATCCTGTGGGCCCGACCTCTGCTGACGGAAGGCACTAGACAGAGGCAGTTCCTCCCGGACATCTCCCCCTTCTTTTTCCTCCCTATCAGTCTCTACTGTGGAGTAAAAGGAAGGTAATGGGATTTTAAGAGGCAAGGAGTAGTCAGCCACAACATGGCTGCTGCCCCTTCCCCCTCCCCTGAGCTCCTGTGCTTAGGCTCATGGCCCCTCAAGAGCTATTGTAAGCCTCTGTCCCTGACTCTCATTCTGTGCCGGCGTTCTTCCTTTTCTAACAAGCTGACCTAGCTGAGCCGATGGCCCCTCATTAGAGGCTGAACTGAAGAGCGAGACTTGTGCTCTCCTGCAGCCGTTTCACCCCATTAAGGGTTGCCCCCTGGTTGACAGCGGGGAAAGGGAGCCGACGACCTGTAAATTCTCATCAGGCTGCTTTAGATTCTCCCTTCCCCCTTAATCATCCTGTAATAGGCAGCTGAGAAGTTTCTTCTTTATTTAGAGAGGCAAGGCCAAGGAGATCTCCTCACATGCTGGGTTTAGGAGACATTCCTTGATGGAAGCAGGAGGATGAGGGGGGGAGAAAGGCAGAAAGGAACAGCTACTTGCTCTTCTTACTGCTGGAATGCAGTGAGATTTACTGCTGCTCTTGCATATAGATACCGGCATTACAGACAACAAGGTCCTGTTTGCTTCTTACGTTATGCTGAAGGAGTAAGTGCATTGCACAGTCTGTTCTTGTGGCCAGATGGCATTTAGCATGGACACTGTTAGAGCTTACCTAAGAATTGTAAATCTTACTAGGAGTAGTTATAACAATTCTAATTACAGAAACACTAACAGTGGAAGGCCCTGATCCTTCTATCTGACTTCAGAGGGTCACTTGGGATTCTCAGGATCATGCATGCCTCTCCTGGCTAACCTGTTTCTGGAGCTTGCTTGAGATATAGGTGTAAATTTCTTGTGTGGCTTATGCAAACTTGGGGGTTTGTAGGCCTTTGTTTCAGCTCAGTTTCAAATAAAGAGGAGAAGTTTACAGGAGTATGCTGCTAAGGGCATGTTACAGTTCTAGCAGGTGTGTGGTGGGAGAGAGAGGAGAGGGAGCTCATTCCTTCTCAAGAGTGAAAGCATTGGAAAATTCGATGGTTTTGACTTCCTGTGTTTCCTGAATGTAAATGAAGGTAAAGCTTTGAAGCTTTGTTTTGGACTGTTGCTGAAGTGGAACAGGCCGGGTGGGGAAGTAGTGAGTGTGAGAGAGCACTTCAGTACTGAGCATGATCCCCCACAGTGCTAGGTGAGAGCAAGCATCTTTTCATGGCTTCAGCACATCTCATGTCTGTACCTCACAGATTGAGTGTTTCTTCCCTTCCTTGGACTCTACAGTGGTTATGATTATTGGTCTTTTACTCCAGATTTAAAGTTTATTTTTTAAGATGTTGTCTATAAGATGTTTAATGCCCAGAGCACGTAAAGGGAAGGACAAGTACGCTGCTCTGAAGCACAGGTATCTATTGGCTGTTACTGTGTGGGAAACCATTAATCTATGAGAACATTGAATTTGCCCAGGATCCCCATTTCACTTACCTCTTGATGAGCTTGTTCAAGTTTGGAACTAACCAAAGAGAAGGAATATCAGTCACCTTGGATCAGTGACAGATTTATTAAAGCAGACATGACCTGCTTAAATTCCTTACAGAATATTAACTGGGCATTTCAGACAGAGAACAGTTGAGTTTAGGCCATAGCAAGTCAACCTCCCACTTCTGCTTTACTTCTTACAGTGTAAGGGTGTTTAGTAAACAATTTGTAAAGTCCTTGGTTCCTTGTGCAGTGGTCTTCACTGATAAAGAAAAGGTAATTGCTACAGGTAGGAGTAAGTGCACCAGAAGGCAGAACGTCCTAGCAGCGTTTGTTCTCACTTTATTTAGGGTAAAGGATAGTTCGGGAGGAAAGACAAAAAAGGGAAGCAGAGAAGTTAAAGGCCTCTGCTACATGCACAGAAATTGACACAGCTTGGCAAGCTTAATGGAATAATCCATGATGCTGGAGATACTCCACAAATTTGGTGCAACTGGATTGTGACCATGCAGGTAGACAGAATGGTTGCTGCTGAGTAATTAGGAGACCCTGCCAGTTTTTGCAGTACCCTAATCTTTTCCTTGCTCAAGAATCCAGAGTTGCTGGATTCAATTTAAAGTCTCCTCTTTGATGTTAGGCTTGCCTTCCCAGTGTGATTGATCTGCAGTGTAACACAAATCTCTATTGAAGTTGAAAATCCTTTCTGTGTAGGCTTAGTATTTCTGTGTGAGGTATGGCTGGACTCTCCATTAGGACTTGGGACCATTTGAATAGTGGACTCTTCAAGTTACGTGTAGGATGTAACATGTAACAGGCATAAGCAATTTTATAAAGCATCTGTTGAGCCAGTAATTTATCCAGTAAGATCACCCTTTTAAAGTCAATTATTAACAACTGATTGATACCCCAGTTTCTTATAGTAGCAGTCTTGGTGGAATTCCAGTGCAATTCCTCAGTAGTGCTTATCCTGCCAGTGTTCTCTGGATGGTGTGTGCAGCTTACATCACAGCTCACCTGTGGCTACAGTTCATTAATTTGATTGTGGGGGAAGAGAAGAGCATCTAGGTGTTTATAACCTTCATGGAAAAAGATTTGTATACAAATAATACCAAAGGAAGCATTAGCTTTTGGTTAGTTGCACACCACTGGTGGTAAGCTTTATAAAGGCTCAATTGTTACAGCACAGTATTTTGACCCTCACTGTAGTCCTTATGTCATTTGTTGCTACTAATACTGCCAAATGGCATTCTGGGTTCCATCCTCCACCCTGCCTGTCAGTCCTTTGTGCATGGGAGTGCTGTGTAGGCAGCAAACTGTTGAAGAAGGGTGCCACTGGTTTTGGAGGATTTAATCCTCTCCTACTGAAATGACACGATGGGACATGGACTAGATTTTTGTCTTAACTGTAGCTACTGATACCAAGTGGAAAAAGCTCAACAGACTTCCTCGTAATGCTACCAGACTCAGGAAGAATGAATGCTCTAAGTTTTGAACTCTTCTGGTCTGGGAACTCTTCTAATTTTGAAACAGGAAAATTCCACTGTTTTCTTGTAGTGGGTGCAGTCTCTGAAGACAAAATCCTTGATCTGAGGTCAGTGAAAGCTTTTTTTTAATCTAGTTCTGTTCTTTGAATTGAAGGAATTGTATAAGGAATTTCTGTCTGATTTCTCAGCTGCTTTGTTGGCTGAGCAGAACAGCTGAGAATGACAGAGCCTGGAGACAAAGCTACTTTTTAGTCATTCCCAGCTTCTTACGTGGTTTGCTTAGTCTCTCACATAGACAGAGAAGGAGCTCTTCAAAAATAACTGAATGCCTGCCATCCTCTCATCACTCCTTTTCAATTTTAGATGAGCAACAAATAAAGCAGGGAAGGCTGAAGGTCGTTTTTCTTGATGGCAGTTGGAGGTCAACCTGCTGGCCTGCTTGTGATTGTTGTTTCTCATCAACCACACTATTTCATCTGTAATTAAACAAGAGATGTTTTTGTTGGAATGAATCTGCTGATATTTGGGATTGATGGGGTATTTTCACGACCTTGCTTTTAGGTGTCTACCTTCATTGATAAAATTAGGACACTAATCACATGTGCTATGCTCCTGCTCTGAATGCTCTATAGAGGCCTGCGTGCCTCCCTCTTCTGTCTGGACAGAGACTAGGGAGAAGTGCTTTGCCTAACTTAGCTGCGGTATAAAAAAGCAGGCAGTAAAAATGTCCTCAGTGCTACAGGCTCCTTTGCTTAGGGAGAACTGTAAAGATCCTTCTGCATTGGTGTGTTGCAGTGGTCAAGAAGGTTTGTGGGGTTTGGTGGTTTTTTTCCAGGAGCAATTTCTGTCTCTTATTTTATATTAAGCATGGTGGAATGTACAGCTTCTTGATAATAATCACATTTTTCTGGTCTAGTCATGCATAGGAAAATACTTAGGAAAACATGCCTCATCTATTTTTAGACATGTGATATAGGACAAACATATTGCTCTTCAAAGCAATCCTCATCTCTCTGAAGAATTGTAGGATAATTCAAGTTGGAGGGGATTTTTGGAGGTCATATGATCCAAGCACTGCTCAAAGCAGAGGGAGGTAGCAGTACAGGATCCTGCTATCCAGTCTTAATTCCATACAACAAAGAACTGGCTCTTCCCGTTAAGGTTTTCAAAAGTCAGAATTGCTGCAGTCCTGCCAACTCTCCCTGCTGGAGTGGCGTTAACGGTGGCAAAAGGAGACTACCTGACCTCTCTATTAGAATGGAGATGCATTGGGTTTGCAATGGGTGTCTCAAAATTGTGAATTCATTTCACCTACCCGACTGAAAAACTGTGCTTAACTACGGTGCTGTATATGTTTAAAAGTGGTTATCACAGTAATGACAAAATGAAGGTTTTCCATTGGGAATCAAAGGATAGTAATGGAAAATCTAGATTCCCTGTTGAAATCATTATTAATGCTCAAAACCACAGTGGAACTTAAACTTATTTTTCAGGGCTCTAAAATTTATGGATATTTTTTTTCCATTTAAATTTGTGATTAGGAACAGAATCAGAAAGACCAAGATACCTCAGAATTTCTTCTATTATTTAGAGTTCTGAGCAGAGGTAAAATGTACTAGAAATCACTCAGAAAATAATAATTTCTCAAAGGTTTGGAGCCCAGCTTTGCAGAGTTAGGTTTACTGCAGTTTCCACTTAGACAAGTAATGAGTGCTTACTCGGGTCAAATAAAGGGTCCAGGTTTGCAAAGAGATTGGTCTAAGTGGGGCCTTGTACAGACAGGATTGCAGTCTTGAAGATTTTCCCCTCCTCAGGTTGCATTTGTTGCTCCATGGAGTCCAGGACAAGGAGGGAGAATCCTTGCCTTTGCCTTCCCTCATAAGAGAAAAAGTATTTTCACTGAATGTTATCATAGGTCTTGAGAATGTCCCTTCATCTACAAGGGGGTTAAGATACCACCAAAGAGAAACACTGGCATTTTCATCCAAGAGTGAGCTTTTCTACAAGAGAAGGGATTGCATTTGTGTTTGCAGATGCAGCGTTTTGCCTTGAATAAGCTGGCTAAAATTTGGAGTTGAAATCCGTGAAGTATTTTAATTTGGTAGAATGAGGTTCTTTTTAGAACAATTTTTCTGGTAGTGAGAGCTGTAAATTTAATATGTCATAATGCACTGTCTGCTGTAGATGTTTGAAAGCTTATGGGGAGGAAGGAGTTAAGGATTCTGCTCTATGAGCTGTCCACAGCAGGGAATGACCCAGTTTAAAAGGGTTAACAGTATTTGGTTTTTCAGAACTATTTGTTATATCAAGTTAGTGCAGCAGAGGTCACACAGGTCACTGTGCCTCCCGCTTTCCTTTCCATTCCCAGCCTCTACTCCGTTCCTTGTTTCTTCTGTAATCTGATGACCTCAGACACAGCTCTTTCCTTATGATGTTCTTGACAGCATCTTCAGACAATATGCAGCTCGACGCCAGTTGTCTTTCCCTTTTTCTCCTGTCCCTCAGGAGAAAACCTTGGATGCTAAAAGGCACTTTATGCAGTGGGGAAAAGCCTCAGCAATTTGCTCTGTGGTTTTTGGACAAGAGTACCTTAGAATGCAGTTTTTCTTGTATGTGCACTCCTAGCATCACTCTCTTTCCTTCCTGGTGTGTTTCTTTGTGGATTTTGGGGAGGGTTTGGTTGAGGCTTTTTTGTTTATTTCTATTTTTTGGTTTGGTTTGGGAATATTTTTTTGTTTGCCTATTTTTTGTCTGTGTGTGATTAAAAGCCTTCTGTAAATCCTAATTTATCCACTGTACCTTCTGGTCTCTTTCGTCATGATGTTGCTGAATGTGTCTTGCAGAAGTTTTGGATGAATGCTTTTTTGGGGAGTACAAATTAACATGTTACTTTTTGCAAATGGTAATGGGAAGTTTTGGCTGGAATTAGCACCTGGGTTTAGTAACCAAATTTAGGTCAGATTTTCTATTGTAACTGTGAGAGTTAAGTAAAGAAAATGTTGAGAAGGTTCTCATCCTCATCCCTCCCCTCTGACCACCTTCCAATCAAAGCTTCTGTTAGATTTTTGCCAGTGTATTTTTATGACCTACTTTCAAAGGTACTGAAGGTCCACAGAAAGTGGACTCCTGAAAGTGAAAGAAAACTTCAGGTGCTTGCTGTCTTTAGGGAATCAGGCTAGAATCATGTGATAACTATCATGGTTATGTATTTTCTAGTATTACCAGCATTGCTGTGTTAACTTTCTGTCACACCATCAACAAGAATACAATGTGCCCTACCTGATATGAAATCAGGAAAGGTTTCATTTTCCTGGTTCCTATTGTTTGTGTTTTACTGTGTTTCTCATTCTTCTGCACCTGTGTGTCTTTAGATATCCAGTCATCTTATTTTAAGAACGTTCCTTGCTTCTTGTTTTATTCTGCTGCTCATTATGCTCTTTACCCCCAGAGCTAGGGGAGTTACACATGCTGTTCAGGGATAAAATTAGTAAAAGTGTAATGGACCATTTTTCTTCCTTTGCTATGGTGGTTTGACCTGGGTTTTGAGGAGTGTGCTGTGCATTATTTTATTTTTTTTTTTAGAGGGATGGGGTAATCTAGTCCTGGGTGTCCTTAATCTCAGAGATATGAATGGCTACCAAAAAGCTACTGCTGGTAATGTTAAACTGTGTTTTGCAGCCGTCCCAGGTCTGAGTAGCTGCCAGACCTGTGTTTTTAACAGAGCTGAGGGATCAGTGAGTTAAAATGCCTGTGCACATTTGCTTGAATTCAAAAGCAAATTGTAACTCAGGCATTATTGTGTGGCTTGCTTTTACTTCCTGGTCATGTTCAAGTCCATGAGTGCTGCTAGTGTGAATATTAATTAGAAAGCAAAGTTTAAGGCTGTGTCTTCTGTTAGTACTTTTTTATGCTATACTCCAAGAAAATCCAAGATCTTTAATTCAGTCAGCACAAATTGTTATATCTGGAGAGCAGTCCTGTATATTCAAAGTTTCGTGTAACTGGGAAAAGCAAAGTTGAAGTAACGTGTTTCATTGTCAGTTTTCAGTTTACATCTTACTTCTCTGTTGACAAGTTATAAAGTCTGTTTCCCAGTAGCATGACCAGCTGATGCTGGGTAGCAGTCAAAGTTATTGTTTTGAGTTGCATGAGGCCTGGATGCAAGACAGTGCCTGACAGCAAATGTAATTATGGAATACTGGGTGCTTTTACTAAATGGTGGTGAGGGTATAATACTTGCAGTGTGAGAGAACTCTCTTCAGATACCGTGTTCAGGCAATTCTGAGTTCTACTTGCAGCTTTTATTCTGTCTTTAAACAGGTTAGCTAGCATTCATGCCTCAGTTTCCCTATGAATGAAGCCAGAATTGTACTGTGTACTCATCTACCTCACATACTGTTTCTTCTTTTTAAATTACAGCAATTCATGAATGTTTAGTGACCAACCACAACAAAAAAAGGTTTGAAGTCATAAAAATTTTGGCTAATGGACTTCTTCACCTGAGCAACTGTTGAACGTACTGGAGGAAAATGCATTTAAGTTTCAACTTAACCTTAGCTCTACCTTAACCTTTAGCTTAACCTTTCAGCTCTAACCTTAGATGGAACATTCCTAATATTTCACATTACCCAGGATAGTGTAGGTATTGAATCAAATAGCTCTGATTCAGATCTTTGTTCTAGATTATCTGGGAGGATTTCAGATCTTTGCTCCAGGACCTGCCCAGATGTTTCAGGATTTGAGTTGTAGAGTTGCTGTGTCATTTATTATGCAGGTCTCTCTGCATCTCACCATTGGGCTCAAGACTACCGGTTTTTTGGCAGCACAAATGTGGTGGAGAAAGTATCTGGAGGAGTGAAACCCTTTCAAGTTTTGGTGGCTTGGTGGCTTTTGGTTTGGTTTGGCTTTTTCTTAAAGAAGAAGGCAGAACACTTTTCTGTGATTGCCACATTCTTCCTACTAGCCAAGCCATCTAGCTCAAAGGACGGTATCATAACAGGGAAATTGTAAGTAATGGAAAGATGTATACAGTTTCTGTATCAGGGAGGAAAGCATCAAAACAGGAATGGAAATTGTCAGGAGGAGCTCTGAAAGGCCAAAAGTTTCCAGCTGAGAAAGACAGTGAGAGAGGAAGTCAGTGAGTGCAAAAGGATTCCCTCTCTCCTCACCTCTCTGCCCCCACCCTCTGTCCTTCCTCCACACCCCACTCGGGGAGATGGGAGAAGAAACTTGGCAAGCCATCTTGTCGCCAATCAATCTGTGGTGTAACAATTAGCACTTAAGCAGCACTCACGCTAAACACAGGCTCAGAAAACACTTAAAAAGGAAAAGAAAAAAAAAACCACCAAAACCCCAACACAACAACAACAGGGGAAAGCTGGAACAGATCAATGCCACACCGAACAGGAGGCACCTAATACCCCATTATTGACAAGGACGATAGTGCTTTAAGTGTGTGCTCTTCATGCTGAGCAATTAGCCAGCAGGACCACTGCAGTGAAGGCAACTCCACCACAAGAACGCACCCTCCCCCTGCTGCCCACCACTTCCCCCAAGAGGTGTTTGATGACAGCTTCATTTGTTAGCGTGATTCCAATAGCTGGCGGCGCCGGCATCCTTTCCATTACGGAAGAGAGTGCAAGGGGAGGCTGGGCAGTAGGTCTTCTCCCCCCCCGCTCCCCCTGGCCTGTGGTAACAGAATACAGTAGACACGGAGTCTGTCTGTGCACTGGCTAAATTGATTGTAATGGGTTTCTTAACGTGGTGAAAGAGCCGACTGTTTTCTCGCCTCTAAGAAAGGCTGGAGGAAGAAGGAAGTGACTCCAGCAGCTGTGGCACAGCGGATGAAAGTAAACTTTTGTTTAGTAAAGACCAGCCGACTGCAGACTGTCTCTGGCCTTTCAGCTAGCTCTCAGCAACACTTTTTTAGAAGAAAGGAGAGAGGGTAGAAGACAAACTGTCAGCTTCCTGCCTTGGCTCTTGCTCTCATAATAACCGTGCTGTCTGGCTGCACTTCCAGAATCCCACTGGAAACCTCTTAATGGCATGGAGTCTGTTTTCAGAAGGTGCCTATGGGCTAAGGCTTTCAAAGGGATTCATGCACACGTAGAGTAGGGCATATGTGCTTTTAAATGCTTGGCTACGCTGGGGCTTACCTCAAAAAGGTGTGCCTAGCTCCCCTAATAGAGAAGCTAGGGTCAAGCCTAGAGAGGATATGGCCTTCTGAAGAGTATCCAAACAGCATCTGTTATCGATAAACTGGTGTTTATCTGGAGGCCCAAGAGCCATCCTGAGACCTCCCAAGTGGAGAGACTTGTCCCAGGTTAGACTGTGTCAGGGCAGTCAGATAAAACAGTCAGTCAGTCAGTCGTATCACTTTGTAATAGCAAACATAGCAGGTGCCATTCAGTGACTTCAGATGCATACTCTGCTTTTCTTGGTTGTGCTGAAGCCTGTCCTGCTAATCTTTACTGTATTGTTGTTTAAGCTGGCTGGGATCTGCCTAAGGAAAACAGCATTAGGAGCTGCTCAGAGCAACCTGGCCACTTTCTGTCCTAGGAGAACCATTGTGTCATATCTGAGCAGCCTTTGTCAATAAAATAAAACAGATGACACAAAGATGTTCAAGCTTTTCTGGGGGCTAGAATATGTTGTAATATCTGTCTGTACAGAAACCTGTTGAGTTCATGTAGGCCATCCCCACATCAGCAGGTAGTGTTGGAGTAGCAGAGGCTGGTATATTCAGTTGCTTATGGCTAGAGATATGCTTTGGTTCCTATTTCTCTTTCCATGGAATGACTCTTCATACCACAAAAGATGAGCAGGCCCAGACACCTGGGGGATGTGTGCTGCCATATTGTTAGGGAGGAGGAAAAGAATTTTTTTGATATCACAGTGGTATGACTCAGATTGCAGGTGGTTACACACCTTCAAACCCTTACCTGGTTCAGAATATATATTTATTCTCTAAGTTAGATCTTGTGAGTAAAGAAAAGGAGCTTGAAAAGTACAACTCCCTGTGCCAGTGTAACCAGAAGCTGCTGTTTGCTTCTGACCAGGAGGTTTTAAGATGATGCCAGATGGGGCCATTAAAGCTGTGCAAACAATAAGGAGCACATAGGGGAGGCTGTTAATGGCTTTCTTTTGGAAGCATCAGCTGGAGCTGCTGAGTGGGGCACATGACCTATTAAAAAAAGCCACTTGAGAAATCTGTATGCCTGCTGAAATTATGGGATTTTTTTAGCCTCCCTGTTTATGCCAACCCACTAAGGATCTGACATGCTAGATGCTTACACACTCGTGTTTGCAGCTTTGCTCACTTGCCAGTATGCTTTATGGCTTGTGCTACAAAGCACTGAGATCAATGGACTGGATGAAGCATCCCAACCACATCATTCAGAACGCAGAGGAAGCCACGCTTAAGGAGATGGCTTCCATAGAAACGTTGATTACCGCTTCTGGGAAGGGGAAGCCTACTTGTAGTGCAGATTCCTTCTGTGGTTACAAACCGATATTTTGCATGGAAAGCAACTCACTGTATGCAGGTTTAAGAGAACTCACAAGACACAACAGAGAATCAGTTCTGTGGTGTGCACTGTGTGTTACTTCATTGGATTGAGTTTGAAAGAGGAGAATTTTCTGGGGAAACAGAAACACTGATTTCTTGATTGAAATTTTACTCCCTCCGCTTGATTCTTCGGTGTTTGAAGCAAGAGTCTTATAATTTTACTATGGGCAGGTCAGTCGTTTTACAATGTAGTACCTCACCATTCAGACAAGATGGAAACTGCAGCAGAATGGTTGAGCCTTCATTCCCTATAGGGATGCAAGGCTTGTTCTCTTCAGATGACTCTTGCATTACACTATTGTACTTATTTCATAAATGATACAATATAAAGGTTTTGTTAAGGTCTTGCTGAGATAAAGAGAATGAAAGCAGGCCTTGGTGAACGCCTTTAGGAAAAACATGAGACAAAACATTACATTGACGTTTATCTGTGGTAATAGTGAACAACAGTAGAATAACCATGGGAAAAGATGAGTGTTGGTTATCAGGGACCAGCAGGAGCAGGGCAGTTCCACAGGGGAAAATGACCTGGGAGCTGAGGGCGCAGGGACAGTAAACTCACTGACCAGGGTGCGATCTCAAAGTACTAGAGGACTGACAACAGGATGGGTGACATTAATGATTTCACAGTCTCATTTGCACAGTCAGATAAATGCAAGGTGATGAGGTCAAACCAGGAAGTCCAGTCAGTGAATCGGGATCAATGAAAGACAGGCAGGACACAGGTATTTCTCTGTCACTGCTCAAGCAAGAGCTGGAGGCCTGAGTTGGAACTCTGGGACCAATGAGCAGAGGTGCCTGTGTGGAGTTCCCAAGTGAGACTGTCAGGGGCTGTTGAGGCCTGTTAGTATACTCAGGGCTTGAAAGTGGGTGTCTGTCTGCATCTTCGTAGTGATGCCTTAGCCCACTTCTGCACAGAAAGGGCTGAAGACTAGCTTTTCACTTTGACACAGCATCCCCTTGAAATTATGTGAGATACTTGACCAATTGCTGGAGACATAAAAGAGAGTGTATGGTTTGAATTGTGAGTGTGTTTTGTCAGATTCTCAGGAAGTCAATGACACATCATCGAGATAGGGACAAGTTTAGCATATTTCACATAGCAAAATCAAATCTCCAACCCCTTCAAACCAGTGGTGTTTTACACTTGCATGGCAAACAGAAAATTTAACAATGCCAGAACTTCCGGGGACTTAGACTTGTCTTACTTTAAAGGAGGTGTTTTCTGGACTTTTTGTAAGCAGCAGTGAAGAACCAGAAGAGAACTTTCCACATATCATCATTTCTCCTTGCCTTTGCTGTATGCCTGTACTGTAGCTGAGAGAGAGAAGAAAATCTGGCAATATGGTCACTGCCACTGTAGTTCCTCAATCTCCAAAAGAGTGAATGTGCGGTTCTGCAAGGCCTTCCCATCCTTGTGACTGGGAGCCTTTCCCACCTGACAGGAAACATCTCCTGAAGGAAAATCAACTTGAAGTGTTTTCTCTCCCACTTGCCACCTTCCAACTTTGGTTGCTGAGAGAAGAAGAGAAAGGCTTTTAACACCATCCAGTGACCCAGGCCTAAGTACAGTCTCCTGGATTTGATCTAGCTGGAGAGACAGGAGGTCAGCTCCAGGGGCCAGGAAAAGTGAGAGAAACCATGTCAACAGGCTGCTCCTGCCGTGTCTGAGTGGTGAATGATGAGTGTGTGACACGGTAGAAGGAGCGAGGGTGCTCACCTGGAAAATGTTGCGGGAAGCCTGTCATGGATGTTTAAGTGCTGACAAGATGTGTCGGAGATATCCTTGCAGTGCATTTAGGAGAAGAGTAATGTTTCTCATGGATCCTGATTCAGAAGGAAAGTTGCCATTCTGGTTCACAGTGGGGGAATGAGCAGCAGGTTACAGCTTGGTGGAGTGAAGTAATTTTTCAGTATGGAATAATGCTCCTTTACTTATTTAAGGACTGAAAGGACAGTTGAAGGGGATTTAATACTGTCATCTTCCCTTGATCCATAGGTCTGATCCCACATCAACTGAAATCAGCAAAAATTCATTTTGCCTGAACAGCTTTGGAAGCAGGCTCTATTTCAGGAGCATCTCCAGATCAGTAAATCCTTTGATCCAACATTTCTTCTTTCTGAGAAAAATATACATGGGATGAATCAACTGCCTTAAATGTGTCCCTTTCATTGGTAAAGTATATCCTTTGTTACCTCCAGGAATGCTGCAGATTAAGTTGGAGACTGCATTGGGCAAATCTCATACCCAAAGACTTGTAAGTAGTCCTGCTATAGTAGTTGCTGTACTAACATGTAACAGAAAAATGAGACCGGCTCAGGGTTTTATAATCTAAGAATAGACATACTTTCTAGTCACTGGAGCATTTTCTGCAAAGCAGTGAAGACTCATCTAAACTGTATCTGTCTTGAGAAATGGATGTGATATAGCAGTGGTGTCATGAACACAGTGCAAAGCAATTTGGCCTGCTAATGAGCTATCCTAACACTTTTTCTCTGGTATCCAGTCAGCTTGTTCAAAGTTAGCTCTGTTATCTACACACTGCACTCTGGTCTGCTTTGGGAATGATCAGAAATGTGTAGGGGGATTATTTGTCCAGAGTGTGCTCTCTGCCAGTTAAGAACCAAAGCAACGTTAGAAGTTTCTAGCAGTGTGAAGGGAAGGAATTTACTTTGGGAACTAGGTTTTCTGTATTAAATTGTCTTAGGAAATGATGAGTTGGTGGATCTTAGCGTGTACCTCCCGATGCCTTGTCAGGAAACACACATGCACTATGGAACCAAAAATGTCTTTTGAAAAGAGGTGACTCATGTAAGTCTGATGTCAGTTTAAATTGATAAAATGTGCTTGACTTCCCTGCAGTGTTTCTACTTACGATGGTATCAGCAAGAACAGAATTGGATCCTGATCTGCAACAGGTTCTTTTCATTGATCTATCACCAATGTTTCAGTGAAATCAAGGTAAAAAATTAGAATTGTCTACTGCTTATAAGAGGGCAGAAATTTGAATCTGTTTTTGTTTCTCTACCTTTGTTTGTTGCTCACACTCTTAATTTAATTGCTTGGCTTCTGTCATTCTGCGGTAGTCAGCTGGGAGAGCTTTGTAGTGTTTAGCCCTTGAGCCTGACCTTCCAATCCCTGCAAAGTCCGAAGGAGAGGAAAGAGTTTTAACTGAATTTAATTGGGGTCGTCTTTGCCCATCAGCCTCTTCCTATTCACCACCTGGGGCATTTGAGTGGGGACCCTACTAACTGGTGGAGATGGAAGGGTGGAGAGGAGAGGATATCTTCACGTCAGAGCCGTGCAGCTGTCATTCTGGGTTACTGAGCAGACAGGAGATGATGCCTGCAGGAAGCAAAGATGGTTCCCACCTGTCCAGAGCTAATGAGGATGTTTCTGATGTCAATAAATGTTTCCTGATCACAATAAAAAGCCAGTAATCTTCACAACCCACTCATGAACAGTAGGCAAGTAGAAGAGGTAGAAGACAGAAGTGGAAGAATTGGGGAATAGGATGCAGATGAGAGATGGAAGGAAAGGGAGAGAGAATATTTGAAGGAGGAGAAAAAAAGACAGGGAAAGAGCAAAAGAAGGAAAAGAGAAAGTAGAGCACATGGCAAAAGAAAGGAAACAAGGATGTCTGCATGAAGTAGGGAGGAAGCAAAGAAGTAGATGGAAGGGGCCTGAGGTGAGAAATACTGAAAGGATACTGGAAATGGACCAGAAGAAACAGAGCTGGAGGAATAACAGAAGAAAGCACTAATAGGTGGATAGAAGTGACCCAACATCCTTTTCCCAGAAAAGTTTGAGAAGCCGAGAGTGATGAAGGATGTGAGATAGCTTGTAAGAGGAATCTTGGGCATAGAGAAGTCAAGGGAAAAGAGAAGTAGAAAATACTTCTGACATTAATATAAAATTTTCAGTCTTAACTCTTGAGGAAGTCTGTTGAGTGAAGGGAAAAAAATAAGACATCTACTTCAAGTTAGAAGATGGGAAAACAAGTGCAAATAGGCAGGAAGCCCAAACCAGGCACTGAACAATTGTTGCTGGTGGGCATCCTGTGCTCAAACTACAGCATGGATGTGCTCCAGAAATCCTGGGAAATGGGGTAGGAACGAGAGTCAGGCAGCTCTCAGGCTTCTGGAAATTGTCTTGAGGGGCTTTCAGTATAGGTGATTGATGGGCTGGGTCTTGGATGTCCGTTATCATGCCTGTCCTCTGTCTAAAATTTGAAAATATGTTTCCAAGAGAAGCTTGGAAGTAGCACAACAGTTTTGAAAGTCTAGCCTGTGAGCTGAAATTGTTTCATCGGTTTGTTTAAATGGACCCAGTATTTGGATTCTTCGTACTGCTTGGATTCTGTGCAGGTGTTTCTGCTCCTAGTAGAGGACGCCACTAATATGAAGGGAATTTTACAGAGAGAGAGAGACATACATGTGTACATGTATAAAATATATATTATATGATGTCTATATATTAGCATATAACACAGAATATGATCCAGATAACTCTAAAAAACAGCATCTGACTTTGTGTGACCAAGCAGAGCATGCACTGTATATTCAGTCATATAGTTCAAGTTCAGTTTCAATCATGAACCAAAAATGTGTACGTCATTAGATTGTAAGATAGCAATCCAGAATGAATCTTAAAAGAATTTTCTGCTAATACAGCATGGTATGTAGTTGCAAGTGGTAATTTTTAACAGCTCCTCAAGTTAGTACAATACTGACAAACTGATTGTATCAGTAGGATCTTTCAAAACAACCTAACTCAAAAAATAAAACAATCTTTTGGAGGTAGAACTACTTACTATGTGTTCCTGCTTAAACCTAAACTGTTCCTTCCTAAGAGATTTAACTAATTGGTGCTTGAACTACTAAGATCCGCCTGTCCACAGTCTTAACTTTTTATCATGATTCTGTGCATTCCCTTGTTTTCTTCTTGAATTTTTTTTTTTGCTCTCTCTGCACATTACTCTGTCCTTGTAAGTATGCAGAAAGTGATTTCAAGAATCCTAGCCTTCTCTGCGCTCTTGAGAAGGTAGTAGAGCTAAGACAGAGAATGTTTGTTGGGAAATTTTTCCTTCTTACTCATAGCTGTGTTCCTTACTCCTAGCTGAAATACTTAAGCAGAAATTTTAAGATCAGAAACGTCTGTTAGGCTAACGTAAGCTGACCAACAAATGTAACACAGGGAAAGAACTTCCCTGAGGAATTCCACGTCAATCCTATAATTTCCTTTTTGCCAGCATCTCAAGGAAAATCTTCAGTCTTGACATAAAACAAAGGAGAATCCATTTTAAGTATTGCACAAACCATGAACATCAACTATTAAGTCCCCTGCTGGGGCAGAAGCTGTCATCTGTGATGTACAGATAAGAAGCAGACAGCTGATGTAAGAGACTTGTCCAGGAATGTGTAGCACTTCTTCATCTGTTGCAGGAATAAAACTATGGCTTTATACCCCTTGAAAATGTGCTTCATTTTCACAGCCACCCCCTGCTCCTTTATCCTTTCCCTGTAGCAGATTTGCTGTAGAAGCACCAGCTGATCCTGATCATCCATTTTTGTCAAAATAGGTTTTGTGGGATTTCTTTTACTCCCAAGAATAATACATTTTATTATTAGCACTTTTATATGTGCTGATATTTCTTTAAATCCCGTGAAAAATCTTACTTCGGAAAATTGATTCTTCCCCTTCCTAGTATTGGATATCATCTTTAGAGGTTCTTATGTGTTTTCTGTGTTTCTGTTGGTTTTAAACTGTGTATCAGTAACAGTACTTGGAATAGTTGTGATACATAATGTCATGTCAAGGGGCGCGATTTATCTCATTTTGGTCTAGCTGTCTGGTGGTCTTCCACCACAGCTCTTTTGTAGTTGGTATGAGAAGATCAGCAGCTCCAGAGCACAATTCAACTGATCTTAAAATAGGTGTCAAAGTAGAAATGAATCTTCTTTGGAGTCAGACTGTCCTGTTAAAAAAAAAAAAAAAAAAAAAAAAAAAAAGAGGGAAGACAGTTGAATCTATACAAGAAGGAAAGAAGGACAAATATTTATATTGTTGCTAAATAGCAGTTGTCCTTCATGAGTTTAAACATAAAATTAAAGCAAAGACTATTCCATAAAAGTATGTCCTATTATAGCACTGGTAGCAGTGCACTATCTCAATGTGGTGGTATAAAGCAATGTACAAAAGCTACAGAATTTAAGAAGGGAGTTTTGAATTAACTGGGAACACATATCAAACCGGATATTTTTAATTTTTTTTTTTTACTTCTGTGTTGAAAATTCTGGTATTTCTTTCTCATCAGCTACCTGCAAAGCAATGGTCTGAACCAGAACAAAGCCAAAGTAAAAATGTTAAAAGTAGTCTGTGTAGTGTTCCAGTGTTAGAGGAGCATAACTTAAGTCAGATCTTCCAATTACCCTCTACATTTCCCAGCATTTGCCACTGGCCAAGAGCAAGAATGGGAAACAATCAGCTCGTTTCCTAGTCAAGTTTAGTTCTGAGTTAAAAACACATTATTAGTGTTTCATTCCCCACAAAGACGTTGGGCACTCTCCTGTGAAATGCCAAATGAGTTGGATCACTAGTGAGGCTTTTTACTGGAGCGGTTCTGCTCTGTCCCTATTTGAAGCTCGGCCATGTGACAGTCACAGTGAACAATCACAGCTGAACCCTGGGGAGGTCAAAGCAACAGGACCCTAGAGTTTCAGACTCAAATAAAACTTTTAAATTAAGACATTGGGGTCTTTCTCTCTCATTCCCAACCCCCCTCTGCTCCTCTTTGCTGCCCTCCCCCCTTTTCTCTTTGAAGAAGTGTGTGTTGATGTAAGTGGACAACACAGGGAGTCAATAAAGGGGGTATCGAGAGCCTAGGAGGAGATTGCCCGCAGCAACGGAGAAGACACAATTACTGCAACAACTGTCCAACCAACCACAGCCAGGAGACTCCACTTAATCTAATTGAGTGTGAAGGCAGGCTAGAGACACAGGACCCGCTCCTTCATCCCCCCCTCCATAATATAGACACTATTGGCTGCTAATTGGCGCCACTGGGCTGGTGCTAATTGTGCTGATGTCTTGGTCTGAGGACAGGCATGTAAAGGATGAAGGGGTCTGCTGGGAATAGGAGGAGGGGAGAGTGAGGGAGACAGTGGCCATAAAAGTTGGAACACGGCTTTAAATTCATATCAAATATTTAAGTAAGTGAGTGGAAGATCTGTGAACTCTCTTTGTGGTAACCCACAAAAGGCCTTGGAGAATACCACCCCCCTGCCTCTAGCCCCAGCAATGAGCTATCTGAAATGCTGTGTTCCTCTTCCTCCTTAGCTTTGTTTAATTAATTGTGAGAATTGCTAATGATCCTTTATTCCTCTTCGGACCCTCTGCTTTCTGGCATTGCTACTTCTTCAATTCTTTATTTCAAAGATTCAGCTTTTCCACTCTAGGGCTATCAAATGTTTACTGGCTTTCATCTCATGGAAATTTTGGCTGAACAGAATGACAGCTAAGGCCGTGATCATGTTCATTACCCTGAAACTGGATAAGGTCTGATATGTACATGCAAGGCCAGGATGAGCCGTGATGACCATGTGTTGTGCAGTTCCTTATAAAGATCCGATTAAACTTCTGGTGGTGGAGGTTTACATGTAGGATTTGTTTACGTAGAAAGTGTTGATGTATTCAATGTGCAGATACACATGGCAATGTTACAACAGCTATTTGTTGACAGTGGCATCTTTTAAATGTCTTTTACAAAGTGCGGAGTTGTGTTTGCAGGAGATGGGCTGTTAACTTTGGTATTTTGGCTACTTTCCTGCTGACTATGTCAAAGTTCTCAGCCTTCATTTGTCCAGGTCCTGAAGAACAGTTCTGCTCTAAACCAACTTGCTATTACAGAACTTTTTGTTGTTTGCTTGGATATTTTTCCCCAAAATCCCTTGTTCTCTTTGTGGTCCCTAGTAATTCTGCTGCCATATGATTTGTTTTTCTAGAACACAGATTGTCAAGGGCAGGAAGTGATATCCTACAATACATCTGCTATGTATTATAAATAAATTGTCATTTTAAAATACATACATATATTATTTTTTTAAGCTGAATAGGCAAATCTACACTACTTATGCATTTTAAATCTCAGCCTTCTTCTCCCTTGCTGGACTAAGTTTCTCGTATATACAGACATAATTATTTGAGCTAGGACCCCTGATTCAGGTCAGGATTGGAGCTGTGAATTATATCTGCATGCACTCTTGCTTCTAAGATTTAAATCTCTAAATAGGCAAGGAAAGTCGTAAGTAAGCTTGTGCTGTGATGGTAGCAGAGCTTCTGTGAGAAGTGACTTGCTTACCACCTAGCTATGTTGGTATGCTGGATTAAAGTGTGAATTTAGTATATTATGGTAGAATACTCTTTGCTCTAACCAAGATGAATAACCTTAACAGTGATGATATAGTACACCAACCTTTCATACATCCTAGGAAGAAGTTGGCAATCTTTCTGGGAACCCTACATATTCTGGTTGCCACCATCTGCTTAGAAAGTACAAATAATAGAAACTTGGAAGTGCCATACAAAAGCCTTGACTAAGGCATTGTGTCCAGCCAGTTTCACCTGGATTCCAGTCCTGTCTCTCAAATCAAGATGCTGCAGAGATTTGTCCTCAGCTAAAGTGGCTAGATTTTCAGATGTTTTAAGCTTTCCTTCCCTCAGTGTTTTAAGGTCGAAGTGACTTATATACCTGTATCTTGTTTTTGAAGGACCTGGAAATCTTGTGATGCAGTTTCCTGACTGACTTAAGATAGTGCAATTGTGTGAAGCAGGGCAGTTCTTCCAGAAGTACGCAGTCTCATCTCTGGCTGTGTGTTCCTGTCATCTCATTTGAAAAAGTTCAGGTAATGATGTGATTGTGAGTTGGATTTGAAAACAAATCTCCTGATTCCATTGAAAGCAATTATTTTGCCATTAGTTTTCAACAGGATTGAGGAGTTAATATGGATCGTTCCTTCCCAAAGAGGGGGAATGGAGGATGTGATCAGAAAAGAGAGCAAGCAATGATCAGTATCTAATTCTTACTAGAAATCACAAGGTGTTAATGTCCCTAATTCCTCCTAATAATGGACCATAACTGTGGAAGTCACTTGGGCCTTGCAATGTTGCACAAAACAATGCATAAATAACTCTTAAATTATCATCCTCGAACTGTTATAATTGTTATATTTGTGTAGTATGTAACATGATAACTAGACTTTTCTGGCCTCAAGGCACTAAATGTTCAATATTAAATAGTAATTGTAGAAAACACTTTAATAGGTTCTCTTGCTAGGATGTTCTAAATACTTATATATATATCACAGGTCACTGAATTCAGATAACGGTTTCAAACTAAAATTAAATTTTAATATACTGATACCTAGGCAATTTTAAACTTTCTATAAATTAGCACAATGTGCAGATTCTTGGGTGAAAGGCTTAGGTATTAGACATAGAAGAAAGTTCTCCGCCTCTTTCTTCCTCTCAAAATGTAATCATAGTACTGATGTATGAGGCCTTTAAACTCATTTGACAGCACGTCACTTTTACTAAGGCAGGCAGAAAGTGAGTGAAAGCTCCGGAGTGATTTGTTTGAAAACCTAAGTTCCAAATCCCAAGCTCATGAACAATCAGTTCTGTCTTACAGTCAAAATATGCCTACCTCTTCCATGCAGACAAACTTCTAGAATATAGCATCCTTAAGATAGCCTATAAGCTTGGTAGAAAAGCAAACCATGGTAGATCAGGGGTATATTGGGCTAGACTTGTACCAGGTACAAATAAAATGCTGTACTTGGCTTGTCTTTCTCAGTTCAGCCTTCCTCTTCAAAGGAGTTAATGAACTGTGCAGGTTCGTCATATCCCTTCTTCAGATAATGTGGTGTTTACTCTAGAGCTATTGGTGGATCCTACAAGGTGTACAAAATACCTTTAGCACCAGAGTTTGAATTCTACTTATTAATCGACTTGTTTTTTTCTAGTCACTCTGGATAGAATTCTTTAGTGCAGTGCTATTCTGAGATACCGTGGCTAGCTCATAGCCAGCTAACAAAAAATGCAGTTGCATGATTGGTGTAAGCTCTTCTAAGACTGTGGTCATGTTCTCTTCTTTCTGTCCTTTTCCTTCCTTTTCGTGGGTTTTTCTTCTTTTTCCTGGATTTTCATGCTGTCCCTTGAGTCAACACTAATGGTCTTCCAGATATGTGGTAAATCAGCTGTCTGATCCTTCTGAAAGTTTAGATACCTCATTCCCCGCCCCCCCCCCCCCCCCCCCCAGTTTTGCTGTGCTAATTTGTAGATCAATAAGCTGAGTTGGCTAGTTGGGAGGATCACTAGTGCTGGCAGAAAGAAAGCAACAGGAATATGTAGTTAGGAGCACTGGGACTATCCCTTTGTGGTCTTAGTTTGGCTTAATCCAGCTATAAACTTAATCCAACAGAAGTAGTTTGGTTTAATCCAAATACCCCCGATTGACCACATTGCAGAGATCACATCACAGAGGCCTCCATTCATTAAGTTCCTTTCTGAGTTAAATAGATCTCTTATGTAACCTATGGTAAAACTGAGATTGTCACTACAAAATAGCATAACTTTACAATGTCCTGGGAGGGATCTCCTTGATCTACAGCATTTGGCTCTGAATCAGCAGAGCACTTGCAGTCGACGGACTGATGACTGAAGGGTTTGCAGCTGGGCCTGTACTTCGGAGCTTTGCTGAGTAGGAGTAGACATACTGTTACATTTAAAACTGAACATACATTTGAATGCCTCTAGAGCTGGGGTCTTGGACAGGATCTCTGTAGCACTTCTGTCCTCTGTCAGCTTCCAAGTATGTAGTGCAAGAGACTAAGCCCAGATCTGGCACATCTTGTGTGTGGCATTCCCCCTTGGCATTTTGCTGAATCTCTCTGGAACATTTGAATCTATCTAACTGTGCCTTAAGAGAAGAAACTATTGTAAGAGTTTTTTCCTGGTTTAGCCTAGATATGTGTGAGGGAGTTATTTTTATGAAAAAACAGATGATACGTTTTGTTGTTCTGTAAATTGTGAAAACAAAAGCTGCTATTCTAATGGAATCCAAGTAACAGCAGGCTGCTTCCTCACTTTTAATGGGTTAATGCCCCAGAACAAAACTAATCCAGAGCCTCTGCTGACTTCAGTAGCCTTGGAAGTGGGGCTTTAAGCAGAGGACGGTGTTCTCTTCTCTGTGTGTTAGCTTCCATAGGTCAATGCCAAATGTGGGAAACTGAAGTACTGAGTCATTCTATCAACTTGGGTCTTATTTTTCTTCTTTCAGAAGATTTCTACATTTTATGTTGCAGCACTGTTTTGAAAGGCAGTTGTGACCAAAGAATAAAGGGAACAGCACAATTCCACTGGATTAAATTGCAGAATAATAATTCTTTAAAGCTACTCCTTCCTTCCCATGCCTTTCCGCTCCACATATATTTTAAGTGAATTCATTGGTGCTGAAAGAGATCCATTTGACAGGCCTGATTCACACCTTATGTTCAGCTTCCTACTTCAAACCAGTCCAAGCTGAAAAAGGAGAGGTCAATTACTTTAATGTAAGGCTGTGATTACTGTAATTTTGACCAGGTTGGAAGCAGGAAGTATCTGAACCCAAGACCTCAGTCTTCCATTAACCAGTGGAAGAATTTGCTCCCTCAGTATTTTGTCGTGTGTGATATAGGTGAGACACTCAATGTAGATTTCATAAAATGTGTTCTGAAGTCATCTCTGGCTTCCCTTTTAGATAAGCAAATTCTCAGCAAAACATTTAGCTGCTCAAACTGCATAGTTGATCTGGTGAGGGTTCACTTGCCACTGTATTGCAATAAAATAATTTTTACATGGTAAATAGCTATTCATTACTGCTGCTTTAATGTTAATACAAAAAAAACCACTCTCATTGAAAGCTGGAGCTTAGTGGATAGCTAGTTAAATAGTGTTAAATGTGCATATTAAATATCAAGGAGCTCATTATCTACTCTTCTTGGGGAGAGAACAACTGAGATTTCCTGAGTGTCTTTGCAAACCAATAAAATGAAAATGCATCTTTGTACTCAGAGCAAGAAGTAACACAACAAACATAAATGTACATGCAAGCCCATTCAACCCAGCTGACTGAAGTACAGTCCCTCATGACCATGCCAGAACACTTGCCCTTCCCAAGACACAGGCACAAATGTATGGAGTGTATCACTTACATTTATGAGGTTTACCACTGGAAGTAGAAATGTGACTTCAGAGAAATTAGTGTGTATGTATGCACTAAATAATATCCCTGTGTCCGTCCCAGTACTTGCAAACAGAAATGCTTACAGACATACGCAGCATACACTGTCACAACACACACTTTTTCCTTTCTTCACCAAAATAAAAGAATCCCATTGATTTTTACATTTCATGCTTCTGTTACTAGCTCCAGCTAACAACTGCCACTTCTGTTTCTTATCAATATTTGATGAGTAGGGTGAGGTGGAATGGAGAAGCCCTGTGAGTTTCTCCTCCTAAATGGTCTCTGTGAGGGTTGAGGTTTTTGTGGCTCATGTTTATTTTCTCTGTCTGTTTTACTTGGTTGGTTCAGGTTCTGAAGGTGACTTCTGCTGAAAGATAGGACAGAAATAGGACATCTCTCTTCCCTGCCACCTCCCCTTTTTGTGCTTTTATCTCTCTGTTTGCACTCTTGAGTAGACTCATTGATGATTTTCTGGGCTTTTGAGTACTTAGATTCTCTATGAAATTTGTCAACAGTGGGAGGTCCAGAAACACTTGTGTGTACTGAATTCTGACTTTGAATTGTAAATTGTTTAAATAAAATGCAACCTAGAAATCAGAGGAGACAGGGATGAGAGGACAGATGGACATTCCTTATCATTCCCTCTGTTTGTATTGCTGGGATATATTTGTTCTTACAGATTTGCAAATTCTACAAAGAAACTGTAAGATGAAACTAAAAGATTACTGAACAAAAGAAAAATGCTGCTTCTTGATCATTCAATTCTTCTTCTTTTTCTTGTTCACATATCACAATCAGATGATGTTGTTAGGAGTCATTATTCCTGGATTTCTAATGACCCTTCACCTCCATGGGGTGCAGGAGCATATGCCTCCAGGGTGCAGAGGTATCTTGTGGGTCATTGCATTGCTCTGGGGCTTGCAGTCAGACCAGCTCTACTCCTGTCAGCCTTAGAGGAAGGATACAGATCGGAGGAGAGCCAGCAAGGCAGCAGGCATCCTGTGTTATTTTCAGACATCCAAAGGAGGCCTTGAGTCTCAGTTCATTAAAATCTGGAAGCCTGAAGGCAGTGCAGCTGGTGTGGCAAAGACCTTTGGGTTTTGACTCCCAAGTCAGAATGTCTTTCAGTGATGGCTACCGTTTCAGTCTGTGTTGGATATAAGAATCTGCCATTTTTTCTGAAGATGAAGGATGGATGTCTTATTGTATACCTTACCTATACATGCTAAAATTTTTAGAGAGTTTGAGAATGCTGGGTTTTTTTTCCTGATGGAGAGGAGAATTTTTATATTGCTCTTCTAAGGCCCAGTAGATTATAGTTCAAGAATTGCTTTAATATTTTTTCTCTTGCTCTCCCTTCACCCCATATTTTACATCATTACAGGGGTGTAGAAGGCAGGAAATTGCATCAGTTCCTGTGGAGGCAGCACACAATTCCTGTATTCCCTCAAATGCAAGGATTTGGATAATTAGTTAGGGAAATGGAATGAACAGCCTCCACCAGATATTCAAAAGATCTCAGCACCGGTACAGTGCAGCAGAACAGAGTTAGTAAGATTGATTATGATTTTTTTTTGGCTTCTCCCCCTGCCCCCAAATAAGCTTTCTATGTCAGGTGCTGCACTTCTGAAATTGAGCTGTTGGAAACCCAGATGAGCTTTTTTGAAAAACCCCTTTGATCCAAGTGACCAAACCGAAAGTACTGTGAAATGTGTGAAAGGTAGCATGGCGGTTTGACAGAAGGTGTTGGCAATTGCCCTTGCAGTGCAAGCAAGTTTTTTCCAACAGTTTGGTGATGTTTTTGCAGACTTTTTCCAAATTTGCAAGTGATTTAGAGCCCATTTGGAAGAGCAAACACTTTGCTATGGGTATGTCAGACTTTTCAACTTACAAGCTTGAGAGAATTCCCTGTCACAGGTCTGGGAATTTTGGATAGAATATTTCCATTTGGATTTTTGTGCTCAGACTTGCAGCAAGCATGTGCTCTGATTTGTTAAGGAAAACCAATAGATCATTCTTCAGTTTGTGGTAAAAGAATATAAAGCAAGGAAAAATATTTTGTGTTAGACAAAACACCTTTTGCATCATTTTAATGCTGTTTTTTTCATCTGAGTATGGTATAAAATTTGAAAGTTACAGAGGTCTGGCCTTTTTTTGACAGATGTAGTAGCTTCATTTTGAATATAAATACCTAGGGATTTCTTACAGCTTCATGATTCTGTTCCTGTGGTGAAAAAGTTCAAGCCTGTCCTTGTTCTGTGCTGTGTTCTGACCATCATTTGAAGTGAGCGTTAAAACATCATCCAGAGGACAGTTTAGGGACCCAGTTAAGTGACTGAACCATCTGCCAGAGTGTAGAAGGCAAGAGAAGAGATGGGAAGCTTTCACTAACAGTGCAAAGCACAGCCAGCAACACCGAGTGAACTCTAAATGTGTAAGCAGTCTACTTCAGAAGAGGCAGCAAAAGGAAGAAGAGGCAGTACTTGGGCAAAGCTGTCGGGGTGGCAGATTTTCCATTGCAAGGGCTTCTCTGATGCATGTTGTAATATGCTGCTAGCTGAAGGGAGGGAGTAGAGCCTCTCAGAATGCAATTCTTGCAATGTTTCTGGGATGCTTTTGGGATGACACAAGGATAAAGCAAACATGCAGATATCTTGGGGGGTTTATTTTATTTATTTGATTTGGTTGATTTGATTGGGGGTGAGTGGGTTGTTTCTTGGTTTGGTTTGGGGTGGGTTTTTTTCAGGAGACCACTGCTTTTAATTCTCATCTGTTGCCCTCCTTCTGTCCTTGGTGATTTCAGGATTGCTGGTGTCCAGCATTCTGGCTATAAGCTGTCTGGAAACCCTGTGCTGCAGACACCATTAATCCAATGCAGTTCAGGTTAGCCATAGTCATTTCAGACCTACAGATGTTGACAAATCTGATTATCTACCTCCTCCAAGTCTTACAGAAAAGCTATTGCCGAGTCCTTGGAATTTAGTGAGAGGACTTAGGATATACTTTCACAGACATTTGAAGCTGGCAGTGCTTATGGAAAGTCTCCTAGCTGATCATTCTTGTTCTGTGCTGTTCTTTACCCTGGGCTAGTAGTGCAAGTCTTGAGAAAACCAAGCATGGCTGAATATAGCTGCTTCTGATTTACTGATCTGATGCATCTGATTAAAGCTGCTACTCATTCCTTGGAAATGTAAAGAATGTACCAGCAGTCTGGGTCAGCTCTTTATTTCTCTGGACTCAGTTTAACATTCAGAACTGTTTGTTGACCAGACAGCTTTAGGAGGTCAGGAGGCCTTTCTCCTTGCAACTTTTGTCAACCTTTTTCCTTGTAGGTCCCTTTTACTAGAGAGCAAGTGACTATTTTTCTCCCTATTTATTGAATGTGAAGTCTGTGGGCAACCTGAAGTCACTGGGTGATGCTGGCATTAGGTGTTCATAAAGGATCAGTCACACTGTGATGCTAGCTTAAGAATTGTAAAGAGAATTGGGTTATGTCAGCTCTAACATAGATCTTTCCCAGTTTTGGGATAGATACACCAGGTTATTCTTCTCCTTAGTCTTGCATCTAAAAGCTCTTCCAAACATTGCAGCTATCAGGCAGCATAGCTGATAATTAACAGGTTATCCTGGCACTACAGGAATCTCTCATCTGGACCTTCTCCCAAGTATTGTACCCAGAGTCCATTCCAGGTGAGGCAGTAATCCAGTTCAGGTTCTCTTTGGTCTTCCAAATGATTTAGCAAACCACATCCTTTCTGTAACAGAAAAATTATATCTTTTCGTTTGTAATATCTTTCCTAAAATGTGCTGTACAATCATGTCTCTAAAAATATATGAGGCGATAGAGCAAATATATTGAAAAATAGCACATACTTGGCCAGTTTTACTAAAATGTATAATATACAGGTCTGTATATGACAACTGTATGTGTTGAAATATATTGAAAACATATTTGGATCATTCCATATATACTGAAATATTGAAAACTGGCCAAATCTGCAAAAAATTTTGTCTGTGTTTTATATATTATATATTTTAAAATAATTTTCACAAATAGATAGCAAGGAAACTTGCAATGAAGATGTGGGGAATACTAACTATGCTTTATTTTTTCCTGATGGAAGCCAGTGATCATGGATGCTGTGTCATTATAGATACTGCAGTAATAGTTAATGTGTCTGCTAGCTAATAATTTGTGTATTGGGCCTAGCACAAGGGTTCATTGATCTTAGACACCACTCAGTAACAGTGAATTCTAACAGTAATGGCTCCCTTGGCATTGCTGGTGCTGATTTAAGTCCTAGCATTTCTTCCCCTGCAGTCTCTTTGGATTAGCCTGAGAATGGACTGGGAAGTGGGAGCAAGAGTGTTTGTGACAGCTCTTAGGTGGAGGAGCGTGCAAGTGCTTGCAATTTCTAGAGACATGAGAAATTTTTGGACAATGAGTATTCAAACAGTGAGTCTTAAAGAAGGGATGTGACCCCTTAGAGAATGCAGTTGTCCTGGCCTTTGCATGGAAACAGGCATACCCATTTATTGTTAGCTCCTGCTGGCATTCGTAAGCATTCTCCAGATAAGACTAGAGATGTCTGGATGCCCTGGATCCTCTTGGAAGTGCCCTTTTGCAGTATGACACATAACCTGACAGAGTTATCTGTGATTAGAGCAGAGCTTTAGGCACAGTGCAGCTGGGATTCCCATGTCCTTTGTGCTTGCAGAGTTTACTGTGATGCCCTGCTTTGAACACCCTTGTAAATGTAGAATAGCTGTAAATGGTGGATATAACCTTCCAGATGAACACTACCACACTCTGTCCCTAAAAGCCAGCAATTGTCCCCTTTTGGAAAGTTGTCAGGGTCTAAATTACCCCTTTGAGTTTTTATGGGTGTATTGTTATAGCTCTGAAAGGCATGGGGCAGGAGATCCTAACTTTCTACCTTGGAGGATCCAGGGCTTTTGCTAACTTTCCCTGCATGCTCTAGCAGCAATTAGGTCCCCAGTGAACATGAGCGCTCCACTGAGCACTGCATATGCACGTGTATACAGCCCACACGTTGTATGGGTGTTTCTGTTTAAGGTTAGGATGGTCTACTTTGCTGACTGACCTATGATGTGTTGCCAGGGAAATACATTTATGGTGATGGCAATTGAAAGTGAATTAGTGTCCTCAAGTTAGAGTAGCAAGTGTTCTAGAAATGGCAAAAAAGGCATATAGTCTGTTTGAAGACTTGCAGGGGAGGAGAGCTGGTTCTGTTTGAGAATCAAGTGGTAGAAACTAGCAAGGGCCTGGTTTCCTCATCCAAATTAGAATAGGTTAGCAGCTGAGGGAGAAGGAGGAGATCTCTTACAGAGAGCAGTTTTTAAAGGAGGACCACTGTTCCCCCAAGATGACCTTCCTGTCTGGTTTGCAGGTGAATGGAATTTCTTTGGTTTCTTAAACTGACCTATTCCTTTGTTAGAAAAAAACATTAAAGACAATTTGAGGTCCTAAATCTGGCTTACTGTGTAAATCTTACTGATCTCTCAAACAGGAGTCATGAATCATATGATACTGTTCACCAGGTGAATGTTATTTCTGTCTACTACACAGTACAGCGTTTGTGCAAATGTTTATGTGCAAGAAGGAAGTTGGGGAAGGACCAGCCCCTGACAGAACTGAAAGCCAAGTATATCGGGGATCCTGTCATGAGATGATTGGTGAGGGTTAAGAGTGTCACGATAAGTCATCACTGGTTTACTGTTCTGAAATCCCTTCTGCCCTGGAGATTAGCTGCTCTGAATGGTGCCCATGCCTAGAGCAAGGGTGGTTATTCTTGTTCTGCAAAGCATCAGTGTGCTTAGAGCTGGAACACCTCAACATCTCACAGCCTTAATGAAAACAAGGAGCAAAGCAGAATTCTTCTGAAAAATAAACAAGCCCACTTTCATGACCTCTTCTTGACCTCCCAATGAGGTGCTAATTACTAGAGGATTAGCACCTCTTGTGTATCACAATAGACCCAGCCAGGAAGCAGGAGGTGACAATACTCTGCACAAAATGCAAATCCAGAAGAATTAGTCCAAAGGCAACAGGCAAGTGCCAAAGTTAAGAACAGAAAAACCTTCTCAATTGTGAGTTATAACTGTTATCTAAAAAAGTGCAGAATTGGTGGATTTTGGTGGAGTTAGGCAGGAATGGATTCTTTCCCCCCCCCTTCATATCAGGCAAATACGAAGCTTTTCTTAATTTCACTTCACAGCTTAGTAGAAAGCATTTCTTCAGTGTGGTTACAGGGATAGCAATATAAAAAAAGGCTTATTAAAAATTTAACTGCACCAGCAGAAGTATCTTTATGTATCTGTATCTGTGCTGAAATATCATACCCATTACACTACATCCACTGGTAGACTGATAAGCTGGAATGAAAACTATATGAATTAGTACTTGCAAAGGAAGCCCTAGCAGAGATTTGTGTTATTCATGAGTGATGTTCTGCCAGGCTGAGACTGAGAGCTCATAAGCTGTTTAAGATGGTCTCATAAGATGTAGTGGCTATATTTGTTGAGTTGGGGCAGTGAATGGTATGACAGTTGAGTATTTTTTGGAATGTGCTCTTCTTGTTTTCTGCTTAGGCGTTAAGAGCACAAAAAAACACCTGACCGTGCTGAAAATCACCTCTCCTGTGTGTGGTTGCACAGTCGGCCACGCTATCTCATGGTTTTCAAATTGTCCAAAAGCACTGCTGAACAGAAAAGCTTCAGAATTCTACTGGATTAGCTCCTGCACTGGGACATGTCCCTCAGGGTACAGCAAATTTTTTTGTCTGTGGTACTGCTGAGGACTGAGATACTTGATTGACTAGATTGATCTACATACCCAAGGAAACTGATCTTTGGAAGTAGTATAAACCCAGAAGATCTCAGTGTCTCACATGGGAGCTGTTTGGTTTTATGGCAGTTCTTTGTTCCTTCTGAAAATCAACCCATGTGTTTGGTCTCCAACATAAGGATCATGTAATTAATTATCTAGAGATCTGCCTTGTTCTGGGGATTACATGATGGTTAAAGTGACAAGTCTTGCTGTTGTGACTACTGTTGTCTATGTGGGGATTTTCTTCTATTTGGTCCTGTATGGGGAGGGAAATAAAATGCTCTTCTATAAGGCTTCTTTACATTTGCATGAGACTTTGTATTGGAGTTTTTATTTTTGGTAAAACCCAGTTCTTGTTATAATTTCAATATCAGAAATGATTTTAATGATAGATCAGATTTTTAGGAGCTACCTGGAAACATGGTCTTGGCCTGAAGCCAGGTCTACATACAACTTTTTGCCAGCAAAGGTACGAAGAAGTGAGATCGCTGGTATAGCAGCAAATGCCGTTAATGCTGCTGGTGGTGTATCAGAAAATCAGTAATTTCTGTTGCATGTTTCATTTGTAAGTGGTGATCATCAGCCCGGGAACTTTCATTTTTACAGATGCGAGGCATAGCTTTTCCACTTAAAGCTCCACGTAGGTTGGATTTGCACTGGGATGGAGAGGCCGGATTTGTCTGGGTGGCCATGATTTGGCCCCGCTTCCTGCTTGGAGCAGGGCTGCTGGAAGAGCCCCCGGTGCCCTCTTGTGATCCAGGCTAGCAGGTGCAGTTACAACTGCGCAGGTCTCTGGTGTGGGGCAGGGGCAGACACATATTGCACGTTCATGCCATTTCTGTCCAGAGGTTAAGCCTTCCTGTGCCTCCATTTTCTTATCCTTAGGATGTTCTAGTTTGAAAGTCATTTGGGAGCTACATGTGAAAAATGCTGTAATAAGAATTAAGGTGTATGATTATAATTTAGGGTTTTTAAACATCAGTGAGAGCTGAGGAAAGCTCTCACCATGTGGTCTATAACTGCATTTTACATAATGCATAGTGATATGTATTCTGTAATGTAAAACAGCATTGCACATGGTATTTGCAATGTACATAAGAAGAAAAGACTCTTCTTTCATCTGTCACCTGCCTTCATTCAGTCCATCGACAATTGCTTCACTGCACAAGAGGTGCTTCCATTTTCCTTGGTGTAATTATACTGGTATCTCTTCATTTGTATGGATAATCTTACTGTAAAAGGAGAATGACTTAAGCTCTTTCCACATAGCAACAGGAACTTTGCCCAAGGGTTAGGAAAGAGGTGAAAGATACATTTAGGCTGCAATAGCCCAAAGTCTGGTGGCCAAGATGGCCACCTGGAAGGTGAGAGATCAAAGCCTTTGCTGACAAGTACTGGGTAAGATTTGCAGATGAGCAAAAGCCTCCTTGGGAGCAGACTGCCCCCCCAAATGGGTAACAGACCAGTGCCTTGCTGTGGGATGGAAGACAAGCTATAAACCTGAGTCTTCTGAAGTTCAAGGACCCGTCCCAGGCAACAGGTTATTAGTTATTGGGGTTTGGCTTTTTTCTGAGCAGAAGTTCATTCATGAACCCAAAAATGCTGTTCCCACAACAGTTTTTTTAATGCTACTACATTCTCAGGGGATAAAGTTTTTTGTCTGGACAATTGACTTTTCCAGTAGAAGATCTTGTCATCAATAAATTCCCAACCAACTCTCTACTGACCAGGTGCTTTGCCTTTACTGAGTTTCTTTGTTTTCTTAGATGTGAACATGAGTTGCTTATTTCAACAGTCCAGGAGAGCTCCCTTTGAATGAAATACATCCTCTTCACAGGTTAAGCCACCTCAAGGCACAGTTTTCAGAGCTGTTCCTTGCCTTGTCTTTTGCACTTCTTTTCCATGGATGCACCGTAGCTTGGTTGACTTCGGCAATGCTGCTGAGCTCACACCAGCAGAGGAGCTGTAATTTTAACTACTCGGCTGAATGATGCAGCCCCATTAGCAACTGTGGCAGACACACTGCGTAATGTCATTTCCTGTTTTGAGAATTACCTCCCAGATTTTCATATGGTCCAAGAGACTCCTGTCTACATTGTTCTTCTGCAAAGGATATGTGCAGTATGGGGCCAAGGTGACACAATCAGGATCTCTTCAGTGTAGTGTCTGAGTGGGGCCTCTGAATAATAACCAGATTACTATCTCTGACTTATCCTAAACATGCCTGCCTCCTTTTACAGTTTTTGTTACAAAGTATTGTTGCCAGGATGGATTTATGCTGGGCCATTTCCCACTCCAGCTGCGTCATTACAATCATTGTCATGAGAACACAAAAGCAGAGACTGAATGCCTTGTGCCTTCCGAAAAAATATATTTGTCCCATTGCACTGTTGTGACCTTTAGAGTACCATGTGGCTCGATCTGCTGGTGGCTACTGAAATGAAGACTTCCTGATGCTTGATTACCAGGGATTTTCAAAGGCTAGAGTGACTCCTTGTTGTCTCAAATAATCTGGACAGAATATGTAAAGCAAAATTGCCAAGTGAAGAACAATTCCTAGAGGACAGTAGTCAAGATACATGCCTACAGCAGTTTAGACTGAATAGGGTTTTTTTTTGTTCTTTCACAGTCTCATGCCCATCCCCTTTTTCCGTGCGTAGATGTTATCTATCCGCTAGAAGGCGCTGTTGTACAGTGGACGGACTGGGTGGGTACAGTCAGTAGACTCTTGGGTTGGCATCAGGGAAGACCCTTCCCCTTCGAGTGCCTCAGTTTCCCCATCTGTCAAATGGTTACTGTTTTGAGAAACGTTGACTGATATGTTGCATACATCAATTGGATGTTATTAAACCACCAAAGGAGTCAGTCAAACCATATCCTTGCTTTAGGAAACCAAGATCAAACCCAACACCTTCAGGCTCCTCTGCATGACACAGAGCCACAGAAGGTGAAGACTGTTTCTTCATTATTCTATTGGTTTCCCATTCTTTTGTGCCCTGCTGTCATCTCCAGTCTCCTATAACATTTTGCCAAAGGGCTTGAGAGAAAGCAACTGCTCAAAGGGGTATGTGCTAATTTTATAAGCTTACATGGCTCTAGCATGCAGTGCATGAGGTCGGTAAAGACTCCTTCCCTATTTAGCTTCCTCAGACACAAAACTTAGGAGAGCAGCCTGCATTGCCTAATCCCATCTGTTGTTCTGATACCAGTCAGGGACCCCTTTGGCAGCAGTGATTAGATAAGCTGCTTTAGATATGCATTAGATAATGTGTGTGGTGGATATAATAGCAATCAGGTTTCCTCAATCAGTGTGCTGATGCTGAGACGGGGGTGGGGGTGCTTCTCTGGGTGCTTCTCCTCAGATAGGTTGTTGCCTTTCGTTTGTTTGCAAAACTGTGTGTGGTAGAAAGTGGTTTTCTCTACTGCTCATAGAATAATCTGAAGAAACTATTTGAAAAGAGTCACAGGTTCCTACTTGAGTTCTCTGCATTGCAGAAAGAACATGTGATTTCTCACCAGTCTGTCCACCAAGCTGCAGTTTGAGTACTGTCTGTGTTAATGAAGATGCAAGGTTATGGGCTTTGTACCTGCCTTCCCCCTTGAAGGTATTCTGAGAGCAGGGAAAGCCTCCCTGGTTATCAGGTGTCCATGGTGATCTGGGATGAGAGTGTCTTCATCTGTGTTTATAAACTCAGGGAGGAGAAAAAGCAGCTAAAGCTTCCTAATCATTTATGTTCTGTTATTCATCAAAACATCTGCCTAAACTGCCAGTCTCCACCTGGCTGAGCATTGCAGCCTACCACTGATTTCTTCATGATGGATGAATGGGAGGTTGTGGTGCCTTTTTCCCTCTCCCCAGGGCTGCACACAGGGCTGGGGAGCACAGACTTAATCTTGTGGGGCTGCATACCCACACTAGTAATGGAATGCATCCCTGCACTAAAGGGTCCCCCTTATTCCTCCTGTGCACGGCTTTGCACCTTTTCCTGGTGCTGCACTCAGCATGTTTCTTTTACCTCACTGTCATGTGTTTTTCTAGCCTACTCATTTCTAACTTATTTCCAACATAGATCTCCTTAAAAAAAAAAAACCAAACACCCTGGCTGAAAAGACCTGGCCCAGGCCTTACTTCTATTTGAAACCAACCAAGTGAGGAAGAAGTTCTTGCATGGGAGATAATTTCATATCTAGAATCCACTCAGAGACTCAAATAAAGAAACAGGCTTTCTGATCCCTGTCTTCTGTGCAGTCATGCAATGAAGAGGGACAATCTGGTACTTCATGCTTATCACTTCTTGCGATGCATGGCTGTTGGCTGCTACTTGTTGTTAATATTGTATGGAGCAGAACCAATGATTTCAGCAAATGATGTGAATACAAAATATTCCCTTCACTTTGCTAGCTCCACCAATCTCATCTCTTTCTTCCAGCCCTCGGGTACATTAAATGTTTTGGCCTAATGAAGCTCTCTGATCTTAAAATCGCTCCAATCTTAATGACCTCCTGTGGCAGCGGGTAATATTTAAAAGCCTTATGTGCCTGCAGAGGCTCCTTGTCTCTCTTTTGGGTTAATAGTTAAAAATTCATGGTTGTTTTTCAAAACCTAAATTGCTTTACTCTCTGCAAATGATTCCCCTTTCAATTCAAAATCAAACCTTTGTCTAGACTCAGCAGACTCTTGGCTAATAGCTCTGGCAGGCAAAGATACCAACAGTTTATCAAGATACTCACTTTCTACCCCAAACTCACTCATCTCTATTTCAGGAGGTGGTTTTTGTTTTCTTTTTTTTCAGCAGCCGAAGAGTGTTTAGCTAATTGGGTTAAGGAGCCTTAGATGTTACTTGGCTCTCCGCAGAGTGTTTCTTTTTTAGCAGTGCCAATTTCCTTAACAAATGTATTTCATTGTGTGGTGCATTTGATCCTCATATCCGGAACTGTATGTGAATCCTGAACCACCCCAGAGTCGTCTTTATAGCTGCCATGTTACTGACTGCAACACTCCAGAAGGCTCCATTGACTTAGTAAATACACCTCAAAATTCAGAGGCTTACTTCCAAATGAAATGAAAACATAAATATAGATAAAACAATGCATCTTCTTCATGTCCATGTATGTGTTTCCTCTGTGTAGCTGCTACTGTGGCTGAGTGGCCAGCACCCACAGCAGACCTATGTAGGGGTTTTCATGAAGTGTTCTCTCAAGAGTTCTACAGTTGTATACAGAGGATGACCTTTCCCTTTACTCAGGGTTCAGAGGAGCTCAGCAGTGATTTCCAAGCTTCTGCACACTAAATTTCAGCTTCATTTGCTTGGAAAGAGCTGGGGAAACATGTACAAAGATGGGAGTTTTGAGATCCTGACTATGTGTGTCAGCATTACTAGACCTAGGCAGGAAATGCTTATCATGTATAAGAACATGACTAAAATTATTTTATTAAAAGAACAGCTTTTGTCTGAGATTTTGTATCTGTGTTTAGGAACTCTGAGACTGATGGGTAGAGGCAAACCATTTTGTTACCTAAAGGTAGCTTTAAGGGACCTCAAAGGGCAAGCTCAGTTCCCAGTGAGCAGTCAGTTTTAAAGTCTTCTATTTTTGCATCTCCTTAACAGACCTACTGTAAACCAGCAAAAAGCTCACAGTCCAATTTGCCTTACTACTAAAGTCCTGTTACAATTAGTATCAGAGAGACTTAGAAGTATTACATACACCTGAAATCTCTTTTTTGATTGCCAGATTGCTATAAAGGAGCCTTAGTGTAAATGTGAAACAAACGTTTGGTCTTTGTTATAGTAATAAGTTGTATTAAAGGTAGTGATTACACAGTGTAGTGTTCTCACATTATGAAATCTCCACTATAATTGAAAATTGCTATGCAGACTTAATTCTGACACAGCTGCTAGTACTACTGTAATAGTAAATGAAATAATACTTTAGCATGTGTAAGTATCTTGTCTGTATACTGTGTCCTAAAGTGTCCTAAATATAAGTGTCCTAAAACTGTATTTCTCAGCCCACCCAAGATGAAAAGAAATACTAATTTTATAAAGGGAGAAACTGGGGTGGGGGTGGGGAATCACTCTGCATCCCAAAACATTTTAGAGCCAAGACTAGAGTTTGACTGCTGTGTCTTTATGGTAATCCTTTATTACAGGGAACTGTAGATATAAACGTTGTTGCTTTCATATGGAGGATACTCGCTGCCGGGAAAAAGAGGAGTAGCTGTGGGTAGAACAACTACTTTCTATGATTTTATTTCAGGATTAAAGTCTGCAACTTTTTCATGATTACTGATAATCAATTATGGGTAGAAATAACCACATGTTAAAATATGCAATCATAAGTCAAATGAAAACAGACATGGCATGTGATTGGAATGAAATGAAAACGTTAAATAAGCTTCTCAGGTATTCAGTTGTGGTGAACATTCATTTTGTTTTGTGTTAAAGGCAGGAGAGTGGGAAAGTGGGAAAGCAGCATGCATGCTGTACTGCAAAGTGACCACTTCCAGTGTGGACACACAAACTAGGCACCAAACTGTGCGCTGGCTACCAGTATAACAGACACACAGAAATTTTCCAGCTGTAACCTTACCCAGAAGCTAGCTTAGACCTGCAAGCATTCAGAGGGCCATTTTGGCATTTCAGCTTTGCGGTATTGAAAACCACAAGCCTTTGAAAAATGAATCAGGCCTTCCAAAGTGGAGACTGGCTTAAAAATGATGAGATTTAAAAAAAACCAACATCTAAAACACTGTTGGTTTTTTACATCTGCCTTCTGATTTTTCCTCCTCTTGGGTCTCATATCTTCAGTTTTTCCCCCGAAACTATGCTGATTAGAAACTCTTTTTATTTTTTTCTTGATGAAATTTGACAGTCGTGTGTAATCACATGACTCCAGACACCAATATTGTGAAGAAGAGGTTTGAAAAAAATTCTGAGAGCTGTCTCCACTGACACTGAGGGGCAACTTTTGTATCAAGGGTATGGGGTTTTGAAGTTTTGATTTTTTGCAGCTTTATAATGTAAGCAAGCTAAACATGTCAATGGTCATCAAAATGAAACTACAATGAGTAGGACTTGTCATTGCAAATGAAATTAGTCATCAAAATGCTTTGTACACATGTATATGAGTTGCGAGTTAAATAAGGAAGATAGGTTCCTCTGCTGCCTGTTTAGGTGCCTACTGGGTGGGATGAATTTACACGTTGTCTCAGAGTAATGGCCAGTAAGGTCCTACAATACAAAAAGAAGTCCTGTCTCCAATTGTAGGGCATGCAAACTGCAGGAGGGAAGAAGAAACAACACTGAATTGAGGTAGGAAGTTGTGTAATTCAGCTCTCCAGCATGTTCTTTTTTTACTCTCGAGACCCAAATATTGCCTTCTCTGACTCTTCCCAAATGGGGAAAAGGCAAACCTGGCGTGGGAAAAACCATGGCTGCAGGGAAATGTCACCCTTTCAGACTTCTCATGTTCAAAACTTTTGGGCAAATCAACTCAAGTTCATATGGTTGAGGTTCGCTAGTCCTTACTGTATACCTGAGGGAGGATTTCAGTTGGCAGTCCATACCAATGATTAAGTTGCAGGAAACAGCCAGCATACTACTGATGCTCTAGCACCTCCATTCACCATGTGCGTAGCCTCCAACAGCATTGGAGCGTTCACAGCTGAAAAAAGCCAGGACTAGGAGGAAACTCACCCTGGTGCAGTTCGTGAGATTGGTCCTGATGTGAACTGAAGCAGCACTCAGTGCAACTAGAGCAGATGGCAAAGATTAATTTGTTTACCTCTTTATTTACCTCTGCTCAGACATTTAATAATCACCATAAATGCTTCTTTTCAGGCTTCAAGAGGTATATGTTATGTGGAGGTGACTATATTGAATTCAGTACTACCCAAGTGTTACCTTTTCAGGAGGACTCTCCAACAGGCTGTCTACATTCATTTAACAGCTGTTGTGTATCACTGAGGAAGGTAATGAGGACTGTACTGGGCCTTGAGGTTTAGACCAGATGAAACCCTAAAGGCTTGTCTTCACTGCAGAAATAGCTCATACCTTGTGTATTGCCCCCAGCATAAGGTCCACTCACCCAAATGAACTCTTCACTCAAATGTAGCAGTGCCATTAATTCAAAGGGTTTGATCCAAGAGGAGATATTGATGTTTGGTTAATGCACCTCGCCAGTCACTAACATGACTACTTTAATCTGGGCTGAAGGCAACTCCCCGTGAGCCCTTTCACAGCTCCTCTTTGGGTGTGATAGAAAATTCTCCTACAGGTGACTGGGAAAGAATCCGTGGAGCAGCTCAGCAGTGCAAAGGGTTACGGTATTTGTCATCCAAGCAAATTTCAGATTCAGTAGCTGGAATATTATTTGGTCATGTAACTGGCCATCCTTATGGCTCAGGAGCAGTAATTTGAGGGTAGGCAAATTAACTGCACTATGCAGCTGAGGTATTCCTATAAAAATCTTCCTTGAACTAAGGAGCGATGCCCAGTGAAAACCTCACAGCCCTTTTATAAGGCATATTCCTGTGCAGGATCAGTAGACTGTGCCGTTGACATTGGATGATGAAGAATCTCGTCGTATAAAAGATTTATAAGATGTGGTAGTACTCTAAGGGTATCGTCCGCATCTAATTCTGGGGTGGAGTTGAACTCCTTAAGTAATTCAATGTGAAAAATTTTGCTGCAGAAAGTGTGGAGTAGAGGAGGTGGGAGTCCCAGGGTGGAGATGCTGCTAACACCCAGCAATAACCAGTTACCCTGCTTGGCAGCCCCCTTGCTGGTCTAGGTAAATGGAAATGACTTCATTATTTGTTTATCCCTTGTCCTAGAGCCTTTTATTTTTAAGCCTGCATAACGCAAACCACAGCCCCTAGGGAACTTAACGAGGGTCTAAGTGGCACCAACGTTCCCTGTTAACAATGGGCTTTTGTTGTTCACACTTTCCCTATCAGAGTGTCCCGGAGGAACGTCCTTGCTTAGGAGACTATATTGTGGTGTTATGACCTCAGAGAGGGGTGGGAGAGGAAGGGAGGGTTCAGGTGTATCTTTAACTTACTTGAATAACTTTCTTCTAGTTGTGTTTTCTTCCCACCAGGATCTTTAATAACTCCTCCGAGGGGGCTGCCTCTGTGCTATAAATACAGCCACATTATCACTTGGCTGTATTGTGTGCAAGCACTAATTTTCTGTGCTGGGTTTGAACTTGTTGACTTTTGTGGTTGGTGTCAGGAAGTGTTGGGTGGGAAAGGATTAAAGACGCTATTGATGTGACTCGGAATCTCAGGCCAGGAAGACTGGTTGTATCATCTTAGATCTAGAGACTGTGGTGTTGATACCCAGCTTTGGCTTTTTTTATAGTCACTTTAGTCAGATCCCTGTTTCTCCCTCCCACCTCCCCCATCATGAGCACACTGACTCCAGCACTCTAGGCCGTAGTCTCCAAGGAGGAAATAGACCCTGTAGGCGAATTTCCTGGTATTATGCCATTTTAACAACCTCTCTCTTGATTTAGGTGTTGCAAGCTGGCTAAGAATATTCCTTGACACTTGAAAGGGACCTTTATTGTTTTCTTAATTTGTGAAGAATTGCTTTTTTTTTTTTTCTCTCCGAACTTTTCTTTGTAGGGTCAGACTGGAGCCATGTTATTGTTGTTAAATTTAGATCTGAGACTATATTAAGTCCTCTGGCAGTCTGCCCTAGCGCTTTCACTTCTTAAAACAGGAAGGCAGGCCTTGGCCTACTTGTGCTTATGCACTTAAAACGGGTGAGAAGATTACTTTTTACACTGCTGGGAAATAAATATAAAACTGCATGATGTATATACAACAACTGTTCTGCTGGAGCCAAGAGAGAATTTCAAAGGCATAATCTGCTAAGCCTCATAGTTTTTCAACAGGAATCAGGCACACAATCAGTGCCTTTTTGGAAGCTCTGTCCCCAGAATAATTATATCACATGAAAAAGTCTTGTCTTAAGTGTGGTGCAGGGGCAGAGCTGATTCAGCAGTGTAGACTGATCATGGCAAGCTTTGAAAGGCAGTAGGTATGCAATAGAGCAAGCATTGTAAAGGTTTGAGTGATTGATGGGGTATAGCATATTTACCAGGGGTATCAGCTCCTTCCTGAGGTGCTGTGTGTATTTGGTGTAAGAATTCTCTTTCAAAACGTTGTAGAGGGTTTCATTAGAAAGGTGGCCACTGTGACAAATACGTGAAACAATTCCAAACTGATACTTAAAAGAATGTCAGAAGTGCATAAAAGACAGCATTTGAGGGAGGAAGGAAGGAATTTCCTTGTGCAGTCAAAACCCCCAAAGTTCTGTCTCTGACTTTGCTAGTGACTTAACGTGTGATTTGGAAAAATTATTAAGGATTTGTCTTTGCTCATCTGATTGTGATGTTTGGCACCCAGATCTGAACACCAGTATTTGTCCTTACATCTGAGGATTCAGATAGAAATACTATGCTCATGGTGCTCTTTCTGTAGTTTTCCTTGTGTGTCAGGAAGAATATCCCATAATTCTGTTTGACAAATTGCATTAGCATTCTTTTTCTGATCAGTATGAAGCAGCTGTGGGAAGACGTCAGAGGGCTATCAGCACTTGAGTGATTTTTTCTTCATTCTCAAACCAAAATGGATACATTCCATGAGTGAAAACATTGTTCAGCTTCTAATAATTTTCTCTCAGCCAGGTAAGCTAGCCCTGACCAAAAGCACTTCCAATCCAGAGGATGCATTAAATAAATAGTAAAATGTATATTACATGCAGCTGATCACTCTTTGCTCAGAGGAGAGTGTAACCTTTGGCAGTCTGTGCTTCCACATGCATTATGTTCCTGTCTGTGGGGATGCAGAGGAACCTGGTTTAGCTTCTCTTCTTAAGGACTATGTTCTCAGGTCACATTATAATTTGCTGTGCATCCTGTTACATGAACTGCAGCTAACTGCCTCTCCCACTTAATTTAGGAGCCTTTGTCTTGGAGCTACCTTTCTTCATGTGGCTGAGTGGGTGGGGGATAAAAGGCCGGGAAACATTTGGCTGAGGTAGAGAGATCTTGAACTAACTTTTGGCTGCAGCAAAAACTGAAGAGAAGTGGCTTTCCTCTGATTCTTTCTTCACTGTATTTTAGGCCAGTTTAACTACAGATATATGTGCAGGAGGTGCAAATAATCATCCAATTAAGCAAGAGATCAGGATGAAGTCCTACTAGTGATATTTGCATTGTACTTGAGTCCAGGGCACTCCTCAGATCTGGCATGTGTACTTCCCTTGTAGGCAGACTTGACTCAGAATTCAGGATATTTACAGGGTTCAGGATCTACCTGGTTCGCTGACAGACACCATTGGAAGGTCCTTCTAGGGAGGACCCCAGGCCATCTTCCTATTGTTTACCTGTGGGCAGAAGGAATAGATGGAGGCTGGCAGGTTATGCAGTGTGTTTGGTGTTGAAACTGTTTTTCCCTTCTGCTTACTGGATGTCCTTGCATGTACCTGGTGATAATAGCTCTTGTTTTCTTTGAATTCAGTTTTATTTCTAGCTTTTGGTTAATGGAATCACCAGATTCCTTACCTGAGAAGTTGCTTAGCTCAAGATGGCATGTGCTTCAAAGACACAGAAACAGAGGTAATGTGGATTAAGACTTTCTGTTGGTGGGGAGGTTAGTGAAGGATTTGTAGCTCATTTCTCCCTTTTAGAAAGAAAGTTTATGGCATGACTGCTTCTGATGAGAGGTGAAAGAGGAGACTGAAGGGTGAAGGAGAAGCATTAGATAACATAAGGTGAGATTGATCATGTAGCAGAAGCATTGATAAATCTTAAGATTCCATTTCAAGTGTTGTGGTATTTGGTGTCATCTTGTTTGTTGCTTGTTTTTAGGCAGCCTCCCAAAACCTCCTTTGATTCAGCTATGCAATGGTGTTGGTGTCTAAAATGTAACCTTCTAAATTATTTTTGTGTATCTCAAAGTAAATAACATGGCTTCTGAGATTCCCAAGATTCCCGTGGAAGGCAGTGAGGGGGGGACTGCTCAACACTTCAAGAATAATGACTAACTCAGATTACAAAGTCTGGCTTTGTAATGTCTGGCATCTGGGTTTGAAAACTCTGCCTCTCAGCATTTAGTGTGAAAACAGATTAAAATATCTGTCCATGCTTGTTAAGTCCCTAAAACAAAAAATGGTGGGAAAGGGAGTAAACATGGATACACTAATAACTTAAAATTTTCCTGGTTTGTTTTAACCTCTCAGAATTTTTGAGCACACTTGACTCTTGACTTGTATGAGGTACAGCACAGCCAGGGTGAAAGGCAATATTGCAGCACCTGCATTTTCTTCTTTTATGAAACTGACTGAATGTGAACAAATTGCTTAGGTGGGCTGGAGGTCTGTGCTCCCCTCTAGTTTTGACTCATTCCCTGTGCCATTTCTGTAGCTAATCCTTCCTATCAGCAGACAGCTAGGAGCCAGCAGCCCATTGAAAAGGGAACTGGACTGAGGACAGGCTGCTGAGAGGAGTATAAAAACTGTTCCTTCGAGGACTTTATAGATTTTATTTTTTTTTTTCCCTGTGTAAAAGCATTCTTACTCTGATATATATGATGGAGGTGGGGGGCCACAAACTGTGATAAAAATACCTCTGTGCTTCACCGAGGCTCTTTCTACCTTTTCATAATTCAGGAGTCTGTCAATCACAGCCAAACAAGAGAGGCTGACAAAAGAGGGGGTGTGAGATGTATATGGAGAGGGCTAGAGGCAGACAGAGACAGAAAAATACCGCTGTCCTCCAGACTGCTGACAGTCCTAATTAACGGATACTGCTGTAAATGGGCGGGCGGTAGCAAGTGACCCCACTTTGTGGAAATACAAATACATTATTGAATTCACGTTAGGCGTAGGCTGGTCCTGGGAAGGGTTCAGGTAGGTTCTGTCTAGAGGACAGCTCTGTGGGTACCGATTCAATGCATGGGCTGTGCACTCACCGTATGTTCACTGACAGACGTGTGCATGGTGCAGACCTGAACAGCTTGGTTTGTCATCAGAGTGGTGGTCAGCGTAAGCATCTGTAGTAAATGGGAAAAACTGTTCAGATAAGGGTTGTCTTTTTACTGCCTTTGATTGAAGCTGGCTGTACAAAACTGAATTAGAAAGCTCCCAAGACCCACATCTTTAAAAGTATTTCAGCTCTTCCAATTTTGTGTCAGATGAAATATAGAAGAGGGGAAATTCACAAAGTTGGGCAATCATTTCAGAACACCCTGAATATTCAGTTTGAGACAAGGGGTGGTAAGAGCAAGGCAAGGCTTAATAAGAAGGTGTCAGGATCTAGAAGATGGCTGGAATTTTTCAGTAATAATGAAACTTTGATGGGCAAAGTAGTTGAGGGCTTGGGCTAAACTGCCATTCCTTCTCTTCTAGGAAGGCTTATAGCAGGGGAGGAAGTGGTAAGATGGTACTAAACTAGTATTCTCTTCTTCTCGAGGAAAACTGTGTAATGTTGCTGAATCTGTTCTGCCTTGTTTGGTTTTTCCTGTCAAACCAATGCAGCATTGCTTAGTTTCAAGCAGTTCTTCACCCAAAAGGAAAATTTCAGTGTCAGAGCTTGACAGCCTTCTCACTGGGACCAATTCTGTCTGCTCTTATCTTCTGGCCTCTGCAGCAGGGCCAGCAATAAGACAGGGACTCAGGATTCTTGTTTGCACAATCTCCCTGACTTAGATGCGAAAACCTGAAAAAGTGTAAAAAGCTCAGACTTTCTGGTTCTCTAAATCTCCAGATAGATTTAGGATTGTTTTATCTGAACCAACTCGGGGTGGTTGTGGGTGTGGGGTGACTAGGTGGAAAGGTTATTTCTTTTTGTACACAGGATCTAAAGTTCCCCAGATTCATTTTCTAATAATTTTACTCCTTAATATTTAGTTTCTCCTAGACCTAAATTCCACTACTGCCTAACTGGCTGCTGCCTTCTGTCTCAGCTTTGTGGTATGCTCTGGAATGACATGTAGCCTGTGTTACTGGCTTGAAGCCTTCAAGTTTGCAAGGCAGAACAGGCAGTTGTTTAGTGCCTTCCTTCCAGAGACAGAAGGTGTGGAATCTATGATCATTTTTTTCTACTGCCTCTTGCAGGCCTTTAACTTCATGCCTTCTCATTTACCCCCTGGCCCTGTTTCTGGTATTGTCTGACCAGATAGCAAGCTCATCACAGTCATGATTGTCTCTCCCTTTGTATATACCTCTGAGAACAGTTAATGAGTTAAAGCATTCTTAGTATGAGTTTTTGCCTCTAGATCCCTTTGCTGTTTACCAGCCAGGGTGTCTTACCCATCTGACTGGGTAGTGGCATGCTATTGCAGAACGTTGAGCAAGGTGTTTCAATTTCACAATAGTACTGGTTTCCAAATAGACTATAAATCAATTGCTTTTAGAGCCTGGCCTGTGGATGTTGCCTGAACAAACAGCCTCTGACTCTCTCTGTTAAGAGCACACCTGTCTCCTCAAACACGGAGGTTTGCTTTCTGTGGAGCGTAAGTCTCTTATCCATGTCCCTTCCCCGGAAGAGACAGGTGTCTCCTGGCTGCGAAGCCTTTACACACCCCTCACCCCGAACCCTGCAGGCACCCTTCTCTGGTTATCAGTGTGCTGGGTGGACTGGCTCATTAAGCAGGGGGTGTGCTTGGGAGCAGAGGAAGGAAGGTAAAGTCAGAGATACTGAGACACAGTTGAAAAGCCCAGATCAGTGGACAAGATGTCTGAGGCATATGATGCTTATCTGCTGGAGTGGGTGGAGGAGGAAAGGGCATCCCTTATCTCTTCTCTAGTTCCCAGCCCGCTCTGGCTGCTTAAGGAGGCTCACTGGAGTCTTCCCACATTCCTGTACATTCGGGTTCCTGCTAGACAGGAAACGGCTGCTGCTCCAACACCCATTACATCTCAGCTGGTAGTGTCATTTACAGTCGGATTCCCAGAATCCCCAGGGTTTGGGGTGGGGTGGGTAGGAGTCGGGGGAGCAGAGGGGTGGAGGGGACAGCGAGGCTTGTCAGTGACCCCTGTGTGAAAATACCTCCCTGGGAAAAGAACAAAAACATTTAAACTTGCCTAATTTCTTGAGCAGTTGGTGAGCTTGGCCCGTGATATTTAGGCACTTTAGGAAATAAAACTGACCCTTTGGAAAGATGAGGAAAGTTGCAATATGTGTAAGCCTGTATCTGACAGAGCCCTTAAAAAAACCCTACAAAACCAAAAAAGCCCAAACTGAAACTAAAAAACTGGCTTGCAGTGGTATCAACAGTAGCTTGTTAGCAGGTAGCACAAAACTTAGAGGGGTTGTCTCCAGTCAGCAGGACTCTACTGGGAGATTTGATAAAGAAAAAGCCACAGGAATTGATTTATTGTGGGCAGGTTCAGGGTGTCGCCTTCCACTCCAAGTTAACATTTACTGATGAAGGCTAGTGCTGCCAGCTATCCTGGGAGAGAAGGGGATACCCCATGGCATAGCCCCACATCCAGTTCCCTGCAACAGAACCAGGTTGGTGTCCCAGCACAGTGATCATGGGGACAGTGCACCTGACAGCCCCAGATCTTCCAGAAACCTTGAGTTCTGTGGTCCTGGTTAGCAGTGGTTACTAAAGCAAACATGGCACATGTTGCAAAGATAAAGATAATTTTTGACCAGACTAAGCCAATCCTCTTTCCTAAACTTGGTTCCCATTTCTCATTAATGTATATGCAAAGACATTCTTACTCCCTGCAGGTAACTAATGTGTATTTGTGATGAGGCTGTGCAATGTCCACTGCTGTTTCTGCCCTGAATTTACTTTGCTTTAGCAGAGTGTAAAAATTCTCTCTTTCCCTTTTATTAAATAGTACAAAAAGGTAATTACTATTCAACATTGTAGGATGAGGCTGACTATTCCAGTATTATTTTATGTCTCGAAGGAACCTGGTAATACAGCATTTATAGGTAAGATTTCTACTCGTGCAGATGCTGTTGTGCATTCATTTGGTTACATGTGGGGGAAGGTACTGAAGGCTACAGAATTAATGAAAACTCAGAGATACAGGTGCCACTTAAAGTGAGATATCCTGTGAGCTGCAAACATGTCTTGTGGTCTTTTAGGTCTGACATTCAGGTGTGTTGAAAACTGAAACCTCTGATAGGGAGTGTGGCAGTAATGTTACAAGAATGTTTCTTAAATTAAGATGTATATGGTTTAAGGTGAGTAGAGTGTTTGCTGCTGAAGGAAATATGAATGTCACACTAAGATGATAATTGTTCAGTGTTTTGATTCAGACAACCTCCTGAAAAATATTGATATTAATTGCAGTTGCCTAGTTAACAGGTTAAGAATAGATTTCTTCTTTCTTCACCCTCCAGAGTTCTTGAACCTCTTCCTCCCAACCATGCTTCACTTAAGACACTATTCTTTACAATACGTATTTCTGAACAATTGTTATGGGTGCTCAGAGTAAGTTTCATGTGTGAAAAATTCATTATTTGCACTGTAATTATTGGAAAATAAATATCTTCAAAAGGTCTAGAAGACTTCCAGGATCTGAGGTTCTTCAAACTTTGTGTCATAGTCTCATCTCGTTGCATAATTTTATTTAAGTCAGTAAGATTACTAGTTACTTTGCTGATGATAGGAAGGGTATTGACTATTTGCTAATACGAACCTATTGCATGTACAAAACTTAGTTAGAAACCTTGTTATCTTGCTGTGGTGTTACTGTATATTTCACTACTGCTCAGCTATTCTCCATGTTATTTGGTCTCTGTGTGTTCAGTCTTAAGTTGGCAGAGCCAGGAACTAATAACATGTTTTGAGATCATTACCACATATTTTAAATTTCGCTTCTCTTAAATCAGTTCTGGATGATGTGGTAGATGAGGACCTTCCACAACGTATACAATGCTAGCTTCTACCCATTGCAATCTAAACCTGTACATAAACCCAAACCAGTATTCATCCACAGGTTTCCCACCTTTACATCTACAATCCTGCTGAGGTATTTAAGCTTGGGTGAAGAATATGGGTAACAGGCTGTCCAGCATGATGTAGTACTTGTACAGGGTATCTATTTCAGCTGGTAACCTTCAACAAATCTTACATTTCCATTCCTCTTTTTCCATTTGTGCCCTTTGCACCTCACTGTGGGCTTGTGTAACACCCAGTACAGTAAGTTTTGGCATCAGCTGAATGTTCAAGGTGCTGGTGATACATAAATCAATACTGACACTTAACTTCTTCAAAACTGAATTTGTTACAGAAAGAGGATGTTGCCTGTAGGCTGAGAGTTACTGTGCTGTGGAGAGACTTCTGTTAACTGTAGGAAATACATTGTATTCCACCATCCCTAGAAACGCTGCTTTCAGGATTCTGCCTTTTATAAAGGAAAGAAAAGAACTGGGGGTCTGCAAGCAGGGAGAATCCCAGCAAATTTTCCTAAAGGAAGCTTTGCTCAGTTGCATGGAGGGTCGCAAGTATCTTAATGCTATCACTTGCCACAAGTTGTGACCAGTGGCCTACAAATGGAAAACAGCCAGCAGCTGTAATATCAATTGTCATCTGTCTCCCACTGCACATGATACATGTTTAAAGACATAAATGTGTGGATTTAGAATGATATTCTTCCAACAGGCGTGCTGTATTCTTCTGTCAGGCTCTCCAGTAATGCAGGAGAGCTTCACTGAGCAGGCCAAATGGAATGAATTGGTTTGGTAAGCACAAAAATGTATTCTTTGAACCAACCCACTTTCCCTTTCATGTTCCATTGCAATTTTATTCTTCAGACAGATTAAATCCTTTACCAGGTCCTGAACAAAGAGTTCTATTGTATATCTCTGCAGATAGAGTGCAATGCCAGATGCTATGGACTTCTTTTTTTCTTGTGAGTTTTAATCCTTTAGGATGGGCTATTTCAACTTGTTTATCTGTTTTAATGGGTTGATGGGGTTTTTTTCCTCCAGTCTTTGAAATTAATTGCAGATTCTGATACAAATTTCAGTTGAGTTTAGCTAGACCTTTTCACCACAGGATTTAATATACTTGTAGATGTGTTGCAGTCTTCCATGATCATTGCTTACTTCTCAGCCTCCTTGAAACCCATGTGAATCAGAGGTCATTTGCTTATTTTCATGGTCCTCAGGAGTAAAACCTTGGCATATCTTGGGTCATATATTCAATTAATCATGTGCAAAAGTTGTATCTGTGCTCAGGGGACACTTGCGGCCTACACTTTTTTCCTTTTTTTTTTTTTTTTTTTTTTTTCTTAAGAGCACTAAAATCCATCCTGAAATGTGATTAAATTTCTAAATTGGCCTTTCTTGCACACAAATTGAGAATCTTGTTGGAAAGTATTTGGGTAATCATGGTGCTAGGTCTTACAAGCAAAACATAAGTAATGTAGAGAAGGTCAAATAGATCCAGAATCTGAACCTCTTCTGGAATGCTACCCCTGCTATGAAACATTTTTAGTTTGGTTGTCATTATGATGAGCACTAAAAATTATAAACAAAAGATGTGTAGGGAGACATGAAATGCAAATCCTGTCAACTGAAATGGGATTGGGTTCCTGATTCTATTGAATATCTATGGAAAGAGATTGGCAGCTATGTATTGTGCATCTTGCACGTGGATATAATTAACATTATATTGCACTTTTGCCCTCCCTCTGACCTTGGTGAGTTTCCAGTTATGGAATTGCCTGTCTATTGTCTGACATTGTCTTACATCTTCAAATAAGTTCTTCCTTCCTGTGATAAGGAGAAAAGTACTGAGGCCAAGCGAGTGGCTCCTCCTTTGCTAATTGGCGTCTTGGTCTTCGTGGAAATTCCAAAATGACACAGGATTCGTTTTCCAGGCCATCATTTTCCTAGCTTAGTTCTTCGATATATTTAAATTGTAGACCTCTCACATATACCTTCTGTCACATCCACTACTTGATCCATGCCTTTGTCAGAACACGATTTGGCCAGTCACACTTCTCTCAGTGTTGGGTAATCTTGGATTCAGCTCTTTATGAAAGTTAAAGGATTCAAAAGCTCTTCAAAAAGAGGTTGCTCAGAAACAAATCCAGTCTGTGCAACTGTCAGCTGTCCACTGCATGCATGTGTTTCACTAGAGAGAGTTCTTTTGAAGAGCATCTTGTCTATTCTTTTTTTGTGCATATGTACTCTCTTACTTTAGAGAGAAGTGGAGGGAGTTGCTGAGGAGGTGATGGCAAAGAGGTGAGAGTATAAATTAAGAATGCCTGTATTAATTTATGTCTATGTTCTTGAGTTAATATTGTTACTTGGATATTACAGACTGTAACATCCTGCAATTGCAGTGCCTGCCATTACAATCCTGAAAGTACTAGTCTGGTTGAGAAAAAAACTCTCACAGGAAAATTAATTCCATTTGAAATGAACTTTCTTCTAGAAGGCACCTCCTTTCTTCAGAAAGGAATCAATTTCTCTGTTGGAAAGCAACTTTTTAAGCTTTGAGTAAAATCTTCAGGCTCTGAGTCTGGAGCTTCCCATTTACCCAGTTAAATATGTTGTATAGCTTTTGTGAAGTGTGTGTTATTTTTGCAACTCTCTCTACGAGAAAATGCATCTCTTCTTCTGGCTAGTAAATTTACACTTGATTCTACCTATAACACATTCGTTTTTTTTAAATACAGTTTGACCCGTTGTTCTGACCCTATGTCTGTGTTCACACTTCTGGTAACTATTTTTCCTGTGGCAGATGTCACTGGTAATGCAATATACTGTGTATCACCAACCTTGTATGTAGCAAGTCAGCTGAGGCTGGCTTGGCACAAAAGGCAGCATTCAACAGGTGGTTTTGTGAGCATTTGAATTAATGGCTGTACTGCATAGATTTTCTGATGAGTGTGAGCTGTGCTCACAGAGAGAGAGGCAATAGTGCAGTCTTCCTTTTCTTCCCTTGCTGCTTGTTTGCATGAAATGTAGAGAAACTGAGTGTTTTGGGTGTCCTGTACTTCTCTGTTCATATAGGCGTTGAATTGGCACAATGGTTTGAGAATTGCTGTTGGAGAAGGGAATAGAGTCCCATACCTGGGATGAAAGTAATTAATACTGTATTTTAGATTGAGCCAAATGAATGGATTGCCTAAATACCCTTGCTTAAAAAATCGTGGCTCTTGAGGCTTTTTAATTTTAGAGACCCAACATTTCATTCTAATTGACAAACTTTCAATGACGGATTACAAACCAGAAGCAAAACATTCAAAATAGTGAAAATGCAGGACTTTCTGGAGGCCGTTCATGTATCAGAAGGTCTGGGCATCACTCATCTGGAAAGGATACAAAATTTGCCATATGTTTCTTTTGTAAAATGTTTGTAATGATATACCACAGATATTTAAATACTGGAAAATTGGCCAATTTCCATGGTATTTAAAATATATTATGTTGTACCATGTAAGCTAAGTAAAGGAAACCAGCCAATTTTCTAAATTGTTTTTTAAATCTTCAGTGCATTGTGATATACACATACCATAGTGTGTCTAATAAATATGTATTTCTGCAATATGGTTAGGGAAATACATAGCCCTAAATGTGTATATGTATTGTATAAGTATATATAAATGCAATATATATTGTTTTTCCTTTTGAGTTCCTTTATTTATTCCCCTAACACACAGATGAGCCTCCAAATGCATGCCAGCAATGCAGGGTTGTTTAGCCCTTCATTATGTTGTTAATAATCTAAGTTAAAAAAAACCCTGAATTTTAAAATCAAAAGTCATTGCTGATGTGTTCTCAAATCAGCAGAGCTCTGTGCATACATGGGGGCATGGGGGTGATGGCTTGTCACTTCCCAACTTTCTTTAATATGAATCTGGACCTGTACTAAGTAGAATATTGTGTCTGCCTGTCTGGACTAGTTTTCAGGCTTTTGGATACCCTTCTGTGAAAGGTCTGAGCAAAGGTAGCCAGAATGGTGTTGGGATAAAGCGAGAGACTTTGCATCTGCTTACTGCTTTTCTGAAACATAAACTGGTGTAATCCAGGAGAAGTAGACAGGCTGATCTGATCCTGCTACCATATTGGCTTTTGTTAACTACATTGGGTTTAGTTTAAGCTGTTACAAGGGAAATCAGAGTTAGCCTTTACCTTGATATGGATATTTCACACTGGTAGTTTATATAGCAACACATGATATTTGTTGTGCAAACTCTTTTGAGTTTTATAGAACCACTGTGGGGGAAAAAAATGGATTCAGTGTAAACCTAAAAGAAATGGACAAATTCCCAAGTTGTAATATCCGCTTTTCCTCTATCTTGGCTTTCTATGCAAGCAGATGTATATTGGAAGGATATGAATGAAGGTGGGAGACTAGGCAGGTATTTTACACTCATGAAAAAGAGGTGGTGAGCTGAGTGTCAGTATGGACATAATAATGGGCATGTGTGAGAGTGAATGGCCGTTATGGACATCTTGTAGATGATGTGTAAAGGGTCTCCTGTTAAACGTCAAGGGGAGTTCCAGGTATTGATCAAGGATAGTATGTGTCCTTAAATTCCCCTTCTGACCTGTTCCTCTTGACTCATTAATTCACAGTAATTTAGATTTATGTCTTTTGACTTCAAGAATGCTTTTCTGCCCCTGTTCTTAGGAGGGTCTCTTGCCATGTGAAATGTCCCTGCTTGGTTTCATTTGGTGGAACCTTCTTTTTCCTGGGTTTTTCACCCCTGCCCTACCCTCTCTGCCTTGTAAAAGTAACCTGCCCCAGCAGCCAAGGCTGCAGCATGTTTTTATGTCTACTGTTTTCTTCTGCTCTGGAAGAAGCCAGCAAGCTTCGGTTCTGTGGCACTGCACCAGTAGCATGTTGGCAGGCACATGAAGCAGATTCTTCAGTCACCCTTAACGCCAACAATGAGATTTATTATCTCCATTGCTCTTAGGGAAATTAGCCTAGGCAATTAATTTATGGTGTTTTGAAATGCTGTTGTCTTACCGAGTGATTGCTTGCTTACACCCAAACTCCCTCTTACCTTTGGTCACAGGGATTACATGTTTAATGTGTGCTTTAATGGGGGCAATTAAAAGGGCCAAGTGAAACAGTCACACTCTGGGCCGTTTATGGCATTTGATCCTTGTACAGCAGGAGTGACCTCCTCCAGCTCACCTTCTCTCTCAACATTATATCTGGGAAGAGAGATAAATTCACAGTTAATAAAGATAAGACTGGAAAACTCCCTCTGTGAACTTGTGAATAGCTTGCAAGTTGCAGTTCAGTTTCTAACAGCAGGATGCAGCAATATCACATAATTCCATGGACCAAAAGGAGCCATCATTGAGGGAACAGGAATTGGAGAATCTGAATACCTGGGTTTGGCCATACTGGATAGAAAGATTGAAAGGGTTAAAGTCCTCTGCATTAGCATACTATTGATAAAGTCTGATTATTTCCCGTGGTACATGCTGCAACCTTTTTTTTATTCTTCAGCATTGTAATGGTGCTTTTGGCAGGGAAGGCTATTACAGGCCCATTGCTTATCCAAGCTTCCAAGATGGTGTTGGAGATGGAGTGATGACTCTTGCCCTTCTGTCTCCTACATTATTCATGCCTGTATTATCATTAATTAATGATTTATGGAACCCATTTTGCAAACCACAAACCCATTTACGGCAGTATAAAGCAGTGTGTATGTAAAACATGCACGCACATACATACACACACAGGTGCTTACCCTGTGCAGAAAGGCAGTCACATTTGACAAGGAAACTGGCATTAGTTACAACAATGTACAAAAACTATTTAGACAGAAAGCAGAGTCCTGTATCCCGAGGAGTCAGAGAAGGATCATGAATAAGTAGAATACAATTACTCTGAATTGTAATTAAACATCAGCTTTCTCTTGCAGAAGCACTACAGTGCCTGTTACATAGTTTGATTCATATTCTTCACTGAGCAAAAATGGCATAACATCAAGTGGATATTTGCCCTGCAGGGAGATTCATCTCCAGTACCTGGCCAGGCTGTTGAGAGGATTATTTCATCGTGGTAATGGATATACATGTGCAAGATAGTGCTTTTCTAATATGAAATTAGACACCCACAGTTAAACAGCGATCTTGGGGTTTTGTATCAAACCACACATCTAGAGGTCCCCAAAGGGCTTGTTTTCCCATAGCTTCTGTATCGTATGCAACACCTCTCACAGTGTTTCTCTCTTTTCATCCTAACACACAGTTACGGTTCTTTCTCTTGGAAAGGTGCTTCAGGAGCTTTTCTGCAACTTCCTTTTTCTTTTAATCATAACTTATAGCTGGTCATAGCTGGTTGGATATGTTTAATATGCAAATCTTTTTAAGGTTTTTATGTATTACCTATCACTGTCAATATGATAGCATTAAACAAAGTTAAAAATCCAGCTGATGGTAGAAAACATGCAGTGTGAGAGACACTGAAGGGTGATTATGGTCACTTGTCCTTCACACAGATAGGTTGTATCCCTGTCATTTTAGAGCTGGACAAAATGTACTGGCCAGTCTTTTCACCATAAACATAAACAGTAGCTCTGAGGTCTTCCTGTATCAGGGTATAAGGATAAACATCCTCGCCTGTATTTAAACCTACATCTTCCTTTCTGACTCAGCGTAGTGACAATTGCATGTGGGTTTTTTGTTTGTTTGTTGTTGTTCTTTTTTTATTTTGTGGCATGGAGCACTCATACGAGGTTGGCTTACGATGGAATATCTCAGTCACTGGCATATCACATGCAGGTTACATCAGTGCAGCTGAAAGCTCTCTCTGTAGTTATGCCACACAGGTTTACCTCCGTGCCCATAAAACCACATCCACCAGGGACCTCATCAATGCAAATACACTCAAGAGCAGCTAATGAGGATTTTAATTTAGCTTTAAATGCCGTTGGTGCTGGATAGGCCTTTACAGCACCAGGCAGGGAAATCTCCAAAGCTCTGGCGGTTTTCACCATAAATGTCACTGCACCATATTTATTATTTGTTTCAGCTGCATTTCTAATGACCAAAAAGCTCATTTCTCAGATTACACCAATGCTGTGTGTTACTTACCAGCACCTTGGTTTGTTTAAAATACAGTGCAAAATGCAGGAGTTGGCCAGGAATAATTTTCCCTTATGGGACTAAATGTGAGAGTGGGAGAGAACTGACAAGCATCTTCAGAAAGGTTGTGAGGGAGAACCTAAGAAGGTCCTGACTTAACTGGATGACAGGATTTTATGGAGGTGTGGGCTGAGGTGTAACAGATACCTGTGATTATCTATCAGCATGGATCCTTTAGAGGACTGTCCCCAGGGTTATTTGGTAAAGAGCATTTTTCTGTATGTAGCTGAGCCAGAGCTGTAAGATTAAGGTTTGTCTTGCCAACGTTTTATAACTGCCCAGACATTTGCAGGCAACGATTACTTATTAATGTTGCTGTTATATTGAGTGTCACCTTTCATTCTAATTCCCTCAATCCTAAGTGAGTCATTATATACTTCAGAGCTGACTTCAACCTTTCTCGAAGCTTGTGTTTGCCAGACCCTATCAATGGGAGATTTATTGCCCTGAGGTGGTATTTTCCAGCCTTGGTCCAGAACTGGTCTTTTTTATGACAGGGTAAGGGCAGACTTTTCTTAGGCTCACAGTATTGGTGCTTGTTTGAGGTTTGAGGCACCTGTCTTAGGCTGTTATGTGCTCCCATTACAAGGTAGTTCTAGCGCCGTCTCTTTTCTCACACCCCCTCCCCCCATTTTCAGAGTCCCATTTGCACCATCTTTTCCAGCCAATCTTCTACCCTTGAAGTGCCCAGAAATTTCAACTTTTCTTTATCTGTTCTCCAACTGCAGTCCTCTCCTTCCACAACCTTTGTCTCTTCACCATTTTCCATAGTATGAAGTTTCTGTAACCTGGTTTGTCCTGCACAGAAAAATGGTATCTGGTCATATTCTGGGAGGCAGCAAAAAGTAATCTCAAAGTCACCAGCAGACTATGATTTAAGGCTACAGTATCTTACGTGATACCTAACTTCTTTAAATCAGAAGGAGAAAAACAACATACTGAAAGTATTTTTGTCCAAACACTGAGATGCTGATCTGTACCACCCCATGTCAGTGCAAAGTGCAGTAGTAGTAGGCATGTGATACTGTATGTCTCAGGTGCTTTGCGAAGCGAAGAAGCCTGATGAATTGCTGGGATAATAGTTCTTTGCTATATTTCCCCAACTAGTTTGGGATTTGTAGTGCAAGCTTCTAGGAGTTTGTTTGCACAGCTGGAAACTTGCATGAGCCAACATGATTCCTCCATTTATAATATGCTACTGACTGACATGTTTGGTAGCTTTGGTGAGGTGCCTCTCAGATCAGACCAGTGCCTGGCTATTGCTGTCAAAAACACACCATCCCCTCAGTTTTGTGGCCAGTCTCAGCAGAGGCCAAAGATTAGCTTGTTCCTTTGTATAAGCTTTATATGCAGACAAAATGAGGTGAAAATCTTCCTTCTGGCTTTTCTTAATGGAGTTTGCAACACCTGCTCCCCCAGGTGACAGGACTAAGTGTCCAGTAAATATAAGAAATATCCTTCTGTGTGTATATACAGATACGATTAAAAGCCACTGATAAGAGCCTGTGCTCAGAATTGTGACTTTCTCATCTGATTAATGCCTGGCTCCTACACACGAGATACTTTACTGTTTGACAGCTGTTCTGTAACCTATATACAAAATGAGTCAGAAATCTCAGTTTGATCATTACAGGACTTGCAACTGCATCATAGAATCCACTCTCACAGTCTGACAGCTTGGAAGGAGATGCTGTAGATCTGGAGTCCGATGAATTCCTCTTGGAGTTTTAGAAACAGTCCTGCAACACCAGGCAGAGGTGGAGAACTAGAGACTTGGCAGGGAAAGCCTTCACTTCCCAGGCGTGTATGTTCTGTTTGAAGCCTGAATTGAAAGCAAGTTTTTCCACCCTTTTAAAACTTCAAGAAATCCCTACCTCTGTCCCACCTTCCACCATGAAATAGTTTCCTTCCTAACACCTGTTTGAGCCCAACACAGAAGCCTGTGTGTTGACCTGTCCGGAGAGACACAGTGGGCTGGCAGGAGCCACCTCACAATACCTCGGCAGTTAACAACTCAACTCTTAGTGAAAGCAGCTGTTTTGCTCCATGCCTCATAA
>JAVJGJ010000001.1:91285546-91295626 GCA_035590215.1 Microhierax caerulescens | reverse complement strand
TAGATATTCCTTATCCGCTTCTCTGCCACTCTGCAGCACACCCCAGCAATTATGATCAGGCCTATCGCGTTATCAGGTGAGCAATAAGGAGGAGTGTGAATGGAGATAGGTGATAGGATGGGTACTGCGGCAACGAACAAGTTATTGCAGGTTTGCTGGCGCCGTCTTGTCTGTACTGGCTCCTTTCAATGGCCATGCTGGAGCAGAGAGAGGCAGGCACCATGCCGCCACCACGAAAGCGGCTGCGTGCTGAAGGCTCTCTCATCTGCATGCAGGGATGAGTAAACAACACATAGTGCGCACATTGATTTCCAGCCTTCACTGCTGCCTGCCCTCATTTATGGTGGGGAGGTGAACTTTCACCTTTCATTTGTTTGCTGTGTCTCCCTTTTTTATTTGCCTTGTCAGAATCCAAAGCAAGTCAAGAGTTGTTCGGCCAGTGTTGTACTCTACTTCCTCATAGTCTCTGTGTCCTCCCAAAAATCTTTCACATGACAGCATCCAAGCAATTCAGGAGCATCCATCTATGTGCTGCTGTTAAAAGGGTCTGTATAGAAAATCAGAACCTGTGTTACTAGATGTGTAAAGAGAGAGATAATGCAACTTGAATTTGAAGTCCAAGGTTGTCTTTGCAAATCTAGCTTTTAGAACTGTGTTTTTGATAGCCACGTATCTTGCAATGCAGTAGCCACAGAGAGATGAGAAACATGGGAACTTGGTATATCAAGGGTTGGGGTTTTTTGCATGTTTTGTGAGACCAAGATGTACAGAAAATTAATGGCAGTGCTGGAAGCAGAATTGTGTTTATCTGATCTTGGGAGAATATATTTAAAGATTTAGGAACATCAGATGACTGAATTCTTTACTTTGAAAACATTTTCTTGAAAGGGTCATCTCTTTTCAATTAAAACACCACACAACTTAAATTTTTAACGCTCGTTAAGGATGTCACTTTTTACATTTTCAAGGACCATCTTTTAATATCGTCAACTGATGGATGTTCAGACTGAAGTTTACTAGGAGGATTGAAAGAAAGAAGGAATTGTCCTTTGGAAAGAATGAAGGAAGAATCTTCTAGCAATAATGAAGTGAGATACTCGAACTATGAGCATGGTACAATCTGAAACCTTGCAAATGCAAACCCCTCCTGTGAGATCTGGGAAGGTTAGACTTCTAGTTCTGATCAGCATAAGGTAGATCCAGGTTTATTACCCAGAGCATTTCTTCATCCCAAGAGTATTGGTATGTGACAACACTGTAAAACGTGGAAGTGAAGATGATTTAAAAGGAAAAGGAATGCTTAACTTGGAAATAAATTGCCCTTCCCTTTGCCATAAGGAGGTGTTTTACTAAATGGTGCTTCTAAATCTACTTTCTGATTTCTCTGTAGACTCTAGATACTTTGTTCTCAGGTATTCTGAATAGGACTGACTACTGAGTTCTGACAATCTTCAGTAACTAGAAATGCTCCATTAGCTAATTATTCAGTGACAGTAACCCTTCTGGGTAAGTCCACATCACAGCCAAATAAATGCCACCTTAGTGCTTCCTGATGAACTTTATAAGCCGTTTGCGGTATAACTTTAGTCCTCAAAGAAGAGCACATCTGGCTTCATATGAGTTTGTGTGTCACAGCTGGTCCAGTAGGCAGGCTTTGCTTATTTAGAGTCAACAGGTAATGTCAGCCTCCTTTACAGAAAATACTTAAGGAATTTTTCAGGAAACCAAATCAACAGTACACTAATCACTGCTCCAGCAATGCCATGGTGTGTTCCTTAACCTTGCAAAGGAACACCCTGCTCATGACCTGTCAATGGAGGTGTAGACTGTTATATATGTAGATATGAGATAAAAAAGTGATAAGCAGAAGAGGAAACAGAACATGAGCTGACTTGTATTGGCCAGAATGGTGTTGCTTTGCTGGCTTGTTTTACCTCAGAAGCAGAGTGGCCTAAGGGAAGAGTGCAGAGGTGGCTGGCAGCATGTGAACTGTGCTTCTTCCTCAGTTACAAGTATGTCCAAGTCTCAGTGTTTTTGACAACACAGTGTAGAGGCAGGCATTGCGATGGAAGGGCTCTCGCTGCCTGTAGGCCACCACATTCTAATACTCACCCTACTATTGGTACAGCTGTGATCTGGGCTCGTAAGAATTTCCCACATTGGATTAGTCCTAAGGCTCGTCTAGTCTAGTATCTAATAATGGATCTCTTGGGAGAGAATATAAAGAAACAGGACAATTATAACTGATCCATCCCAGCTTCCTGAAGTTAGTAGCTAAAGTATCAGAAGAGTTTTAAGTCTGCGTGGAATGCGCATACCAGCCTAATTAGTGGAAGATAAATTGAATAAAACTAGGCCTTGTTGTGAAGGTAGTTGGTGCTCCTGGTTTTCTATAAGAGTTTTCCCCCTTCTTTAAGTCATTGTGTTTCCCTTTTAACAGCATCTAGAATAAACCGCTGCTGGTTTTTAGTTTTCTTACTATTCTTGATTTTGCTCTGCCTGGGACTCTACTTAAGTATATAGCCAGCTGATTTATGGCTAGGCCAAATATGTAAACTGTGGGATAACAGATCTCTAAGGTTTGATATCCTTCCCTCCTGTAGTTTGGTTAAAGACCTGGGGCAATGTTGCAGAGTCATGATTAACCCATCAGCTCTGGATGGGAGTTTTAAGTACCACTTAGTGCCTCAGCCCTGTGCTTCTGATCTGAAGATAACTAGGAGGTTAAATAACTGGAGCCATTGTGGATAGAGATCAGAACTATGGCTTATGCGGGTGTGGCCCATAAACTTTTATGATAGCCTTAGATACTCTTGAAGGTTTGTGGCAATCTTGTCTTGGATCTTCAAGGAACTATCTTTCATAGGGAGAGACAGAGTTATAGGTGGATGTGTTGCAAAATTCCGTAATAATCTCTGGTTTCTGCCGAGAATTTATGCCTGCTCTGGACTTTGCTTTTGTATCTGTGAGGGTTTCAGTAAAGGCAGGAGAAAAATAAATGCTGACACTCTTACAAGTAGGAAAATCCTCTCAGTTTCTGGTATTACAGACACATGGATTGTGATGATGTGTTCATTTCTTACAACCCTCAAAACATTCATCTTTTAGGTGACAAAGCTCAAGAAAGAATTAACCACGCAGGATGCAAAGCCTAATGAAAGTTCAGCTTCAGCAAGCATTGAATCAAAATGAACTTAGAGAGGCTCAGCAAGACTTTTTGTTGAGCAAAAAAAGAGGACAGTTAAACTGAGCAATTTTCCTGTTGTTTCTCCACTTCTGCTGTTTTTTAGGACCCCTTTCTAGTCCAGTCTTGTTCAAGCTTCTGCAAAGAGCAGTTTTGTCTGCCCAGTGTAAAGCATGGTATAAGTCCTGACAACCAGATTTTTAAGACTGCTTAATTAGATGTTTCCTCCTCACCCTAGGGCAAAGTAAGTTTCTGGTGCCATAGTAAAGGCTGGTTGGGAGTAAATGTCATCCCAGTGACAAGAGAAATATTGTGATCATGCTGTGTTTTTTCTAGTTTTTGCATGTGTCTTATGTCAGGCATTTGCATAAAACAGGTTGCCTCAACAGATTGTCTGTGTCTGTGTTTCCTTAGATGGTTGTGCAGTGTTGCTCCACACTCACCACTCAGAATTGTTTTAAATTTGGTGATGGTTGATTTACGGTGAAATGTAAAATGGTATAACCAAAAGCAGCATAGGCTCCGGGATATAAGCCTAGTGCTGTTTCCTCTGAAGTTAATAATAATAATCCTGATGACTGGTTGGAAAAAAACGTGCAACCGTTCTACCACCCTACAGCTTTTTCCTTCTAGCAAAATTTCTGCAGACTTCAGTGACGAAAAATTGTGCTCTCTGTCTCTTTGCCCTTTTTTTCCTTGTGGGGTCTTTCTTTTTTACTTCCTATGCCTCATTTGTTCCACTGTTCAGAATCATTAATAGTTCTGGTAGTAAAACATATTGACCGGGGGGATGTATGGACTATTCTTGCAGTTCTTGTTCCTTTGATCTGTTCTTTGGATCCGTTACGTCTTCTTCTGAGCCTGAAGAGATGTGAAAAGACAAGTAATACAATGGGTAAATATTTTAGCACACCACTTTGAGCACTTGAGACCAGTCTTTTAATGTTCTCAATAACGTTGTGTCATTTTCACCTAGATAGTGCGGTGTCTTCAGTGCTCAAAAGGATCTGAACTCTCTAATATCAACTCAGATTTTGGATGGTCAACACTTGAATCTTTGTCCCTGAGCTTGTTTGGAAGTCTGGTGCTGGAGTCTAGCCTTGCTATGATGCTGCCTGGGTTTCGAATGCTGCTGAGAGAAGTGAAAATGAATGTTGCTGTGTTGCCCTGAGGAAGCTCATCTGCCTTGCATCAGAGAGCCAGATGGCCCAAGGTTTTGGTCACAGCTTATGAAGCCTTACACTTGATTGATTTTTGGATAGCTTACAGTGCAGTGTAGGTCTCCCATTCTACTGCAGCATTTTCTGCAAAAGCTTCAATGTCAGTCCTTCAATTCTGTTGAAACAGTGATGCTTAATGCATCACTGAATTTTACCAATAATTTTCAGAATTGCACTTACTGTCCAAGATGTTGTAAGAACATGCAGCCTCTCCAGGTATGCAGTGCTTGGGGTTGGATGGACCCGCAGTGATGATGTAGTATTAGTGATGGCCTCAGGAAAAGTGTTGTTCTGTCATGCTGTCAGAGCTAAATGACATGCGCTGGCAGGATGACAGTAGACATCTGACTTACCTGAGCCTGATCTTCTGTTAGTATAAAGACATTACAGCTTAACTTTACTGGTAACGTGCCTTAGTTGAAGAGTTTATCAGACATTTAGTGGTGATCCAGATACTCCTGGACTTCTACAATGTTATGAAACATTTCTGTAGGGTCTTATATGAATGACTAAGCTTTTCAGTTGAAAGTTAATAGCTAAATATGTAAATCACCTGGAGAAATAAATAAGCAGTGTTCTTCCTTCTAGACTTTTAAAAATCCCTCTGTAGAATAATTTAACAAGAACATAAATAAAATATAAATGACAGGAAAATGAATCCATACTGTAGTTTTTGCACTTGACAAGTTTACACTTTGCTCTTTTTTCTTTGTGTCTTTTCTGCTACTGTACTTAGCAATGCTAGCTTGAGTAGTGGCCATTATTTTCACTGTTCTTAAGTTGCATCTGTTAGTGCTGAGTTGACAGAGGGATACCCATAGAATCTATACTTACCTTTGAAAAGCTCTCTCAGAATTGCAGTCGTCATCTGTCCATAGAAACTTGGGATAAGTATGGGCAGATGCCTCTTCATTATCTTAAAACACACTAGAACATTAGCTATTACAATAGCAACTAGAAACCATAACTAAGATCCCTGTTATATGTACCCAGAATGAGTGGTGATCTCTAAAATGGATAAATCACATTTTAAAAAGACAAAAGTAGGATTCTTATTGTTATTCCACAGCAAGGAAGACTAAGGAACAGGCAGTTATGTGCTTGATGTCACAAAGGTTTTGTGACAGAGCTGAAATTAGTCTGTATGTCCAGTTTGAGGCCTTAATGTCATGGCTTTCTCCTCTTGGTGGGTTATTCCTTCTTAAAACTGCTGGTGTCTTACATACCACTCAAGCTTAGCACAGGATGTCTCTTACTTAACTCTTTCTGACAGAATACTCTGTGCTACTTTTGAAAACCTCCTGGGCTTGGAGCCTTAGAACCACATCCCTTCTGGAGGCTGGTAGTGACAGCTATGCTGGTTTGTGCTAGCACTGCTTAAGAAGTGTTGCAAAGGGTTGTAAACAGGGTGTAACTGATCTGAATTGAGGGCATGTCTGTGCAGTTTAAATGGTGGTGGCCAGAATAAAACAAAAGTAAAAGGCTGGAGTTAGTATTCTCACTCAGTTGTCTCCTACTCACCACCTTCCTTCTGTCCGTGCTGTTGGTGCGTTAAAAGGCAGATGCTTCTAGTCACTATTCACTTACTGTGACTTAATGTACGCATCAATTCATGACAGACTTTCTCCTCAAGGCAGAAAATCTTTTGTAGAAAAGGTGGGATTTTAAGGGTTCTGAACTGAAAAGAGAAAAAAATTTCAAAAAAATCCTACCTGAGTGACTGAGAAAAGGAAATCTGGTTAGGGAAAGCATGCTCTGGGCTGGGGAGATTCTTCATGTGCTTCTGAAATCAGATTTCTGTGGAGACTGTGGCAGACATTGTGACATTGAATTTTCCTTTACATTTGTATACTAAAAATAAACCCTGCCTAAGTCATTCAGTGTCTTCTTGATGGTTTAGAAGCAGTCAGGATGACAACAGCTACTGGTCAGAATTGTCAGAATCAAGCCTCATTATCACAGCTTGCAGTACTTGACCTAGCGACCTGGCCAGGAGGAGACATTCAATAGGGTGCCAAATTCCTTTTGAATTAAGATCTTGCATATAGAGTTCATGCATCCTAGAAAGATGCTCTTCCTACTCGTAAATATTATCAGAGTAATACTGTTATTAAGGTAAAGCCAAACTGCCAGCCCCTTACTCCAAAGGCCTTAAAGGGTAACAAGGATTACAGAGTATATTAATTCCTTTGTTAGAGAGGGTTCAAATGAGTGAGAGTGTGGCTGTTAGTACTATAAATGTCCGAGACAGTTAGAGCCCTTCTTTGCAAACAGATTTGCAGAGAAGCTCCAGTTCTATAATTTTACACATAGAAAAAAAGGCTTGATTTTCAGTATTGCTTATCTGCGGTTTTAACAGTATAGACACATACTTTTGTGCTAACTGTGAGCTGAAGATTTAACAAACTTTTCAACAGGACTACAGCTTCATGTTCCCAGCTGTTAGTGTTATTTAGTGGCCAAGTACAGGGAACAGAGGAGTGCATGTTAAAAGTAAATGGCAGCAATACCCCGAGTGACATATAAATTAAATGGGAAGTGCAGTCCTTGCAGATACAGCAAAAGGAAACCTTTTGAGAAACGCGTAAGATATTTAGTCTCATATACAATTTTCAGTTAAATGTTAAGACACATATTTTAATCAGTATTTAGGTGGTTCGTTCTTGCTGGATTCAATGGAAGTGAAACATCTGGAAGCTCATGAAAGCCTCATGGACCAATAAATTCTCCTGTCCAGTCAGTGTCTGTCATACACTGTTAGTAGCCAAAGAACTGTCAGTGCTCTGTTAGTAGGACCAGCCTCTTGAGGCTGCTGAGAGTTTGGGCCTCTTGTCCATGGCAAGTGCCTGCCTTGCTTGCTTGCATGCTTCCTTTTTTTTCATCCATCTGTCCATTTCATCTTGCTAAATCTGATCAAGACCTGAAAAATTGTCTTGGTACTGTTTCCTCCAAACTGTTTGTTCATTTTTCCCCCCATTGAAATCAGATATGTTCCCAATTTTTCAGTTAAAACTACAGCTTACCCTTCAGAACTGTCCTTTAAATCAGGAGTAGAATGTTTGAAAATACTTGTAGGAAGGCAGAACAGATTGGAGTCACAAAACTTTGCACCTTCATACATAAATCTTTTATCAGGCTTTTCAGTTCTGCTCTCGTGTAATCGTATCTTGTATTTTTGAGAATCCTGAATATTTCTGCGAGGAAATTCTTGGTTTTCTATGCAGAACAGGTTTTCATCAACATAAAAAGCTGGAAAGAAGTTGTTTTGAAAATACTCGCATATCTAGATTTTTATCTCCATAAAAAGAAAAGGGTTTGACCTAAAAACTATATACGAAGAAGCTAAATCTTGTATCAGTACACAGCTTATTAAAAAATCAGTTATTTTTAGCCAAACATACAAATACCTGCCTTTTTATTTGTTATGGGTTTGGTTTGGTTTGGTTTTTTTACATCAAAAAATAAACTATAGACAGAGCATGGGAAGCAATAAATCTGGGCGTGTCATTAGTAAGTGCTCTAACAAGTTCGCATTGCATAGTGGAATTAAATTCCTCTGGGAACATATATTTTTATATACATGTCATAGGTCTAAAAATAGGTTTCTAGAATAAGCCATAGTGTTGGAAAAGACAAAGAGGGGTTTCCAGTTTGTTTTATTGTTCTGTTTTAAAATTAAGAATTGTAATCTGAGTGGGAAAAGGTTAAAAAAGCCCCAAAAGTCACAGAAAACGACCCATGTTAGACTGATCTAATGAAACTAACAAACTGTGGGACTGATCCATAAACGAATTTCTTACAGTCCCCTGGAAATGACAGGTAGTCTTCCATTTGCTTTAGCCAGAGTTGTGTCAAACCCAGCAGTCCTGAAAGGGCAGCTAGTAGTTGGTTTCCCTTCTGAGCGGGCAGGATGCCTTGTAGAATGGTTTGGTACATGCTGTGCCAGCACTACCTGGATGGTTGTCCCTGGTAGGGTGAGATATGATCCAAACTCCAGTGAGATAATGTGAATGTTTAGCGCTTACTATCACTGGCTTTTAAAGCATTTACAAAGGTAGTACAAGTGGTGTGATTTCCCCAGTCTAGAGATGGGGCACTAAGCCTGAGAAAAATGAGGCCAGAAGTGCTGTGCTACTTTGATAGCTGTCAAGGTCCAGTCTCTAATAGTCAGTCACCGCTGAAGTTGGAGATCACATTCAGGTTTGTCAACCCCGCTCAGGAGCCCTGGCCACAGTGGGCCATGTGCCATAGTGAACTTTGGGTAATCAGTCTCCCTTCTTGCTTTGGTACCAGCTGCATGCAGCTTGTGTGGGATGTCCCTGATTTGCATGTGATGAAGTTCCTATCCCCAGGGCAGTGTCTTTGGAGCATGGCTGCTGGGATGGGAATTGGGCAAGGGGACAGAAGTTCCTTGCACTAGTTCTAGTGGAAAACAGGAAACGGGCAGGGTGGTGCCTCCTGTCTGTCCTCGCCAAACTTAGGGCAAGCGGCTCCTTTATTCACGTTATTGCTAAGCTTGCCTTTAATAATTATGTTTCCTTGAGGTGGAGCAGTGTTACGAGGCTGCACTTGAGAAGCAGTATGTTGAGGGACTGAATACATGTATCCACACATGGGTGCAAGTACACCTTCACTCACAGCCACACAACCCTCACTGAAGTCAGGAGAAACAGCTAGGCTCCTGTACCTCTGAAAAACTGCACTGTATCGACTGTGGATGATTGGAAGACCATTTATGAAGAAAATGTCTATCTTATTTATAACAGCCTAATCAGGTAGATCAAGAAAGCCTTTTTACTTGTGTTTTCTAATCAGAACATACCACAAAGTCTGTTTGCTTATCTCTTAAACCTCTGCTGTCCAAAGAGAACATATGATATCTTTGCAATGGCAAAGGTGAATTGAAGTCCTCAGTTCCTGTTATCAGAGAAAGAGCTCAGGAAGATTTAGAAAATAATGGTGTCATTCTGCTGCAGTCCATCAGCTGAAACTGCTGGAGCCACCCATGTGCTTGAAGTTGGAGCTGGCTCCTCTCTTATCCAGCCCTGTCATGCAAGCTAGAGGCTGGGGGTGAAGTGACAGATGTCCATTAACTCATCATGAATAGCATGCAAGCATTGCATGGTACAAGGCTTTTGTAACCTCAGACATAGTAGGGAATGTTCAGATCAGAAAGAGAAAGAAGGTCGCCGACTTCACTGAGGATGGACCTTGCGTTTGTTTTAGCTTCTGTCATGGGTGGAGTCAGTTCTTTCTAATTTTGTGCTGAGACGTCTTCTTTCTACATGTTCTGGCAGCTAACCTGCTTTTCAAGAAACCGGAATGGAACAGGCCAGGTTATTTGTTAAGAAATGGACAGAATAGATTTGTGTGTATGAGTGAAGAAGAGACAAGTATTTACTTAATTACCTTTCAGTTATACACATCATATCTCTATCGTGTATAAATAGCATGAAAAGTTAAGCCTCCTTAGTCTTTCTCCTTCTTCAGTTCTCCAGTGACTGAGTGATGACTGTGGTGACTCCCCTCAAACAAACACCTCTCCCCCCTCCACCCCTGTGCAGAGATTCTTCTCCTTCCCTTTCTTTTTTTGCCAAGATAAACTCTGTGTGTAAATTGGTTGAGCATTGAGTACATTAAGGGGGGGTGGTGGTGGGGTAGAACAAAAATAAGACC
>JAVJGJ010000001.1:91215155-91285446 GCA_035590215.1 Microhierax caerulescens | reverse complement strand
ATTGGATGAGCACTGAGTACATTAAGGGGGGGAGGGGGGAGGGGGGCGGCGAAGACACACAACAATAAGACCCTAATTAATAGTTTTGCAACTAAGGGAATGAGAGAAGAATAATTTGACAAACAGCTTTTCAAACTGTTACTTGGTGTGTGTTTGTGCATGTACTGTACACTAAAATAATTCCAGCTGTCCTTCCTTCTTTTAATAATGGTTCATTGCTTTCCCGTTGTGAGGCCATATTTGGACAAACATTAACCAGATCAAAGCCTAATGGATAGTTATGATGGCTGTGATTCAGCAAAGCACTTAAGCGCAGTGTTTCATTGTAACTTCAATGGGACATGCTTTGACTTCAGCAAGATATAAGCATTGCTTCAACCAGTGACAGGAGAAATGACCGTATGACTTGGCCGAGGGTATGTGTCATGTGCTTAAAAATCAAAGGTAAAGCTAGTTTCCATTCTGAAGAATGATAATGGAATGTTCTTCCTGCAAGGTATTGCTGTTGGACTAAGCACTGCTTTACCTTGCTTGATCTCAGCTGTACCTGTCCTGCAGTGTTTTAATAGCTGGAGTACTGGAGCCAGAAGGGGATGTGGAAACCATGGGATTCCTGTCAGAGGGAAGAAGGATGGAGAAATAGCACAAAGGAAGAATGGGGATGTGCCCATGAACCACAGTCTCAGATCTAACAGCGTTACAGGAAAGATCCATCTATCCCCAGAAGCTCTCTGATAGTGCCTTACAGCAGGTGCTTAGATAAATAGTTTAAGAAACAGCAAAAGTACTGAAGACTCCCTCCCCTGGTGTAAACGCTCAGGTGGTGGGAGTCAATGGCCTGTAGACTTGCTGAGCTGGACACTGCATGTGGACTGTAACGTTTGCTTTGTGCCAGGAGCACAGCAAGGGGTCACTTCAGACCGAGAGGGTTTAGTCCTGGTGCTGTAATGATTTTGTAGGAAAGAAAATTTCACTATTTAGCAAGATATGAGGAAAAGAGGCTGAAGTTATTTTTGCTGAAATGCCCCTGTTGATTCCTTCTTCTTGATGCCATAAAATCTTAGAATACAATTTTCTTGTCTCATCCAGGCCATTAAAGTGTAATGAATTGTGGCAGCTTCTTGCTTTTAAGAGACTTTTTTTATTATTATTTTTAGTGGATGGGCTGCACAGCCTTGGAAACACTTGGAATTCCCCTTTGTGATTATATGTGAGTTATTTATAGTAAGTCCTTATTCTGATGGCAGAGTCTACATCACAGTTTGAGAAGTGCTGATTTGAAGGTGGGTGTGTAGTTTCATTTAGAAGTTTTACTCACTACATTTGCAATTTTTTCTTTCTGTGTTTTAAACTGCTGTCATGAGTGAACGGAAACAGTTTATGGGCACATTGCCACTGTTGCACAAGACAGTTCTGCTTTGGTTTAAGCATTCCCTCTGGAACCGCTTTCTGAATTGAACATCATTATCATCAGTATAATCACATGTGTTGTGCCTCTGATGGGCCAGACCCTGTCTTTAGGTGCAGGAGTGGAAGCCTGGAAAAAATGGGGACATCAGGGGAGGAGAGGAAGGGGAATTTAATTTCCTTTACCCTGACATTGATGTTGTTATAAAGTCTCTAAAATGGCACCTTCTGGCTCAGAATTAAGCAGCCACAATGACATGTCTCAGGTTTTCTTGTCCAGTTAAGTAGGAGAGTCTTATGCCTTTAAAGCTTCCTGGCTCCCAGGAGGAAAATGCCAAACTTGTCAGAGAAAACAAACAGTGGCTTTCCTAGCCTGTGTGTGTTCCGATTAACGAATCTATTAGGCTATAAAACCTGGGACCCCCTTTCCTGGAGAAAGAGCATACATTAGGAAGCTGTTGACAGTTCCTAAGTCTGACCCCTTGCACAATGCTGGAGACCTATCAGCAGCTCTGAGGCAGGCAGCCAGGGCCTGTTTGTTCTAGGAGGTCTTGGAGAAGTATTTGATGCTCGGTAAATGCCAGATGCACTGTTGTTTTAATCTGTAATGTGGGAGGCCAGAGGGAGAAAAAAGGAGGAGCTACAGCACAGCTGAGTGGTTTTGTTCTTTTGGTGTAATCAAAACGTGTTTGGAGGCATATTACCTTGGGCTTGGATATTCTTGGCTTCAGCAAACTAAGCAGGGCCCCGTTTAGCAGTAAGTTCCTAGGTGTGTTTGCTGTGTTGCTACAGCAAGCAACTGGAGTACTGCAATTGATGGCATTCTGTGCTTTCAGTTAAAATGGAAGCAGTTGCCAGTGCTGGATTTAACAAGGGCCATGCTGATCTAAGCATTAACTTCCCAAGGAGATAAAAACCCTCGGTTCTAACATTTGAGGATGTACAAAGCCCACTTTACAAGAAAAGAGGTGTTAAAGTCCTGTATTCTTGGCATGTTCCAGTGAACACAGTTACATTCTTTGTATTTCTCCCTGCCTGTTTCACTTCTGCTGTTGCTTGTTAGAGATGCAGCATTTTTGTCTGGCACTATGGTATGTGTCAAGCAAAAATGCAAGTAATTCTTTCATTCCTTGATACAGTGCACAGTGTTTTTTCCACGTTCAGTGTGTTATGAGTATTTCAGTGAGTTTCAGCTTACTGATCTGTTTTTGGTTTGGTACCTGATGCTTTGTCACAAAGGAGATAAAAACCAGACTGTAGTGAGGCAGTTTCAGAGCAGCAGGCTTTTTTTTGTAGTTTGTTCACAGCCAGCTGCACACATAATGCCCAGCCACACAGCAGTATGGCTAGCCAGGCTGGTAAAACCAGTGGTCTGTCCAACCCATCTTGTGAGTGAGTCATCCCACTTTTTGTAATTAGTAATTAAGATAACAAATATCTGTCAGTGAATAATGCAGAATGTATTGAAGAGTTACCGATACGTGACCCAACACGTTTTAGACAAATTGCTGCAGTGAAACAAACCTATTTCTCAATTTGCCAAACTGTGGAGAAGTTGAGAAGCAGCCCTTGCAGTTCCAGCCCAGTCCTAGTCTCTCCCATTCAATCGGTTGTGCTCATTTGTCATTTGTCACAGGTGGGTCTCGTGGTTCAGAGTCCAGGCTTTTTGTAGCAGGTGGCTTTTACTTCTGACATAGTACACACCATTTAGGTCAGTCCCCGGGAGACCTCCAAGCAGAAATACTGAAAATCACTGTAGCGCATTTTAATTTGCTGGATGAGATCTCTGTGTCTCCCGAACACAAGACTTGTTGTGAATCACAGCAGGATATTCTCTTAAAGAGCCCAGCAAAATGCTGCTGACAGTGTCACAGAGCAATGCTAATCCGACATCAGATTGGTCATGGCTCCTCAGGTTACCATCCAGCTCTGTAGCAGAGGAGGCCTGTTACTGTGGGAATGAAGGACCTCGTGCTGTAGGGACACAGTCAGGGCATTAGGAGGAAGAAAATCTATCCTATTCCCATCACTTCCTGAAGGGTATGTGTCAGAATGACGCACATACTCTTGGCTTTATTTGATGAGGGGGCTAGAGGGGGGGCGAGAAAGGAATGAGATGGGCTCAAGGGACATGATTTGGCTTCACAGGGTCATGATGCTCTAAATGTTAATTTTGAATTGCTGAAATTGAAGGAACGGAGAACAGTCCTTGTTGGATGCACATTTGTCATCTTCATGACTCAGGAGGGCTCTCGTGGATATTTTAGACAGGCCATGGATTATGGTAGGCTTCTTGATAGCTTTTCTCAGACTCATAAACAGACCTCAGGAATGAGACAGGAGTATCCAAGTGATGGTCACATATGCTATGACTGAGTACATTCTCCCAAGATGCTTCTGGTAGGGTGAATCACAGGAGAAAAGACACCAGGAGTAAAAGCATCCCTTAACACACCCTTGATTTAGTCCTGCCCTAACTTTCAGGGTAAATTGCAGCATCACATTTCAGTGTATGCCTCAGTGTCCTCTCCAGCCTGACTTAATACTGACATGAGAAATGGAGCTTTAATCTTTTGATGAGATCCTCATGTTCTCTGGTTTTCCTTGCTGCTGGGGAAGGATACCTGTGAATGCTCGTGTGAAATGGGGGACCTAATAATTAGAAAACTTTGGGTCTAACCTGTGAGGTTCCATGCCAGCAAAACGGTAACCAGCCTGTACCACCCCCTTGGAAAAATGTCTGTTACAGGGCAGAAGGCAAGTCCAGCACAGTGTCATCAGGGGAAGCCCAGAAAGCTATTTGGTTTGTAGGAATGTAAGTAGATTCAATGACTTTGCATTTAGTTTCCTGGGGAGAGGGGGTCTTTTGAATGTCACTGTGTTTGTGCTTCCCAGGGCTGTGTCAGTAGTGAGGAAGGTAAGTGCAATCTGTACTGACCAAAGCTGAGTCACTTGTTGGCCAAAATCTCTTCTTTTCTGTTCTTTTCTTTTCCTCTCTGGAAATACAGCTTTGGGTCAAATGAAGTGTCTCACAAATAGGTGCTGAAGTACATTGGTTAAAGCAGAGACAATGTGCCTTACTCCCAGTTTTTGAAAATAGTCAAAGCACTTGGACACTGGGAGAAAAAAGCAGTTTGGTGTTTTTGTTTAAAATGAGAAACTTAGAAATTAACATCAGCATTATTTTTAAAGTTGTTGTTGTTTTTTTTTTCCTTGGGTCAGATTAAATGTTTTGTTCAAGGCCAAGATGTTACTTGTTTATGTTTTCCAGTTCACTGAAAAAAAACAGGTTTACTTTGGGTTGCTGCCCAACTAATTTATCTTCCTCCATTTTTCTATAATGCAAGTAAAGTGCAAAATCAGTTATTTATTCATCTCAGCCTTTAACTTCTGTTTTAACCATCCATCAGATTAACAGACATCACAGCATAGTGATATTTTTTTTATTCTTCACATGTGGCGCTGTATTTCTGTGCTCTGATGGCTTTTGAGTAAGAGTTGCATGGGGAAGGAAGAAAGTAATGAAATCAGTGAGATCTTGGATTCTGTTTGCAGAGCTGTTGAGTGATTCTGTGACTGAATGGGGAGCCTGGTTGAATGAAGGTGTTAACCTTGATCTTAATACCTGTGTCCCACTTGCCATTTGAGAAGTCAACAAATTATTTGCTTTGACCCTGGAATGATGATTTAGTCTGGGTGCTTGCTTCTCATAATAAACCTCATCTGAGAACAAATGGGAAGGAGGCTGTTGGTTTCCAAAAGAGAGGGTTTGTTTAAAGTGGGAAGGGAAGAATTGAATTAGAATACAAGAGGATCACATAATCTGCCACCTCCTGCAACCTCATCTGGTGGTTTAACCTTTGATACTTACTTCAGTTTTCTGTATTTCTGTTACTGTCCTCGGAATTCTCCCTGTTTATCCCACGGCTTGACAGAATACTGTGTGGTGGAGGTTTCACCTGTTTGCAAATGGCTTTTGCTGAAGCACTGGAGCAATGTAAAACAAGCCTCATCCCTAATGGGTTTTGGTTCTTATGGGATTATTGTTTCACTTTGCATTGTTATTTTTTGTGCTCCTTTCATCAGAAACAACTATGCACATATCACCTCGATGTTCAAGGTGTTGTTCTGGATGTTGTGCCCCCGTGTGAATGTAGAAATTAGCTGAGATTTATAGAAGCTTGTTTCCACTCCTCACTGCGTGTATGCACCACTGTTTGGTCTTGGTAAATCATTTTACCTGTCTGTGCCTCTTTGCTTGGCTGAATTCTTCTCACTGCAAGGTGTTTGGGAAGAGACAGTTCCTCACTTTGCTGATGCACAGTACCTACCTAGCACAGTTGGTCTGCAGTTTCAGCTGGTGCCTCTAGGTGCTACCACAATACAAACAATAATCAATCACTGACCAACACCTTCCAAGGCTCTTAGTGAAACCAAACACAATAAAAAAGTCTCCCCAGGGGCCAAATCTACTAGGCTATGTAAACGATTTTCTAGTGAAAGTGGTAGAAACCCGATCTCTTGGGACATTTAAAACTACGCTGCAGAAAGCACTAGCAATCAGTGTGTTGGGGAATAATCATATGTTGGCAGAAGGATCAAATAAAGAGGACTTCATTATTCTGTACTGCTTGTCCAGCATATGTATTGCTGGGAGCAAAGGCACAATGGCTTAATAGATCTCTTTCAGCTTCTGACTGCTGCTGTCCTCCACTGTAGGTTCTCACAGCCAACAAAGTAAAGCAAGCCTTGGCCAAGATGGAATGTATATTTTTAATCATCCTGAAAAACTTTCATCTTTTTCTAGATTAGCTTTTGGTATATATTTAGGCCAAATCCTGAACTCATTTGTTGAGGTTGTTTGCTCCTACAAAACACTGGGTAAAAGCGTGCATTTGGAGAAATATTAGTAACTAATTATGGGGACATAATTGCATTAAATCAGAAGCAAAACACAATACGAAATGCCTGGGGAAGAACTGCAGCTCAGTGCAGAGGGAAATGGAGGTAGATAGAGGTAGGAGAAGGTTCCAAGGAACTTGTATGTAAACTGTGTAACTCTGGTTTTGATGCTCATCTGCGTTTTGTTTGTTTAGATTCCCCCATTCAACAGAATGTACATTTCCCAGGTAGGTGAGCCCAGGCAAGAATGGAGTGAAACATCCCAATGGAATGAAACAGGATCATTCTATGGTCCATTTTATGTTCTTGCTCACCAGGCTAATTAGATGTTGCAAAGCTGCTCCATCCTGGAGAGAAACTGGCTCCTGACTTCCAAGACAATGCTAATCCCTACAACAGGCATTTTTTCAAACCAGCCCTGCAGGTGGCACAGCAAGCCCTGTGTTTCCAAGCAACATTAGCAGTCGTTGTCTTCCCTTCCTATCATTTTACAGTGCAAAAGCAGCTGTGACGGGAAAGACTTCTAGTATAGTAAAAAAGACTAGTGTGATATGAAAAACACTAACCTGATATGCTGGCTACCAAACATCATGCCTTTTCTCAGGCGGTTTGCAGTGTTTTGCTTTAGACCGTTACAGGGAAACCAGATAATTTTCTTTTCACTGCGTCAAGATGTTTTGGATGTTCTTAAACTAATTCCAAGCTAAAGTTGAGAAAGAATGTGTGGCCAGCCTCCTAAAAATAAAAATAACTTTTTAAAGTCTTAGTTGCACACTCCTTATGTATTCTCTGTCAGGCAGGTCTTGTTATCAGAAAATCTCTTCAGAAGCCATTGGGGTCAAGGGGAACTGATTTGGGAATTGTGAAAAAGATGCATAGAAAAGGGCCTTGTAGCCTGCAAGGCTGCTGGGAATTCCTGCTGGCTTAGTCCTTGCTCTAACTTTGCTTCTCTTCATGGCCTTGGGCAAGTCACTTAACTTCTTAATCTCTGGCTCAGTTTCTCTGCCTGTAAAGTAAGATAACTATTACTATCACATACCTACCTGACAGGATTTTCTGCCCTAGTAATAATTAACATTTGTAAAATACTTTTTGACTATGTTTACTTTTATTATAATACTGCTAGATTACATTACAATGCTGATGCTGTTGCAGTTGCAGATTTGAGCTCCTGTACAAGATTACACTGGAAATTAAGTCATTTTTCTAATGAGGTAGAAAACAAATTGTGGTTGGTGTGGTTAAGCTGAGTTTAAAGCTCCTTTGCAATATGACAACTATGTGAAGTAGCTGAAGCATACCAGTGAATCTAACCCCAGTGTCTGTGACAAAATGAACCACATGCACAGAAAATTATTCGTGATCTGATTTTAACAGAAAGGTTAGTTATTTGAAGTATTTGGCAAGTAGGACTGAAGATTTGAGGTTTCCTTTCCATTACCAGAAGGTGTAAAGTGCACATCTTCGGTCTTTTCAGGTCATGCCTTCATGCATGCTTATGTCCAGGATGCTCATTGGTCCTTCAATGCAGACTAGACTGTAAGGAACTGAACTGAGGGTTTATGTGTTTGTGGAAACATCTGTGAGCCTAATGAATCTTTCTTTGTATTTCTCTTTCTCCCACCCCTCCCTTTTTCTTTTTTTAAACTACAATCATAGAATCGTAGAATGGCTTGATTGGAAGGGACCTTAAAGATAACCTAGTTTCTCAAGTGAGTTGTCTAGAAATAAAATTTGTTTTCCCCTTTATGTGAAGGTAAAGAAGGAAGGCTGAGACCTTGGCTTTATTAGCCAACGTGCTGTGGTTTCAATACCTTAGTCTCTGCCCCTATAGTGCTTTAAAGACTGATTCCTGCCTCTTCTTCCTCTTTTCTTACCACATCTGTATCCATGTAAACTATTGGTGTCTGTCCAACCTATGGCATTGAGTTCCATCATTTGTCTGTGTAAAGAAGCACTGCCTTTGTTGTCCTGAAACTGACATCTGATACCTCCATTTGATGCCCTCAAATTATTATGGAAAAGTATTCTGAGAAAACAGTGGACACTTATTTTCTACCATGTTCAAGATTCTCATGACCTCTATCACAGGCTGCTCAGATGCTTCTTCTGTAGGGATGAGAAATGATAGAGATCAGATGTGAGGAGGCAAAGAAAGTGAAGATGAAGAAGCCTGGGATTTTGTTCTTTGGTTGGTTTTTTTTCCTCAGGTACTGGCATAAGTTGATTATAGACAATACTAGAAGAGCAAATGATGTGGATATTTTGCAACAGCTGAACTGGTTTTCTTCCTCTCAAGATGTACCATGTCCAAGGTTAGATTAGCATGTCTTCCCCCTACTTCCCCCCCCCCCAACATTTTTTCAATCAAAATATGTTGCTTTATTTTAATTAATCTGCGAGAGAAAGCATATCTTTAAAATTGTGATTGATAAAACCTGTGAGGTGCTATCAGGGGTGGTCACTTTATATTTGTAGTTTCTTGAATCTCTCTCCTGAGCATCTGCAATAAGCCAGTGTTGTAATGAAAGTGTAGATGGAGAAGACTTTCATGTTGACCCCATGTGGCCATTATGGTGAAGGATGATGCTGTTGGCATCTTTTCTGAGCCCAGAGAGACTTGTCCTCATGGCACCCCTAGCTGAGTTCTTGGAGACTATCCAGGAAAGGTGTATGGCCTTTTAATCCAATGCATTTGTCCATTTCAAATTTAAATTTCTAATCTACTTGCTGTGCTTTTTAGCACCCACACACATGTAACCTGTCTAAACAACAATAAGGAAAGCATAAACTAAGCAGGAATCAAATGCAAAGAGGCAGAAAATCAAAAATTACTCACTTTAACCTGACAAGGAAGAAATTGTTAACAAAGTTCCATGCTTGATTGAGTGAAACACAGAAAAAATACCTTTTTTTTCTTTTTTTTAACTCATCTTCTCCCCCCTTCCCGCCCTCTGCTCCCCTGGAGAGAAGTCTGGATGTAACAGTATTGCTAGGACTAGGCCTATGATTAAGTTCTGTTTTTCAAAGGTGATCCCAGCATGATTAAAACCAGGTGGCCCCCATGGCGCACAGCAAGGAAGCCAGATGTGCTCTGCAACTGGATTGCCATTTCCTAGCCCAGCTGCAAGCATTTGATTGTCCACTCGCTCTGGGTATTACAGCCGTGACCTTCTCTCTTCCTTACCTCCCCCGTCTCCTGTCTACTTCCCCCAGTGACATTTGAGAGGAGAGAAGTCCCTTTAGACTTGTTTGTCACTGTTACAACCATCCCTTTCTCCCTTCACCTCCCCACTCCCAGCCTTGGTTCCACACTTCCATTATTCACAGATGTTAGAGGGTAGGAGCTGACAGCATTGACTCTTACTTCTCTCTTTCCTTTATTTGGATATTTTTTTTCCCCTTTCCATGTTCCAGCGTGTGTTCACTGACCCCAAAGCATTCCCAAGTCAACTGGCAGCGTCTGAATCCACTTAAAGGTGAAGGGATAAAGCAATTTTCTTCAAGATATGGCATAAACTGTTTAGTTTTTGCTGTCTCCAAAGGCCTGTAATGAGAGGGTGGCCCTGTCGCAGAACAAGCCTCATCTCACCCTGATCTATAAAATTTGGAATAGGTTAATCTTTTCCCATAGCACTGGTCTGTCAGCCTTTTTTTGCTGAATTAGGGCTCTAATGCATGGATGGTGTCAATAATTGTCTAGTAAGCCATACTTAAAAAAAGAGTCACAATCAATCGTCCCAACATTAGGATGTCATAATGCATCAGTCCTGCATTAGAAGTTGTAATCCATCAACTTGACATCAGAAGGGACAGTGGATGGTGGGAGCTCAGTTCAGGCCTAGGGGAAGCTGGAATTACCCCATAGGCTTCACATCAGCTCTGGATTTGGTCTTAAAGGGTCATTTTTTTCTGTTTTCTCACCTACCCTTGGCAATTTAATAGTGAATTCAATGAGTATGGAATTCTCTGGAAAGACAAGGGCTGGTAGTGCTGGTTTGAAGAGGTCTGGCACAACACAGAGTTTCAGAGCTTCTTGTCTCCTTCTGTCTAGCAAAGTACCTTTTTTCTTGTCTATGCATTCTCCTCATCCTGTGTTTGATACATGAATGCAGGCATCCATCGTTATTCCTGACCTGACTGGTTTCCACTTTCTCTGTAAATGCCTGTTTGTGCTAGTTTGTAGGTCACCCCTTGCTCTATTCCAGTTTAAGATTCGGCTTCCCCAAATCAAACCTCAGTCTGGTTTGCAGCTACTTTGTATAGCTTTCCCTGGTGTAAATCTGCAAAGCTATGACTTCTGTTCTGCAGCAGTCTTCCTGTTGAGGGCAAAAACCACTCGGCTGAGCTGAATGTTGTTTCAGTTTTGTGGAACAAGCCTGAGGATGGCAGTTGGTACTCCAGTCAAGGACTGAATTCAGCTCCGTGCAGGTGAGGCTGAACTGTTCCTTTGACACATCACATATGCAGGCATCAGTTTTAAAGAAGTACAGCAATCTTATCTGTTGCATGAGCTGTCTCAGATGTGCGGTTTCAGCACAGGCACCGAGTGTCTGAAAAACTCTCTACTTTAACACTTGCCATCTCCTTTCATACCAGGGATAGTAGTTGAGCTAATTAATATTTTAGTCTTACAAGTTTTTAATGTTAGAAATAGCCTTCAGCTTATGTCCTGGAAAAAAAAAAAAAAAAAAAAAAAAAAAAGAAAAGAAACAAATGAGCTACAAGGAGTTACATGGAACAAATCTTACCCAGAGGTTCTTGTAAGGACAGCTACAGAAGTCAGCTATGGGCTAGCTTATTCACCCTCTGCTTGGTAAGTCAGTGCTTGTGGGGAACTAGCTCTGGTGGCATTTCCACATCTCTTGCTACTTAGAGATCCTGAGGAGACAAGTAAGGTGAAAGTGCAAGCTATTGTTAATAGCAAATCAGTCATTTCACTTGCATTATCCTTTCTTAGGTGTTTGATACGGTGTGAGGAGCTCGGTTTGGGATGAAATGGTTAATGAGATGATGCAAAAGAAGGCAGTGTTTTCCCCCAAACTAGGCCTGAAGGCTACTAAGAGGCAGTTGTCTTTCAGTATACAGAACTGGTTCATGCTATCCACTCCAGCTCCGCAGGTGTCATCATGGCCAACAGAGTCTTTAGTCTTTCTTAAACGTGCTGTCAGAGGCTCTGATGCAGCATCTTTGGAAAATGTGTGCTGCTAACCAACTTGCCTAGGCACCTTCTCTGTTGTGGTAACAGATGCAGCCATGTATCCTGCTCCCTGGCCATATGCTAGGAACTGCATACAGAAGAAGGGCATAACTTGTGCTCCAGAGCGGAAGAATGAAAAGGATTCACAAAAGTCTTCTGGAGTAGTAATTTGAAAATGTGATGTAATTTCTTTTTGGTGATGAGGAGGGAGAAGCAATTAAGATGGAAACATGAGTGCAGTAAAAAGTAATGTTTTGGTCAGTGGCAATGGGCCAGATGGAACATTCACAAGGAGTGACCGCAAGGCAAAAGACACAGTGTATTTCTCTGAGTTCTTGCATTTGACAGCAGGACTGTAGTTGGTTACTTTTTTGAAGAAAATTAATAATCAAAATTGTTGGTTTTCTCTTTGTGTATTTCTTAGGTTTTGTTTTGTATAGTTTCTTATGTGAGCCCAAAGGTTGGTCACATGAATCTTTGTATTTTCTTGTCTTGAATTTAGTAATTCTTGGCTTTGTGTAGAGCAATTGCTGTGCGTCAATGATAAACTGAATAATTATTGATGGTAATTTTGTTTTTCTAAATGAGAGACAGCTTTTAGTGTGCTGAGTTAGTTAAGTATTAGCTCTTGACTGAGATTTTCAAAACTGCCTTAAGCCATTTGAAATGAGTGTCCACCCTCCCACCCCCCACCCCCCGAAACATTGAAAATCCTTTCTTTTGAGTGCCTTGAAGTATGGCTGAGATTGGCAGAACAGACAAGAATAATAATCTATTCCCAGTACTTTATTTGCATTTACCTTGCTTTCAGCTCTACATTGATGAAGGGCTCTCTGTCACTATGAAAACACCCGCTGTAGTTGGCTAAAAAATGTTGGTAACATCTGAACAGTCACTCGTTCACAGCTGTGCAAAGGTTGTACTGTTGTGTCTTAGAGAAATTGATAGATTATGGTATCTCTTGTATCTCATGCCATCATATTTTTGGGTAAAATATAGAGATGCTCTCAAGAGAGAAATGCAGCAACTTTTGTTTCTGAAAGGACCATGCTGACAGGACTGCATCTTAAAGGATGAGGCCTAGGGTCACTTTTAAGATTAGCCTCTGGCTTTGGCTGGCTTGGTTAATCCTTTTAGGAGAAATTTAGCCACACACGATCCTGTGCCAACAGTGACCACTAAAATCTCACTGCTCAGCTTTATTGGCTGAATTATCTCTGATGCCACAAGAACACCACTCTAGAGTGACCTTCGTAGTTGATCTGGTTCTAATTATAATCCAAGTAGTTTTAAACATTCATTTAAATGTCTTCTTAATTGCAACCTAATTTCTTCAATTGTAGCCCATTCATCAGTTGTTAATCATTTTTTAATTGTGTGGAAAGTTTGAAGGGTTAGTAACAAGTAATTTGTTAGCTAGAGGTCATGGAAAGGGTTATAAAAATTGCTTGACTAATTTTAAATAATAAATTAACAAATGGATGTACTCCCAAATTTTTATTTCGATATTTGCTCAGGCAAAATAAGTATGATAAGTCAAGAAGGATGAATTATGTTTCTTGTACAAATATGGATGTTAGGTATCTGTGAGTGAAATATAGTTGGATATATTGTGAGTGAAATGCTGTGTTGCCCTTGCTTCTCAAGAAAACAATTAATGAAAAAATGGATAGTTTTAAATGATATTTTAGTTTGAATTGGATGGAAATTACTAATGAGATTCCAACTGTAATGTTTTAAAGGCAAGCACGTTATGTAAAAGAAATAAAGAAGGAAGCAAGCCCGTGTCTTTTTTCAAGATACGTTTTTTAAAATAAGATCTCCTGACTGTTTCTAATAAGAACAGCTGTGAGCAGGAGTCACTGGCAAAAGGAAGGATGTGAAGCTGAAATGAAACAGTGCTTAGGATCACATTTGTCACATCCTTGAGTTCTGATCTTGTATTTCAATTCATTGCTTGGCTTTGTCTTGCTCATAGGGATGACCTTGTTCTTCACTTCGGGCTTATTACAGCAGTGAATCTGGTGGCTGTGAGCTGGTAAGAGTTTTCTCTTGTAGAAAGTCAGAGTCTCTCTGCACTTCCATAGTAGTAGGATGAGATTCAAGGTGATATGAAGCCCAGGATGGAATAAAAATCTCGTCAGTTCCTTGTCTTTGGATATGAGATTTGTGGTGTCAGGTTAAGCATTGGGAGTTTGGGAAGATCCCTGCCACATTGTAGGAAATTTTATACAAGTAACAGAAGTCCCATGTCTAAACTGTGCTGAAATAATCCCAAGAGCTTCGCTCTTCTCACACTAACAATAGTTGGAAACAAAATTTCTCTGTACCTTCCACACTCTGAAAAGAGAGTAATCACTAGATCTGGTCACCTTTTCCTATGAGAGGCAGTGTAGCAGCGAAAGACAAAGTACTATACAATGAGAAAGCCTTGTTAAAAATAGTGTCTTGTAAAAAGCACAGGGATTCCTGAGTCTTCCTCCTCTCCTCAACGTTTACATTCCCCAAATCATGGGGACATGTTGGTTGTCCCAACAACCAACACTTTTGCAAATTGACTGTTCTGTACAAGTGAAAGCTTCCATTTATTTCCCTTGTTGTCTTCCTTGGCCTTACTTCTCAGCTTAGTATTCTGTAACTTCTTTTCCTGGTAAGAAAGACCACCTTCCTCTCCTCTTACAGCTGCATGAGAGATGTCTGCCATGTGATTTACTACTGAGTTGGGGGAACAATTTGTATCAGAAGGTCCCTTCATTCAGCTGTAATTTAGAGCCATTTCTTAAATTCCCCAGAAAGTTAATTTCTGTGAGCTTCCCCTGCTTTGTACCCAGCCCAGAAAATAAATATGCATCATCTTCAGAATAGCTTCCAATCAACATATGGGCAGAAGTGGAGATAGTGATTGGAAATTGAAAGTGGCTATTTGCCATATATCAAGAAGGTATTTAGGATATATTGTCATTCCTTATGGAATGAAGGGAGCTAGAGGGAAAGCTCACGTATGGAGTGCTCTCACCGGAAGGAACAGATTATCAGAGGAAAGAATCCTTTAGACAGTGCCTAAGATGGAGCAGCCCAAATGTATTTTGTTCTGTTGGGACTTTATAACCCCAGTGAACTATAGTCTTACCCTTTCTTTCCTGTTTTTCCCTCTCCCCATGTTCACCCCTGAGACTGGCAGCACTGAGAAATTTGTTTTCTCTGAAGAAAGGAGAAAAGGAAAAGAAGAAGGGAGAAAAAAACCCAAAAAAGTGATAAGGCCCAATTTCCTTTACCCAGCTAGCTCACACAAATCACTCTATGGGACTAGCTGTCATATACTTCCATTTTGAGGAGTCTACCCTGTATGGCAGGCAAAGGGCAAAATCCAATACAAACTGGATCCAGCTAAAATCCTAACAATTTCATAGATATAGATGAATCTGATTTTATGATTTTTTCTCTTTTGAGTGTATTTTATATCTTGTTTAGTATTTCCCAGCATTAAATACTTGTTTTTCTCCTTTATTTTCATCTCTTCTAAATTGCAGAGAAAAGATAATTTTCAAATGACGAGAAAACTCCTCTCACTTCTCTGCAGTGCTGCCTTCATCCTCTGCAGAGGAGGGGGTGATGTAGCTATAATCCAGGACAGAGTCTGACAGAGTCAGTTTTTAGAAAAATGGTGCTCGTTACGTGAAGAGGAGCTTTATTGTGGTGACTTTGTGCAGACAACTGTGAAGCAGACGTGTGGTTGAAGATGACTTGCAAAAGACTTCCCTTTCATTTTTATTTTTGTTTGTTTTTTGAGGTTGGCCTTAGTTTGCTTCTTTATAATGAAAGCCTCTAAGGGTTTTCTGTTTGTGTGTTTGTTTTATATTTTTTTAAAAAAGTATATTGCATGTGTCTTGAAAATATCAGAAATACAAAGTAACCTCAGTTTTTTCCAGAAGACTGCTTGTATTTGCTAGAGATACTGTGTGCTTTAGAATCTTACCTGAAGAGACAAGTGAATTTTTAAGGAAAGTTATTTATATGTGATATATTAATATTAATAGTGTTAAGTATTGACAAAAAAAACAAGCCCAAAAGCCAGAGAACACTGAACGGTTTGTTGCCAAATTCCTTCTTGAGTTCTTCCAGCCTTTTGTGTCAATTGATGTCACTGTTTCAGTGACAGTCAGTGAAGTCTGCTAATGGCACCTGCTTGTGGCAGAGGGAAACATCCCACAGTAGAGGTCAAGGTGAGGGAGCTCTCTGCTAATACCTGTGGTGAGCAAAGAAAACTTATGAGTAGTTTATGCTTCATTTGGACTTCAGTCAGATGTCACTTAGAGCATTCGTGCTTCAATTAGTGTTGAGCTTTGGACTTACACCAGCACTTTTCCGTGGACAATGTCAGAATAAAAAAAAAATACAAAATTTGTCTGCTATGAGTTGTCATCCCAACTGTAATCTATCATCGCAGCCCAGGACAATGGGGTAAGGAAACTTGCATGGAACTAGATTATTTTTTTGGACTGTCAAGGATTCTGTACAGAATATTAGAGGTACCACGTTCTTTTAAATATGTAAAAGAAATGGAGCTATTTATAATGGGGGCTTCATCTAAAACTTTATGGAACAGTGGTGACAAAACAGTTCTGAGCAGCTAAAAATGCTTCTTTTGTCTTTCAGCTTTGTAACTGTGTGAAAGCGAAACAATGCCGAAGCTCGTGTGTAGTTCACAGCAAAGATGTACGCTGTCCACAGGAGGGTTTGCTGTGGGGTGAGCTTGTGACAGTGTCCCTGGGGCTGTGTGCATGTGCCTGGGGGTCTTGGGGGATAGAGATTCACCTCTCAGCTGCTCTTCTATATAGAAGTGGTGTGTTTCTGGGGTGATACGATGCACAAGACCTGAGCCTCCTGCAATGGAGCAACCCCCAGGCTGTCCAGTTCCGAGTGTAAATAGGGAAACAATGCTGCCTGATGCTGATACCAATCAGTAAAGCTGCAGCTTTTGTGTAGCTCTTAAACATGTTACTGATCATATATATATGTCTTAGCTTTTAAACATATTTTTCTTTGTATGTGCAGTTTTCCTTCAGTGGGAGATTTTTTTTCTTTCATCTGAGAGAATGTAAAGCTAGATAAAATTACTGAGATTTCTTCGCTGTATTCCTATCAAGGTACCAGAGCAGGTGGCAATGAAATGAAGTCACCGTTTACTTTTTCATCCTGATATGTCTCACTGTGTCTTTGAGGCTTGTCTTTGGCTACTTGTTTAAATTTGGGGGTTCCAACCCACCAACCTGTCCATTATTGCATGTATACAGCCTACCTAGAAGGGCTGGGTTTGTAGATTGGAAAATAAGCCTTCAAAGCAGTGTTGGGTTAGGCTCAGGCAAGGCAGTTGTTACTGCTTCCTCCCCACTATTTCCAGTTGGAGCTGCTGGGAGTGCCGCAGACCTGAATTTGGCCATGAAAGTAAAAAGAAGAGTAGTTTTAAAACTCTGACTTTATTGCGGCTGATATGCTTAAAAAGAGTGAGAAAAGATAATGGAAGTGATAAAGGTGAATGATTCTAGATCACATCTTCTAAGAATTGATTTTGTACAGTTGTTGAATTAATGTAATCAGTAACCAGGGTCTTTAACAGACGGAAAGTATCTAGAGGGATTAGATCAGTAGTGAACAGTGTTCTTATCCAAGGAACCGTTTTGTAAAGGAGAATTTTAATAAAACCTCTAAGTTGATGATCAGTGCATTGGTTTGTGATTCCTCTGTAAAAACCAGTATTGGCAGTATCCTAGAGATACTTGTCTCTGGTCCTCTACATAGGGATTATGGTCATTTAAGATTTCAGGCATTTGGTAGAGTGTGTCCTTGTTACATTACACTGTGACTTTTGGCCATGTATATTAAAAGTAATTGTTATTAATGGGAACAGTGTCAGTAGTGTACTTCTAATATGTGAAGGTGTATTGTGACCTGAGGGCTCCCTGTAAAGGGAGCATGTTGTGAAATATTGCACTGTGGCTACATTTTCTTTTTCCTTCAGGAATCTCCATGCATATTTAGGCAGTGGTGCTGCTTGTAGAAAAAAATGTCTTGCTTTCAGAGGCAGTAAATGCTAAACAGACCAACTGGTGATCCAGCCCCTTTCTCCCCTGAGCCTTTCCAGGGGAAATTTTCTATGAATGACTTTAGCAGAACCTCTTGAAGCGTCATGAAATACACAGGGATGAGATCACAAGGACTCTATTTAATAGGATTTCTTTTTTGGGGTCCCAAGAGTAATGTCATGCCAATAATTCACCACTGCAGGTACCTTTCTGTTTCTTAACAGCACTAAAGAACCCTAAACAGCTTCCTTCTAAAAAAAGCATGCTTGCAATTCAAGGGCCTGATCCAAAACTCACAGCAGTCAGTAAACACTAATTTAAATAATCTTTATACAAATCTGATACCAAACCTGTTTGACACCAGTAGGTCTTAGATTTGTGTTTCACCCTTGTCAATTAGAAAACAGAAACAAAACAACTCAAAGCCAGAGAGCAGCAAGGAAAATGGTATTTTGAAGGATGGACTTGGGCCAGACCAGGAAATGTAGAGTTATCCCATCAAATTCATTAAAGTAAACATATTTATAAATACAGTCATACCCTGCTCTGGCTCTGCATAGAGAATTCACATAGTAAATGGGGAAAATAGAACCATTGTCCAAAATAGAAAACATTTCCTGAGCTCACTTAAGTTTTCTTTTGGGGGGAGAAACAAAATCTAGGGGAGAGGTAAGCTTTGTAGCCAGATCTTGCAGATCATTTGAAGGGGATATGAATAACGCAAGTGTTTCCCAGCTTCCAGACCTGAGGAAGGACCTGTCCTGAGGGGTTTATGGTTGGAGCATTTCAGCTGGACTCTGCAGCAGTCTCTCCCAAGTCCTCAATATAAACTAGATACTTCCTATAGCTCTCAGGTCTTTGAATCACACCCAAATGAGAATGTGATCTTTCGCAGAGGACCTTGCTGCATGTCTGTTTTGTAGGTGGATTTACTAGGTAAAATAGGTCCTCCAGCCATGAGTTTTTATTATGAATTTGAGGCAAACAATTGGGAAAAGTGAGGTAAAGTGTTTTTTTGACACCATTCTGCTTTTTCTACCTCTAAGTGTGAATTAGAAAGTGGAAAACCCAGAGAAGATTTCTTGTAGCAGTTGAGTATCATGGGGTGATCTCATTTGAAAAGTCTTGTTCTTTTAACACTGGTATTTGGGAGGGAAGCCCAAAAGAGTGGGGATTACATCTAAACAGAGATTTTTGGATGCCTGAGCTACCGGACTGTTATGCTAAGTATAACTGGTGAATGGAACAACACTTATCTTTCACTGCCTAGAGTCGTTGTCCTTTAGCAACCCTCCGAAGCCTCAGTCTTGTCTGTCATCTCTTCAGATGGATCATAGACATCTCTCCCAGTCCATTCTTCTCTTAGAGGGGATGTTAAGCAGTAACATGGGATTAAAGAAAGTAAAGTTTGCTTGCAGCTGCTGTATCTTGTCTGTTCCACTTAGCATCAGTGGTATTAAATGCCTTCTTTTGGGTGTCAGGTTCTGTACGTGTGTAGCACCAAATTGCCAGCACAGCCCAACGTGCTGATCACTCTCCCTTCACTGATTGGTTCCACCTTTCTATCTGTTTCCTACCCCATTGACTAGTGTCAGCAGCCTATTTGATGTTGAATGAATTAGCACCAAAGAAATAACTGTCAAAAAATACACATTACCACCAAGCAAACTACAAAGAAGGAATTGGCTTCCTGAAGTTAGCATTCAGTAAGCATCTGGGAACTCTCAGTGTCTAGGAACAGACTGCATTTTGCCACAAATATTTTAGCCTGATTAAAAATTTCTCCCAAAGGAGGTAACCAATTCCAACACACAAATAGTGTTTTGTGCTGAGGCACTTGAAATTAAGTTTTTCCATCATGTAAGTTGTCTTTCATTCAGAATGGTCATTGCGTACTTGTTACGGGTTTTATCCACATAAGTATGAAATTTCCTCTGAGTACATGGATGTTGACAGGGCAGAGGATATGCATGTCCCAAGCCAATCTTTGGAGAAAAAAATGCAAATAAAAGCAGTGATAATAATGAGAATGGGCAGCTCATGTCCATGAGCTTTTTGGGAACCAACACAATCCTGGCTGCTGTGGTGGACTAAAGCCAGAGAAATACTTCTTTTTTTGGGTCTTTTGTGGAAAGTCCTGAGTATTGTTTTCAAAGCAAGGGAACTTTCTGGGAAATCTTTTGTGTTTTCATCTGTAATTTGATGTCAAACTGCTGTAGAGACTGTCTCTGGTATTCGGTATTGGTCCTGTGTACCTCCGTTTGTGTTAAAGACTTTTGTTTATTTCTCACCCCTAACTTTAGTGAAATTGTCTCATTAGGGAATTCAGTCTGCCTCTGAGCTCCAAGGGGTCTCACAACAACAGGTATGTGGCATCTCTGTAGGAGAGTCCCCTTACCCCTAGGGGGAAAAGACTACTCTGAGAATCCTCGTGGCTGTTTTGCTTGGTTTCAGATAGATAATTCTGTTTTAAGAATTCCCAGGAATATCCCCTCCTGCCAGAGCACCAGTGCTATCAGCTCTGGATATATTGGAACCTACAGCAGATAAAAGTGAAAGCTTTTGCTGGAAAAAATATACTTGATATACTTAAAATTTTTCCTTAAAAACAAAGTATCTCTCCTTTCCAACATGTGAGCTGTGGGTTAAAGTGTCTTGTAACCTGGATCCTCCCATGAACAGAGCACTGCATTTTTTGCTTCTGCTGTGTTAAAAACCTCAACCTTGTCTTACTGATATCTTTATCAAATTCTTGTTGAAACATGTTTAAAAAAAAAAGTGAAAGCTCTAACTTAACGCCTCGTGTTCTTCTCAGATTTCCAAAGCACTGAAGCCTTGAGAATATGTTTCTAATATCCTCTCATCTCTCTCTGTTAGTGTTTTACTCAGCTCCATGCTGTGGAGGTCCTGACCCCTGCAATCTCCAGGGGAAGGGGGCGGGAAGGGGGGTCAGGCCATGTTAGAAAGCTGCAGGCCACAGCCTGTGAAATAAGCCCCGTTTCCTCAACTCCTTTAATACATTTAACCTGGAAGAGGCTGTTGCTGGCCAAAGATTAGATTACCAATGTTGGCATGTTTGGCCTAACAAATGGCAAATGGATGACGTGCCAGGCAACAGCTAATCACTGTTGACACAGATCTATTGCGAGGCCTTTTAGAGGAGGGGATAGTTCATGTCTGCAATGAAGTTTTGTCTTGACGACTGAAAAGAGAGTTGAGAAGGCCACCGGAATACCTGTCTCTTTGAATCTGAGGACTCCCAAACTGTGTGTCATTTTTTAAAGGTCTCACTGGCCCTCTCAGAGGACGATCTAAATGTCCCGTCCTCCTCCAGGCGATAGGACATGAGAGCTTGAACCTTTCTCATAGCAAACCTGCTCTCTGTGTATATGAGTATCTATATATACACCTATATCTCGACTGTCACTAATTCCTGGGCAAAAAAAGAGAATTAATCATTTCTGCAGTGTTGATTTGAAAGGATAGTAGGGTCAACCAGCCTTACTTAGAGAAATATTTTTCTAAATGCCTTTCCATGGTCGTGGCTTTTAAAAGTGTTTTCTGGCTCCTTTTCTGTGGTGTGTCTCTCACAAAAGGGTAGAAGTGAGAGGTAATGACTGAGATGCAGCCTGTCTCTCTGTGTTATATCTTTCTTTTGCATGCTGCAGAGTACTTCCACAAAGTTTTAATTCTTATTCTAGGTGCACCAAATTTTGTGAGTTCTAGTTCCAGGCTTATGCTATTTTAATTTTTTTTGAGGGTGGAATGGATATGGTCTTGGAAAGACTGTGGTGGCAGAAAAAGACTTTTTAGCTTGTCATTACTATTCGTTCTCTGCATTCAGAATGTTCTTTATGTTATTTTGCTAAATCTTGATTTTTTTCAAGCAGTGTTGTGTGATATTGAGAGCTGTATGTGTTACATCACATTTTGTCCGTGATCCAGACTAGCTTACATTCATTCAGTACTATTTCACAGAAGTGTGTTTTTCCCCCTTATAAATACTCTGATGAAACTCATCAAAGCGTGTAGCAGAGCCTGATTCCTTATTATGTTCTGTGAGATGCTTGCTCATACTGTCTCTAGCTCTTTTGTTTCCATAATAGTGTATTTCCTGTAACTTTTGAGTTGTGTTTTGCACCATTCATTCTCTGAGTTTGCTTTTGAGCTTGCTTGGCCTTCTAAACTTTCCTCTCCAGAGGAGCAGAGCACAGGTATTCAGCGCTCAGTGTTAAGGTTTCCAACACCTGGGTATGAGGCTCCTTTTTGCATTGCTTCCCATAATAACCATGTGTTCTTTTTAATGGAGACCTGGCATGTATACCTGTCACTGGTATCCTCTCCTCCTTTCTTATATGGGCCAGCAAGAAAGATCCTTCTCTGAGTGTAATCAACCTGAATCTTGAAAGGAAGAGTTGTCTAATAGGTGAAACCATCAGTCACAAGATCTCAGTTCCATTCCCAGCTACAATCTTACATAGCCTTAGTCAGACTAATTGTCTTTTAGCTTTGCTGTTCTCCCAGTCTAAAATTAGATTGAAATGTCTTACTGAATAAGTGAGGTCTGAAGTCTTACCAGGACGGCGAAGAGGAGGAGCAGAATCGCTCTGAACCACTTAATAGTCTAAACAAGGTCAAGGGAAGGAGATTGCAGTGAGGTCCTGTTTGAGAACTCTGACTGTTGTTTGGGATAAGACCAGTCTATTTGGAGCCCTGCATGCAAAATCAAAGAGCATTTAGATGAGATACCTTTCCATTAGGAGGTAATATGCTGTGTTTTGCATAAGGAATTATGACTAGACAGGACATGGAAGTAGTGGGTGATGGAAGGGGAAAGAAAGAATACTTTAGCAAAGTGGAAAATGTCAGGGGAAGATGCTGAAGCTTGACATGTAGTAAGCAGCAAACAGGCTGAGATTCAACGAAGAGGGCATACATTTTGTTTGCCTCATTGAACTGATGGCATTAAAACTGTAGCCTTTCTTTCTGCTTTCCTGTTAGTAGTTAGAGCTCATATGCTTGATGGCAGAGTATTGTTCTGGTGCCTATCTTAAAAAGGCATCTGTACAATTGTGTTTGATGCTGTTGACAACCTGGTCAGCTGCCAGTCAATTTTATCTTCAGTGGCTGATTTCAGTTATAAGAATTTATGTTGCAGATCAGTCTTGTGCACCTAGATGCTTCAGATCTTCATAAACCTTGTCAGGCTAGGATATATCGCATATAATTTTTCCTTGGTCCAGAACTCATCTTACCTAATTTTAGACATGTCACTTCCGTCAAGTCAAAGTGAACTGTCTGTATTTTTGATATAATCAGTGAAGAAAAACAGGCAGTTTTTCAGGGAGTATTCATTCTATCTTGAAATATAAGATGTGTGATTGAAATCAAGGAGTAGCCTTTTGGAAGCGCCTGTTTTATCTTTTTCAGGTAAAGGGAATCCAGGTGACTAATTTAGATCTGGAAAGCTATTAGTCATGGGGAAAAAAATCCCAACTTTTAAGAGGAAGTCTGTTCTAGAAGTTGAAGACTGAGTACCTCTGGGAAAAACATAAGATCTCCAGCTGCCTTCAATCCATTGCCAGTAAAGTCCTGCTAAATCTACTGTGCACTGTAGCAGGAGTGGCTGGTGCTGTTTGAAATGACTGTCCTTCATTCACATGTGTTCCCAGATTTTGGGCAGTGGTTCAGGACTGGAGAAGACAGTGCTTCATCTTGGCTTCTTTCCTCTTCCTGGCTGTTGGGACAGCCAGTGCTTTATTACGCTTCTACTGACAAGATGTATTATTCTGTGTAATTTCCAGCAGGGCTATCCAGTACCAAAAGGAGTGTGGGATTTGTTTTGCTGAACACTGTTACTGAGAGAAGAGCACTGAGCATGGCTGCACGTTGGTGAGGCTCATGCATTTGTGAGACCTGATCTTTTTTTGTAATTTATTTACATTCTGGCTTTGGAATATTGTTTTCGTACCCATATATGGTTTGGGGAATACTTTTAAAGTTTTGTGTAGCTTTCGTAACTGGAGGAATTAATGAGTCCCTTTACCTTATAGAGGTGTGTGAGTGGGGTAGATTTCTGTAGAGGATGAGTCTCGCTTGCCGACATGGGCTTGCTTTTTCTTAGCATGGTGGTGGACCTGCAGGAGGAAGAAGGCAAGAAATTGTAGTCACAGACACATCATGGTTAATTTGCAGTGTTGCCATTGAAATCAATGAATGCGCTTCTAATTTATACATAGATGTAGCAGTGCTACAAAAGACAACCATGGAAGGTAATTTTGAGTTTGCATTTAAGCATGTGCTTATGTCTTTGGTTACACATACTGCGATTGTGTGTCCTCAGTTTACTTGTTATGTGTGCCCCATGCTCCTGTGCATAGAAATGTGTGTAGTCATAGGACCTATCTTCCCCATCAAATTTAAAATGTTAACAATCCAAGTAAAAACAAGGAAGGGAAGCAAAGATTATTTTTTTCCTTTTCTTTTTTTTTTCCCCTCAGGAGATATGTTTGCTGCTTTTGTTTTCTTTAGAAATGAAGAGAAAATTAAGGATGAGGAGGCAAAGGGGGGGTGAATTGGTGTGTAAGGAGGCTGAAGTTGGCAAAGACAGAGACTGTATTGCTGTGTAGTTCACAAAAGTCTTATCAACCTCTGATTTGGATGCTGAAAGCTGTTCCTTGGTCATGCGTGCAAAGACTGTGAGATGGAGGCAGGGTAGGACCTGGGGGAAGGAAGAGAAGAGAGCGAAGATGTTTAAGGGGGTGGGGAAGATGTGGAAAAAACAAAACAGTTACAGGGCAGAGGAAGGGAGGATGGGCTAGTTTAATTAGGATGGAGCATGAGAGAAAGCTCAAAGAGCACACATACACAAACACACATGCACACACCCTCTGCTCCACACCCTCACCCCCCAGAAAAAAAAATTCATCACACCGATTTTTTCATGGTCTGGCAGTCAAGTGATAAAATTATCAGATGAGGGTCCCATTCTCCTTTCCCGCAGTCACTTTCGCCAAGTGCACCACGTCTGAAATAATGAAGCAGATTTGATTAAATTTTCGCTGGCTGAAGCAGCCACGCTAATTTGGAGATGGGCTTATTAGTTTAATGACCGATCCGAATAATCAGAATTCATTAGCATTAGTGCCACTATTGTCAGCTCAACATTAGCCCTGGGCTTCAGTACACAAAGATGCATAGTTATATATTTATATATAGAGAGAGGCTGTATTTATACACAGTGAAAGAGAGAGGGAGAAAGCAAAAGAAAACCTATACATGTGCATTTACATTTTTTATTCTTGTCTCTTACTGCTTAGCAATCTACTAAAAGAAGAATGAAATTATAATGAGGCTTTGTGAGAGAGTGTCAGTCTTGGTCAGCCATGGGTAACACAGCTTGACACTCTGAGTAAGTAAACTTCAGGGCCCAATTTGCAGATAAAGGCAGTCATGTTTTTTTTTCCTATACGATGCTGTTGACTTTGATGGCCATTACTTGGATCCAGAGATGCTAGGAAGGTGCTCAGGGTTTGGAGCTGGGAGAATCTCCAAGAGAAGCCCTGAGATACCAAGGTATTTAATCTGCTTCTCTCAATGCACATTTGAAAAGAGTTGTCTGTCACTTGGTGAAAGTCTCTCAGAAAGACTTTAGGCCTCACTTTCTGTCAACATGAAGGTATGATCTGGTAGTTCTACCAAAATCAATGAAGCTTCTAGAAAGTTGGCTTAAATGAAGAGAAAAGAAATTTAGTTCCCAAAGCTCTGATGGTGGTAGCAACTTAGCTGTCAGCTCTAACTACTGCTCAGTTAAATGCAGTAAAACAAGATTAATTTAACATTAAGGCTGCACAAAATGTCAAAAAATACAAATTATGAACCATGATGTTTACTCAGCTTGGCTGCATGTCATGTCTGTCTTCTGATAAACATCTTTCATGTAGAGAATACCGTGTTAAGTCCCACACTTAGTAGAAAATGCAGGAACATATAAGACTACTTACGCTGTAGGCAAGAATGAATGTTATAGTTAATAGTAGTATTTGCATTTCCTTACGTTGTGATCTTTTAAAACAGTATCACTATTCCTGTTGCTTTTTTCTTTTGTTGGAGATATTTTTACCTAATCCTCTTGTTTCTTTTATAATATCAAGGTTAATATATATCAACTTTGAGCTAAAGTGTACAGGAAGCCTTCACTTTCCATAGGATTTTTCCAGGTACCTATTGTACTGAAATTTGTGAGACAAGTAGTTTTATTAGTCTAGACATTATTTCACACAAAAGCATACCCCAGTCTCTGTTACTTTGCATGACTTGCCATGCCTGTGTAGTGTTAGAGATGAGTGGCGGGAGAGCTGTGTAAGATGTAAACCGGACCTGATAATGTTGTGTCTACATTCATTTAACTACCATTGAAACACAGGTGTTTCTAAGACAGTATCTAACACATCTTGCTTGTTTACTTTTCCCCATTTCTTTACTACTTTGAACAGAGGTGCTTTTCTTTTCACCTTTACAACTCACCTGAAGGGGCATTCCATCACAATTATATTGACAAAGTAAGATATATTAAAATAATATCTCAGAGACCGGGAATAAATCACTAATATTTGTGGAAGCATTATAACACCCATCTGTCCATGACCTGAGTTTATATAGTGATGTATTGAGGAGAGCACAAAGCACTGGAGTCAGGTGAATAATAGCAAAGTCAAAAGCATTTACAAACATAAGGATGATTGACTACAGAGAGTTTATTCACCTGTTTCATTTAAAGACTTCTGGAAGTTCTGTGCTGCAGGAAGATACATTCATTTTCACTTGCACCTTCAGTTTAGATGCCTGAAATGGGGTCTTTGGCCCTTTGACCTTCTCTGCAGTTGGTGGAGCCTGGAGAGAACAGCAGAAAGATCCATACCCGAGTCACAGACTTCCTGATTGTTAAATAGGTGATCAGGGACTGACCAGGAGACTTCCCTTGCAAATCTCATGTCTCGGAGATGTGGGTCTTTTGGAGAAAGGACATCTGCTATGAATGGGTAATTCAGTTGCTTTCATATAACCGTCGGCATCAGTTGCATTACTCAGGTATGGAGAACTGAAAAAAATCATGTTTACCTTTACTAACTTCAGCTCCTCAATAATGCCACCTTTGGGGATGCTTCCTTTCACCGTGCTTGATATCATTGGATTGTCTCACAGTGTTATCCACCAAGGTCTTTATCTGCTGTCGACCTGGTCTGGCAAACAAATATCCAGAATAAGCATCCCTCCAAGAATTGGCTGGGGTATTATAAAACCGTTATGGCTTTCTACTTTTAGTAACTCCAGAAATTTTCCCTTCTAATGGCCTTACATGTTGCTTTGGTAATTTAGTGTTACTGATTTTTTTTTTCTCTTACAGAGAGATTCAGTAACAGGAAGCTGATACTATAAATATTACTTGTTCCTATAAAAGCTTTTAAAAACTCTGTAAACTCTTGAAAATAAAATTTTTGTAGTACAAGTTCTTCAGCTTTTGAAGTATAACAGAAATTCTCTGGCCTTGACTAGATGTTTTAGGCATATTATGAGTTTAAAAATTAAAAACCCCAAAACTAGGAAAAGTCAATGGGTGAAGTTTTCTTTGTCTTGCAGCTTTTGGGTTGTCTGCTCTGCTGAACAGCTTACTTTGCAATTCAGCCAAGTTATTAGGAAATAGATGCATTTGGGGGGAAAGTGCTGCAGTATTCCAGACACAAGTTTGAACTAGAAGTGGTCAAAGTCTTTTGATTTTCATGCAGAGAAAAAAGGGCTGTTGTACCCAACCAGGCTGTCTTCTCCTGGACATCTGCTTGGTGGAACAAGTTGCATGAAGCCAAATATTGGCTTCTCATTTGGAGAAAGAGGTCTGAGTCTTTCCAAAGCAGAGGTAGTTTCAAAGGAAGTAATGGATCTTTAGGAGGAGGATCTGGAAAACTTAGAAGTCCAAATTTCTGCAAACTGTGTATTTCAAAAGTAATAAATGGGGGCAGAACTTAGTGGGATAGCCTGCTCTGACAGTGTAGTGACGAAGAGAGAACTTTGCAGCACAGCAGAATAGGGTGAGCACTCAGTGAAGAGGCAGCATTTGTGCTCTTGTCATTTGTTGTTAATCAGAGATAACTTTCTTCAACTGTAACTCAGAAGATTATTTTTTTCTTAATCTTTCAATTCTTCTGTCCATTGTGTGTGAGTAAACTGGAATTAACACCACTGGAATCAGCAAAAAGGATTGGGAGATGAAGTGAGGTCAATGAGGTTAGGACTGGGCTTAAAATGCCAGCAACATGGTACTGGTGAGCATCTAGAACTGAGGCCATAACTTGTTACCCTGTGTTTTCAGGAGTATCAGGTGACACGGAATTCAGTACTTGTGTTAAGGAATCATTTTTTTACTTGTTTTCATTTGGTGTAGTTTACCAAGTCTTCTTTCTTGGATTCCTTTGCTTAATCCCATCATTGCTTCACTGCAATTCTTGTCCATGATTAGGTTATTTCTTTGGTGTCTCTTCATGACTACCAGATGTGGAAGTGGGATCTTTTAGAAGTCCTTATTCCTGTTTAGCCAGCTGAGTAAGTGAATGGACTTTTATGATTGCTTAGTTTGCCAGTGTCAGACCTCTTCTGGAAATCTGCCCTTCTTTAAGGGATTCAATAGATGTTAAGTTCTTTGAAATCTGGTGCTGATTTCATGGGTTTGAGTGCTTTAAGAATCTGACTTTTAGATCATTCAATAGTCTGACTCCATATTTCAATTTTGGATATAGTTCACAGTGATAGTTGTTAACCTTGAATTGCTTTTTGGTGTCTCAGTTCATGCAGTGTTGGGTGTTGGAGGTATCGATCCAGGTTTTTGCTTTGTTATTAACTTGTGCAGATGAGTCATTTCTTTTTCTCTGTGATCCATTGTCCTGTGAGCTGGGGAGTCTGACTGTGCCTGGCTTTTACATTGGGTTTGATACTGTGTTGTATCCAGATTCAAGCAACTGAAATTGGAAGCAGCCTATGATCATCTTGCTTTTCCTGCTTGTTCTTCCTTTTTCTTCCCACCTAACAATGACAATGTCACAAGATCATTGCTATTTACATGGAAATCACCATGCTGGATTCAATCAACAGCCTCTGCAAATGAAATCAATACCAGATGCTCTAGATGAAAGTGCACAGATTCTGCTGAATGAAAAATTTTGCGATTGTGTGTCCATAGATTAGTTCATTTTTTAGCTCAAGTTCTAGCCCCAGATGTACAGAGTAAGGGAGTTACTGTCTGGGAGACTTCTGTTTTCAGATTCCTTCCAGGGAAACAGATACAGTAAACATTAGCGGTACCTCTTCTTTGTTGCACTTTGCATACTCCTATTGTGTCAGAAAATTCTGGCTATGTAATAATGCATCATACTGTAAGTTTAACTTTGATTGTGCCTTCACTGTACCCATTTGCTGCATAAAAGACAGATCTTAGCAAAATGTCAGGCAGGAGACAGATCTTAGCAAAATGTCAGGCAGGTAACAGCTACAGAATTGTAAAGGTATGTCTTAGCCCTGACTATGAAGAATGGTCCCAAAGAACACGTTGTTTAGAAACATCTTAGTCTTTCTCATGTCCTCAGCTTTGTTTTCTGTTTCAAATGTTGCCCATGCAAAAGAGTGCCTGAGGCACAGCTGGCATGCAGGCAACTTTAAGATACTGGGAAGCATGTATATGTAGTAAATCTTATAGCTTAATATTTTCATAGGGTAGGGTTATATTTGCTTTGCTAGTCTTTATTTTGAAGGGAGATGGTTTAAGCTAGGTGCACAAAGGCATGTTTGTACTGGGAGATTTTATATCAATTTAAAAAAAACTCTCTTTGGAGATAAGTATCATACTGATACTCTCTCTAGTCCTCAGCTGTGACATTTTGAAGCCTCAGTTAATGTTGGTTAAGCGCTTTCAAATTTGGCCCACAAATGGGCTGAGCTGTTTGCTTTCACTTACTGGATGCTTCATTAAAACAGGACTTAGAACATGCACTCTCTTATTCTAGGAAACAGTAACGGACATTCCTTTCACTTTAAGTAGATGCATACTGCATATAAATTCACCGTCATGAAGTTTTGCAAGCCATACACAATAAGCCTTTCTTTCTTCCATTAATTTTAACTAGAATTTGATTCTACAGTCATTGAATTGATCTTGCTGGGTCAGCATGGGCTCCAGCTTCTCCTTGTCACCGGTGAGGTTTTTCTGCTGTCTGAGCAGAGCGGGTTGTGTGCTTGAGGATGGTTAGGGCACTTGTTTCCACTTGGCCATGATGAGGGGAGATATCTGGATATGCTTGCTTGTTCAGTAATTGGTTGTTAAGAAGCAGAGACAGAAAATTGGGTGTTCCCTGAATAGTTAAAATGACTGCTGGCATCTGGCCCATCTTTCTGTGAGATCAAGTTCTTTTGTCTTTTTCTAGTACTGTACTGAAGACACAGCTAGTGTAAGACTTGCATTACCACAAGGCAGCCAGAAGGTCCAAATGACCTTCAAGTGTCCGTTAAAGTTTGGATAGCTAATAGGAACATCCTTGGGTAATGTACCCCTGGGGATTTTAAAGGGACATAAACACTTCTGTGATGAATGAAATGGAGGAGTAAGCTTGAGAGGCCTGTACTTGAGAATGGGGAGAGTCCAGAGATAATACAGAGTGGTGTCAGGAAATGTCACATATGTATGCACTTGTTAAGGGGCCAGGGCATTGAAGCAAAATGAGTGTCCCACAACAGGATTGCTGCTAAAATATGTGGCATAAGAAACCAGGTCTTCCAGAAGTATGAAAGGGTCACTGTAGTATACTACAATTATACAGGGATGAGAAACCACTTTTGTTCCAGTAGAGGTAAGGCAAAGTTTAAGCTGTGTGTAGGGTGTTTGTGTGTCAGTTCTGTTGACTGCGTAACCACTGGGAACAAGTCAACTGGAGCTGACCAGTAACGTCTTTCCCCAAGCCATGCCAGCTCTAGTCTGGGCAAATCAAGAATGCATCTGCTTGATGGTACAAGGATGAGTAAGTCTGCAACACCTAAAAGCTGGCATGAGAGAAGTATACCGCAATTTCCTACACAGCTGGCATATATCTGCAGCCAGCAGGCTTGACATGAGCCAAGTGCATAACAGAATGACAGTATGAGTTAGAGCCTGGTTGTTTAAGTGCAGGGTTTCCACACAGGATCCTGCTGGAGGTGAATGGTCTCAGTGCCCCTGTAAGAAGAACGTGGAAGCCATGAAACACCTACAAATAACCACCTGGTTTATTGTCTTACACACCAGACTGTATGACAACTTGTCTGCTTGTGGTGTAGGAAGGGTTTCTAGAGAAATTTAAAAGCTGTTCTTGATGGGACCAAGAGACCAATGGGGAGGTAGCAGCAGAAGAAGCAAGTGTGAGTGGTACCCTGTAATCACTGCTTAGAACACTCTGTTGTGGTGGCCAAAGTAGTACCCCCAGGCATGGTATCAGCCCAGCACTTTCTTGTCTGAATGGTTTCTTAAACAGCAGTTTCTTGTGGCTTGTGTTGGAGAACTGGCCTGGGAGGAGCAGCTGGGGAGAGTGGATTTGGAGTTTCTTTTCTGTGGAGTTTTTCACTTCTTGTTTTGAGATGATCTTTGTTCTTCTCAGCAATCCCTTCATTTTCATTTTCATACTTTCCTGTAAAGAAAGAATTTATTTCCAAGGAACCACAGATTGCGCAGCAGCCATTAAATAACAACAATTTATGGCTTAGCCCTTTGTAGACTTCTGATTTACCATGTGTGCTATTTTTTGATTCACTAGGAAAAAAAATTCTGCTACGTAAGAATAATACATTTATAACAAGATACTGCTTCATAGAACTAAGTGTGAGAATTACCATCTGAACAAATCAATCAGCTTTCATTTGAATTAAAATGCACATTCGGATGGAACATCATTTACACGTAGACAGCTGAGTTTGAAATACACCAGTGAAGGTCCTTTTGCAGTTTTTTGAAATTGGAAACCAGCATGTTACATTGCATCATTCCCTGTGAGTATGAGGCAGTCTTTCAGGTTGGAAGCTACTTTAATTCTGCCCTGCATGTGTGCCCCACGATGTGTGATTCCTGCCTGTTGGTTTGCAGTGCAGTGCAGTGTGTAGAACGCAGAACAGATACTCCTCGGGGTGTGGCTCTGCCCTGATTTTACCTGCAGCCCCTCAGCTACATAGCACAACTGTTAATCTTCCAGTGGCCCACACAACACCCACACAACAGCCATCCACACCTGAAGGCGCTAAGGGAGTCATAAAACAAGCTGCTTTCTTGGGTTGCTAGGGAGTGGCAGCACAAAAGTTCTCTTTGGAGTGGGATTATGGGCCATAAGCCATGCACCTACGCAATCCTTTGCATTTAATTTCCCTGATGTATTAGTGTGAGCTTCTCACACCTTCAGGGATGGTGTATTATCTTCTGGTTTTGTAAAAGGGGAATACCCATCATTCTGTCCTCTGCTGACTGACTGGCAGCCACAGCAAAACTGATGGCTATGTTAAGTGGTGGATTGGTTGCAGAACAGAGCTTTGGAAATAGATTGAACTGCAGTGGTATTTCTGCTCCTTCCAAACTTCCTAACTAAAAGATACCGGTGGATACAGTGGGGATTTAAAGCCATTAAAGTCCCCGATTGCTCCACAACAGAGAGAAATTTCCAAGAGGAGCTTTAATCCAATGGCTGTCTTTCCAGTTCCAATTCCAATTCCAATTTCCAGTTTCCAATTCCAGGCTCCCAGTTCTGCAGGGGTGCTCAGATGGAGAATTGATCTGTCTGTGGCTTCCTGGGATTTGAGTCTCTCTGCTCTGTTGCAGAGGTTTTGCCCTGCCCCTGGGGATGCTTTCCAGGGTGAGTGCCTGCAGGAGGAGTCTCCAGCAACTGAGACAGCTTCTGCTTCTGGTTCACTTGGGCAAAAAGGGAGAAGGGAAATTCAATGGAAATACTTTGAATACAGTTCTGTTGTCTCATGGCAAATTCTGACTTCTGGTTATCTGAAGTGGGTCAGTACGCATCATTCTCTGTGGGCGACCACTGACAGATGCAATGTGTTTCTGAGAGGCTGTTTAAGAAAATGATAAACTGAGAGGGAATTAGCTGTTGCCTGTTTGTCAGAAGTTTTCAGTGATGCAAAATGCAGCTTTGATATTTCTCCGTGGCTGTCCCAATTTCCACTTTAAAAAATAATATTCTTTTCAATAAAGAGGCTTCTGACAGGCAGTTATTGTAACACTGGCACAAATGTTCCTTTCTCAAAGTTGGCTCACTTAAGTGAGCCAAGATTAAACACTTTTGGAATCTATTGGTCAGAGGTATGGGGCTGGCTTACTTGTAAGTTTTCTAGTTCTTCTTGGCTTGGGACAGTGTAGGGATGCCAAAAGGTAGAGCCGTAAAAATCTTTCCTTTTGAAGTTAATCAAATAATATGAACATTTCTCACCTCTACCTTAAGACTGTTGGGATTAATCCAGTGGCATGTGGTAACCTTGAAAGACCTCCAGCACACGTATCAGAGTTGTCTCTCTGGTTTTAATATGTATGAATTCTCCCCTGCAATCTTTCCTCATTCTTGATGACGTTAACAAATCACTGTACAGCTCTGTAGTATTTCTCTAGAGATTCCCCAGAGCAGAAGCAGCCACGGCCATCTGAAGAGTGCTGAAAGACTGTGGCACAGTGTGTGCACTCTCAAATCTGTGTATTTGCAGGGTGACAAGAAGGCCTGAGCAGTGAGCCTGGGATAAAATACTTGGGCTTACATATGAAATGTAAAGTTGCTCTCCTTATTTGCAGCCATTCTTACTGCTCAGACTTGCTGTTTACATACAAGTTAACAGGGAGAAAATAATGAAATTACTCTGAGAGCACTGTAGGGAGAAGTACAAGGAACTTTTGAGTTAAAAGACGTGTGCCTGGCCTTCTGGGGGGGCCCTGTTGGGAGAAGTTTAAAAGCAAGGGACATGGAAGAGCTGGATGGTTCCGTGTTGGGGTGCAAATGAAGGAACTAGTGGATTTATGAACAAGTCATAGTCACTGCTTTGCCACAGACTTTCTGTGTGATCCCAGGCCAACTCCTGAAAGTTTCTGTGACTAGGTACGTGAGTTTTGAAATACATATTTTAGAAAGACCATTTAAAAAAAAAAGGCCACTATTTTTGAGCAGGTCAGCCTGTTTATACTTGCACAGTAATTTGAGCAGCAACTGGTTTGTCCATAGTTCAACTTGCCAGACTTCTAGTTCCTAACCTCAGGAGCAGGACTAATTGTTTTTTGTCACCTGACAAAAAGTGTTCAGAGGATGAAAAGCTGTGAAGTTGCCTTTAAATTCAAGTGCGGGGAGAGTGAAATTACAGAGAAACTGGGTGTATCACACCAAATTAGGGAGGCAGAGACAACTGCTTCATCCATGAAGATACTCTCCTACCTTGGATAATGAAGGTAAGACAAAGGAGGTGGGGAATAGGACATAAGCAGCATCTGAATTACTGGGTTTTATCCAAAAGAACTGTTAGGTGTGTAAGATTTTAATGGAAGAAAGACCTTTGAGGTCATCCTGTTCCAACACTGGATTATTTGGATCAAAAGTCACAGAGATCTCGGATACTTGGCTTTGATTTGCCACCCAAATAAGGAGTTTTTCTGCTCCTGAGGTAGGAGGATTTATCCACTGAGCTCTTGGAGCAGCAGGATGAGAAAATCAAAACAGTAGTGATGAACAAAGTTAATGTAAAAAATAAACAGGTGCAAGCCTTTGTCTAAGAGCTAAACTGGTACAGAACCAATTTTTTTTTCCCCCTGAACTTAAACAGTTCAAGTCACTGTGATTGTTCCTTATGTTTTGGTTTGGTTTTTTGTTGGTTTTTTTTTTTTTTTTTTCTGGCTGGCTGGATCCAGAATAAGAAAGCTCTTCAAGAAAGTTCATTGTCATATCAGCCACCCGGTAGTCCAGATTATGGCTGCAGTTAAATTCAGATAAAAATCTGTACTTACTTTGATTCAGCAAAGCAATTAAGCATGTGCTTTAGATCCACTTGGGATTTGAGTGCAACCTTAAAGTTAAGCATGTACTTAACATTTTGCTGAGCTGGGGCCTGAGTCTTTAACCCTTGCTAGAATATAAACTTCCTAATGAGTGTTGGCATATAATAGGCCTGTTTCTCAATAATGTTTGATTTTTTGCAACTTAGAAGTCTTTCTCTGAGCTTCAGTGGGCTTTGGATCAGGGCCCAAGAATGCAATCCAGAAATAATAATTTACCATATTTACATTGCATGTAAATTATATATGAAGAAATGAAACGGCATAATGAATCAACCACAGGGGCTTTTCTTTCACTCTGATACCAGAAGAGAAAAAGCCTGTAGGCAGCTCACAACTTTTGTTACTAATACTCTTGAGCCCTTCTCTTATTAAGTCTTCTGTTTTCTCTGGCAAAGCCTCCACTAATGTTACCCTCAGTACAACCTTCTTAGTCCATAAATGAGATTTTGATTCTGCTCTTATTAAAACATACCACTGAGCACAGGGTTTACTGGTGGGAAAATCCCATTAAGTATTTCTGAAATACCCTTTAACTGCTTGATTTTTAAGATGATAGGTGAAACTTAACACTCCTCATAATTATATGTACAATAGCTGATACTTACATTCACCACTCTGGCAATATAAAGGAAAGAAAGTAGATATCAAGTCTTGTGTTCTAATGCCTTTGCTGTCTGAAGGGTGTAGAAGGCCCAAATGTTAATATATATTGCTACTTAATGAGGTTTTGAACCTGTTCTGTTCTGTCTGTGAGAATCTGTTACTGGGATGAAGCAGTCCAGGCTCCCATCCTTACACCTTACAAATGTAAGAGTTAATCAACAGGTTTGAGCTGGAGCTCATAAAACAAGGACATATTTTGTATGCAAAAGGATTCATCTTTAAGATGTGCAATCTGGGGGACTGTTTCTCTATGCTGCCATGGGTACATTATGTGCATTGTATGTGTTGCATGGCTCCTCGCTTTAAGAGGCTACATGTATGCAACGAAGGGCTTTCTAGGCAGTTTCTAGTTCAAAGAGATTAAACAGAGATTTTTGAAATAGTTTCTACTGCTTTCATCACTGGGGTCTATAGCTCTGTTTATTCCTTTGAGGTCTATGTTTTTTCCCCCAGATAGTACTCAGTGTTTTCGTCCTTCGTTGTCATCCTCTGAGACAACTGATCTGTGTTCCTTCTGACTGAATTTTGGGGAATCTCTGGATACTTTTTAGCCTAAAATGGGTGTTTCGGATCTAATCTCTAGGAGTGGGTTTGAACTGAACCTTTGATTCAAGATCTGTTGAACTAGGTAAAACATGGCTGCAAAATGCATACCTCTTCTTTTGCTGATTATTATTACTCCATTTGGTGAAACATTAGAGTAAGAGTATATTCATAAATAAATTTAAAAGGATTAATGCATGATGAATAGACTGTGTAAGCATATTACAGGCATGGTTATTATGTGATATAGGTGATCATAAGTCATGGTTAAATGCAACCTATTGACCAACTGGACTCTATAAAAGTCTGTAACAAGACATTAGCCACTTGTTAACAGAGCTAGTAATCATTTATTGATCTTACATGCAGTATTTATACATCCGCCACCCTAGAAAGTGTGGAATTCAATTCCAGGATCTACTTTCAAGTCCCACTTACTATAATGGGTGACACAAATCTCTCACTTACGTATGTTTACCTGTCAGATATTGTCAGCACCGGTAATAGGTGAATGCTGTCCTCAGGTGCATGACTGTCTTGGGCTGTAATACCATGAGTTTTATTAGTGCTAGGTTGCATTGTGTTGGAGCTATGCAGAAACAAGTACCTCAGTTTTTGTGAAGTATGTTGGTATTTTTACATTTGGTTTTGTTCAGATTAGAAATGAAATACCCAGAGTTTGAAAACCTTTACGAACAGGTACTGAGACCATCATCAGGGGCTGTCCAAGTGATGGGCTTCCTGTGAGACCAGGTCTTCATAGAAGTCTTCAGGTCCTCCTATCTGCACAAGTCCAAGGCTCAAACAGATGTCAAAGCTTATATGAGAAATGAGGTAGCCTAATGCACCTCTGCTGAATCTTTCTGTTTGAAAGAAATAGTAATTTCCAAGAGAAGTGTTTGGGTTGAATTTTTCAACCAAACTTTCTTAGTCCAGTCCAAACACGAGTGAGAAAGAAAAGTGAGAAAAGAACTACCCATCCCAATACAGTGAGATAAAAGACAAATAACGTCCCCAAAAATCAGAGTAAAAATGTTAGAAATACTCCAGTGGCCAAAGAGTTGGTAATCCCCTCCCTTTAAGAGATGGATAGCTCTCTAAAGAGCTAAGTTAAGAGTTAAGAGAGGGTCAAATGGTCAGAGTAGGTTAGGCAGGGAGAAGGAATGAAAAGGTGAAAGGTACAGGGAAATGAGAAAGGAAGAGAGAAAAGAGGAGTGTGGAAAGGGACAGAAGCTGAAGGAATCACCCTTGTTAAAAGCCGTGCAATAGTAAATATCTTGGAAAACCCATAACGCAGTCCTGCAGTGTAGAATGTGACATTATGAAAAGGTCTGCATTTCTCTCCTTCTGGTAGGAGCAAGTAGTGATTTTATCATGAGAGCGAGAGAAAATGATGGAGTGGTACATCCATGAAGCAATATTGTGAGGAAATAGAACGTGCATGGCCCTGGAGGCTTGGAGAGGATGGCCCTTATTTCTCTGTCTCTCAGTGTTCCTCTGGTTCTGGGACTCAGAGCACACACAGCCCATCTGATTTAATAAAGGCAGGAAGCAAACAGTGACAGCGCCATGAGAGACTGCAGATAGGGGTTGAAGAAGGGTCAAACTCATTAGTCATATGATGTGATGTAGTGTGTGGGGAGGGGGAGAAGCTTTGAGGGTTAAGAGGAGTGGAAATAGTTACAGCACTCAAAAAATTGATGTTAACATAGCTGACCTGAATGCTGTGCTGCAAAGTGACTTTTAGGGGTAAGGACAACATCCTGACCTTTCACCCTTTCCATTTTCTCACATTTGAGTCATGATTTTATAGTTTCATTTTTGACAGGCTTTTTCTATATTACGAAGACACAGCTATATTTATTGTTTGCAGCATACAGGGACTCAAATCAGGGGTCCCTGCAGGGCCATTGCTGCTTCAGCATCAAAAGTTCCGTCCTTCAAAAACTGATGCTTCCTCCTAGTTGTAGCAGAGGCTAAGTATAAGCTTCTCAAACTGTGTACTCCTCATTCAGCAAGACTTGAACCTTTGACTCACGTGCAGAGGTCCTTCAGAGGGTGTTTGTTGACTGTGGCGAGTGATGAAGTATAAATCAGAGATAACAAGGGAGAATAAGCACAACCACAGCCCACACATTCGTTCCTCTTGTTCTGTGAGGAACCTAACAAGAGATGGTGTGATGGCCACTCTGCACTGGGAAATTTTCAGTGTGTATTTGGAGCAAGAGCACCACCAGCAGCTACCCTTGTGCTCCCCTCCTCCCAGAGGAAAGGTGGTGAGTTAATACCCAGTGAGAGGGTACCTAGCTTAATGCCTGTGCTTCAGCATGCAACAAAGAGCTGAAGAATAATCACAAATATACGTTACTGCTGTTATTAATGAACTTCCCTGGATTTATATTCATTAAATGCACATTAATATTTTAAGTAGTGGTTTTCATTGTTCATTCCAGAAGGAAGTTCTAGATAACTCTGTTGCATCGCAGGAGAAATTTTGCTTATGGCAACAAATCTGTTTATTTCTGATGTTGCCTTTTTTTTGATTGAATACAAGGATTGTTTTTTTTTTTTAAGTATGAACCTAAAAACAGACATTATAGGCATCAGGTCAGAAAACAATGAGAACAGATCTGAACTTTCCCTTGGAGATGTTTATTGAAGTTCAAGGGGTGTTTATCACTCCCTCTTTCTTGCTGTGGAAGGAAATCCTAAAATAGCACAGTCAAAACTTTTTTCTCAGCATGTTTCTGGTTCAGCAAGGGGTTACAATTATTGAGTCATAAAGGGTGGAAAAGTGCAATTTTAAAGTTAAATTATTTTCCTTTTTTTTATCATTCCTAATTTTCTGAAGTTTTAAATGTATCTGCAGAATTCCAAACCTTACATCCACTTCTGCAGCTGGCTAGAGCAGGTCACATTCCCTGAAGTTGCCATTTCTCTCCTCAGTAAAATAAGTGAATTTAATTTAGCAAAACCTCAGTCTGTACTAAACATAAACTCACCAGTCCTAAAGACAACTTTTTATTCTTCAGTGCCTCTTGCATCAGTATTGTCTCAAATAAATGGGCTGATGAATGAGAAGGATCAGGCTGTTAGCTGATGTAGGATTTGTAAAACTATGCACATTGACACCCTCTAAATATCTTGTCCTGAGTTTATAACAGCGTCTAGAATTTAATGCATTATCTTTTATAGAGTCTTTTGTCTCTCAGGACTACCTCATCAGAGCTCTGCAGGAAATGGCAAAATACCTTCTGTGGCCCTTTCACGAACTGGAAACCTCACATCAGGCTTCAAGTGCTGGCTCTACCTAGAACAGGCTAGACATGGGACAGACGATGTATATATATGTTAGACTGACTAATGGAGGAAGGCTGTATTCCTCATACTTATGCAATGGTTACAAGTGCTAGTGATAAATGGTGAATTAATGCTTATTAGATATGCTGAATGGTTTAGAGCTGCAGCTGAAATCCTGGGAATGTAGATGCTATCAATTGATGGATTAGTTTTAATCTCGTAACAAGTGCTGTATGACTACACTATTTGAAATGCAACATTTGGAATAGATTTCATTGCTCATTTGACCTGCTGTGTATTCAGATACATCAAAGGTATCAAAACAACAGACCAAGCCTGCAGTTGCAGCAGAAATAGCATAGCTGTGGATGTAGGTTCTGGCTTTCTCCATACACCAAAGTCTGGTTCCTACCTCAGGTAAGAAGTCTAAACGTAGCTATAGAATTAGGATTAGGATTATGACAGTGTAGCATGAACACTAAGCCAGGTATGCTTTGAGTACTGTGATGTTTTGTCTTCCTGGTGCTTGTGATGTTTAGGCCAAACATTTAGCCATGAAACATCATACCATTTAGCCTTTTTTTTTCCTTAATCATCCTGTAATCCTCTGTTTACCTCAGTTCTCCTCTGTTGACAGTGACAAGACCATATTAGTCTCTTTATATTGTTTTAATACATTACTATTTTACTTACACTTTGGTAAAACACCTGCAGCATTCTGGGAAAAGATGCAGATCCACTGAACAGCAATGATTTGTGCTGTACACTGCCTCCTCTATTGTAATTAGGATTTTCTCCCTTTCTCCCTCAACCCCCTGGACTAATATGTCCTCTTTGCCGCCTTCACTAAGTCAGACAAACATGTTTCTTGGAAGGTCAGTGTAACCTGTAGGAAATTCCTTCTGTCTCTGAGCTGGCTCATTCATCACCAGTCATAACCATTCTGGAATGTGAACTTATAGTCTGTTATCTGGCTACTGCTAGTGATGATGCCTGGAGACGACAGCTTGGTTTTTCAAAAGCTAGGTTGACCCTGAGGGGCGAGGAAAACTTGTTTTGACAGAGCAAACTTGACACAGAAGCAGTGCAAGTGCCAATATGTGCAGGAACAAGGTGTTATTTTCTCAAGGTGGATATTCCCCCCCTCCCCCCCAACTGGGGAAAACACAGCAGTGTATGGGAAACAAAATACTCTTTTTCCTTCCCCAAAACACAATTATACCAGAAAGGCTATCAGTATGTGTTTTGACTGAGAGAAAAAAGAATGACACAGGTTCATCTGGGAAGAGAACCAGGTGTGTCCTTCTCTCCTTCCTCTGTCCTGGAATGGCACTGGACCAGGTGAACTGCCCTTCTGCTCTGTTCCCTTTCCCCACTTGTCTGTATGGAGCATGATCTCCCTACACAGTGTCTCACACAGGAGGCTTCTGTCCTGGTTGCTGCTTCTTACGCTACAGTACTGTAAAGAATGACAATAATCTCAACTCTTGACCCTGGTGCGATTATTGTTCCTACATGTTCTGCTTCCCTCAAAGACATAAAAGAACACATGACTGTGTACATTTTAAAATGTCAGGCTGACATTGTGGCATTAATATAATTTAAGCCAAACATTGCCAGTTAATTCATTTTGCTTTCTGCTGTCTTAGTGTCTTGCATTCCTTGTTTGTGGTGCTCAAAGTCATGTGGTTCCATGACACTCTTGATCCTCCTAAGCCAGGGTTTCTAAATGTTCTGAATTTGAACAGCTAGATGCTTTTTGTTCACTTGTGCATGGCCTGTGCTGTGTCTGGGAGCTGTGACTGTCACTGAGTGTGTCAGAAAGAAGAAAATGCCTCCGTGCTAGAGCTACAATATGGTACGGTTCTTTTTTGAGAAGAGTGCTTCTCTATGGGAACCAGGTTTGTCACTGAACTGTGAAGGAAGCAGCAAAATGCTGAGGCAAAGCACCCCATAGGTAAGAATAATGTTTGTGAAAACCAAGAGTTGAATTTGCTTCTGGGGAGTAGCTTCTCTCTCTTTTCTTCTTTTTTTTTTTTTTTCCTTTTTGCTGTGTGCTGCTAACACACTTGATGGACGTACATGGTATTGTAAAATCTTGATCTGAGGTCTTACAGAAATCTCTGTTTAAAGGCAGAACCTGAAAGTGTTTAGACAGACAAGTTTTGCATAGCTATAGTAGTCCCTTTTATAGTCCCTCTAAAATACCACAGAAGTCTGAAGAAATCTTTCACGACTTCAGTGTGAAGTTGAAAAACACTTGCTGAAGACTTAACAACAGGCTGTGATTGTGATAAGTTAAGATGGTTTATGTTTTAAAACTGACAACTTGTTTCCTTTTCATACTAGAACCAATAATGACCTCAAAGTGGTGTCAAGGGGAGAAGCAGCATCTTTTTGTGATTGGTGGGAGAGAAGCAGTGGGAAAGTACTGTCATGGGCAGTCCCATGCAGGATGCTCCTCTGTGTAACTCTGCAGTGTCCTCCAAGGTTAATTCCACTGCACAGCTGCACTGCTTGGGGCGATAAGGATGCATTAAATGAAAAGGGATTTCCCTCTTTGGGAATCAAATTAGAGCAGTCCAGATCAGGCCAGTTCTTTTTTCTCTTTCTCACCCCAACAGGAAGCTTAGACGCAAGTCCCCAAAGGTCCTTTTCTGGTCAGAAACATCTGCAAGGCACTGAACTGAAACGAGTGAGGGGATAGTGCTAACAGCCTTACTGTTAACAGTTGAGAAGATAGAAACTGAGTAGCAGTGTCTTGTGAGAAAACTGAGGAGGCTAAACATACAGACAGTAAAGATGGCTCAGAGTCACGGGTTAGTCCCAGGCATGAACGGCAGAATCGTTCCCAGGCAGGATAGCGCCAACAGTAGCATTGTCATTGCAGTAGTACATTCTTTAGCATATGGGAGGCCCTGAATCTTTGACCTCTATGCAAAGACCTCAAAATAAGAGGGGGGGTGGGGGGGTTGGGGGGGTGGGGAAGAACAGCTGAAACAAAACACATTTCTTTTGTAAAGTCTAATGTCTGAGCATGGGTCAGACATCATGTGTTCAAGAGTTTTGTGATTCAGTTTTATTCCTTAGGGAAAGAACAAAAATAACTCCCTCAGAAGCTGAAAATGCCATGGCTTGCTGGTTACTGGGTGGGATTTTCAGCACATTCCTAATTCCTGATAAAAATGAATGAATGTTGATCTGTAACTTGAGTGAAACGAGTTGGTGGTCTCAGTCCAATCCTAATTAGATCAGTATTCATAGCATTAGAAAATAACAGTGACCTTGCTACTGTTGTCAGTGGAGTTGTAACAGCTGATGGGGAATAAACTCCCATGATGCAAAACTGAACTGTTTCTCTGTAATCCAAGCTGTGAGACTCTGCTTCTAGTATAAATTGGTTTCCTTCATACAGACAAAGCACGTGCACAGCATTCCTTGTACTGGCACATCAGTTCTTTATGTTTGTTTGCTGGCATCAAGACTTGTAAGACTGTTCTTTTCCCTGTATCAGACCTATAAAGCACTCCAGGGACTAGCTGTATTCACCACTGAATCCTACAGAACTGTCTGGTAGCTGATGTAGCAGAACCTCACTCCAGTAAGTGGCATAAAAAGTAGCAGCAATGAGGTGCCTCTCTCTTGGCTTTTTTTCTGTGTGCACTAAAACCACCTTTTAAAATCGGTTTTGCTGAAGGTCACTTGAATATGGCCAGTGCTATTGAAGCCTCTAAAGCTTTTTGCAACAATAATGCCTTCATTGTCTATGCAGCTAAATTGCAATCAGTAGAAATCCAGATGTTTGTCTGAAAGGGAGACCATGTCGGAGCATTATTTACCTTACAACTCACGCAAGAGATGCTAGCAACAGCAGCACATTTATAGCAGGTTTGGCATTATTCCCATGAAAACAATGGACCAAATTCATCACTGATAAATCTCCATTGTTTTAGTGGAGTTATACAAGAAGAGACATTGCCCAGTAGAAAGATGGTTGTTGCCCCTCTTATTGGAAAGGCTGAAAAAAGTTTTTTGTCTCCTTTGATATCAATACAAATGGTCTTCTAATCTCAACTGGCACACGTGAACAGTTATCAGCTTTTCAAAACTAATACATACAAAACAAGACAATAATTACAATGTTGCCAAGTGACATCCTTAGATCATTTCCACAGCCTTTTTCGTCTTTTTTTGGCCAGAATTCCTTTGGTCTCATTGATATTGCTCTCTGTGCATCCCATCATTTATTCTGTTCGACAGCCAGCGTCATATACTGAGAAATCCAGCAAAGAAAGGCAGAGGTCAGACTTGTGACATCTTTTGAGCTATGTATGTTTATGTAACCCAGCAGGGTTCATTTCCATCAAAGATGGAAATAGCATATATCGCTGCTGCTGTGACTTACAATGGGAGCATGGTTGAAAGGGTTGGAAAGGACTGTTAAAGGAGGCAGCTCTATGCTGTGTCTGCAGGTCTCGTACAGTTTTTGTCTCACTGGTTTCTTATGTGGGCCCACTGGATTTACGTATTGCTTGTTAGAAGCATATCTGCTAAATAAATAGTGGGGGAAAGGAAGAATGAAAACTTGTAGCAAGAAACTAGTGCTTACCAGGGAGTGAATCTTTATGGTAGCTCTCTAGGTGTCGCAGCAACAGAAGGAAAGGAGGAAAAACAATGAGAGCGTGTTGGGTGCATGGTGGAAAACTCATGCAACCACTGAACCTTGTATGCGTATAGAAGAGTTATAGAAGCCTGTTGCTGCTTTTCTTCCCAGACTTGGCAACTGTTTGGTGCGTAGCCGTGGCAGAGAGACCTCAGTCTTTGCTTCCAGTTGCAAGCAAATTGGCCTTTTGTTCTCCTAGCACCCTGGTTAGTTTCTCTGAGCAAAGCGTAGCCTCAGTTCTTCCCACAGAAGCTGGCGCTTATCAATTGGGAAAGTGTGGACTTGTTGCTAGGGGCAGCAGGGCAGCAGAGTGACAGTTCTTTTTCTTGACATGTCATTGCTGGACTTTCTGACATTTTCTGTGCCTTTCTGGAGGAGACATGCTACAAGAGTTACTCATGAAGATCTTCTGGACTGTGGTGTGCAGGAGGTCAGATAAACTGATTTAATTGTTCCCTTGATTTCCAAAGTTAAGATCTGTTAATAACTAGGTAGTTATTACCTGATTCTGATTTGGCTAAGGCCACTGAGGTAACACCTGATCTTAGTCCTGACTTCCATGCACATGCTATGACACTTTCAGTTAAATACACAGGCTGGAAACAAAGATTGAACTTTCATTTATGAAAGTGTTAGGAACATGTTTTGTGAATACTTGAAATGTGCTTTGAGACCCATGCATAGAAGCTGTTAGATTTATTAAACTTACCACCCCCACCCCCAATGAATAACTTTCAAACATAGATGCTTTTAATATTAATCTTGTACTCCTCATGTTCCTGTCAACAGTAACAATGGTCTGTCGTGGAAAATCAATACCACCAGCAAAACTGGAAAACTGGACACAAACTTACAGTTCATTTCCTGGACTTTGCTGTTCCTTCCCCTAAACAGGGGAGGAAGCTGGAGATTTTCCTTAAAGACAAGCATTCACAGTTGACTGAAATGCTGCTCCTTTGTTTAGTTAGTTAGCTCCTTAAAGTTTGCTGTCTGCACTCCTGATCTAGCCAGACTCCAGCAAATGAGGCAATGGTCTCTCTGTGAAGTTAGTTCAGAATATGTTCACTCTACCAGAACCTCCCTTGCAGATAGTAAATCACTGTCCCAAACAGGTTGAAGACAGCTTGGCTAGATAACAGTTCTTTGCATTAGATGGTAACTATCAGTCCCTACCACTGTGCAGTCTGGCTGCTGAGTAAACATTCAGGGGAACATTTTTCTTGTCCTACAGAGCTTGCAGTCCCAATAGACAAGAGGCAATGTGGGACTCTGAAGGAAAAACAGAAGCTAAGTGCTCAGCCAAACATGCTCATCAAGTCTGTGGTGGAGTTTGGACCTGAATGCAGGTTACCAATTTCCAGTAAAGTGTCTTAACATATAGGTATAGTATTGCTCTTAGAGCATATTTCTTTGCTGTAGCAGATCTAGGCAGACCTGAGTGCAGCTCTGCTTTAAGGTCCCACAGGTAAATAGATGTCCTGGCCTTGCATTAGTATAAAAGGCAGATCTATCAGGAGAATGGCTTGAAATGAAATGGCTTTGACACGAGCAGTAGCTGACCAGGCAAGTGGGAAGTAGCCATTTCTCTAGACTGGTCCCTGGCGTAACTGGTCTGTTTTCACAGCATTTCACCTGGCCTTGAGAGCCCTATTGCTCTTTTGTAAGTGTTCTTGTTCATTCCAAATTCTTGTTCATTCTGAAAACTATAAAAACTTCTTTTGTGTAAAACTGTTTCTCTGAGCACACACAGTGGTCAGAAAGCTGATTAAGAGAGTCTGAGCATTTTAGCCAGTTACAGAGCCATAGCTTCTCTCCTGCGACTGGAATTAAGTATCCAGACGATGTGTTCAAGATTTACAGTTTCCACTGGGGTTTATGCTGCTGATGTTGGTTGTGCTTCACACAACATATTACATCCCGTTATGAACTCTGTCAGGAAAAGAGAAAATAAAGCCATTGTCTCCTGGAAAACCCTCCTGTTTAGTCACCCTTTAGTGGAAGACATGAATGTGTAGCTGGAGGCTACTGAGGTTGGTTTTGGGCAAAGGCGAAGGGGCTTAGGGTGTGTCAGTAAGGGAAGGAGAAGATGTAATAGAGAAGTTGGAGGTTACTCACAGAAACAGGCTTTGGCCTGTAACTGAAGAAAGACTGTGAACAGACAGGATGGTTCTTTTCCAGAAATCTTGACCCCTGGAGTCTTTTCTGCAGCAGGATTATTCAGTGAGTGATTTTGTGAGGGTAGAGATTGATTCCAGGTTTTTTGTCTTTCTTTGAATACTTAAATGGGCAACAAAATGTACAAAGGACTGCATTCACCCCCTGTCCTGGTTTCAACTGGGATAGAATTAATTTTCTTCTTAGTATCTGGTACAGTGCTGTGTTTTGGATTTAGTATGAGAATATTGTTGATAACACACTGATGTTTTAGTTGTTGCTAAGTAGTGCTTTCTCAAAATCAAGGACTTTACAGTTTCCCATATTCTGCCAGTGAGGAGGTGCACAAAAATGCAGGACAGCAGAGCCAGGAGAGCTAACCCAAACTAGCCAAAAGGATATTCCATACCATAAAATGTCATGCTCAGTGTATAGACTGGTGGGAGTTGGCAAGAGGCTGCTGATCCCTGCTTGGAGGCTGGCTGGGCATCTGTCAGTGGTTGGTGAGCAATTGTATTGTGTATTACTTGGGGTTTATTCCTCTTTTTCCCTCTTCTTTTCATTACAATTAGTACTCTGTGTGTGTGTGTTCATTTTTTTGTTTGGGCTGATTTGTTTTTTTAAACTTTATTTTGATTATTTAACTGTTCCTATCTCAATCCATGGGGTTTACCTTTTTCTGATTGTCCTCCTCATTCCAGCGGGTGAGGGCAGTGGGGAGTGAGCAGTTCTTCAGTTAAACTCCACTCTTTGAATGCCCATTGTAGGTGTAGATATACCCTCAGAAGGTATATCCAGAATAAATTCAGAGTGGGTTTATTATAAGTGAGCTTTGTGTAGTAATAGATTTGTTAAATGGTTTTTCGTCTTGGTATGCAGTTTGTTACATGAAGGAAACATTGGATGGGAAGTAGAACACAAGCTTTCTTCTTGGTTTTAGCACTGACTTGCTGTGTGTGACAATGGGTAAGTCACTTCCATATTCTCTAGGTAATGGCTGTCAAAGTCATAAATCTCTTAGAGGCTCCTCTACCACTGAGGAGTGCTCCCTTGCATTAGTGTCCCAAGCACTACTGAAATATGAAGCTGATCTAATGAGGTAAACCTGTTCTTCTTTCTTTGTGCTAAACTGTAAATAACTGTCATTTTTTGTGGCAATTCAATTATGATTAGAATTTTGGAATATATTCTTCCATTTTGGTTAAAAGTGCAAAATATCAGTGTTTTACAACACCTACTGCTGTCAGCCCTACTGTTGTCTTGTTGACCACCAGTATATTTGCAAGACTGCTGTAGTTCCTCAAAGACCCAGTGGACCACTTTGTGTGGCCTCACTCCCACTGGTGTTCTGGAAAGCACAGCTGAAGCAGCTTTGGATGTAGAAGCTATAAATCGCTGGATGGATGGATGTAGGTAAGCAGCAACTAAATCCCTTTCTTGCAGGGATACAAGTTGAAAACTGGCCAGATTCTCTTCATCTGGCTCTTTGCTGTCCAGGCAAAGGAGATGAGGCTGAGTGCTATGCCCGTCTCTTGCCACCATGCCACCTTTCTTCTTTATATCTCAGGCTTTGCCCTTATGGGATGGGTGAGTGGTTGTATGGGAAGTAGGGTAAGTGAGGGGATAGATGGTTCCTGCTGTACAGGGCTCTCCAGCAAAGGCACAGAACTTTACCTGAAGAGTGTATGCACTTAGAAACACATTGCTCTAAGTTGAGCTGAGTGAAGTTGTAGATTGGAAACATTAAAATACCACAGCGAAGGCTGCTCTTGCAGTATTTATGATTAGAGTGAAAGCAGAATGTACCAGAAAGCTTCTGTTGGTGTCTCTTAACTCTTCTCACAAGGTTTCCCATCCTTCATCCTCGAGAGCCAGGGATAATTTGGATAGACTTCAGCTACACACCCAAACTTTGTGTGATTATCTGTACTGAACATCTGACCCCTTTTGAGGTTTGGACATCTTTGGGCAAATGGAATCTAACAGAGATAAAATCAGACTTTATTTTTCATGACTGGACTTCAAAAGTGCCTATTTTGGTTAATGAAGCTGTGGCATGTTCATGGGTTTTTGTGTGCCTCTATCTCTTAGCATGACCAGATCTCTTGCTAATAGTGCTTGTTGCCAATGTGGTGCCCGTTATTTGTTCACAGATCCATCACTAAACAACCCTGTTTTCTGTTCAGATAGAAACGTTCTGCATGCCTGTACTTCCTGGATATCTTATGGGACTGAACTTTAGCCCATGGGGTTGTTTGCAAACTAGTGATTCAGACCTTCTTTTCACCTGTTTGTCCGTTTTCATTTGAGCTGTGGAGTTTATCACCTCTCACAAGAAAAGCAGTTCCCCAGTTGCTGCTAAAGACCATGATTCCAAAGGCCTCAATCAAGCTATGAGAAATTATACTAGCTGAGGGTTTAGGTACTCAATGTTTGGGGTTTTTTATTCCCCAATTTAAACTGAGTAAGTGGAACAGTTAAAGGAGAGTGATAAATGGCCATCAGTGAGTAGGCAGAAATTGCTATTATGATTCTTTCACGTCCTTTGTTTGTCATGCCAGAGGTCCTAAAACTTTTCTGAATATTCTTACAAATCATCTCAATATTTGTAGAATTTAATTGCTTGTTGAATTACACCAAAGGAAACTCATTGGGATTGATGGGCCTTTGACCTACAAATCATAGCTATTTATACCAGAGCAAAATGGTGGTGAAATCAGACCTTCTTGATCTGGCAACATTTTTGCCTCCACTTTGAACTGATTTTATTGGAGGGAAATGACCAGACAAGATACTGTCCGTTATATATGATTCAGTGAACCCTTGCCTCTGCCTGTGTCTGTCTGCTTCTGTAGTTATGCAAACAGTTCAAAAGCCTCTGTACTCTGAGAGAAGCTAAGCAGATGTGGGGAAAAAAGAAACCGCTGTGTCTGGGGCATAGTTTTCTACTCACTTACATCACTGTGGCTCCACTGAACCCCATGGAGCTATTCTGGAGTGAGGGGTGTGAGATCAGCATCCTTTCTGTGGGTTCAAATGCTTACAGATCCTCTCACTACTGAAAGTGCATTGTATAAACAAATCACGGACAGGACACGTGGCGAAGGGAGAAAACAGACTAGACTGACAGACAGACAGGGGTCCATAGACAGCCAGACAACAATTATAAATAGCACCCTTTTGAGGTCTGTTTGATGTGTTGCCCAAGGCCAGGTGGAAAATCTTTCCATTGCTGCCTCTTCAACTAATCGCTTTCCCCTCATTTTTCAATAAAGATTCCAAGTTTGGTCACTTCTTTGGCACATTTGTTTCCCATTAGAATACTTTGTGCTATTTGACTGTGTTATGCTAGATAATTGCTGTAATAACAAACCAAGGAAAAGCTTTTGAACATTTTAGGAAGTAATTTTTTCCCTTATGAAAATTCAGCGAATGCTGACAGAGATCTGGGGAATAGCTAAGGAAAGTCAAAGAAAGAGAGGAAAAGGGGAAAAGGAATGTATTGACTTTTATTGATGGTGTTTCTGCACTTACATGTAAACCATATGCCAAAAATTTAATTGCCATCCAACTGAATATTTATGTAGCACTTCTAAAGCTTTTTAATGAGTGTTGTTTCAGTGAACCTCACAGCATCCTCTGATTAGGGACACAAAGGTTTTGTCTTCTACTGGTGCTGGAGGAGTTGAGACAAAGTCTTGTTTAAGTATCTAAATGGTTGCAAAGCAAAGATAGGAATTCAAGAGGTCCTCACTCTGCTAAACTTCACCACTTCCCATATATTAAGGGCAAGATTGTTTGAAGTGCTTCAGTAATTGTCTAACTCTGCTTCCACTCACGGCAGAGTGAGTTTTAGCAGAGTAGTGCAGGAGAAAACAATTAGAACATGTTTAGTACTTTCAATAAACTACCCCTCTGTGTTTGCATGCTGCCAAGATGCCTTTAAGAATTTAGTGTGGTCAAGGGGATAGGGAGATAAATAATATAAACCAAGGAAACGAGGCTTCGGGCTGATTTACTGAAGCCTCTTAGCTAAATTCTTTCCACTAATAATATGAAAGAGGTGGAGCTTTTTGTCTGCAATGTCTGTACATTTCCCATCTTACAGAAAAAGCTCAAGTGCACTCAGTGCTTGAAATTAGTCCTGGGGTAGAGGTGTCTGAGGTAAGAGACAAATGTTGATGAGGGTGTAGGACACATGATGTCTGTGCCTGGCCTGCCGTTAGGCATTGGGTGTGTTTGTGTGTGCTTTCTCCCACCACTTGGAGCTTCAGTTCCCTTGTTTCACAAAGGAGGGATGATGGCACTTAGCTCCTTTGCAGAGAGCTTTTAAATCTAGTCTTGAAAAATACTAAGAGCTGGGTTCAGAGCTCTAGGCTCCTCCCAGAAGTAGCCTCTGCTCTTGTCTTAGAGCAGGATGTTCACTTATTTATTGTCTTTCTTTTTTCAAACCATCTTGGTATTTGTGATGTGGGAAGGGAAAGGAAATAATAAAATAATCTTCTGCCAAATTTTACTTAACTTGGACCTCTGTATGTGCTGCAGATGGTCCAGCTTGGATACCTCCTCTGTTGTGGTCCATACCGATTGCATAGCCTTAGGTGTGGCCTGTCTAGATTCTAGACTTCCCTGTGAGCCATGGTGGAGGCATCCTTCCACTGAGCCAGTCCTCCTGAATCCCAAACACAGTGCAGCTATTGCTTCTGCTGATCACATCACCGCTGCTTTCCCCACGGCTTTGTTGATGTCTGGTTTTGCTTTGCCTCTCTGTGTTGGCATTGAGTTTTCCTTAGTACAGCAGCTGCTAGATTACACACACTTCGTCCTGGTCTGGTAGAAGAAAGATGGAGAGGTAATAAAAGTCATGTGTCTACCCCTTTTTTTCCCCTCCTTTCTGGGAAGCTGTTTGGATGTTGCTGGATACATGGTAGGAGATGTGCATGATGAATCCATGGGTAAAAGGGACACCACAGGTTTTCAGCCACTTTTCTCTTCTGCAGATTCCTCACTGTGCAACCTCTGCCTGAGCAGCTGACAATCCTTTGATGACAGCCCCAGAGAGTTAATGAACTAAAAGGGCTATGGGTTATCTATTCCAAGAGATTGGGGAGCGTGAATTAAATGGTCTTTTGGAAGATGGGAAATAATTATTCTTCTGCTTCAAAGCCATGTCCAATTGAATGATGTCGCCAGCACGAATCAGCAATCACAATCACTGATGAAGACCCATTAAACAGATTGGGCTGAGTAATGCACAGGAAAAAATGTCAGGAGCATCTTTAATTCTGAGTCTCTCAACCCTACAATGGTCTTTTTTTCTTTTTTTTTTTTTTCTCTTCTTTTTAAAAGAATCTTTTGAAGTGCCTAGAGCTTTTCTATCTCAGCACTTTGAAAGCTGGAAATAGCTAGGAATGCATTTCTGCACCATTCCTGATGGAAAGGCAAAGACTTGTGTAGCTAAGTTTCCTGGGTATTGTCTAGGATACCTGAAGGGTATTTTTAGTATATGTGAAGTAAAGAAACCTTTTGGGAAAAGGCTTGGGAAGACCAGTTGGGAGTTCCTCTGCTCCCAGCTCTGGTATATTGTTCTGTACAGCACTTCCTTCTGGCAGAGGCCAGGGAAGGAGCAAGCTTCCCCAGGGCCAACACTTTTGTACACTTCAAGAGAAAGGCAAGTGTTGAATGATCCTTACTGAAAGAAAGACACATTCTTCTGTAGTTTAACTATTGCAAAAGTGACATAATGAAGTCAAACATTAGGGCACGATCATTAGTGGAATTCATTAGAAACGCTTGGCTGTACAGTGAATTCAGTTGGAAGTTATGAACTATAACTCTTTAGTGTTATTGGAGGGAGGAAAATCTTATTACAGTGTTTTGCTTTTTTACCATATGAGCTGTAACTTCAGGAAAGTTGTACCAAAGGTAAACTTTGCCATTTTGTGCACATGCCAGAGAAACAGGTCAGTATGTTGGGCAGCAGGTTAATTGACCTGTTGGGTAGAGTCCAGCATCTCCTCCAGAGGACAGTAAGTTACACAGATGGTAAAAAGACTGAGAAAGGCCCATATTTAGCAATAAAGGAGTTGTCACTTGTGATCAGACCCAGGATCTGCCTAGTCAACTAGTGTGGCCCTTACTAGTTAAATCACTGTATAATCTGCCTCCCTGTTGCACCTCACCTTAATCCCTAATAGGTCAAACTTGTTATATTGCAATATTCACAAAGCACATAGGGGAAAGGACAGTGGCACAGGTGTTCTGCAGAGACGTAGCAAAAGGCAAATGTGGTCTCACAGCTGTACTAAATAAATAACTGTCGTGGAGTGTTTTTGAGGATGGTGAGGTTATGTGAAGATGCTGAGAAGGTGGGGTAGCGGCCCAGTCTGGGGCATTGTCATACCTCAAAACCCTCAGCACATTGCTGGGTTTCAGCTGTCCAGATTTGGACAGCAACAGCGTAGGTGTCTTCATCTGGGCTGACTTCACTGGCAATAGTGAAAAAGACATTTCTGAGGCAATTTATATTTCTGAGACAACTATATTAAAGGAGCCATCCAAAACAGGTCAAATTAAGTATGGTCTGGAAATGCCAGTTTCTTTCCATTTTTGATAAAATGGAGTGGAATTTACTGGCTTACTTGTAGCAATCCCAACAACAGATGGAAGACATCTGACCTCTAATCTCAGACCAGTGTTTAAATTTTCATTTTCATTCCCTCCTCGCAAGTACTCAGAGTTTTCCAGCTGTCACAGATCTGAAGAAAAGTGAGTAGCATTTGCCTAATTCTGCAGCCTACCCAAAACAAAAGCTTCAACAAATGCAGACTGTCCCCCTCCCATTAAAGATAATAGAAGTGTGTTCATGGGAGGACCATGCAGGTTCTCTCTGGAATGTGGGTTTTGCTTTACTTCAGCCTAGGAAGCAGGAACGGTGAGGGGGATCTCCACATAGACTGATCAAATAGCATGTCCTTAATGCCAATAGCAGATAGTCTGCGTACAGCATAAATAACAATGTCATTTGTGTAACAGGTAGTAAACAGCTCACTCACCTGAAAGCCAGGGAGGGTTTACCCAAGTCTGGTAGCGTGACTCTGTTACTTTTTCTGTTTATGGACAGATTGCATGTGTTACTCTGTGTCCTGGGTGTTAATGAATTATGATTTGAAGTCTGTTAGCCAAATTTATTTAATCAAGAAACAAAGTCCGCTGATGATCCTTGTATCCATGGATCAGCCTTTCAGGTGTCTTGCTCAGTGCAGTTTCTAAAGCGCTGCAGTGTGGGCTCAGAATGAGGGCTTATAAACTGAACAAAAAAAATCAGGCGAGCACAAAACTCTCTCGGGGACTTCTAGTCTGCATTGGCATACTCTGGTGCTGTTGATTAATATACCTGTTGGATCAAAGCTCCATTCTCCTCTATTGGATTTGATATATAGGTAGTCCTGGTGTCCTCCACCCGAATGTGGGTACGTTCCAGATCAATAGCAAGAACATTTGTACAAGCAGGATGGCAAACAATACCTGCTTGTTTTGACTGTAGGTTGTTAAAATGCTACTTTGGAGGTTGTGTCATGATGTTGGAATGTGATTCAGTATGAAAGACACAGAAGTGTTTTAAAGGAGTATCATGCAGGTCCCTGCTTAGCTACATGAGGATATGAGTGAAAGGCTTCAGGGCATTGTGCTCATTCCATGTGAATGCTGCAGAAATGCTGTTCTTTCAACCTCTCTTTGTAGGTTTTGTTTTCTGAAGATCTTTAGCGTGTCTTTTGCTCTCTTGTGAGGTTTATCCACTCTTCTCTACCTTTCCCTTGAAAAACAGATCTGAAAACTAGATGTTACAATTAGTTAAGAACTTACCTGTGCCAGAAAGAAATCATTCCATGACCTCTACTGAGTACAATACTCCTGGTAATACGCTGTGAGATTGGTCTTACTGTAATAATGAGACAAAAGTCAGAGGGTTAAAGTGGGGAAAAAATAAATTCACTGGAAAAAGGTCTGTTGAGGGCAGTTAAATTCAAAGGAATCTCTTCTGCCTCTGAAAACAGAAATGACAATTACTGGAGGTTGGAAGAGCATTCTGCAGCAGAAATACAGTGTGCTTGTTCTGTCCTTTAAGTCTTTCCTAGACATTGACGGTCACAAATAGGTGCAGGACAGTGGGCTGAACTGTGGCCACCCCAGAAATGGCTGTTCATATGATCTGTGAAATGAAGAAGACAGAGACACTAAGGAACAAGTGCCTCATTCTGCTGCTGGTATGCTGGGCAGCAACTTTCTCTTGTGTCCTTCCTACAAAGTGGAACAATTGAGGTTTTGGACAAATTTGTCCACCAGTCACACTGGACAGATATGTGTAGCTGGGCTAACATTCAGTGGGTATAATAGGATGCATTCATGAGTATGGTTGGATTGGAAATTCAGAGATGCTGGGAAATTGTCTTGTGTCAGAATGGAGTGAAAATCCTGAAAAATGTCATGTGCTGACAGACTAAGCGGAAAAAATGTTAAGTTTTACTCGGTTGAAATGTTTTGTTTTGTCAACTCTATGAAAAGCTGAAAAAAAGAAAAAATCAAAATAAAACATTTCCAAATTTAATTAAACTGCACAGAAAGCTTTTGTGAACAAAAAGCAAATGTCTTCAGTGACTGTTCAAGCAGCATGTTTTGATTATTTTGGATTTTTTTCCCCCAATTGTCTTTTTTTCTTTTTTTTTTTTTCCCTTGGGTTTGGAAATTTAGTGGCACCAAACCATTCCTAGAAAAAAAGGTCTTGGTTTGGATGAATCCAAGTTTTTCAACAACAACATATTTTGTGAGAATATTCCCTGCTGCTTCTGCTCATCAATAAAGTTGATGAGTTTAACCAGCCTCATGGCTGGCTAGGGAAAAAAAGATCCCCCAGTTAGAGAAGTGGATAAATAACTTGGCACAAAGTCCTTCTCTGTTGACTCAGTTTACTTTGTGGACCCGGGCATGATTGTCATAATAAATTAAAGCATGAACATTCCCATTTGTCACTTCACCACTTCCTTTTGCTGTCTTCCAACATGTGGTAAACCCATTAGTTTTAACACAGAGAGAAAAGACCAGATGAGGGAGGAGAATAATGCTAGAATTAAGGGGAGAGAGGAGAAAGAGGAAGACATACAGGGTAGAGTGAAAGCATCACTGAGGCAGACACAGCACCAGTTGTGTATTTACAGGAGCATAGTTGTATTAAAGTCATTGAGGTTTATAATCTCTTTCTGGAGGAAGAAAGGAGACAATGGTTCTTCTGGGAGTCACTAATAACCACCCTCCAAATTCTTCGGGCTGGCCCAAAATCTAAGGGTAGGGAAAGACTTCTCTCAGTCATGCCCTGTTCCAGTATTTTGGTTAGTTATGTACTGAAGCGTTCACATATAAGATGTTATTTGGTGTCTCTTCACTTCTGCACAGCTTCTCATGCCATCATATGTGGTAATTTCCTAAAGCTAAAGGAGGATGTGTTCAGATCAGGCCCCTTGTTGACAAGGTGTGAACAGATTAATGGCCATCCCATCCCACCTGGCTTCACAGGAATAGACTTGGCCCAAGCGGGTTTTCCGGGAATCCCCCACCAAACCTGAGCCCCTGCAGAAACAAAGATTTTCAGCTTTGAATAAGAGCAGAGGTCAAAATCAGAAATACAGAAGGATGGGTGTGTGTATGTATGTGTGATGGGAAGCTCAGAAGAATGTAAATTTGGGATTTGAAAGCATCACAGTCCTGAATTATGATTATTTATTGTCATGATAGTGCCTAGAGGCCCCGGCCTCATTGTGCTAAGGACTCCACAGACGTATAATGAAGAGACAGTCCCTGCCTTGAAGATGAATGAGGGAAACCTCCCTAAAGGGGGTTGGGAACAGGTGTGGCATATATCCATCAAGCCGATGGAGTGTGTTTATGAGTTGTGTATGTAAGCATATGCAAGTGCAAGAGAGACAGAAAGAAGGAGAAAGTTGGATGTCAGTTTTCATCTCCCTGGCTCAAAGAAGGGGTTTTACTTCTAGTTATTTTTATTCTCGACTTTCTTCTCCGGTAATGATTATCCACAGGTAAGATAAGAATTAACAAAAAAATTTTAGTGATTTTGCTAAAAAATCTGGATGCTGAAAGACATGATTTAGTAATTCGCTCTGTATCTTTAAGCAAGTCACTTCTGCTTAGACTTTTTTCGAAGGTAATTCACTACCTAGCCCCCATAATGTCTCTTTATAAATCTAGCTTTTTTTATCTTTTAGGTCATCAGTTTCACTAAGTCTAAGCGAATAAGAAAGCAAGTGAATAAAGAAATGAGTTTTTGCATAAGCAGCAGATTTAATGAAGCCTAATTTCCCCATGGATTTGTATTTCGCGTCTTACAACTCAGACAGCTCGTGACATCTCTGTCCTTGCTGTGTCCCCCACCACACTGGTGCTGGACAAGGCATAAAACATTGTTTTGAGCTTTTGGGTAGGGATCCACTGCGGCTGCTCATGATGGGGAAGCTGCTGAGTTTTTACTGCCTCTCCTTCATTTGGGAGACTCATTTGAAACCTCTGCCCCTCTGTCAGATTGGTCCGAGATTGGACCACGGGCCCAGAAGTTAAGTGATCAGAAGAGAAACTTGCAAATATACGGGTAACACAATCACAGAAGTCATGATGGTTTGGGGTAGTTGGGCTAGCACTAGTGATCACTTACTTACAGCAACCTCCTGGAAACCTAGGGGTGAAAATTGCTGAATATTGAGGAATGCTGTATTTGTTAAGCGTTAATGAAATGACTGCTCTGAAGCTCATAAAGAGAGGGGAACTGAGTATTCTGCATGTCAGTGGGCCGTGGTAGTTCTTGAGTACTTTAGAGAGAAAAAGCAGGAGAGATGTATAATTTTTTTTCGTTTAGTTCTTAGAACAATCTCCAACAAGAAGAAACTTAGCTATTCTTAGTTGCATCTAGGGGCTACACATAATCTTTCCTGCTGAATTATGGAATATGATAGCTTTTATTAAATCCATTACAATTGCAGCATCTCTGCTGCACAGGTTTAGAATATGGAATAAGTAGGGTGCATAATTTCAAATAAATATTTAAGATTTTCATGCTTGATACAGTTTTAGACTCTTAAGAGATAGAATTATATATAGTTAAGGCTGTTTTCTTTTAATCCACACAAACTTTCCTATCCAGCTACTTCACAGTGCTGGATACTTTTAAAAAAAATATTAATATGGGGAAAAGATCATGACTGTTGCCATTTTACCCACAGTTTTGTCCATATTGGTGACTTGGGTCTTCTCTAAAGTAGCTGGGTATATAAAGACAGAAAGAATTTTTCTTTTAAGTTGGAACTAATCTTAGAATACATGCAACTGGGAAAAAAAATGAAACTTTTATCAAAAAATTAGGAAGTACAAGACCTGGGCAAATTCTGTTCAACAAAGAAGTAACAAGTGTATATTATTCCAGAATTTGGGTTATGTTTTTTTTCAGGGAGCACAGGAGTGGTAGGAGAACAGGAGATTTGAACATGGCTGTTACCCTGAATCTCTAGCTAGCAGCTGCTGTTCTTCTCTGCTAGTGGACTTCCTCCTCCGCGGTGCTGCCAGCAGCAGAGCCATCTAGATAGGTGTACAAGGGGTGCATGAACACGGCCAAGTGGAAGCTCCTTTCCTTGGCTTTGCTGTATCCCTGCCTGGGCAGATAGTGCCATGCAAGAGAGATGATGCCCCCTAAGCAGCACTGGTCTGAGCCTGTCGATGCGTTGCTAAGAATTTTTGCTGGTAGCTTTGGCTGTTGAAGCTGACAGCTCTTTGCTGGCTACTCAGCAGCTCCCAAATTATCTAGTTGTGGTCTGTCTCTGAAATTTACTCACTAAAGAAGTAGTGTGAGAGTGCCATTGGCATGAGAGGTAACAAGCATGCTGCTGCTAGCCTTGTGGTAGGTGCTTCACAAAACCCACTAGGAATAGGAATACTTGATCCCCAAAGTAGCAAGGACAGTGTCAGAAGGGACAGCTCACTGTTTCCCTTGCAGGTTGCTCAGACAGTTGACAGTGGAGCTCCCCCGTTGCCTCTTTGTGAAGCAAAGGTGGAAACTTCTGAGCATGAGACTGAGAGGGAAGCCCCCCTCTGTATGATTCTGTATTCTTCCTTTGTCTCCTGCACACCTGCTCCCTTTCCTCTTCCGTTCTCCCCACCCACTCGTCAAGAAGATGCTCTAGGTGTTGGCTTTGACTTGGCTGCCAATACGCTGCGGAGATGTGTTAATGATGACTGGCAGGTTTTAAAAGCGCTGTTTCAACACCTTGCTGTCACCACACCTCATACTTCAGCAGCTTAGCACATGTTCCAAGGTGTTTAAAGAGCTTCCCGTGCAGCTCTTTTCCAGGCACTAACCTCTTGCCAGGAGCAGTAGCAGCTCCTGACCACACTTTTCTGGCTGTGACCTTGTTAGTATTTGCCTACGACATGTAAATGAGCAGCACGGTCGTTAGCTAGCGAAATGTGTAATGTTTTCCATTGTGTGGAAGGCTCAGAGCTGACAAGACTGGAGCTTGTGTTCCAAAGTCTAAAGCAGTTGGCAGGTTTCTCAGTACCAGTTTTTTATGCCCCCAAGTGGGTTATGGAGCGGAAAAGGGGGTGGAGAGGAAAGGAGCGGGAGGAATGTGTGTGGATGTATGGTGGGGGGAGAGTTAGCGGCAGAGAAGGGCCATTTGCAAGCCACCAGCTTTGAATGTAACTCACATGGGCCTTGTGGTGGTGCTGAAGGGCCTGTTGTACTCGTTTGATTGACTCTGGGCTTGATGCTGCTTGCCACTTACCAGCACTTGTCTTTGCTCATTAGCAGGGGGATTGTGGGCAAATATTTAGATATTCAAGAGAGGAAATGTTAATCTTTGCAGTGTTCACTGAATATTTAAATAAGGCAGCAGGCAGTTTTGCTCTGTGTGACCTAGACTTACAGTGATGAAGAAACACTTGAGTCTTGGGATGAATTTATAGTCTAGCACCTCCCTACTATTGGGGTTTAAGTCACGTGGTGAAGTTCAGACCTTTTCAGAAAAGGCAGTGCAATCAATCTCTGTAAGCCCTACAAACAGAAATGGCGCAGCACCTTTGATCTGGCCAGTTTTAGGCACAGACAAGTGCAACCCACATGAAGTTAGAACGGTACTGGCTGTGTTGCAGAGCCTCTGCACTGTCGGTAGGAGATGGCCTTGCAGTGAGGGTTGAAGGTAATGATGACTGATGATTGCTGGTAGTCTGGATACTCAGGGTGCTCCTTTTGATAGAAGATGAGAAATATACAGACATTCTCTTGAGGTTTGGACAGGCAGATCTCCCAAATAAAAGGATTAATTAGGAACTTCATGTGTTTGGAGATGAACATGGTATTTGTGCTGGTGTCTCGTATTGATCTGACGGATGACAGATAGGCTACCTATCTCCTTGGAGTATGGAATGGACTCAGGTGTGTTTAGTCTGCACTGACAAACTTGAAGCAGGTAACGTGAAGTGTCTTGCGTCACACATTACTGCCCAGAACTTTTCTCTATATTGACATAATTTGAGTTTATGTCCCTTTTCATTGCTACCTTCTAGTAGTATTCTAGACAACAAACATAGAAGCAGCAAAATCTAATTTCAGAATGTTGCAACTTTGTAGAAAATGAATATTGAATTAGCAGTTGCTGATATCTGCACTTGAGTCTTGATTATTTTGAATCAGAATCAGATCAGGAACCTTCTATATAGGATATATATCATGTCTGAATTTTGGATATTTAGTATCTAAAATAGTACCTTACAGAAAAGCTCTGGACTAGGAATTACTTATGGGAATAATATTGTTGGATAAGGTTAAAAGACAAATATATCTGTATACATTTTAACAGATGAAGGGCCAGGAGGATTAAATTTGGTGACTGCTTATTTAATCCGTGTTTTAAGCTCCATAATTTAAAATGAACATGGTACTAGCTTCAACAAGATAAAGGAGTAGATAAGTTCAAAACAGATCCTGCCAGGTGCTGAGCAACTACCCTGACCCCGTTGCATTTCTGTGAATTGGAACCTCTACATTTAAGGCAATTTAGTTAACCTGAAATTACTCTCATTTAATTTGATTAATTTACAGCAAAAGCACCTGGGAAATTATTTATTTATTCCTAAATACAGTCACTGGCTACATCCTGACAGGATGAAGTGAAAAACATTTATATGGATTTTACTATTGATGGAGTTCCTAAACACAGTTTCTTTGTTTTATGTATCTTATATTCCAGTAGCTGCTAGTCAAATACTTCTCCAGTAAATCTGAGGCTTAGAGAATCACTTGGGAGTTGTAGAACTCCTTTTAGTGGGAATTAAAAGCCTGTTACTGTAGGTTTAGGAAGATCTGACAGTTCTACCCTGTGTACAGCTCCTTTGTTGCTGGGCCACTTACTTGGGATCTCTTCCTGGTTTTCCTTTGGTGTTTTTCCTTTTTGTTTTTATTAGTCTTTTTCTTTATGCCATACTTTGGCTTTGGGGAATTCTGGGGAGGGCAGCAAATTCTTGTTCCACTCTCCACTTGACTTTCACTCAAGACGGAGAGTCAGCAATGCAAACCATGGTTTTATACCGCACGGGCCAACTATCCATGTGAACGAAAAGCAACAGATACATTTCACTGAAGCCAACTTGCGAGCCAACAGATAGCAGTGACTTTAGTCACAGCCACAGCAACGGTTTTTAATCATGCCACTGTATTCAAACTGGCAAGCTGGTGCTGATAGGCAGGAGATGCCATGTTTATACCATTGGTTTCACTAGTCTTGGCTTTTCTAGATTGTTGGTGCCAGATTGGCAAAGCTTTTCCATGTGTACAGTAAATGGCTGTGTGTGTTTAATTTCTGAAATGCCCTCTCTGAGTCTGCTCTCATTGTCAGACTTTTTTGTTGTGCTTCCTGACTAACCCTGGCATTGCGTTCAGAAAACTCTGGCTCATAGCTCTCTGCAGATATAGGGCACTTGCTGCTCTAGGGAGTAATACAGTAATGGAGAGAGCATCAGAGAGTCTCGTGCAGTTAGATTTGTCAGCTGCACTCGAGTGCATCACACCCAGCAGAGTAAAATTCCTGGTACCGCTTCTTCCACCAATACTCCCTTGTCAGAGCTTTTCCTCCTTTCCTCCTCCTCTGCCTGGAGCCCAGCATTAGTGGAATGGTGGGAGTCACGGGCAACATTAAAACAAACCTAGAAGAGCCTAACACAAAACAAATCCACACCTGTGGAGTGCACATCCTTTGCTGGAAGCATCCCCATCTTAGCACTATTTGAGGCTTGTTCTCTAGTTGCTGTTTTAATCCATCTGATTTTGAAATGATGTTAGGTGTAGGAAAATAAAAGCATGTTTAACTGGGGCTTGTGCCAAAGACACAGTGGAAGGAGGCTCCATGTCTCCATCCATCGCCTCTCCTTCTGGAGCTTCTGTCTTGGCAGGTGTCTGCAGAATAGATGGCAAACTGTAGTGGCTAGTGCTCAAAAAATCTCAGAGATGCAGCAATAATCCTGATAACAGGGCAAGTCAGAGTGCTATAGGATTTCATAAAGAAGGACTAATGGGGATTTGAATTTAAGCATTATACTGCTTTTCTACATTTTTCTCTACAGCTTAAGGTGTGTGTTCCAGCTGCTGGTGCCAGACTGGAAAGCTTAGTTCAGAACGCAGATGGGCCTCCGCCCATTCATGGGGCAGAGCACAGAAATTTTCACCCCTGTCGTTTGTTCAGTTCTGCCTGTGATGGTTAAAAGATAAAAAAGTCATTCTCTAATAGTTTTTAGAAGCTGCTGTAAAACAGATCCACAGATTTCATTGCTAATACCTGAAGAAACTTGTCTGATTAGAAAATGTTACTACTATTGATTTGGATGAGCAGTAACATTCACTAGGACAGATGAAGGGACAGTGCCACTTTGGCTTGAAGAGCTGTTTACATAGCAGTGATATTTTCTGTACTGCTGCAGCTATTCTTCATAAATAAATTTACACCGTGTAGAGGAGAAGCAATTACCTGTGCTCTCTTTAGCCCTCACTGCTGACCTCCCAACAGGAATTATTATGCTGACTTTTACATAACAGTGAATATTAATCTATGTGGAGGGGGGCTGTCCCATACTTTCACTGTATTATGCTGTTACTGGTTCATTGATTTGAGGTTTTGTTGTTGTTGTTGTTTATTTTACAAACAAGAAAAAAGTAATAATTAAAAAACAAAAACCCCACCAAAACCAGAAACCAGAAACCAGAAAGAAAGAAGGCAGTTTGTGATTCTTGATTGCGTGTGGCAGGAAGAAAATATTTAATTCATTTTCCAGTGTGAGCCATGGTGAAGTCGAACAGGGACATTGTCAAGTAATTCGATTTTCCCACAGAGTGTTGCAACCTATCGAGAAGAGTATCTTTTTTGGTGTGGTATATGCCAAGCTCCAGAAAGGAAAATGCTGCTGAAGCAGTGCCAGTTGGCTGTGATCCCAAACTCCACTTCCAAAGCCAAGGTAATGGCATCAGGAAAGCTGGCATGAAAGTGGAAACAAAACAATCTCAGTGTCTTGACTGCTGCAGGCTGCCTTTGGAACGGCTTCCACATTGAGGGAGGGGAGAGCAGGAGACGGGAGGAAAAAATGTTTGCCCAAGTAAAAGGTGTAGAAAAAAAAACATCCAGTGAAGCAAGTTGTTGATGAGATGTGCAGTTCTGTGGAAACCAAAAGACTCTGGGGAACAGTAAATCTCAGTGAGACATTTCAGCAGGAAAAATCTAAATCCTTAATTTTTACAAGTAGCAAAATTGTAAATGTTGACAGTGTTGAAACATGATATTTTGATAATTCCATTTCAGTTTTTAATGACGTGGTAAATTTATAATTCTGAGGTGTACATATTCTATTCATATGCACTATATTTATTATTGCGTCAATATAAATAAACAATATCAATAAAAATACAACTGTTGTTATCAAAATAAAACCTTTACACTCTGCCAAACAAGCTGTCATTCCCCCAGGATTGTTGGACTTGGATAATTCTGAATTTTCAGTTTCATGTTCTGATTCAGTGCAGTTAAGGAGTTTATTTCTTTGATTATGAAAATTCCTACAGGAACTGCTTCTGGGCCAGTTTTAACCAAGGTGTGCTTTGAAAGCGTTTTAACTGTGGGGGCACAGTTTTATCTTTCAGTGCATTTTAGAACGGTAAGAGGACCTACATGATATTACGTATGAAACACTTAGATTTTAGCTTGGGCCTGTACCTGAACTGATGTTCCCTGCCAAGCAGTGGGGCTCATCAGCTGGGCTGCAGTCCCGGTCAGGTGTGTTTACGGGAAAGGTTTTCATCCTGCTCGTGAGGAGTGCAAGTGAAATTAGTTCACAGTGATCTACATCCATCTGTTTGGGTTTGCGTAAAAGCAGAATTGGCTCAAGGAATTTTGAGGTTGGTTGAGAAGTCAGAGGCACTCATGGGTGCTACTTTGGTGCCATGTCTTACTGTTCTTAGTGTTTCTGATAAATTGTAACAGAAGAATCATAATGAATTTTCATAGGCTGTTAAAAAAGCCTAAAGACCGTGTAACCATCGTGGCTGTAACTGGTTAAACCTTCCCTTGTGTACCTGCCTCCTGCACTGTCCAGGGCTGTTTTGCCATTACTTATCTGTGTTCTTTTCATGTCAAAGAAACAAAACATCGGTATAACCAGAGCCATCTATACATTACCATCTCTTTGTGCAGTGAAAGACAGAGTGCAACAAGGGGCTTGTTTACATCCACCACTCTCTTCAGCCAGTCTGTTTTCAGTCAATCCCAGCAATAACAGATTTTATTCTTTTTTATGTACGTATTTTGAGTTATTATGTTATGTATTAGGAGTTTTACCTTTTGTTATGTGTTGTTGGGCAGAAGTCAGGGGGTTAATGCATGCTGGAATGTCATCTGTAGCATAACACTGCGTAGGAGGTGTTGGAATTGGGCACTGGTAGATACTGTTTTTATTTCTGGCCCACCTGTGGACTCCTTTTTTTAGTGTATCTTTTCCTTCTGTAAGTTTCTGCCATTTCTGTCCTCCCTGAGAACACTGGGCAGTGGTGCTTTCTTACTCTGTAGGAGTATTGCAAAGCTTATTTGACATTTGTGAAGTGTTCCTCAGATGTCAGACTTCTGTAGAAGTTCAAAGTGATGTGTTGTGTGATGACTCTGTCGTCTTTAATTTGCCCCAGTGAATGTTAATTGGGTATAGAAAAGTTGGTCTTTTTCTTCAGCTGGAGATTGTTGAGTCAGTGCAGTGACTCACAGCTGGTCTCTACAAGGCAAAGAAGTTGTAAAATGTTTTCCTTTTTAAAAGTCCATCTCACAGCTCAAGCAGTGCTAGTACAAGGCTTTGGAATGTTAAAGGGTTTAATTCTGAGCATTGTTTGTTTGGTTTTTTTTAGTGATTGAATTTTAAAAATAATATAGAACTTGTGTTTGCTGCAAAATGACATTTGAAGGAAGATTCTTTTGGAATCAGGAGAGGTAGTGAAAGAACAGAAATACCTGCTGAGCTGGCCCCAGAGCCCACTGCTGTTCAGTTTTAGCTCTGATTGGCCAGGAACAAACATTGCCAAAACTAATGTGATTTTTGTAGCAATAAGCATCCCAGTTTAATCAAGTCTTGTGTGGGAGAACGTTTGTGTTGGTGAATGTTCATTCTAAATGAATCCAGTAGTGCTGGCCTGGCCATGGTTAGATGTATTTCCAATAGGTGACATTACAGTGTTGAACACTGAAGGCATCAACGCTTTGTAGCAGAAGAAAAATAAAAAAGTTGCTCGGTAGGGCTTAGAAATACTATGTAAATAGAGACTTAGTATTATAAATACTAATTAATATATAAATACAGAAGAAATCAGTGTTTCTAGAGGAAAAAGTGATTGCAAAGACAAAGTAATTGAGATGTCTCTGTTACTGTTAGCATTGTTAATACGGCTTAGTATTGAGTTGACTTCACCTGCTGTATATGGAAACTTTGTGAGTGTGGAAATGCTGTCATTTTGTCTGGAATACTTATTAGCCATAGGAATACATCTGAAGGATGGAATGTGTCCCAAAACTCTTTGAGCTTCTCAGAAGCAGGAGGTAGATGAGGGGTTAAAAAGTATCTTTTTAAGTCACTGGAGGAGGAAGGGAAGCAGTCAAAGAGAAGAGGGAAAACTTCAGAGCAGCTGAATATCCTTTTCCTCCATCTTTCTTCTTTTGCAGTAAATGCTGGCAATGGTTGCTGCTGCAACTTAACTGTTCAGGTAATAAAGGTGGGACACTTTGGTGTCAAGAAGTAGTAGTATGGATGAATTAAACAGATCACATCCAAGTGCTCTGAAGGAATAAAAGGTCCAAGGTGTGACTTAAGCATCCTTCATGGGGTTTACTTAGTTTTTTCTAGCTCTTCAACTAGTATTCAAAATTGTAATTTCTAGGAGTTTTCAGTTTGGGGCTCTTTGAGTTTTTTCATTTTTGGCAAACTCTTTGCAGATGAGGAGGCAGGATTGGGACAACAACTGTACTGAGCTGTAAAATTAAGTGCTGCATTTTATCTCGGAAATTACAGATTCCTGGGCTGTATTTCAGTACCTGGTAACTAAAAATGTGTTTGTGGTCAGAAAGCCATTGATGGTTGCTTCAGAGGTAGTAGTTATTGGCAGATGCCCAATAAAAGGCAGAACAATATTATCATCTGTCAGGGAGACATGGTGGGTTTCAGAACTACTGCCTTGTTTTATAATGTAAATGCCCGTGTCTGTTAATTCTGCTCTTAATTAGCTGTATCAGTGTGGGTTTGTTGCTTTTGTTTGATGCCATGTTCTATCTGTAACTGACTCTTTACTTTTGTTTTTTTGGAAAGCGGAAGATGAAAGAGCAGCTCTTGGAGTGGGTACTGTGACCCACATTAAGGAGTTGTGCCTAGGCAATAATTAGTCTGTCACAACAACTCGTGTGTGAATCCGCTGATCATACAGATAACCCACAGCAGCTTCCTGTGCTCTCAAAGGAGCTGAGCAGAGAAGAAGAACAAACAGGTCTTTTCTGCTCCTTTTTCTCTGCTCTTTTCTCACACCACCCAGATCTGTTCTCATTGCTTGTAAAATAGAGCCTAGTGTTTCACTTCTGTTGAGATTTTGTTTAGGTTGCACTGAGAGCACAAGAAGGTGCACATGCAGGTGCAGGAGGACTGATTCATCATCTCTTTTCTCCTTTGACGTTAGTGATTTCAGCATGGTTGGTCCTGATCTACCTGGGTTTTAAGGGTGAAGAGACTCCAGCCTTTTTACCTTGGAAGCTGAAGGGGAATGCCTCTCAGGATGAATGGCTTCCTGCCCAAGTTCATACTGAGTGCTGAGGTTGAGGTGTGGTGTTTCTCACCTGGTGTGTCACTAGTATTTAAAACTATGGAGTGACGCAACTTTTTGCAATGTTCAGGTCTTAGAAGATATTATCAGGACAAACTGAGATCTTAGAACTCAGGCCCCAACAAGCAACTAGCAATCCTGATGTCTTCTGAAATGCAGTTAATTGTGTGCCTGCATACACACCCTGTTAATGAGTACGTAGTCTCTAAAATTTCAACTTTTACAAATACTTGCAAATTGACCTTGAAATGTCTCTCAACCTGATTAAAAATAACTTTGACTTTCTGATTCATTAACTGTTCGCAGCTTAGAGTGGATCGGCCTACAGATTTAGGTGTAAAAATGTCAGATCTCCAAGCACTAACCCAGAGATACTTAAAACTGTCACAAGAAGTGTTATCGGCTCTTTGTTTCTTTCCCTTGATTTTTATGGGTTTGTTTTGGGTTTTTTTTCACTCTACTTTTATGAACCTCACTGAATCTGTTAGGAAGATCCTAATCCCAAGTAAGTCCCAGAAAGAGAGCAGCAACTGTGCTGGAGTGCAGTTGGCAGCGAGTGGAGTGAGCTCTCGCATTGCCTGAGAACTGATGGACTAGCTTGGCTTGTCACGTCATGGCATCTGGCACAGCTGTCTCTCTCACACTTTGAACTGAACTGCTGTATAGGTCAGGGCATGTTTGGCCAGGCCTGTGACTGTCTTACGGACATTCACCAGCCCTCTTTCCATCTATCCCTGCATTACCACATTCCTTTCTCTTTTTATGCTAAGATCTTCCTGTCTGTCTGTCTATCCCTCTCTTCCTAGCTTCAATCTGCTGGTTTATTCCAGACATCACTATAGTGTATGCATTATTCCTGAATATGAATTATTTTATTCTGATAATTCTGTGTCAGAGAGAGAAACTTCTTTTTCTCTGTTTTTTCCTCTCCCTCCCCACTTTTCATCATGCTTCCTTCCCTGCTTTCCTTTATCAAACCAGTTCTCCTTTTCCCTGTCTCTCATGATCTGAGCACATTACTCCCGCTAAAGCTAATGGCTTTTACCTGCTAATGGGAGAACTGTTTTCTTCTGTCCTGTGCTCTTTGGCAGCCCCTGAACTTTGCTATTTCCTGTGATGTTTGATAAGTCTCAAAACTCCTTTGGCAAGCACCCGAGCAGCTCAGGGCTCTAGCCTGCATTCTGTGTTTTGGGTGAATACTAATAGGTCCTGTTTTGATCGTAACACCTACACACTTTAACAGTTAAGTCCTGTAAACCTTGCAGAATTTTTACTAAACTTCTAGCTACAAAGCAAATTTTATGAGCCATATTATGGGTATGAAGCATCTTTTATTTGGGAGGAATGTGTTAGGGGAAACTGCAGTTAAGATTTCCCAGCTGTCTGATGTCACTGTGGGAATGCACACTGCATCCTATTTTCAATGGACGTGAGATAGGGCTCTTGCCACCCAGGCTAACTTTAGTCCCCTGCTAATTGGGAAAGGCTGTGTAAACCACAGCCAACCTATTCTCGGCATCACAAGTTCTTGATTTTGTGACTACCCCCTCTACATAAGGGCACTAACTTACTGTTTTCATCAGAGCTTTCCAACATTCTGTAAGTAGTACATCAGGCTGGCAGAAGCACAGTGACACTCACTGTAAGCAGTCCTGGCAACATGGCATCTTTGGCATGGATTTTCAAATGGCTTCTTGTTGTGCCAAAGAGTTGAAAAGCTTGGAGAAGACATCTGAAGCCTTGGCTGTGGGGCAAAAAGGCACTGTGATTGCCACCCTGTGAGGACAAGACATTCCAGGGTCTGCTTGATGAACAGCTGTAGGAAGCAAACAAGTTTTAACATGTCATCTTACCAGTAAAGAGAGTAAAGTCCAATGGATAAGAACTAGCCTGGCATTTGGAAGATGCAGGCTCTGTCTGTCTCTGAGTCTGCCCGTAAACGGCTTTATCCTTCTATGCTGTATTTTGTTTAATAACATCTTCAAGACATTTCTGATTTCCTAGTATGTGTCCCTGCCGTGCTTAGCCCAGCGTTCTTGTCTGAGAAGTTTCAGACGGTAGTTGTGTATCAGTCAGACCCCTACGGTAAGATGACCATGTACTTCTAAGAAACCAAATGCTAGGAAGAAACTAAAGCTAGGAAGCTGGGTGCTCAGCCTGTCTTTTTAGTATTTCTTTCTCCTCTGCAACTTTCAGTTTCTTTGAATAATTTTGACAGCAGATCAGTAGCCAGAGTATTTGCTTAAAGGAGGAAGACTCTACCTGATCCTCCTGCTTCCCTTATTCTTGCATCTAATGAAAGTTGAACAAGTTTTGCGTGTTCTTAAAGCCTTCTCAGAGTAGATGCCGTGGTGAGGCAGCATGCAGTGGTACTAGGTGATTGCAAGTAGGCAGTGTTTACTCCAGAACCATCAAATCAGGCAGGTGCTAGGCAATCACTATGCAATGTCTTTGTATTTTGTGACAATAAAGTCTGCAAAGAAAGGAAGAGAGAGAAGGAATAAAGCAGCTCAGTTTCCTAACTGCCTTTGAATTCAGAAGACAGCAAAAAGGTTTTGTTTGAGAAAAGAGAGAGGCCAGCTTTAACAGTATCTCTGAACGTGAAAATATGTTTCTGTGCTGGTATTTTTTTATCTTTTATGTGATATATTTTTATGGAGTTTTGGTTTACTTTATTTACATGTATTATAACCTCCCTACTGAGTAAACAAGAGATGCCCAGCTAAGCAAACAAGCCTGAGGGTGATGGGAGAGGGAGAGAGAAAGGAGAAGAATAGCAAGAGGGAGAGGAAAAGAGAGGTGGCAATAGGAAAAGGGTAAACAGACAAGCACTAATTAGGGCCTTCATCACAAGCAGGGAGATGTGCTAGGCTGACAGTCAGTCAAGCAGATAAGGGGAGATGAGTTAAAATCTAGCCCCAGGTTTTGAAGGCCCGGGGGCCCTGGCAGACAAGAGCACAGTGAACTAACAGGAAGCCACTGAAAGGTCATTTGCATGAAATAATGTTCAGGATGCTTGCTTTTGTTGTTGCCCTGATGGCTTTAACCCATTCCTGGCCCAGGAAACACACTAAGACACTTGCAGCCAGTCTCTGCACATGGCTTGAAGGCTTCTTTTGGTGGACTTTAAGGGGGTGGTTCTCCAGGGAGCCATGCTTTGGGGAGGGAGAGGGGGCTTTTGTTTCCCACTGAAAGGAAGGGGAGCAGAAATTCCTTGGCAAGTAATGTGATCCCTCTCTAGCAGAATGTAAAACGGAGAAATCATCAGTGGGAGACTCCAGGCATGAAATGAGCCACGAGCTTGTCAACTTGAGGGAAGATGCACTGACCTGCATTGGTCAAAGACATTCAGGTGTTCTAGACATTGAGTTTTGCTCGTCTTTCCAAGAGCTCTGGACACAAATCTTAGGAATTTCCGTTACTGAATGATGTCAGAATCTATCATCACTTGCCCTTGCTGTAGTGTCACAAACATGTCATGACTATGAGGAGCATTGTGCAGGTGGCTCCTGTCTGCCCCTTCAGCTGGAATTGAAAATACATCTAAATTTTTAGTGCTTATGAAAGAATGGGGAAATTGTAGTTGCAGTCTCTTCTCCCTGAGCTACTTCAGGAAACAAGATCTTGCTCAGATCTCCAAGGGAATTCTGACACTATAATTATTATTATATGTTCTCAATGTGCTTAGGCATTTAGGCAGATTGTAATTCTTAGTGACACAGCAAGAGAAATGAATGCAGAAGTGCTCACCATTTTGTAATAGGCAGGCAGCCTAGCATCCTGGGGGGGGGGGGGGGGGGGGGGGGGGGGGGGGGGGGGGGGGGGGGGGGGGGGGGGGGGG
>JAVJGJ010000001.1:91170074-91215145 GCA_035590215.1 Microhierax caerulescens | reverse complement strand
GCATACGCCCCCCCCCCCCCCCGCCTTGTGTTTAGACATTTGGTAAGTCACAGTCGTTACTCTTCTGCTTTTCCTCCTGAAACAGAAAAACTGGTTATAGCGAAATCTAGTAGATTAAATGGGGTCTGGACTATTGGACTTCTGGGTTCTACTCCAAACCACTGCCACTTCATTACTGTTTGACCTTCTCCATCTCATGTCAACTCATTGTGAGTAATGTATCTGTCTGCCACAGAAGGGCAATAAGCTTTACTTACCTCCAAGAAAGGAAATGATTGGAATTATTATCTCTGAGATAGGTAGAGCACTCTCAGCCCCTTGGTTGAAAGTGCTGTTGAAGGTAAAGCAGTGGTTAACAGTAGGGTAACGCTTTAGAGTGTGTGGTAAGGCTGGATGTTTAAGCTTCAGGTTGAAAGCCAAGCCATGATGGAAATCCAGGGAGGTCTTGAGAGGTGTTAGCCTGTTACAGTGCCAAATCTCACAAGAAATATCTCACCGAAGATTTCCAGTGGGGTGAGCTCCATTCAGATTGTTTCTGGGTACAAACACCTTTCAGTTGCATATCAGAGCTGGAAAATTGGAATCTGAAGTCCATCTTAGACCGAGACTGAATGGGTCTGGGTTGTTATGGTTGGCAAGCTCTTGGATTTTCCCACTACATTCAGTGCTGTCCAAACCAGTGTATTCCTAATTCAGGTATGAAGGCTCTGGCTCAAGCCCAGTTGTAGCAGATGCCTTGTTTAGTGCTGTGGCTAGCCACAGCTTTCCTGGGGGTGATGGTGCCCACTGGCATGGGGTGTAACTAATCCGTTTCTCTGCTTCTAAGGCACAAATCATCTTGATAATAGAGACATCTTTTCTTTAAAAGAAAAGGCAACAAAAAGAGTTCCCAAACTTTTCTTCTGTTTCACTGTGCTTACAGTTTGCGCTGCATTCCAATGCAGGCTAGTATTACGGCATGTTAGAACCCCATTTAGATAAATATTTTTAAAAGCTACTGTATGGAATCAGCAGAGGTGATGGCATGTAGGATTACAGGTAATTGTTCTGTGTTATGAATACAGTGTCATGGTTGTGAATGGACTTTTCTAAAGCAGGAGCTATGAGCATGTGTAAGAGTAGACGAATATAGATAGCCTTTGGCTAACTGCTTATTGCTCCTGCTCTCAGTAGAATTTTAAAAGGCCACTGTCATCATGTAATTTATCTTCTACTTCACTATATGTAGTAGCTTCTTTAAGAGCCTGGAAATTATTTATTTGCCCTTTTACTCTGGACAAACAACGGTTTCTTTTTCGTGGCCTAACATTCCATTGGGCAGACAAACCCAAGCCCTGTTCAGTGTGGTTTTGCTTTAAATTCCACATAATGTCAGGGCTAGCATCGGTCTAAGAGGAAGAGATTTCTAAAAGTGTGATTAATCTGTTCAACATATGACCTTGAAAGCTGAGCAAGTGGAAGGGAAATATTGATTATTAAAGGTGAGGTCTTTGGTTTGGAAAGGAACTTTATATTGGTGTAGTAAGAGAGATCAGTGAATTCGTATGTTGAGAGAAATCGTTTGTATGAAAGAAGAGCCCTTATGCTCATTTAATGAGGAAATATATGTCATTCCATTCTGTTTTATGAGAACATGCTGCTGTTGAAAGACAACCCTGTAAAAGTCCTGCAGTGTAATATCCTAAATTTACCCTGTACCTCAGGGCAAAATGCAACCTTGGAATTGCAGATTTTCCTTCATGCCAAGAGTATAGCTGGCCAGGACTGAGGATGTAGCGTAGACTCTATAAAGCAAGTGGAAGAAGTGTCCTGCTTCTTTTCAGCCACTGAATTTGGTTGTCCAGCAGAAGTGAGTCTCCAAGAAGAATGCAGCCCTTAGCCCTGTGTACCAGCCTTCACCTTCCCAGCAGTGGGGATCCCATTCTCCAGAGATTGTGTTGGACTTAGCATAAAGAACAGCCTAGGCTCCTGGCACAGCTGAGTGACCAGTAGGGTCACTTCTGGTTCCAGCAGGGTCACTCACATAACCTTGTGAGTGGAACTGAGCAAAACATCTGCCAGTGGTGGCAACAGAAGCTGCAAAGGTACTGGGGATTTTTCTGTCCTCTCTGTGGTTCAGCTTTAGTACCAAATGTGCCTAAAACCTGCAATTCTAGATCAGTGCAGAGAGGCAGCCTGATGTTTCTTCACTCCAGAGGGTAGAATAGACCATGACTGTGTTAAAAAATGCTGAGAGATTTCAGGCTCTCTACATTTTAAAATTCTCATTTTAAGACAAGGCCAGCCTCTGCCACGCCACTGTGGTGTGATACATGCCCAGCAGCATGGTGCAGGGTCAGAGAGGTTTACTCACTGCAGGGAGTAGCTTGTGATTCCCCAAAGCCCAAGCAGGCGATTTTTCTTTCTCTCTCTCTCTTCCCTCACCCCCCCCACCCCACCCCCCTGCTTTCTGCCTGGGAAGGATGCAGCATCACAGACCTTGTCACCCGGAGCTTAGAGGACAGCAACCATATGCCTTCCGACCTCCCCTTGCTTTTCTAGGAAAGATTCAGCCTGCTGGGCATTTTCTATCAGAATCGTTAAGAGACAACGGCTGGGATGTGGCCCAGGCTGGCGTTCCTCTGGTGCTGTGCATGGATGGAGGGAAGGGGGGAGGGCGAGAAGGGGAGCTGGCAGGGGAGGAGGGTGAGGAGACTGGGCTGCCAAAGAGGAGGAGGAGGGATGGAAGAGAGGCGAGATTGGCATCTTCATGTGCATGAGGCTGGCCAGGGTCAGGACAGCTTGATGAGCCTGCAGGCTACTATCTCTCGCAGTTGTTCTGATTGCAGTGATGGGCTTGTCTGGTGGCTTGGGCACCAGCTTTCATTATCATGCTCTGCAACATTTGCAGTGGCAGGGAAAGGAGGGAATGGAGGAGGTAAAGAAGCCCTGGAGTTACACACACACGTGCGCACGCACACACACACACAAATCAGAGACAGGAAAGGGAGAAAAACAGCTTTGGCTCCAGGCTATTGATTTTGATTCGTGACACTTGCTCATTTCCCACTTAGTGTGCTTCTCTGCTGTTGTACCTTCCCGGTACAGCTGCAGCAGCTCTCCATAAAAAAATAGAGAACCCAAAGTGGTAGGGGCTTAGCAACTGATGGGTTGACCCATTGATTTGAAGCCATTTTGGAAATAATCCTTTATGCTTGCAGCAGCACACAAACACTCTGACATGCCTCCACACTCAATGAGGAGCCACACTTCCACATGCTTTGAGAAAATAGGCACACAGATCCTCTTCATGTGTGTTTACTTAGGCTTTTTATGTGGTGTTCCAAATACTCAGACCCACCTTTTCTCCCCCAGCCTTTCCAACAGTCTTGTCTTACTATCAAGGTAAAGACATCTGGTGGCAGAGCTATCAGCAATGTTTTCCTAAAAATGGTTGCTTCTTCAGAGGCATGGTCCCCACTGCTGCGTTATTACTAAGGCAGTGGCTTTAACCTCAGTTGCACTATAGACAAAAATACTGGGACCATAATATTACACAGGCAGCATTAGACCACTCTTCTTTCTTTTAACATCACTTGTGATTTTGTTCCCTGTGAACTGAATTGGGCATTGCTGCCTCAGTCACATGTGGCCATTGTGGCAATAGCAATTTTGATCTTTGCCTTTCCTTTTTTTTTTTTTTTTTTTTTTCCTAATGTAATTAACTGCCAGACCCCAGGGGAAGGGAAAGAAACTGTTGGTGGGGAGCAGAGTTGAGTGAACCAGGATTGTCACCGAATATCACAAGACGTTGTGGTAAAATTGTATGATGCTCTGCTGTGACTGCCCATATTTTATACCTTCTGAGGATCCTGGGGGCTTATCAGACAGTTGCCTTCACACCAGCACCAGAAAGTTTGGGGACGTGGACATCTGCTGGGTTGGTGCTACTTTGTGGTTAGCATCATTTTCCTTTATTTAGCTGCTTCTGCTAGAGCTTCTCCACTCCTCAATTTGGAAATTTAGTTTAGCTGTGAGCGTAGAAAGTGACTCCTGAGTTAAAGTAATTTCTTGGTTACTGTTTCCTTTCTGGCCTGAGCACATACATATGCACATGCACACACACCAACATGCATGTATCCTCTATCACACACACACATGTACGTAGTCAGTTTTCCTCAACTTTGTATCGGGGGATGCTGGAATTCCATGGCTGGCAGGAGCTAACTGGATTAGCTGATAAATCCATCTGGAGCTCCCAGTGGGAAGGATGGACAGGTTCAAGATGAGTAACAGCTTGTCTGAAGCAGCAAAATGGATTATTTTATGAAAAAAAGAGGGAAAATACCCTTTTTCTCTTTGTGGACTTTTGCCTGAGACAGGAGAGGCTGGTTTCAAGAAGGTAAGGGAAAAGGAGATGTTTTTTCAAGAGGAGATTAATCTAACTGTGTTACTAAATACGGTTGTTCATCCTTTTGCAGTGTATTTAACTGCATCTTCTCTTCCTATTAAACTGTTGCTTTTCCTAAATCTTCATTATGAATTTGAGACTGTAAGGGGTGAGGCAGCTTCCCATGAGGTTTCTGAGCAACATGATGAGGGGATTTTTTTTTTAATTTTTTTCCACCTTGTCTGTCTTTTGTTGTGCAAGATCTAAACTGCTCCAGAAACATGCCTTGGTACTGACCCTCAGGACTTGGCCGGTGCATTGGGGCTGAAGCCACAGGGTTTCACATTGTACTTCCCTGTCCGGCTTTCAGGCTGAGATTTGACATCGATGGAGTGAAAACAGTCACTTGTTTGGTAAGGTCTGTGCTGGGATCAGACAGCTTCATCTGGGATTCAACACCAACCTTACTGCAGATTTACCTGTGCAAAGCAAGCAAACCAGCAGAAACTGAAATGCTGGTGAGAGGGAGGAGCCTCTTTACCACTATTGATAGACTTGAACAAAGTTGCATTTGCTGATGTATTGCTTAGATAAGTGGCTGAGGAAATAAAAATAGCTTTTCCTCCCCCTGCCCTCATCCTGTTGCATAATGTTTCCTGCAGAAAGCCAAATACAGCAAAATGAGAAGGGTGTTAAGCCTTTCCTTTTTCTTTATGGTTGTCTTATCCATCCACAGTGTTGCCAGTTGTGTTGCAGGCTTGCAGAATGCATACTGTGCAGGTGTGTGCTCTGCAAGTGAAGTGCCAGCTTCTGGAAGCACTTCATTATGAGAAAGGTTCAGTCTCCATTTCCTTTTTTGGGGTCTTTAGTTGGGTTTTTTTTACATTTGCTTGGTTGTTTTTTCGTAATGAAACTTTAAAAGTAAGGTTATGTTTACAGGGAAAATGCTTTTGAAATAATGATCATCCTTAAGCCAAAATTTCACAGGATATTTCAAATACAATGAGTTTTGAAGGTAGACTAATGATTTCCAAGACTCTGCTTTAGGTTTAGTGCTGTTAGCATAAGCACAGATAGCATCAGGGTTTGAGTCGTGGTTCTGCCTCAGATTTCTGCAGTCTTGGATAATGTACTTAGTTGGCTGTGTACCTCAGTTCTTCCATCTCTAAAATGCAGAAAATAATTTTTAGTTTATGTAACATGCTTAAAAATAACACAAGAATAGTGTGTCGGCATATGAAGTTTGCCTCAGTCTTTAATGAAGTGCCATGAGCTGCTGTAACTTCAGTTTAGCATTCTTTACTGTGAGTTTTTTTGTCTGGTCCTTCCGTTACCTCTTCCATAGGATTACCTCCTGCAGTCTGTGCTTTTCCGAGGCCTGTGTAAGCTGCTGACTAAATACCTAGGGAGGGAAAATAACAAGCATAATGTCTTTGGAAATATTCAAGCATGATTTCAGTAACCAGAATTAATTAGCTAGGCTGGGATGGAAGCAAAGAGCCTGTCTCCAAAATTGGAGTGGACACAAAGGCAGGTTCTTGGCAGAGTGTGTTCGTTATCCCTTTGGTGCAAGTGCTTTTGACTGTAAAATGCAAGACGGTTCCCAGTACTGAGTGATCCCATTGGCACCCTTGTTCCCTACAGGCTCTTCCAGGCAATAGCAAGACCTTTTCTTCCTCCCAGCCACACCATTCTTCGTACCTGATCTTTGCAACTGTAGTAGATTAGGGCAACAGTGGGATTTCCCACTTCAGCCTGTGCCCTAAAAACATAAAAGTAGCATAGGAAAAGACATTTGGATATATACTTTGTATGTAGGCCATGAGGTTTGACACTGCAGTAAGAGAAGTCCTGTGTGATAAAGGGTTGCCAGCCAGTCTGGAAAACATGACCAAACTGTCAGAGGCTGATTGAGGGAGTTTTCAGCATCATCCAAAAAGCACCATACTTCTCCCATCTCCTTTTATGCCAGCATCCTGCCTTGACATTCAGTCTTAGACACAGCCTTCTATCCTGTCACACACAACATCATCATCCCCGGACCTTAAAGGTAGGAGCTTGTTTTTCGTCTCATGGTGTCAATGATACAGTACTGTGTCCAGAAAGGCACAGTCTTTAAAAGAAAGTAGTACAGCATCCAGCAGTTCAGGGCTGAGATTCCTATAATGGCAGCAGTGTTGTAAGAGGGGTTGAGGAGTGTGGGGGTGAGGTCCTGAGGGACTCCTTTCTTTGATTCTGGCCTGGGAATGTGTTGGGTTCTGCACAAAGCACAGCTTGCAGAGCCTGGAGAGAGCTGCAGAGGAGACCTGTGGGCAAAAGCGTGCATGCTCACGTGCACTATCTAGCATAAAAGGGCCTATGTTCTTTATAGATTCTTAGGACCAAGGGTAAGAGCTATAATTAATAACAATAATAATAATAACAGCAACAGCAATAATAAAAATAATTCTGCTGCCATTAAGCTGTGACCTGAAAAACAGGGTAGCTGATGAGAAGTTGTGGGTCTGATCTCTCTCCCTTCTCCTCCTCCTTCTCCTCCACCCACGTTTTTATGCTTGTTGCTCTCAGTCTTATTTTTCTTTTCTTTCTAATTTTTTTTTTCTACTCTGGACATATCCTTGAATCCTGGCCATTCCCTCAGCTTATGGGATTTCCATTATACATGCTTGATATTTAACAGCTTTGGCGTCTTCCATAGCTGGGAGTGAAAATAGAAAAAACAGCTCAAAAACATAATGGAGCAAAATCTGCATACTGAGCCCTGGTTCCATGTCCCTTTACACTGTTTACTTAGATCTTAAAAGCTACGAGCTGTGGCATCTACTCAGACTTCATCAGCCCATCCTGCCCTGATGCTGGCCTTGGAGACACTGCCAGCTCCATGTTCCCTGCCGCAGCCACCTCGTCAGACCAGGAGGATTTTGTGGTTCCTGTGGCCGCCCCATTCCTTTTCAAGTCTCCTCTCTCCCAGCCGGCTCTCCTGCAGACTGCTCCCTTCTGCTGCACCGGAGCAGGGAGGGGGCTGGGGGCACTACTTGTGTATCTGCAGGGACAGAATATATTCTCTTTTCTTTAATCAGAAATCCTGGTTATGGCTGAGAGCTAAATTTACCCCTACGAGGATATCTACTTAATTTGCTCAGTAAACTGTCATGCATCTTTATCATATGGCCAGATGCTGGTGTCCTCCATGCTGTGCAGATGGGATGAGGAGGTGATCCTTCTCCCAGGAGATCCTAACCACTCTGTTTATAACTGTACAAACATGGTTGTTTTAAAACTATTGTCATTATCTTCATATGAAAGAGAATATTATGCCACAAATGAGTGGAATAGTTCAGTATGAACTAAGCCCTTTAGAAGAAATACTGTATCTGAAATCCTGCCTCCTCCCATGCCAGCCTAGTTCTGCTGCCTTAAGGAATGCGTAGAAATCCCCACACATCTGAGCTTTTCTTGGTGAAAAAGGGTTGGGGTCAGGGGGGCCTGCATGTCATGAGCCGAGCAGTAGACATCTCCAGCCTTCTTTTTCCCACTAGCTTACTGGTTTTCTTTTTTCTGTTGGGTATTTTTTCTCTCTCTTTCATTCTTTCTTTTTTCTGTTTTGCTTTTTTTTCCCACTGGATGTGTGTTTTATGGACATCAAATGAGCAGCACATCATTCATGGTGACCTGTCTATTCTGAAAGAACTGAAAGAAGTGTCTTAAGAGTATTTAGGCAGTCCATTTTATCTCCTTCCTTCACCTGTCTAAAATTGGGAAGTCAAAGTCTGAGCATTGTCGTTTCACTCCCTGCAAGTCAGTGGAGACAATTAGACACTTCCAGAAGGCACTTCATGTGCCTGGTCTTAGGTGTTTATTTTACAATTAGTTAAATTGCTCATTTACCATGGCTGTAAAGAAAATGTCTTAATTAGACACCTTGGTTTTAGACATCTAAGTTATATCTGACTCATACCATGCTTTGATTTCCAGTTTTCATAGCAGCTTTGAAAGTCTTACCAGAGATTTCTCCTGCTGAAGCACCTTCTTTTCTGTCTTCCAACATTTTTCTTTCCTGTTCTCATCTTTTACACCTGAGATAAGTCAGGCATTTCTTTTTCAGTGCAAGAGCCAGAAGATTTTCACTAAAGTTAACTGACGTATTTAAAGCTCATGAAAGCAAATACAGTTATGACCCAGTGATTTGTTACTGAATGGGAACCAGTGCTACAAGTTACCAGTGAGACTTTAAATTTTGTAGTATAAAAGATCTTGTATGATTTGTGACAGCAATCCACAGTTTTATGAAACAGATTAAAAGTGCATAAGTATCAAGATGAGACAGCTGTTAACAGATGGGTATTACAAGAGAATTCCCTTAGAATCATTCATGACTGAGCATAGGGAGGGGTTTGTGATTCTTTATGAGTCTCCTTTGTGGTCCTTGCTGTATATCCACTTGGGTTTTTGTCATTATCTCTGACCCAGCACCTCAGAAGGAAATTATCCTCTCTCCTACAATTTTCTCTTCTGACAGACTCCATAGAAATGTCTCAAAAAAAGTGAAAATTTGGTCTACTTTCCCAAAGTTTTTTTCCCTTTACATTAGGGAGAACCTCTGCTGAAGCCCTGTTTACCTGGGAAGAAACTTACCTGCAGTGCTGTTGTCGTTGGGTCCTGCTGAGCTGCAGACTCGGCTGTTTGGTTTGTTTTATGCCCTGCCCAAGAGCTGTGGCCCCAGGAAAGGCTTGCTTCCCTCATTTTGGGACTCATCTATTTGAAAAGCCATTGCAGAGCTGGATCTCTGAATACAAAACTGGGAGGAGTGGCAGAAGGCTGCACTGCCATTCAGCAAGACCTGAGCAGGCTGGAGATCGGGCAGAGAGGAACTAATGAAGTTCAATAAGGACAAGCGTCAGGTCCTGCACCTGGGAAGGAACAACCCCATGCACTAGCACAGGCTGGGGCTGACCTGCTGGAAGGCAGCTCTGCAGGGAAGGACCTGGGAATCCTGGTGGACAGCAAGTTGCCCATGAGCCAGCAGTGTGCCTTCGTGGCCAAGAGGTCCAATGGGATCCTGGGGTGCATGAGGAGGAGCATGGCCAGCAGGTCAAGGGAGATGGTCCTTCCCCTTTACTCTGCCCTGGTGAGGCCGTGTTTGGAGTGCTGTGTCCAGTTCTGGGCTCCCCAGTTCAAGAAACTGGGAACTACTGGAGAGGGTCCAGTGGAGGGCTACAAAGATCATTAGGGGACTGGAGCATCTCCCTTGAGAGGAAAGACTGAGATGGCTGGGCCTGTTTAGCCTGGTGAAGAGAAGACCAAGAGGGGATCTTATCAATGCATACAAATACCTTAAGAGTGAGTGTCAAGAGGATGGAGCCTCTTGACAAAGGGCTGAAACTGAAGGCAGTAGCATCTGAATATGAGGAAGAACTTTACTTTGAGGGTGACAAAGCACTTTAACAGGCTGCTGAGAGAGGCCGAGGAGTCTCCTTCCCTGGAGACATTCAAAACTCACCTGGGTGTGACTCCGTGCAACCTGCTCTAGGAGAACCTGCTTTGCAGGGGTGTTAGACTAGGTAATCTCCAGAGGTCCCTTCCAACCCTGGCCAGTCTGTGACCCTGTGAAGTTATCTCTTTCACAGGATGGCTCTGAGCATCAGCCCATTAAATGACCAAGGAAAGCTTCCTGTACTGCACTGGTCAAATCTCCTGCTTAATGACACCATGAAAAAGAGCAGCAAATATGTACAGAAGTTCTTTGACACAAGGTGCTGCCACATACTGTTGTCCACTGGGACTGGAGAACCCCTACATAGTCAGGTAAAATTACTGATTTCCATAATGGAAGTAGGGTGACAGTTGGGCTCACTGGGCTAAAAGTTGCATCTTTCATTTTGGTAGATGTTCATATATTTATAGCTCTGTGTACAAGCAGGTCAGCATATTCTTCAAGGGCCATTATCCTGCTGTTCCCTACAGTGTTAGGTACACAGCAGGGAGTTGCATCAAGGAAATGCATTAAGACGAATCAGCAAGAGAGAAAGGTACCTCTGGGCCAACTCCCTGCTTCTCAATTATTTATACTTCATAATTTCCAGCAAATCACTGGCTGTTTATTGGTGCTCATCTATAATTGAAGAGTTTCCTAGATCACTGGCCAGCTTTGCTTAAGATGTAGCTGGCCGTGCTTTTGAAAGCTGTTACGAAAACCCCAAAGGGAAAGGCAGGGTCTCGGGAGTGGCTGGTCATCCATTGAGGATACACCCTTTTAATTTTTGGCTTTTGTGGGCACCTGGGACTGGTAGGTTTCCAGCATGTGGTTTACCATCTCCATTTGACCGCACCACATCACATAGAGACTGCATGCTACAGTACCAAGATGACCCTGACCAGGAACTATTTCAAGGTTTTTGCCTTTTCCAAGCTCTTGCTCATACAGTGTGCTGTTTGTTCTGCCAAAAGAAAAAAAAAAAAAAAAAAAAAGAAAGTAAAAAAAAAAGAAGTGGAAGGTTTTGATGTTCCTGAAACTCTTGAAGAGGCCATGAAAAAGGGAGCTACTGTTCTGAATTGAGATGAAAAACCAAAGCCTTGGAAACTTTCAAGAGCTTAAAATCTGAAGGGAAAAAAATCAAGCGCGTACTTAGGCAGGGGACAGAGTTGGCTTTGCATGCTTTGGATTGCTCCTTCGTCAGGCCTGGCTGGTCTTTCTCCAATAGCATTTTGACCTAGCTTTTCTCTTTTAATTTCAAAATGAAATTATTGTGGCTGAAGTAGTCAAACTTTTCTGTTTAGAAACACTAGAATAGGCTATTTTGATTTTTTTTTTTCTGGTGGTGTTTTCAAATAAAAAATTATCTGGAACCAGCCATTTCAGTGTGAACAACTTCACATTTGAGCAACTAGGAAATTCTAATGAAAAAATGTTTTGTTGAAATGTTACCAACCAGCTCTATCCATCACTTCCTTTCACTACTACCCAATAAAAATAGCTCCCACATACCACTGCAGTCAGGAGTGCCATGTTACAGAAGAAATAACTAAGCCAACAAAATGACTCACATTCCAAAGATAATATATAAGGTAGGACCTGGCCAACTGGTTAGATTCAAATTAGAACCAGCCTCAGCCTTCCTGCCTGAAAGAAAATGATCAAAAAATATGATCTGTTGTTATTTTTTGATGTTTGCTCGCTTTACTTTTGCACACTTCTCTTCATGATCCCACTTCTGTGGAAGTGGACATGCTTTTAATGCTATGGAAACTGCTATTTCTTCTAATTTTTAACCTAACTAAAAGCAGGAAGCACTAGGACTGTGGCAAGGGGATTTGTTCTTGTAAAGAGATTTTTTTTAGCTCTGTTTTGCCAGCTTGGATGTTCTGATTGAAGTATGGATGAAGACCTAGACCCCTGCACAACTGAAGTTTTACACTATTGACTTCCTCTTTTTGAAGTAGCCAGAATTGTGGACCTCACAGAAACCAGCTAATGTAATTCTGTGGGATGTGTTACACATCGGCATAAAGAAGTAGAATCACTATGGTCCCATATGTACTTAGAGCCTAAAATATCCTTCTGACTTTTAAACATATAAATCATAGACATAAAAATTTTAATTTTATTGTAGTTGTGAGGTACTGAACTAATACCCTGAAGTTTTTTAGCTCATTAATTTTGTTGATCTTCACTAAAGCACTTGTTCCAGCAGAACAAGTCCTTCGTGTATATACAACTTTTCAGCCAGGTTGGTAGTGCTTTTAGGAGCAGCTCATGGTTTAGGGTGAATGCTTTTTAAAGCAATCTATAAATCTTTATGATCTTTGTTTTTCTTTCTCTTGCATGCATACTTGGCAAGGATTTTCAGTTTGCATCATTGAAAATTTGATTCACCTACGTACAATGGGTGAGATTTGTCCACATCTGAAAAGCCAACATCAAGCCCTTTGCACCTTTTAAATCTTCAAAATAGGACTGTAGCAGGGCATTATGGTTTGCCAAGCTGTTGTACTGCCTTCCTCTGAAGCTGAACTGAATTTCAGCCAGGTGGAATGAAGGGGGTGATGGTGGAGAATGAATTACTGTGACCTTGCAATGTGCTATGGAAGAAAAAGGTAATTCGGGCACTGCAGTACTGATTTTTGATTTCTTTTCTCCATGGCTTTGGTACTTTAGATGGCAGCTTGGACTATTGCATCCCATTTGGGGCAGCCTCCTATCAACATTTGGAAGCTTAGAAGAAAGTAAATTAATGTTAAAGGTCTACAGAGACCAACTTATGGGGAAAGGTTTTGAGTACGGTAGATTTAGTTTCGATGAGCAATATGCAGCATGGATAAAGTGAGAGGCCAGCATTTGATGGGCATACACACAAAATAGGTGGAAGAGTAATGAAGAGTGGGCTGCAAGAATAGCTAGAAACAGTGACTAGATGTGAAAAGAGGAGATTCTTCTGGGCATGGATTTTTCTGCTGTCAGAGTCAGTTTACTAGCTGTGAGACTGAACAAAATCCTGGGTGTGTGGTGGGCATGGCCACAGGGTCATGCTGTATGGGAGAAATAGATATTCTTTGGCTTAGTTCTGTGGAATCCCCTGAGAGTATAAAGAATTGGGATAACTGAAGCTTTGGGTGTTTGGTTAAGATCTCAGCTGTACTTCAGTGACAGTCCGGGGGTGGGGGTGTTAGGGCAGCATTGCCCTAGAAGGGTCCCTGTGCAGACACTGCCATGGCAGGGTGGCGAAGTCCCTGCCCTGACGAGCATACAGACGAGGCCAGTGCAATCTAGCTGGCTGCTGTCCGTCCCAGTCCCCCCTCGATGTCTGTCCATCTGGCCTCTCCCCTTTTTCTTGGAAAAGAAAGGAAACTCCTGTTTTACATAGCCAGTGATTGAGCAAATGCCTTCTTCTGACCACAGCCAGCTCCCAACCTGGAGCCACTGCCACGTCTGCACTCCTGTCACACAGGACAGGCACGTGTCCTCAGTGTGCATGGACCTGAAGAACCCAGGCTGCTGCCACTGCCTTTCTAAAGCGAGGAATGGGGAGAGAAACCAGCCCCACAAACACTTGAGGGTTACAGCGTGTGAGAGGGTGATTGAAGTGGCCAGAGTCCTGAGGTGCTGCCACGTATGTGTGAGGGGCGAGAAGGAGGGAGAGGTGGTGCAGATGAGGACAGGACAGCCTGAAACTGGCCCTGGACCCTTTGCCCTGGATCTGAATAAATCAATCCAGACAGGGTAAGGGCATGGGCATTTCATGGGAGAGTCATCAAAAAGGCTTTTATGCCATATACCTTTGGCTCCTGCTGGCTTTGAAGCAAACCTGGAATTGCCAATGTTTACAACTCAGCGCGAGGAGTACTTGGCGGTGTTTAATGCTTGGCGTTATTAAACATCTTTGCTGCATGTTAACTTACTGGTTCCTAGGGACACTTAGGAAGGTTAAGGTGAGCAAGCTGGAAGTTGGACATTAAAGTGGATACTGGGAGTGCTGCAAACTGGCCTTAGTCTGTTTTAGTTGAGTCCCTCTTCTGAGTTCTGTGGTTGGACCAGCCACTATCCAAGGTCTGTGAAAGTACCACAAGGAGCAGGATGCTTTGGAGACGTACTAATGATCCCTGAAGCGTCTGGTAGGATTTTCCTTTGCCCAGGTATGGGGGGCTTTTTAACACTGTTGTCAAATGGCAAATGTACTGATGATTGAAATGATCTACACTGCTAAATAAATAAATAAATAAATAAAAGACATAAGAACAGAAAATGCACCCTCCCAGGATAGCTTTTATGTAGCTAGAAAAGTGAGGTGGTTTCCTGTTCTAAATATTTAACATGATGTTTATGATATGTCCTCTGGGGGAAGAGATGCTTGAAAGCTAATGTTTATGAAGTAAGTCTGGAGGGATGGAAAGGGGTGGGAGGGCACACTAACCAGGAAAAAAAAAGGGAGGAAAAAAAAAAAAAAAAGAACCTCAGGAGATGTCCTGATTTATGGCTTTACTTGCTGGAGAAAATTCTCTTGTTTTGTTAAAAAGGTTGCAACTGAAGGAAAGCAACTTCAACTCAGCTCCTTTTGAAACCAGAAACCTGTTCCCTCAGTCCAGACAGGGTCTGAGTCTGGGCCAGCAGGAATCTTTCACTAGCTGCTGCCTTTGTGCTTTCGAGCCCTGCAGAAGGCGTATGTGTCTACGCATCACGTGAGGGTTGGAATGATGTTTAAGAAGCTGAGCTACGTTTCAGAAAGGAGGGGTGAGTTCAGTTTCCTACTCTGCCAAAGGCTTGTAGTGTGATATTTGGGTATTTAATCTTCCTTTGTCTCTGTTCCCTGTCAAGGAGTAGCAACAATTTCCTGATTCACTGGGAGATTGAAAACAAATCATTTTATTGTTATATACTTAAAAAATAAAGGCCTGGATTGCCATTATTTCAGGTGGGACAACTGAACCCCTTGTGAAGCATGCTTTGAATGGATGGTATTTTTCAACCCAGTTTGTTAAAAGTAAACCCATGCTTGGTTTGTTTCACTTTAGTAATTCTGTATGTAAGCTGCAGCAATTCAGGATTGGCTTCATGTATGGCTTTGCCATTCCCACCCAGGGTGTAAATCTTTTGGGGGAGAGCTGTAGGAAAGAGGTGTGGAAACACCCAGTGTTCTTGCTACTCTGATTTTCAGTAGTGTGAGTTACTGCAGTTTTATATGCTGACAATGTCTGATAAAGGGTATGTAATGAAAGAGGCTGCATTTGAAGAAGGCTAGTGCAACTCCTACATATTTTACTGTAATGTCTTCTGGGTCCTCAGCAGAGCCTTTGGCAGTTCTTTTGGCACATGCTTCAGACCGCGGCAGACCTTAGATCTTTGGACTGAGGAGGCTGGAAGGTAAACATAAGAAATTTCAAACATAATCTTGTCTAAGATGAAACTCCCTGTGGCTTTAGCACTGGACTTTGAAGGTTTCAAAGAAGTCAGAGGCCAGGTAGAAAAATCCCATGTCTTAATCAATACTTTAGGTTTCTTCAATGCATTGTGCTCAGGCCATTTGTTTCAATTATTAAATACAGATTTATGACCAGTTGTTTTTCTTGGAAATAGAACCAGGCTTGGGACCAGTTTTCTCCTTTCAAATAACTGTGTTTGGCTGTAGTCAGTCCATGCAAGCAGAAATGTCAGTTGGGTTTATAGACATCCAGTTTGCTACTCTGTTTTCTCTCTATCCTCATGACTCTGACCTTTCTCATCAAAGTGTAACAGTTACACATCCCTTTTTCTGAGATTACTCTGTTTTGCACAGGACTAATCTGCATTTGATGGCTTTTCTTTGGCATAGTATCAGCAAGAGCTTAAATAATTTTCCAGCAGGGAAAATCACTGTGCTGTGACAGTGCACCACTAGGCAATCCTGTCTGGACAACAGGCAGGTCTAATTGGTCCAGCATGGAAAGATTTCAGCTAGTGTTGATAATACTAGTATATATTATTATTACTATTGTTATATTAGAAAGTATACTCACTCAGTTTTCTGATCTGTGGTAACTGTATTCTTCCAGTAACAAGCATGGATATTTTCCTTTTAGTTAGATATTTGTATACAACTGTTGTTGAACAAACTAATTTTGATAGTAGTTGAAACAGTGATGGTTGAAAAGGCATTTGAATGTGGGTTGACTTCAGATGTCTTGTGAAAAATTTATCTAGCAAAGTTGATAATGTGCTTTGTGTGCATCTTGTTTAACTGTAGTAGCACATTTAAAAAGCAGGGCAGGGAGACAATAGTCTGTTACTTCTCCCAACTAATCAGTGGAATTACAGGAGGAGGTGTGAAGAAGGTCCCTTTCCTAAACATGTTGATAATATACAGATAAGGCTATTGTACAGAAGTGGCACTTAATTTGTTTAATAATCTCCTTTGCCCTAAAGTTGTGAATCTCTTAAATTCCAGTATAAGAAATTACTAAACATAAGAAAAAGAGCAAACCCTTCCCCTCCCCACAACCGTACCTTACACACACCTCCAAAACTTCACGTATTACCTGAGCATCTGGAGCATTGAGCTGAGGGGAACGTGGTTTCTAAAGTTTTTTCTAAACAAAAATTCCCTAACTCTAATCTACAACCCCCTTCAGACCTGCCTCTAGGGAGAAACCCACCAATTACTATTTACTTTACCAACCTAGAGTGATTTGTGGACGTATGTAAGAATTATTTACGGTTTCATGCAGGAAAAACTTTCAGCTCCCTATTTGCCCTTGTAAGTAATGAGTTGCCTCAGGGGATCAAAGGTCAGATTTTGGTTTTAATGCCCACCTCCTTTTAAAAAATAAATAAAGCAATCTATGTGAAAAGAAGAAAAAAAACCCAAACCCCTAACAGTCTGAAAAGGCTCTGACTCCGGCTTTGCTTTGATGTTTTAGGTCTGGAAGGGATCATAAATTTGCTGGTGTGAGATAGAGTGATAATAAATGTAGCTTTTAACTGCTGGGTTTTTAGCTCACACAGCATCCATTATCACTGGCAACTGCAAAGGGAATGTACTTTTTTTTCCTTGTTGCTCTTTAGAAAGATAAATACTCACCCCGCTATCCACTGATGTCCCAAAAGCTCAAATGAAGCCTCTTCTTGTGATCATTCCCCAATAACTTTCATTCTTGGTCAAAATGATTCAGTAGTGTTGATAAGAGTCTGGAGGTGTCAGCTTGCCACTTAGTTCAGTGTTCACCACTTCACCTCTTTACTGGATGGATATTTTTCCAGTAGTTTGAGGTGGGGTGAGCAGGGAACAGCCAAGGAACAATTTGAAACAGAAAACACATTTTATGTGCAAAGTTTGCTCTTGAGGGTTCCCCACTAGAGCCAGAAACAGAACTACTATTTGGTTTTAGAAGGACCTTTGCATCGATATTGTCCGGCTCCCTGTGAAACTCATGCCCTGGAGCAGTTCCTTCTTGTTTTCTTAGGGACAAAGAGGCCAAAGACAGTGCCTAGGCACAGTGACGTCTGCGTGCCATGTCAGCACGCTTTCATGCCATCCCTAGGACTCTGTTAAGCTCAGACAAAATGCACTATTGGAAATTACTTTACAAGTCTGACAGATACTTTGTGCCAGTATGGAGCAATGCTTCCAACGCAACCAGCTTAGTCATGTCATAATATTTTAAAACTATGTTGTTAATAAATGATTTTAACCACTTAGATGTCTATTAAAGTCTTTTTACTGAATGCCAGCAACCTCATATTCCAACGATTTCCACAAGGACTTATTGATCATGTATAGATTTGGAATGAATTTTGCCAAATCAGTTTATCATCCCTATATATCTCTTTCTCTTTGCTTTGCTGTGTGGCATGAACACTTCAGCTATTGTTTTTATTTTCCCTAGATCAGCAATTAAGTCATTTTGACTCAACTTGCATCCATTATGGATCACTTCTGTTAGTAGTATCATTTATTTATTTTTTTTAAAAGTTCAACATAGATTTGTTTCTTTGGTCTGCTGCAAAACTTAATGATTTTCCATATATTCTTTCAGGCCTTCAGTCTAAATGGGAATGTCATCTACTCTAAGTTCATTGCTTTGAGAGCTTTCAGAAACTGTTAGAAAACTGTGAGTAGAACAAATACTGGGCAGCACTTAAATAAGTAAGATTAAAAGACACTGACTTGATCTTTACTTGCAACTTGCATGCAGTTAAAACTGTGCATATTTTTATTTGTGGTAGCTTTTGTTCTTACTTCTTCTAAATACAACAACTTCTTTGTATAAAGTTTTTCATGTCTTGAATTAAATTGCATATATCAGAGGATACCTTTTCTTACTTGGCTTTTCTATTCCAATTTTCTATTCAAAAAATCTTTCATATATTCAAAAAATACAAGGCCAAAGGGGTTTATAATGTAGTCTAAATTCTTCTGCAAAGGAAGCCAGTCCATTTGAATTCGTTTAGTTATAAGCAGCTGACACATCTTCCAGAAAAGCATCCAAAACAATGCTCAGCATTTCCTAGCAGTTTGTTGTAACAGTTAATTGCCATGACTTTTGAGCATTTAACTGCTAATTTGAATATGTCTGGCTGTAGCTTCTGGTCAGTCTAATCCACCTGTGGTTTTACTTTAAGCTGGAGTAGTCCACCTTTTCATGTTACCAGCTTTACTTCTGACTATCATTGGGGCAGACCAGATTTTTATTGAATACGTCATCTTGGCTTTTTGTTGAGCCCGTGTCTTTGAACACATCTGAGAATTATTTCTGAGTGTTGTCTGTGTTCATCACATGGACCTTGACTGCTTGTTTTGGCCATTCTTTTTGCTGCTTTCTGGGTCCACGCAGGTGGCCATACCTGTCACCCAGAGGTGGTGTCTAGCTTATGCTAGTTAGAAGGTGAGCCATTTCATCCCCCAGAAGGTATCCAGAATCGATGGGTTGTCTTACCTCAGGGAGATGCCTGTGCGGTTGGCTCAGCAAAGAGCCTGGAAGATTGTCTAGGCTAGACCTCATTTTCTGACTACTAAAATTAACTGAGATGAATCCTGCTGAGTTACCTGATTTCTATACCTGTAGAATAGTTTTTATGGAAAACTGGATCTTAGCCATCTGGTTTTATTGAAAGAATCATACTTCTTCTGATTGGCCATTTCTATCAGTTCATTCTCAGTTCTCATTTTTGATAACCTGTCTACTCAGACTAGCACAGCTGTCAGGGATACCATATAAGAAAGTTTGTATGATTGTCAAATGAGAGACAACAGATAGCTCATTCTGTGAGTAATCTCGTAAAAGGGAGACGTAGATTTCAGTGACCACCTGGAACTGAGTCTGGGAAAATATCTTAGCATAATGTAAACTTGAGCAGGACTCCAATGGCCATGAAGGCTGGGCTCTAGATAAGGTGTGTTCTGTGATTAAAAACATCTGCTTCCCTGGACTGGATCTTATCCATACCCGTTGGAATAGGACAGCTACTCATGGGGCGATGTAAGCCAAGTTCTGGATGTAGCTCTTGTAAAATCTCTCAGGAAGCTCCTGCTGTTCTTCCTCTGCATGCGCTGGAACTGAAATGCCTTGGGAAGATACATATACTAATCTTTACAGCTGCTATTTCAACTTCCCTTCCATGGACTGGCAATGCTGAGTGTTCAGGTGGGCTGCACTGATGATGACTATGTTGAAATGACATTTCAGTGATTGTGTTTAGGCAGTAAAATACGAAGAGTATGAGGAGCTGGAAATGGGTATCCTCAGCTAACCTGCGATTGCCTTTTGAAAGGCAGTTGTGTATGTATCTGTACATTGCAGCTAGAAACTGGAGAACACTCTGCTGAATAGAAGACTGCACATCTAAACGCAGTGAAGTCATTATTACTGTTGTAGCCATGATGGGCTAAGAATTTGAGGGAGGCAGATTTTGCAGGCAGAATATAGTTTTTTTTCTTTTATTAAACTAAGTGAAATATTTAGAAAAGCAAAGTTTTGGGTGCATCTCTTAACTGATTTCCTATTTTGGGCAGGTTAGCCAAAGCTGGATATCTGAATGTATACATGTGCTGTCCCAAAAAGGTTTGAAAAAGAATTCCAAGGAAAAACCAAAGAATTCCTGGTTGGTCTTAGGAATGAATGTAACATTAACATGCTGTTTCCTTTTTGTTATCAGTGACTAATACTTATTCTTCCCATGAATGAAGTAACCACTGTGGTATGTTAGGTTGTTTTAAACTGGGGAACAGGGCTAAGAAAATCTGAGCATCCAGGCAGTCATGAATATGGGTTTATCTGTGGAGCAAAGGTGGAATGAACATACACCGCTGCATTTTATGAGTTAACCTCAAGGTCTGATAATTTGCATCACACCAAGATGCTGTTGGATTTCAGCAGTCAAATAGAGACAGGTAAAAAAAAAACAAACCACCAAACAAACAACTAAACATTTAGCTAATCAGGATTACACCCAGCTAATGGAGAGAGGTTGTTTTTCCCCCCTTCCCTATCATCCTGGTCGATTCAAATTGATCTTAGTTCTGCTGAGGGAGAGCAGTCCTTCAAAGTTTATTCTGGTGTCAATTTTTATAGTTTCCCCCACCGATCAATAGAATGCATAATCATTAAGGCAAAGTTTGTGAAAGCTAATCCTTCAATACGAGTTTTATGAATGGCTCAGAGTCATGGCTCTAACCATTTGGATGTAAGTGGAACCTTTAATCAGGTGAGTGACAGGAGACAGTCAATAGGATTTGCTGAGATTGGATTCTGATTTTCTATACAGCTATGCAGAGTGAGCAGGAGAAAGGGGAGTGGGGATGGCCAGAGGAACAGACATAGGCTAAAATGGAAGTTTCTCCTCTTTCATTATTTATAAGATGTATTTCCAGTATTTTTAAAAAACACTTTGCACTTGCATATCATTTTTCACCTAGGGACATCAAATGGGGACATCTGCTGATTAAACACTACATCATATTTTTGTGAAGGTGAATAACAGTTAGTGCTACTTTACACTGGTAAGAGCTTACTGTACCAAGTTTTCCAAATGCAACGCATTTGTAGCTTCTCAGAAAGGTGAGAGAAAGCATAGATATGTGAAGTGACTTCCATTAGGGGTCATAGAGTAGGTCAGTGGCAGAGGAAAAAGGCAGCTTGGAATCTGAATTGGTTTGGTTTCTCCCACTAGACATGTGAGTGTTATTGTGGATTTGTTTTTTTCTTTTTTGGCACATCCTTATGTCCTGAATTTGCATGGGAGAGGTGATTTGAATTGTATACACTTAGAGGAAGAGTAAGGAATTATGTAAAACAGAGAACTGGAGGATTTGTGAGAAGAGTAGCTGTTCTGCTGACCTCATCACTGTTGTAGCTGACCAAAAAACACTTGGTGCCAGCATTAGTATCTCCTCTGCTCTCCTTTTCTGTCATTTCAAATGCAGTGAAATGAGAAGAGCAAAAATGCTAGCAAGACACTTTTTCTAGCAGCAAGAAGTGGTTTTGCTTTGGCAAATAATTTCTTTCTGCTGAAGGATTTGCCATAGAGTTCCAGGATAAGAAGAAAACAGTCAAGGGAGAATTTTTTTACATTCGGTGTGTTGAAAAGTAAAGGGCTAGGTTTTAATATTAGTACAAAGACCTGTACGGCAATTAAATGCTCTGAGCTCTTAGCCCCAACACTTAGCTGTCAGATTGGACAGTGCATTGAGGCAGGAAAATGAAACTGCTGAAAAGCAAAGCTGGTGTTTTCATTTGCACTTCCCAAGGAGAACAGAATAAAAATGTGAATAATGTAAATAGTGGTCAGTAGATTCCTTTGCAGCTGGCAGACAGTTTGTGAAGAATGTTTGAAAGTAAATTTAAAGTTTCAGCAAGTTGCCTGCTCAAAACTGATACAGCTCTATTGGCTTCCTTTGCTTTGCATTAGCCAAAGAGTTGGCCTGGGGCTCATAAACTTAGCTATTCTCTTTAATGATTTAACAAATATTTATGAAGCAGATTTTTGTTTGGGTGATTGAGCAAGGTTGTCTTGAGCTTCATCAGCTGAGGACCTGACACTACATCTACAAGTGATCTAATGCGATAGATCTGGGAGGGGGCTATGTCACAGCACTCTGTACATTAAGCTTGTGCATGTCATGTGTCTCATCTTCTGACAGTGGTGTATTAGGAAGTTGGTAGAAATAGGATATTTATTTTTTTAGCTAATGTATTTTCTTTATTTATTGCTGTTTCGTAGTCCCCAGAGCATTTTGTCATTGTGAGTGAATAGCAGCATAAGTAGATGGATGACAAGAAACAGAGAAACTCTGCTTATGCCAGCGTCTTCAGAAATTCAGAAAAGACAGACCTATGTGGGAAATACACCACCACTTGCTAAGAGGTGATCTCAGAATAGATCATGCCATAATAAACTCAAGGACTGTGGGGATATTGGCTCCACATGCTGGCACCAACCTGGAAATGTGGACTCTAATGCTGTCAGATTTACAGATGCAGATGCAGCCCCAGTGCAGACAGGGTTATGAAGACTGTGATGGGGCAGCACCTCCACTTCCCCATGGTCTCAGGGGAAGCGTGTGATGGGTGAAAGCCCCCTTCCACAGCTGTCCCTTGCCTCATAGAAAAGTTACTACCTGGTGACTGCTGATAGTCTCACACCTAGATCTAGAGCCGAACTTTGTTTCTTGATTCCGTTGCTAAAAGATTGGGTTTTGGCATCTTCTGTGAAATGCTTGCAAGCCTCTACCCTGAATTTCTTTTGAGTGACAAAGAAAGATATGGGGGCAGCTCCGAACTTGGAAATTATTAGTTGCTGAGATTTATTTCAAAGCTTTTGCTCTGACAAGAGCTAACCTTTGATCTGGTAAATGAGAACTTTACCCTATAAAGGCAAGAGAAGGGGAGGAGAAGGGAGGATTGGTAAATAGGGCAAGAGTGGGATGCCTTGGGAGAGATCAGTGGGAGCTGAGAGCTGCGTTTGTTGGTTCAAACTCGGGTGGAAGGAGGGACTGGGGAAAATGGTAATACATCCTCTGTGGGGCTTAGGAAAACACAGACAAGTAAGCTTGTAGACTGTGAGAGTGCTTCAACTTTCATTCCTCTCCCTTTCCCTTCTCCACCTTCTCCACCTAGTGCTGAATGCACTGGTCTTCTTTGCTAGGGTGGCTGGGGAGTGGGCTCTGCTACTCAGGGATTAGGTAGTGAGAAGTGTTGTTCCACTCAGTGGCTGCCCCTGGGGTGTCCTGACCATCAAACTGTACAGTACAAACATGTATCTTCTGGGAAGCTGTGCCTGGGGAGGTTTCACTTTCAGAGCAGAGCATGGTTGTGGTTAGGCATTTGTGAAGCTCACTGGACCTTTTTCACATTAACCTTGAGCATAGACTTACTGTCATGGAGCCCGTGAGAATCAGAGGGCAAAGGCAGCTTGAGTTCAAACTGGCCTTGGCAGGACACAGCATCAAAGGTGCTTTCCCAGGGTTGTTTCTCCAAGAAATCAGGGGAGTTGTAAGCATCTTAGCTCACCCCAAAGCTGGAAGGCTGTGTTTGTGACACTCAGGTTTTCCTTCTTTTTTTGTCACTACTTTCTTCTTCTCTCAACTTCTTGCTGATCCAGCAGTTTTCCTGTTGCACAGAATGCTTCATTTCCTGATGGGCCCTTCCCCAGGCTGCCGGTGCTGTTTACAAGCACTGCTGAGGTGCCTCTCTGTGAGTGATGACCCTGTTCCCAGTCCTTCACCACACACCCTCCCTCTGCCTTTCACTATGGTAAATATTTTAGTACTCGTTGAAATCAATTGAGCCTCATCAATTGGAAATAGAGTGTAAATCACTGGGAGTTTTGCATTCACCCCAGAAATCAATTTTCACACATTAGGGCTATTAGCTTATTGAGAACTGTGTGATAAATGGCTGTGGGCCATCACAGAGCCACACCTGCCAGCTCTGCATTTTGCATCTCAGATAGGCTCAAAAGTAGGGGGACGCCAAGGGAAGGAATATCTCAGGTGGGTGGAGCGGTGCAGGGTAGGAGACATGAGGACCCTGCAGCCAGACAATCTGTGCCTGGAGATCAATAACGGCTGCAAAGCACTAACTCATCCTCGCAGGAGCTGGAGACAGAAGGCGGCTCTGAGCCAAAGTTCTGGTTAGGCATGTAATGTTTTTCTCTCACAAAGATGAATGTAATTTGGGGAGGAAAGGTGAAATGTAGATTACAAACATTTAATAAAACTAATGCACTAGTTTAAAAAAGAACCTTTTCCATGAGTAAATATATTTCACACATCAGCTGCAGATAGGGTGGAGAAATGCCGCCTCCTTCTGCCATCCCAGCGCTCTGGGTGAAGAGGATGTGCAGGTTATCTCCAGCTGTGATACGGAGCTAGCTGGGGGTTCTACTTTCACTCTGTAATTCCTTCCTTTTCTAACAGTGGCAGCTAATTAGCTTTTTTTCTGAACGAGTCTGGGAGAGATGAGGGATCTGGTGGCCTGGCTGGATGAAGTGTACGGTGCCCAGCAAGTTCTTCTATGGCCATCAGGAAGACCTTGGTCTCTGTTTCCAAGATAAGATGTAATTAATTCTTCTAAGTTACTACAACCAATCAAAAATCTGGGTGACTCCAGGGACTTGGAGGCTCTCCAGTGGTGTAGTCTGTACTTGTGTGCTTTGTAGTTTTGCACTTACAAGCCACCCCTGGAGCTGAGGCAGTCATGCATAGCTAGGGCAGTCTCTTTGACTAGAGAGCTTCGTATCCCTGTATTTCTCTAAAAACTTGCGTAAAGCGTTTTATTTTGTTTTGGGTTTTTATCAATTTTATCAATATTTCCTGGTATTGGATATTTGTCTGTACAATAGGAAAAAAGGGAACATGGAACAGATGATCACCAGATAGGTTGTGCAATGTAAATGGCCATTGATTTTCTTGCTGTGAAGTGAATACTGTGCACGTATACCCTGTCATTCTAGGAGTAAAAACCAGAGGTACTTTAATAGATGTAGATCTGTGTCACCAAAGGTTCTTTCTCAAGATGAGCGATGTGGGGTTAGAGGCAAAGTTCCTTCCTGTGAAGATCTGGGGGAGAGTGACTCAGATAATTCGTGGTCTGCACATTTTGACAAGGAAGCCCAGGACAGTGGTATAACAGGAGGTATTTCCTTGCTCAGACACTACAGAGACTTGCCATGGCTTGGTCATTTTTAGTGGCAGTGCTGTTGGATGGACTCAAATCAGGAGAGCATCCAAAGAGCAGCAGGCAGCCAGGAGAGCCAGCACAGAAAGCAAAGGTGTCCAGTAGTAAGCAGCTTGGCTAACACTTGCAGGTAGCTTTGACCTGCCCCCGGGATCCACTATTTTGCTGTTGATGCTTCATCGTCCCATGTGCCTGTTTGCTTCCAGCTCACTTGCTTTGAAAGACCAAACTGAGGGACCGAGAGTCCTAACTGACTTTCGGATAATCTTTCCAGGCCAGCTGGAAGCAGGAAGCAATGACCTGCTCCCCAAAGAGTGCCAGCATGGTTTGGCAGCTCTCACAGCAGCAGACAGCTGGCTTTAAAATGTTCACACCTAAAAGCTCCTGTGCTTCATTCAGCCACATTTCTGGAACATTTTCCAGTCGCTCAATCCAAAATTTTGTCTTTCTTCTTCCTTACAAGTTTCATATCTAGCAACACACCCCGTGCTGTGCAGACCTGTTGGTTAACTTAGTCCCAGTATCTGGAGTTTCAGTCTGGCCGGCTGTGATCAAGACTCCTGGGCAGGGGCTGCATTACTTCTCTGACAGTCTTGGGCTCTCACCCTCAGCTAATTACTTTGATCCTTTACACTTTGTAAAAATTCTTACAACACAAAATAAGTCCCCCCTGGCTTTAACCTTGTGACCTAACTGGCCCTTGTAAAAGGGAAGGAGAAAACACACAGTCATGCACTCCCAAACACACGCACACGCACTCACGCATATGCCTATATACACATCCCCACAAACTGCCTAAAGCCTGTTCCTTTAATAGTTTCCTCCCAGGACTCCCACAAAAAGGCAAATAAAACTCCTTTTACAAGATAGCAGGGCAGCATGAAGGATCAACTTCACCAACAACAAGTTCTTTCTTCAGTTCATTTGTTTTAAATATACCTTTCCTCCAGAGTTTGATCCTCTAAGTGCCTCTCCCTTCTCTCCCCTTCCCTTTTGAGGCTTCCATCATCATTCCTCTTACCTGCCTTGCTGCCAACAGCTTAATGGCTAAAACAAGCAATGTATTTTTTTTCAGGATCTGCTTGTTCACAGGGAATAGCATGTGTGTGAACACATCCTTTTAAGTTCCCTTTCCATGAATAGGGAATGTTTCTTCATTCTTCTTCACAGGACCCAGCTAAGAGCAGAAATCTGGAGTAGAGGCAAAACCATCGTATTTATGAAGAGCAATTAAAGAGACCAGGGATCTTCAGTCTGCGAGGTAGCTGAGGAGAGGTACAATAAAGGTCTATAAAATCATAAGTGGCCTGGAAAAATGAATAGGTTGTTACTCTTTTGCCTCAGTCACTACAAAAAGCAGATTCAGTTCTTCACACAATGTGTATGTTCCTTTATCTGGTAACCAGAGCTGGGGGAAGCATTTTGGAGAATTGTAACTTGGTGAACAGCATAAAGAAATTCAAGTTTCTGCATGGTTTAAATTAAGCATGGAGAAACAAATTTGTATCTTGCCCCTTTACTGGCTGACCTGTATTTATGATACTCACAGACACTTAATAATCTTGAGACTTCTTTCTCTCTGACATAATTGGTTAAGAATGCTCAACATTTTCTGAAGTTACCATAAACCAAAAAGCAATGCAAGATGCATACACATCATGATTCACAAGCCTTGCCTCCTCAGGATAATAGAGAAAAAAAAGTAAACCCTTAATTTGCCAATAAAACCCACATTTGGATGCCTTTACCATTTCCTCAGTTAAGCCAAAACCCAACTGTTTGAAAGCTTTTAAGCTTTCATTTCTTTCTCCCTTCTTTCTAGTATTTTCTGTTTCCCATGCTTGAATTAGAACTGGTAAAGGAAGGAGTTCAAGAATAAGATCCTGCATAGTCTGTCCTTCTTAACAGATCACCTGGATATGATAGTCAAAGACATCACTAGGCTCAGGTGAAACTAAGGGTGTCATCTCATGTTTTCTGGGGTCCTGGAAATGGATTCTGGAAACACTGTTTGAGGGGAAAAGCACCCTACCTTTCTGTTGAAAGATCTGCAGTAGACTATGCTGTTTGATTTTGCTGGACATCAGTCTTGGATCCAAGGCTCAAGGCAGTGAAAGAAGCTTCCATAGCATTGCTGCAGGATCACTGTGTGTAGGCAGTACCTCCACAGGAACTCGCTGTATATATTCTTAAATGAGAAAAAATTTATCAGGAGTGCGGCTGGTTTCTGCAAATCCGTTTGACAAGTCTAATCCTGGGGAAAAGACCAGAGGTTCCCATTAGCTTCCCACATGAAGTCCCCATGTATCTCTTCTTCTCTTTGCACCACTCGGGGTGAGGCACAGGACAACCACAGTGTCTAGTTAAAATCTGTGAAAGTTAGTTCAGCAGGTAGTGGCGTAATTAGGAATTGTAGGTGTTTGATGCAAAAATGAATTTTGCTGATTGTTTGGGCATTAAGGCTTTGGGATCAAAATTGTGACCAAGACACTGTGAAGGACTAAGGGGGAGTCTTGGCAGGGTTTTCATACTCACTCCTATTGCCCTTCTTTGAAGAGGATAGTTGTTGGGACAGGGAGCTCCCTGGGCTGAGGTCTCACATTTTTGCCCTTGTTTGTACAGTACCTAGCATGGGAGTGCCCGTGCTACTGGCTTAGGAATCTTTGGGATTCTTCTACTGTGCTTTGGCAGTGCTTGGGGAAGAAACTGTTCATGTAACAGAAATACCAAGAAGCTGCCTCAACACCTCTTCCCTGTGAGAGATTCTTTGGGGGTTTTCTCATACTTCCAAGGTTTGTGAGCATGATTTTATCCCATGTCAAGGGACACTTGAACTTCCCAGTGCTGAAGTTTTTCTCCATTTTTGTCTGGGTCAGCTTCCCACATGTGTGAGTCTGAGTGGAGCCATTTCAAGGCTCAGTCTCCATAGGGTGCTAACCATGCTGAAGCTCTTACCACATCCAAATTCTAGTAGAGGGCTCCGAGATGGTCCCTCTTTCCCCAAGTTGCCTGCTTGTACTAAATACTGAGGCAGCTCTCTAAAATACTGAAGGAATAAAGCATGCAAGGCAGTAAAAAGAGGCAATTAAACCTATAAAACCAGGGTTTACAAGGGAATTTATAGTGTCAGAGGCTTTTTATAGCTTTTTTAGATTAGTTTAAATAAAAAAGGGGGAGAGAGAAAGAGGGAAAGGGAGAGGGAGAAAAAGAGGACCTGAAACTTGAGGAGACTTAAAAGTTCGGAGAGAGGCTTTTAGGAAGCACAGAGGGGTAATAATTAGAGGCACATTTTCCATTTCACTGTCTTTGCAAATTGACATTAAAGAAGAAGAAAAAAAAAGCATGCATAGAACAACAGGCAGTTTACATTGCTCCCACTTCCTCCTAGTAGCATTTTATTTTTCTATTGCTATTCTTTTGTTTTCTGGCCAGATGAAAGCATCTTGTCATCTGGGCAAAGAGACTAAAGTGAAAGAGCAATCTCAGGTAAGGTGAAAGTTAGGTTTGTTTTTTTCCCCCTTCTGTTGTGCTTACTTTCTGGTAAAGTTCACTGTGTGCCTTGCAAGTCTGGGAGCTTGTGTTCAAGAGGTGAAATGGAGCCAGCAACTGATTAAGGCAAATTTGATCGGGTATTTTGTCATGTGAGATGATAGACCCTGTGTTTTAAACCTATTTCACTGGTTCATCTGGCTTCCTTTTGCATTGCTTGTACACAATATACACACATCAGGCAAGTCAGCTTGAGATTGCCTTTTGTGTACCTAATTAGACCCATTCTTGGCTTTTGTCTGTTTCTGTGTGGAACTAAGGAAAAGGAGATTCACATCTATGAAATCCTGCATTCTTTCTCTGTGGAAGCATCTCCTTTATTTGGGCCTGTTTTCTTCACCATCGCTAGAACACACAGTGTTTTTGAAGTGGTGTTTTTCCTTTGCTCCATTCATACAATCATAGAATAGTTGAGGTTGGAAGGGACTGCTGGAGATCTTCGAGTCCAATGTGCTGCTCAGATGTGCTGGTCAGCTAGATGGAGTTGCTTACAACCTACCCATAGAGACTGAGGTGAAGAAGGCATGGAGTAACTTGGCCTTTTCCATGTCCTTTTTCAACACGACCCACTTTTTCCCAGATCTTCCTCTTGCTGCTGTACCTGTAGAATCCCTTCTTGATGCTCTTCAGTTCCCTCATGGTATTAAAGTCTAGATGGGCTTTGACTTTACTATCCCAGCACATTCTGACAGTGCATCTATATGCCTTCTGGGTCACCTCACCCTGCTTCTACCTCTTGTATTCTTCCTTTGTATCTTTTGTCAGGAGCTCCATGTTGATCCATGCAGGCTTCATGCTGCCTTTGCTTGATTGCCTGATTGTCAGGATGGACCATTCTTGAGACTGGAGGAGGTGATCTTTGCAAATCAACCAGCCCTTCTAGACCCCTCTCTTCTGCAGGACTGTATCCCCTGCAGTTCTTCCAAGTAGATCCTTCAAAAGGCCGTAGTCTGCTGTCCTGAACTCCAGGGCTGTCATTCTGCTTTTTGCCTTGTTGTCATCCAGCAGTTTTGGTCCCTTTAGCAATGCCCCAAAATCTGCACTCTGTGCTGGCATGGACAGTAGTCTCACCTTATACATGTGACCACTTCTTCCTCACATGAAGCGAGAATGTCTGCTGGCAACCTTGTTGTCATTGCTATCTTATCTGCATTTATGCCATTAGTAAAATTACCCTTTCCGTGGTGTTTCTAAGATCTTTCCCACTGCAGCATTGCTAGGGAGCTCTGAGTGCTAGCTTTGCAAAATACTTTGCTTCGTTCCTTTACACTGCTCTCTTTTCCAGATAGTGTATGCTGTATTTAGTGTGGTAGAGTATAGATCCTGGATGGTTGCTACAATCTGCAATTAGTAAATTACTAATTAACCATAGCAATTCATCATCCTTCTGCTGTGTAGCTTTTTACATAAACCTACCTGTTCTCTAAGGCAATATAGATAAAGGGCCTGTCCTTTGAAAAATAAACTTACAGCATAATAGAAAGCAGCAGCCTGCCCATCAGATCAGCTTACAGAGCTTATGTGGGGACATGTTTGCTAACGGAGAGGGTGCTGTGAGGGAAGTGTTCCACCATCCTTGAGCAGAAGGGAAGGTTGCTCATGATAATCTCAGCTCATCTGTGTTGATGCGTTCCTTTTGTAACAAATAAAAATTACAGGGTGAAGGGCAAGCTGGAGGTACAAAACCTAAAATGATAAAAGAGAAGGCAGATAACGAGGAGAAGATTGAGATCTGATATGCGCCCATGCAGGTCCAAAGAGTTACTCTTGCCAAGTTGCAAAAGGTATGAACAGCTCTGAATTGTATCTCTACATGATTTCCCATCTGAAAAAAATGTGAAAAGAGGGGTGCAGTAAGACAAATTTGCCTGTATCTGATCACATTTACATTGGTGTAATTATCTTATTTGGAGATGTTACCATTACAATGAGATTAGAATAAAGCTCAGCATTTTTGAAGCTGAGCTTTCGTTTTTAAAGTCTGCAAATGTGTGCTATTGCAGTCACATGATAAATAATTCTGAAATCAATATAGAAAGCTATTAAAAATGTGGTTTTGTCTCTGTCTAGTATGGTACATTAAGATACATGTATCATTGTACACTGTCTTTCCCTCGCTCTCTCTGTATACGTATGTATGAGCAGAAATTTTAAAAGTACTCAACGTTGGTCAAACTGTCCCCAATGGAAAATAAAACACTGACCTCAAATAGCATCACATTTTAGGTAAATGATGAGTGATTTTTAAAATGCTACCCTTAAGTATATATTTAAAGAGGAGTCACTAGAGCAGGAGTGAGTCTAACTTCCCTGATCCTAAAGTTATGTTTGAGAAATGGTGATGAGAGGGAGAAGATGGCTAGGCAGAGCTCATCATTTCGTTCGTCCCACTCCAGTACTGCTTTGGCATGTCTGTTGCAATTTCTCAGCAGGGATGGCTTTTTTTTTTTTGCAGTCTGAAGAGCTGTTCAAGTAAGGAAGTAAGTCCGCAGTGACTGGTTTATATCTTGCATGTTATCAAATACATCAAGAAACAAAAAGCTGGCTGCATGAAGCTTTCAAAATAAAAGAAAAAGCTTCACATTTGCTAGTTGCTAAATACGACTTTTGGTAAGCACAGAGTCAAACAAACAACTGTTACGAGTGAGAAGATCCATCTGCTATCACTAATCTTATAGATTGTTCTGTACTCTGATACTTCAGTATTTTAAATAACATCTAATGGGCCAGAACGTACAAAGTAATCAATGTTATTCAAACTCCACAGTCATCAGCTGCAGGTGTATGCTATCCCAGCACGGTAGGCTTGGAGCCAGAGCCTTGGCTCATTTAAATCAATGTCAGCAGTTTACAACTTACTCAGAACCTGGCCCTGTATCATTCTAAGAGAAAAGAAAATTCTTGGCCAGCTAGTCTTGGGCTGTTCTAAAAAAAGATCCTTCATTGATACCATTGGGACGCAGAGCCACGAGGCAAACATCGTTATGCTACTTCAGTGCTTAGACACAAGGTTGCTCAGACTCTTTAAAACCTGAGCGCACTCTTTCTGGGGGTTTGTCAGACCTTAGGAGAGAGGTGACCCCACTTAATAGACCAAAAAGCAACTAGCAAAGAAAACGAGGCCTGTACTTCATGCGTGTTTATTCTCCTCTTCATGGTTTGCAACACCAGTGCTCCCAGAGACCTTTGCTGGCAATCCAGACTCTCCTGGCAGGCTGCGAGGTTCAGAACCCCGCTTGCGTGCTGAGCCATGCAGTCCCACAGGCAGCACTGATCCTGAGTAGCACTCCCAAAAAAAAAAGACATACCTGGCTGTGCTGAACGCCTGGCAGTCTGTCTCTCCCATGCGCTGTTACCAGTTGTGGCTGCAGACTCGTGGTGGCCAGGAGAGTACGTGGTTGGCCTGAGAGCCTGACGGTCTGTCTCTGCCTGTCTCTCTCTCATTTTGTTGGCTCCATGTATTATATCAAATATCTTTAAAGAGCACAGTTTGAATGATGGAGCTTATAATTCCATCTCGGGAGTTCTGATGACTTGAGCTTGGTTCTTGTGGTTTATGATGTCACCAGGACCCATCGATGGAGTCGTAGCCCCATAATTCACCATTGCCCTGTTATTTACTCTGTGCAATAAATGGCTGCAGTTTAATCACCAGAGTAAATTGCTGAAGCATCTTTGTGGAAACTATAATGTTACTGTAGCAGTATCTATGGCAACAATGATTCAGTAGTGGTGGCTAATGCAGAGGGAACCAGTAACACTTAGCCCTGTGCACCCAGTGAGAACGGAGTATGTAGCAACCTCAGAAAGATGAGAACCTGAGGGCCAAATCCAGACATGCTGTAAGTGGGGTCCATTAATTGCTATAATGGTACATGCACTGGATATTATATGTAGTCTCTGTGAAACTAGGATGTGGATCCAGACTTTACCAACCTTTACAGACTTGTGGCGCTGACTTTATGCAAAGAGATTTTTAGGAAAAACCCCTGACTCTTCTGTAGTGATGTAAAGCAACAACATCTTTTCTGCATATACTTGCAGATTTTCTGCATATACTTTTCCAGTTCAGGTAGAAAAAAGATCTGAGGACACATGAAACAGATGGTTCTGAACTTCATACAATTAACGTCTGTGTTTGGTTTCAGTATGGGTAAGAGAAACAGGAGAATTCTTATTTAATCTGAACTGTCTCAGCACTTCTTGCCTGTCATATCCTTGTATCTGTCTCCTTTAAAGGCCTTGTAGGATCTTGTGTATTAGTGTTGGTGGGGTATAATGTTCCTTGAGCACAAAATGAAACACTTCTTTTTGGCAGAATACATTTGCCAACCTATTTAATGTCATCCAAAGATGCCTAGTGGTTGCGGATATGGAGTTGGCATTTGAATAAACAGAGGGCTGTGATGTAGTTATCATAACAAAACATTATTATTATTTATTGTTTCTTACTGAAGTGCTATTTATGAAAAGGTTGTGCTTTCCAAATCTGAAGTTTCCATTCAAGCCCCAGATTTTCTGGGTTCTCTTATTTATTTATTCCCTCCCCCCTCCCTTTTTTCCTCAAAAAATCTAAGCTCTAACTAAAACCACTATGTTTTCTAAGAAAAAAGTAAGAAACTTTTCAAATACCCCCTCCTCCCCCCTCCCTTCTCCTTTACTCCTCCCCACTTTCTGTATTCATTAATTTTCTCCTTGGGAAAGGAATAGGAGAAAAAACATTCTCTGTTCATCCTCTTTCAATACCCTGTGAGTGCTTGAAATGCTCAGCTCTTTTTTTCTCATTTCCTCTGCCGAGCAGCCCTAGAGAAGTATTGCAGCACATGGTATCAGTGCCCTGACAGTCTGCTGCTCATGGTAAATGTCATTTTACAACGTAATTTTTTTTTTTTTTTTAACTAAACGTTTATGATTTTCTACAAGGATCCATTGTTTTAAGCCATGAAACCAACATGTGTTTCTTGAGATATCACTTACCTTTTAAGCAAGTAGCAGTTGAGTTTTGGTCATCAGACTTGGCTGCCTCTGTAGGCATACAGTTATTCTGTTCTGGTAACCTGATACAGTACAATGAGTTAAGAACAGAAAGAAAAGCCTTTTAATTTATGGTGGGTCTCAGTTCTAATCATGTAGTTGCTTAGACTCTGGCTTTATCATGAATCATTTTTAATGACAGTTGAAGAGAGAAGAGTTGAAAAGCAAATCTTACCTTTCTCATCACTGACAGCTTTTCATAACTTAAATCAGACTTTTTTATGGCATAGTCTTGCAGTACAGGTATTATGCAAATGAAGGGCTAAATTGAAGGGCTCTCCAGCGGGAGAGCAGAGAGCCTTTTCCTTCCTTGCACAAGATACATCTTTACAACAGCAATTTCAGAGCTGCCTTTAAACAGAGAGCAGTTTTTCAGTTTGTGGATTCCTAAACATTGTCCATGGAGTCCCTGATAGGAAACTTGTGTCTACTTTTCAGAAATTTTACTTCCTTGGTCACCTTTCAGAAGGCCATTAGAAGTTCTCCAGGAAATCCCTTGTCTGTGAAGGGCAGAAGGTGAAAAACTTAAAAGTGGATGGAAAATGCCCACATGAATTTTAATGTAGGCGGAATGTCACTCCTTCCCTCCAGTGTGCCTGGTGGCATCTGCATGTAAAGAGCTCCATCAGCAGGTTTGCAGGTCTCCAGTTAGTCATTTTCTTTGGGGCACATGCTGTTGGTGGCAGTCAGCAAAGAAAATTATCTGAAAAAATTGCTGGTTTGGCATCAGCTTGCCAAGAGACCTGGCTTAAGGGGTCATCCTTCTTCAGAAGAGCCCATGGCTGTGCATTCAGTAATCAAAAAGTAGAAGTTTAATGCTGATCCACTGAGTGCGGGCAGGAGAAGGCACTGTCAGGGATGCTGATGTGGTGCTCAGTGGAGTTAATAGAAAAGATGCTCTCATTGCAACCAGAATGTAATTGGATCCTTGCAGTATCCTGCAGTGCATCTGCATGGTGAGTTCCCATCAGCACTAATGTGGCTTTCAAAAAGGTAATCTCTTTTCCTGGCATGGCCAGTCTTCCCCATGGTGGTGGTGTTAGCTCCCCCATCTTTTGTGTCCTTGGCCTAGCAAGTCTTCGAGTTACTGTATTCTTAGTGTGCTTCTATTGGCTGTGGCAAGACCCTGTGCCAGGCTGAAGCTTTTCACAGTGCTACTGTGAAACAAAACCAGTATGTTTCTTGGACCCTAAGGGAGTAGTGAGATGCCCTGCATAGTATCCTGCTTCCCACGTTGCCACGGACTTCACTCGGCTTCTGTCATTCTTGTGTTTTCTCCATGACCTCCAACTTTTTCCTGTTTGCAGATGTCTCCAACTTAGGTTGGCTACATACTGTGTTCTTTCTGACATATTTTGACAAATTCAGTTTGATTTTATCCTGGAGGTCTTTCTAGACTTAATTTTATGATTGTGGAAGGTCACCAAAAGGGTAGTGCTATTTAAAGACCAAATTGTGTCACATTTACTCATGGGGCTAGTAACTCTTCTTGAAGATGTCGATTCATTTAAATGGAACTAAACATGGAGTAAATGGCTTTCATTCTAGGCAAAGGCATTGAAGCCTGCCTTACTCATCTCAGCGGGCTACTCAGAGAGTAAAAGTCAAGTCCTTGTCCTTAAGGTGGATTTTCCAGCCCCTGTTGTTACAAGGTGGCTTGCTGGCCCCCTCTAGTGACTGGCCACATAGAGTTTTATGAGCGAGATAAAACCTCTGCAATCAGAAACAGCCATTTTCACTCCAGTGGTAAATGGCTCGAAATTTAGAAGTGCCATTTAAAATCGTGACATACTGAATTTGTTCCCCTTTGCTCACAACCCTCTCAGGAATGTCATGTTTCCAACTTGGTAGGACTTAGGAAGTTGGAAACTGCTCACAGTGGTTAAGGGTGAAACAATACATACTGCTATTAATATGGTGACATGGCCCCAGTTACACTCCCATTAACCCAAAGGGTCATGTTTATTAAGAGAATCTGGATGGTTTTGGTATTACAGATACATTACCAAAGAGGCAGCTGTGAGTTGAAGGGGATATCAAAAGACCAAAGTATGAATTGGGATACATAACCTTCTGTTGAATTGCAGTGGAACCTGGAGTGAGAATTTGAGTTGGTATTGAAAAGGCACTTTCAAAAGCCTTTCTTTTTCTTATTCTTTTCATACTATTGGAGCTGCAAAAGGGCATCTCATTTAAAAGATTAATTAGAAATTTTATACTTCTTATGCCTCTGTATTTTTGAGAAGCAGATACTTAGCACATGCCTATTTCCTTGGGGAAGTGTGCAAGAAACTTTTGGAACAGGTTTTCTACTTTTTGGCTAATGAGGAGCCAGACAGTTATTTAATCCAAGAAGCTGGAGCAAGGTTGAGAGCCTGGGGGTAGACCTCAAAGTGCCATAACGCTTTCAGCTTTAAATGCTCTGAGATCCTTTAGAAACAACTGCCTTGATCTTTTAGGGTCCTGGTAAATCATTTATTCTGATCAACCACTTACAAATTTCCCCTCACCCATCCTATCAGATTAAATGACTCGTTATACAGCTCCCTGGTTTGTGTACATAGCTCGCTGATCATAACCCAGCAGATAAACTGCAACAGCACAAAACTTCAGCAGGGCTCCCAGAGCAGCCTGGGAAACATCCTCAGTCAGGAGCAGCCTCAGTCAAGTCACAGCTGAAGTTCAGATTCCTCTGACAAACAGGGTGTCTGGAGCTGGAGGTTTTGGATGGGATTCCCACCCCCCACCCCATGTTACTGCACGTTGCAGACTGCAATCAGGATGCATGCTGTTGAATGCATTGCAATCCCCTCTGCTTCTCTCTCCTCCCACAGTGCGCCTTTCTGCTCTTTGGCAATCTGTTTCAATTCTCTTTCACTTCAGCATGACCAGGGTCCCCCAGGTTACCCAATGATTCATCTCTGTGGAATTTGGGAGTGCTGCTTCTGTGCTCCTACCCAGGTTGGCAAGAGGGTTATTAAAGCATTGGAGATTAACGAGAACCTCCTTTGGTGAATATTTAGGCTAGGAGCACTTGATGCCAAACGTGTTATTTCATATGTGCATTCTGAGGTTAATACTGCACCTCACATCTCTATGCGTGGTTTTGAACACCTTTTCCAACTATGATCATATTAGAGGATTCCTGATGCTTTGGGAATGTACATGAGGAATGACTTCAAGTGGAAGCGTGTTTGGATTGTCCTGTTTCTATTTCTGAAGCCCTCTCAAGGAAGCTCGCTCTCTCTTCTCACCCCATCGCTTCCAATGGGACCGAGTCATTGCATTCAGTGTGCGCACAATGACACCTCAGAGAGACTTGGACTGTTCTCTTGTCTCACTTCCACTCTCTTCCAGGCTGGATGCACACCCTGGAGGTATGTGGTTTGTCTCAAGATATAAGACTTCCCCCCTCAAAAACTACATTACTTCAACAAGCCACAAAGGGCTGGCACGAGGGAGAAGGATTCTCTTGTTAGTGCTGCTTTCCTCAGAGATCTTTTCTGTGAACTCCATGCAGCTGGAAACATACTCTCCCTCTCCTGAGCTCACGTGTGTGCACGTACAGGCGTTCCCTCATGCAGCAGTTTCACTGATGTGTAGGTACACAGACACTTGCCTACAGATGCACAAATACTTCTCCTTTGTTGTACTCATGCATATATGTAGAGGCGGAAATTCTCTCATTTGAGTGCATACAGTCACATCCATGCAAACTCCAACCTGATCTTTTTATACATGCACATTAGTGCTGCACTACGCATGTGTCCTCTCTCTTGCAAACATGCATGCATGGATACAGGCCTGAAGGGACCTCTTGAGGTTTAGTCCAGCCACCTGGTCCAAGCAGGCTCAACACTGAATTTAGGAAAGGTTGCTCAGGGCTTTGTCCAGTCAGATGTTTAAAGCCTCCTGGGTCAGAGATGAGATAGCCCAATTTTTTTCTCCTTATATCCAGGCAGCATCTTCACTCCTTCAATTTTTGACATTTCTTTTGACCTTTAATTTATGTCTTTTGCTCCTCTGCCACATACCTGAGCAAAGAGCCTGCGTCTGTCTTCCTATACCTACAGTGTTATCAAGAAGGCTGCTATTAGGTGTCCCCAAAAACTTGTACAGGGTGGACAAACTCACTTCCCTCAGCTTATCTTCATAGGCTCTGTGCTTCAGCCCCCTGACCATCTTGGTGGCTCTCAGTTGGATTTGTTCAAGTTTATCACCCTCTTCCCTGTACCTGTGGGCTCACAACTGGGTGTAGACCAGATGGGGTCTGACGGCTTAGCGAGGAATAATTGTTTCCTTTGATCTGCTGGCTGTACTCCGGATGGTACAGCAGAGCATGCTGTTAGCTTTCATTGTTGCCAGGTTCCTCTCACTGGGTGTCCATATGCTCCTGGCTGGAATTGGACTGATAACAAAACAGTAAATAATAAAACCAAACACTGATCTTCGCTTCTTACTGGTCTGGACTAAAATACAGTGGATCTGAGGTCTCAAGGAGTTCCATGACCCTCTTCAGGAGATCGTAATCATTTATCCAGCTGTGAGAGAACAGGATGGATAAGGTGGCCTAGTAGATCTCTTGCATGTCTTCTGTAATTCTATGATAGTGATTGTCTTTGCTCTTTTTGGTCTTGAAGATCCACTGAACATTTTACCTTTCCCATATTTGGAGAGAATCAGATATTTGAAATCACTTCATTTCCCATTGGCCATTGTCCATACTGGTCACAACCATGTCTGCCTTGTGCAAGTCCCATCTTTCAGAAGGAATGCGAGATAGACATCCACAGTCATTGGCTGATGATCTGCCCAAGGACAAACGATGCTCTCAGTGCTTGTATTAGTGCCAGTGCTTCTGCAGCAACATGGTCCCCAGTGGAGGTAACAGCTATGTACTTAGAGGTTGTTATTTGTGATTCATCCATATCATCTACAAATCACATGTTTAAAACCTTGCAGTACTTGATGTGTGGAAGAATTTCAGATTCTGTAGAGACTCCAACCTACCTATTGTGAGGCATGTGCTGAAGGTAAAGGCTATTTTTTTTCAGCTGGCTCTTGCACCCCAGTTGGGAGAACCCCTATTTATACACTTCTCAACATCAAGCAGAGGGATCCTGAGCAGAGCCCCTCAGGTGGATGGGAAAATGGAAGAAACAACTGGAAGGTTTCCTTTTAAGAAAAAATCTAAAGGAAACTTTGACTTTTTCCAGCCTTTGCCCATTTTTTCGCAGTCAAAAATACTGGCCAAATTCTGCAAATGCTGCGAGATAACCCAGTTCTGGATAATACGGTATTCCCATGACTAAAATATTACGCTAAAAAATTCACCCAGTATCAGATTCTGTTCTGTTTGTGACAACAATTTCTAACACTAACTATGGTAAAATCAGAACACTGGCAAGGTGGGCATTAAGTGATGTGACTTTATGGCTGTCACAGTTGGTTCAGTTTCAAACCAAGAGAAAATCTGGAGCAGAGTGTAGGTTTTGGCATGGTGTTTTTGAGAGGTATTCTTGCTTGTTCAGTTCTTACTTTTTAGCTGAGGATCATGATAAAGGCTGAAGACCTGACTGCTACCCTCAGCCAGTTCTTTGTGATTATTATTTTTTTCTTTGCCCATAAAACAGCCTGCTTGGGAGAACTTACCCAGGAACTCTCCACTGTTGCTGAAGGAACTAAAGGTTTAAGACTCTCATCTGTCCCCCAAAAAAAGCAGGAAACAGAGGAAGGCAGTTGCCATGTATGAGGTAAGCACAGCAGCCTGAAATGGCTTTGATTTTTTTACTCCACTCGGTGCAAGGGCCACTGGTGTGTACATGTGGTACTGGTGGTTAACCAGAGGTTCGTAAAACAGTGACCTGTGAAAGCTTTCAGACATGATCATATGTGGATATGTATTTATATACATCTTTTTTTTAGCTACCTGTGGCTTATTGTCAGGGAGGCTGGGCTCTGGTACTAATTATAGATTTGCTCAAGACCAGAATTTGATGGAATGGCTTAAGATTGATGATATCTTAACTAAAAATAGAAGTTGACCTCTGTTACGTGTTTCCACATCTGTTTACTTTTAGAACTTTAGTAATAATTATTTGTGAGTTACCTTTAAATATACACAAATGCAAACAACCATCTATTATATGTTCATGTGTGCAGCCTCAGTGGGCATGTGTATGAGGACATAATGTACGTTTGAAGGGGGATTTCTTATTTGGTGTGTACATCCTCCCACTCAGCCAGCCCTGTGGAGGTGTTCATGGGCAGGGCTGCAGACCGTGTTCATGTATGTCAGGATATGCCTCTGTCATTGCACAGTTTGTCCAAACTTTGGCATGTGTACATTTTAGGACAGAGTGAGCACTGCCTGATTTGGGAAGCGATGCATGTTTTGCATTAAGGGGCCAAATCCTGATTTTCATGGTGAAGCCAAAAGCATAAGCAACACAATTCCTGCTGAGCATATTGCCTCTGACTGACAGCTTGGATGCAGGGGGAATGGCTGTCTGGCCTTGCTCTCTATTGCTCTGAAAAGAGCAGTTGGTGCCCTTGACTAGCAAGTGATGCCAAGTGCAGCACGTGTGATAGTGGCCTGGTCACTCATCTCAGCCAACCCTCCATGATTCTGTTTCTGGCCATTATCAACCAGACTGCTTTAGAGACAAGCTTCTTTATGAGATTGGTATTGCTGCCTTATAGGGACTTAAGGTTTAAGTCTCTCATCTGTCTCCTGTAAAGCATAGAGCACAGAGTTAGTGGTAATCCTGGGGATGTCTGCAGGTTCACATGTGGCAGTTTGTGCTCCGTGTGCAGTGAGGCTGGTTCCATGCTGGTGCTGCCTGTTGGCCTGGGTGTGTAGCTGGGAGGGTGAGTCTGAGTGCATGGTTGTGTCGGTGCATCTGTTTGTGAATGTGCGTGTGTGTTTCTGAGCTGTCTGGGGAGGAGGGAACGTGCATGCGGCGCTGCAGAGGTGTTTGTTATTCTCACATCCTTGCTAGCAGCAAACAATGTCATGTCCCTACCTGGACTGCAACATGACATACACCTTACAAACAACAGCGACAACAGGCTACAGAGCCACAGGAGAAGGCAGAGCTGCTCTTTTAGATCATCAGTTAGGAAATGCTGCCAGCTCCAGCAAAGCATGCCGGGATCCAAACCGGCTATTGGATTGGGACTCGGAGAGTGAAAGAGAAGCAGTAATTTATTTGCCATTGCCCTCAAGCCAGGAAATCCAAACCCCAAGCATTTCCCAGGCCACAGCACATTCGAGCCGAAAGAGAGTGTCAGCGAATCGCTCACACGTACAGACAGAAACACACACCCGCACGCACACGCGCACACGTGCGCACACATGGGGAGAACATTAGGGGCAGAGAATTGTTCCAGCACCACTGCGGTTAAGATGTTGAGACCATCTCTAGTTTTCAGGCCATAGCTGTCAGGATGCTTTGGTATATTCATCACCCCCCACTCCATGGTGATAAAAATTTACACAGCCAACGAAACGAAGATTAATTTCATGTGAAAAGCTGACAGAATGGCCCATGTCATTGCTTTATTTGTGCCAGCACTCAGTAACTCGGTGCAAGTTCCATTGAGGTGGCAGACACCCCGTCCCCTTGAGCCATCTCTTCTCCTCTCTAATGATGCCACCGTTTTGACAAAACCAGGCAACACAGCCGGTATGTGCGAATTTGGAATTAATTTTCTTCAGAAAGGTCAAGTATGTTAATGAGCTTTTGGCTGCCTGTGTTTTCTTTCTTGTTTTTTCCCCCTGTTAATAGGGGAAGAGGAAAAAAGAAGGGGGAGAAATAATTACAGAAATAAAAATGAAGGAAAGAGGAAAAGAAAGAAACTGTTAGCTTTTGGAAGATGCAGGATTCAGTGTAGTTTTTCATGGTTTCTCCTTTTCCAGGACTGAGGCAGACTAATTGTATCAGTGCGAGTCTGTGCAGTTTGCTTGAAGCTGTTGAGCAAGGCCAGGGATGTCATGGATAGCAGAATTGGAGTAACCTGGCACAGAGGAGGTGAATTGCACCTCCTTTGCACTCAGGAATTGACGGCAGCCCTGTGTGCTGGCAGCTGCCTTCGTTTTCCATCACAGAATGGCTGAGCTGTGCTCAACACGGGTCTGTGTGTGCTGGGGGAGCAGAGAGCAAACGAAGGTGAAGGAGAGAAAGGGTTTGTGGGCTCAAGCTCTTGTGCCCATTAGTGAGAGGAAGCTGGGGAGAAAGCTCAGCTGCCCCAGGAGAAATGCCAGGGCCCGCTAATTCATCCACCTTAGAAATGTGACAGATAGGCAGTGTAAAGAGAAATTGTCCCCATCTCATGAGACTGGCATGAGATGTGTGAAGTAACTGTGATGCCAGCTACTTCTCATCCCTGTGTTCCCGAAATTCCTGCAATTTGCCACTCTCTGGCATCCTCATGTCAGGAGGTGCCTTGATTTCTCAAGGGGTTGGGTGATGATCGATGTGAGTAAAGGTGGCAGAAACAAGACGGTATGTCAGGACACGAGGGAGTGAAGCTGCACTCCTGGCTCCATCGCTCACGAGTCACACTCACCTGGGTAGGACTCACCTCACCCAATTTTAGTCTTATTAAGCAAAGTATCCAGACTAAACTAATTGTCTAGGTTTTCTTTCTTCTCAACAGAGAATGGTAAGGAGGAACACGTATCCCACCTAATTTAAGATGAGAGAAATTCCATTCTGGCAAGGAGTTTCTTTCTCCATTGAATATAAAGTGAACTTAAACAATTAGCTTGGACCGAATCCCTACCTTTTAGAGGATTAAAATTACGGGGCGTGATTTCCCCCTTATTCTCTTCTCCCTGCTCCCATTCTGGCTCTGATTTCCATATGTAGTCTAATCCAAAGGCAGAGGAAATCCAGCAGGTCTCACAGAGGCTATATTGGCAGTATAAAATCAATGTCTTTCACTCTGGCTTGCCCAGGCTGGCTCCATGCTTATCCATTGTGGCAATACAACCTTTGGCTGTGATCTGGTCATTTCTCCCTAGGTTTGCTGGAGTAAGCCCAACTTACGGATTCTTGGGCATTGTCCAAAAAGTCTTTGTTGACTTTGGAGGGTACATGTGTTGCCATTCTGGCTACAGTGCAAGGAGAAATGAAGTGGAATGTAACACTGCCAGTGTCACACGTGACATATTTAATGGTGTCCTTAATTAGAAATTTTTTTTTTGGTTTACACCTTACACAGCTGGTTCTGTTGTATGAATCCTTCTGCATGTATGGTCCTTACGTGCTCACCACATGAGTCACTGCAGCAGGGCTGCCTCAGACTCATGTCTGGGGCATGAATTTCAAAGCACTCAAGTGACCAAACTTAATGATTTTCAGCTGAGTCCTAGTATTGTCCTAAACATGGAATTCCTACCCAGAAACCACTGTGCTGCCCACGCTCTCCCCCCTCTTTCCCAGGCTCTGTAGTGTGCATGGAGGCACGTTCTTCTCTGCTCACCCTGCTACAAGGTAGAGTGCTCTGGCAGACAGGCGGGGTGGGGAGTTGGGGTCACTAAGATTCACCAGAGGAGCTTGTGGGATGTCTCTCGCACATGCTTGCACACACTGTCTCAGTACATGCGTGGGCATCATCAGCACTACAAAAAGTCAGTATTTTTCCACTGTAGAAGTTGTGTTGTTAAGTGGTTACTTTATTCATCCTTAGAGATGGCTGCATTTCTGTGATGGAAGGAAATGATTTGCTAAACTCGGCTAATGTCTTTGTGTAAATTTAACAACAAATACTAATTTGCGCACAGGAAGACTGGGGTACAAGAGATATTTAAAATACTTCAGTGACAAATTATATTTTGAGTGCTCAATTCTAGCAACAGAAAGAATATTTGAAGCATATTTGAAGAGATTGCCTCATTCATGAACATTGTGAAGTAGGGCATCCCTGTTCTTTCTGTCCTGTTGTTTCCTGGGATGTCAGAAGAGGACAAGATTTATAAGAACTTGAGTTCTTAGAAGAACTTCTCACCCAGTAGCTCCCTGGGGCTTTAGCTAAACTGTGGGATATTCAGTGTTTCCCAACTCTTGTGTTGAGGACTGTCTTCTCTCTTCCCAGATGTGAGATGTGGCTGTGCACCATTTCTGTTTTCTCCCCTCCCACGCTCTGGTTTCCGTAGGAAGGAATCCTGGGCATGTGAGTCAGGGAGCTGTAGTGCGCTCTGGTCATGTCACCAGTCTGAATGATTCAGGACTGAGACTGCACAACACACCTACCCCATGATTTACATATAGCCCTTGGGACACTCAAAGCCACATTTTCTCAACATGCCAAGTTCTTGAGAAAATCCAACCACTCGTGTTGGTGCATAAATAGAAACTTAACCCTTAAGAACAGGAATGGAATCTATGAGATGCATCAGGGTAGTGAGTCTGCTGTCCCCCTCCTAGTGCTCCCCCCCATGTTTATAGCTATCATTACCAAATGACTGGAGCGTGGTGTCCCTTTCATCCCTGTGTTGCAGTGATTGCTCGGACAGTGTTCTCTCAGCTTCTGTTTCTTTCTCTCCTTCTGTTTTTTTCCCCTGTGTGAGAGCACTGGCGCCTACGATGGAAGGTCACCAGTGAGGTTAGTCAACTGGCTCCAAGTATTAAGACTTCCTGCTCTGCTACAAAGAGCTGCCAAGTCCCCCCTCCCCACTGCTTACCACAAAACCCAGTGTTTGTCTCCCTCTCTGCCCTTCTCATTCCTCCTCCCTACCAAGAAATTCAGATGTCTATCCAGCAGACAGAGTGGGAAGGCAAGGCACCCAGACTACCTTCAGATGCATTTGCTTGAGCCCCAAAAGCAGTAGGGCCACAGGGTGACGTTGTCCATGTGGCTCATCAGTGTGCTTATCAACAGTGTCAGAAAGTGAGCTATCCCAGTCTGCAGTAGAGATGTTCCTCCAGAGTCTCTGGCAGGTTCCTATGGGGATCTAACCCAATAGTTGGGCTGACAAAAGGCTTTTATTTCCACTGGAAAATGCCATCGAGTTTTTCTACCAGCAGACTGAGGGGATGCATGGATATCTGGGAAGGAATTCATTAGAAGTAACTAAGAACGTGATTTCTGCCAGTAGATGTGAATCGGCTGCGCAGGGACCTGTGGCTTCCTTACAAAAATAGTAGGGAGTTACATACTGATAAGAGTTAAAAATCTCTGCCCTAGGCGTGAACCTGGGGAAAGATACGAAATCTCCTGTCCCAAACAAAGTAAAATGGTGGCCCCAAGGCTGCCATTGTCCCCAGGGGCAGTGTGGCAATGGGTGAGCAGCTATGGAGCAAGAAGAGAGAACTGCCTTTCACAGCTCTGCACCTGAGGGTGTGGGAAGGGAGCAGGCTACAAGGAGAACTTCATTTACAGGAATGAGGCATGAACCAGAAAAGAGAAAGAGATAGAACAGGATCTCATGAGGAGGAGAAGAGATAAATATGGTGGGAATGGGAGAAGA
>JAVJGJ010000001.1:91151638-91169974 GCA_035590215.1 Microhierax caerulescens | reverse complement strand
CCCCCCCCCCCCCCCCCCCCCCCCCCCCCCCCCCCCCCCCCCCCCCCCCCCCCCCCCCCCCCCCCCCCCCCACAGATACTGCTCTGAAAAGCACCATAGAGATCAACCACATTCAAGTGAAAACGGAATTTTCTTTACAAATAATATGAAAGCCCTACATATTAATCATTCAACAGGATGAGGAAAAACTGCTTCCTCCACCCTAATACGTGCTGGGGTAAGGTTAAAACCTCAGCTCCTTGGGCAGGAGGCTGCCAGTGTTGCACACACAGCTTTGGACTCCCTTAACATGACGAGCACATGTGGGGTGCTCGACTTTGCAGGGATCCTGCTGTCAAACTAGAACAGAAGCAGCTGCTTTGGAGAGCTGATTTTCATCCCTCCAGCCATGGCTGAGTCCCTATAGCTCCTTCTTTCTGCTCATAACTCCCTTTTTTAAAGATGATATAGGGGACTTCCTATGGTTGTGCAAGGCTGCTAAGGGACACCAGCTGTGAGCTCTTTGTCTTCTCCCTAGGAACTTTCAGGCTGCAGTAGACATACCTTGAGGAGTTCTTTGTGAGCATCACGTGAATTTGTCCCACTCTCTGCCAGTTTATGCTAAATTCAGACCCCAGAGACCTTATTTAATTACTCCATTTGTGTAGGTGTAAATATAGTTGAGTTCTCCATAAACATGGGTATTTATTCATTTAGATTCATTTTAATTTTCTTTAAGATGAATTCATTACCAGTGAGAAAGCCAAAGCCTCACTATTAAAAATCCAAGTCTGTCTTTTGTTTTGTTTTTTGTTGATTGGGGGTTTTTTTATTACAAAATGAAACAAGTCTTGAATTACTGATTTCTAATTATGGTCTTGGTGTTGGTCCTTCAGGGTGCCACCATCAGCACATTAGCAGATCTGTCTTCTGGGGACTCATGGCCAGACATCAACAAGGAAAAGGTGAGAAAAGCATTGTAATAGGAAGACTGAGGGGAAGCTATTGCCTTATTTGATGGCACCCTGCGTTAGCTGCTCCTTTGGTTGTTGGGGTTGTCACTTTCCAGGGACACATTGCTGTGGCTAAGGGTAAAGTGAGACAAGTGAGAGGGACAGAGGTTACATATGTGAGCTACAAGGATGTCCTCGGTTTTTTGCTGGGTAGAAAATCAGATGGAGTGTATTTGCTCCTGCCCTGAGGCTAAGAGCAACAAAGAAAAAGAGCAGGGGATTTATCTAGCTACAGTCTAATATTCCTTTGGCTGCAGCAAAGGCTGCAGCACTTCCCGACTATCGGCTGGCGCTTTCACTCACACACATCTGTGATTGATGGGCAGAGAGTATAAACACCTCATTAGTGCTATAATTCACTGGGTAGGGCTCAGACTGTGCTGTGGGAGGGAGGGGGGGGGGGAAGAGTTGAGAAAGTTTAATAAAGAAAAAAAAAATGGAAGAAGGAGAAGAACGGATGTAAAGGCCACACAAATCATTCCAGGGAGTTATCTGACCTGCTTTGAAAACTTTAATTGCTGATAATGGACAACCTGTTGGGTGGTATTTTATTAACACTAATAGATTTTTACGGGATATTTCTCACATTGCTCTCCCAGAGCCTGAGGAATACATTAAATATTAAAAGTTAATGCTCTTGGTTGCTGTTTCAAGGATGCCCTGCTGATAACGAGCTTTCCCGCAAGTTAGAAACCAGGAGAAAACATGAGCTGCTTTTGCCACTTACGGCCTCTGCAATAATAATGAGGAAAATACTTGAATCTTGTGTGCACCTCACAGCTGAGTTGTTGAAGTCTGTCTGACCTAAACACTGTGTAATGGAGGCACCCAGCCCAGAGGCGGTAGGTGTATCTAATATTCAATCATAGATGTGCAAGAGCTGGGTTCCTAAGTCCCACGCTGAAAGTGAATGCTTCTAACCCCCATATGCTGCTTTACATTTCAGTTATTCAAAGCAGAGGCCTGAACTGACAACCCATACCTGTTTCTTAAGAAAGCTTGTGTCTGAAATGGATGTTACACAATATTTTTCTTTAATATACCTAATCGTTTTATAGAAGTGTTGTTTCCACACTAATTTGTTACAGAAATGACCCATCTACCTGGAACAAAACCAGAAGCACCTCCAGAAACAGCTGCAGAAGCTTACGAGAATGTGGGCAGCAAGGAGTTTCCTGGAGGAGGCTCTTGGCATCCCATACACACAGCAGAGAACCCTCAAAGTATGGAAAAAAAAGGTAGTTATGTACTGTAAAGAGACGGATTCAAGCAGCAAAGAAGGAGAAGAAATTAATGCCAGTGTAGGGAAGTTTGCTGGAGGGAAAGTAAATTTGAAACAGTATAAGCAGTAACCAGCTTATGTGGTGAGTCAGAGTGAGGTCTTGCATTAGAATTGAAAAGTCATAATACACATTTCTGCGCACAGAGGAAACCTGGACTTCCCCTTTAGTGCCTTCTTAGGACTCACCAGTCCTGTCAGCAGTCATGGCCTGGACCTAGAAAGCAAACAAATTTGTTTTGCCCTGCCTCAGTTAATTGCCCATGGCGGCCTGTCTCTTTTGTGTCATGCCATCTTCTCTTGTGGTAGCAATGGTCTTGGATTTGGATCTCATTCTGACCACTGTTTATGCAGCCACCTTCTTGTGCCAAACCAAGCTGGACTGGATGGCCACATCCATGCTTTCTGGAACAGCCCTGGTACAATCTTGGTAAGCAACACTGCTTTCCAGGCCTGCTTGGCTGGAGAGCAGCTTCCCAGGTTTTTTTGTGCAGGCAGCCAGCTACATCCTACCCGGAGCCTGTATTCCAGCTACCACCTCTATCTGTAGGCAGTCTACAGAAGATGGATTTCTGTAGTTACTTTCTCTGTCTGTAGTCGTGCCATGAGCACTTTGAGCTGGATTGTCTTTGTTTCTGAACTCTTCTCACCAATTTGTTTTTCCATACAAGTATTAAAAGCTATTGAAGCTACCTACTCACCATTGGCAGCCTTCCCCACCCTCCCTGCTGAAACAGGACATGTTCCTCTGTATTCCATGGCCTATTTCTGGTGAAGTTTTTCAGGCTAAGCAAAGGGCTCAGCTGCTTTGGGGTGGTGCAGGCAGAACAGGAGGGACTCTAGTCTGCTAAGTCTAGCTTTAATGACCAAGATTTCATCTTGGCATCTTGAACATGAGCTGCTAGAGCGTTTTCTGAGGAAGTCAGGACTGATCACAGATACCAGTTGTCTTCTCTTATATATAGGCCTGGCTTGGGTCAGAAACTCACATTGTGGGTTTCAGATTTGGCTAGGGAACATATCATTAACCCTGTCTACACCAGAGGATGTTTTCCTTCAAGGAGTGGGCACAAGCTAGCCTACGTCAGTTGGTTTAGATGCCATGATTTTTCCCTAAACAGTCCACAAGGAATCTTACAGCTTAAATATGAATGTATAGACAGTTACTAAGTAGAAGGGTTTTGTCTTGCAGTAAATGACATCATAGCAGCCGCAAGGTAGGCGTAAGTAAAACTGGGAACGTCAGTTTCTGGAAGGCCTTACCTTTCAAGTTCCACAGGGTGCTGAAGCCATGGTGCAGGACATGGGCAGGGCCTGTGTCGTGCTTCCCTTGTACACAGGGCCCTTAGGTTGCTTGAACTGAGCTCTGTTCAGCTGGTTTAATAGTGTTTTCAACTGTGCATCTTCCATCTCTGAATGAAGGATTGGAATCTGGGTCCTAGCTGAATTTGGGAGGAGGTTGCTTAGAGGAGGATAATGGGGAAGAAGGGACAGGAGACTTGGTACAATAATTCTTTGCACAGCAGTAGATCCTTTGGCTCACATGCTCCAGGATGTGCTTTGTTGCTAGACTGCTGTTTAGCAATAAAATGGTCTTAGTTACTTAACGGGAATTGACTGCTTGGTCACTTCTCCTCCCCCTGCCAGCCCATCCATTCTCCCTGTCTTCCCTCCCATCCAATAATGACAGCTTTTCCTGATTGACCCCACAGGCTTACGAAAAACCTTTTTACTTAAACGTATATTGACCTCAGTCTTGCTGCCCAGTGAATTATGTCACAGCTGGCAATCTGAAAATCATAAATTAGGCCTCAAACCCAGGGAGCTGTCTCCTAATGATACGGATCTGAGCCTTTATCGATGAAGGTTGTACCAGGTGCCTTCATGTCTCTGACAGCTGGGGAGGAATACCCTTTGTATGGGATTTTCTATCATCATCCCATAGGCCCTGTGATTTTTTTTCTTTCCTTTGATTTTGGGGTTTTTTTTTATTTCCCTTCCCTGCCTGTCTTTGCACTGTGTATAAAATTTCATTACTTGCCTTAACCTACCCTTCAAAGGGAAGGAAAAGGAAGCTGTCAAACTTGACATCTTGGGTAGTCTTAGTTCTTAGGTAGTGTTACTATTACCAGCCTTTCCTTCCTCCCTTCCTATTTGATTTTGTGTTGATTTTTTGTTGTTGTTTTCCCTGATGTGATTCTTATGATCTGGACAAATGCACTGGATAAATGAGAAATTTAATGATACTGGAAACATTTCTCCCTTACTTTGTAATGCAACATAATTCAAGTAGATTCCCTTTACATTCATCATCTTTTCCCCCATGACTTGGGGTGTACTTGCTTGTTGTCACTTTTGTGGTTGAGGTATGGAGAATACCCCATGAAATGTGAAGCATCGCCATAAACTAAAGCAACCCTTCTGTCTCTGTACACGTATCGACTGAGCGGGAAGGAGGGAACTTGCTCCATGACACAGTCTGTAAAAGGAAGATCTGTGTTCTGCTTGACTTAAATAATAAAAATGCCATGAGTTTTCATGATTCACTGTTTTTTTGGAGTGGGGAGGGAGGCAGAGTTTGATCTTCCTCTTCTCACAGACAAGAGCAAGGCTGCACATCTTGCATGGTTGGCAGGTCTAGAAAAGGAGGGGTATTTGCTTGCTTTCTGACGTCTCAAAATAGGGCTACGTAAACAATTTTTGCCTTTATTCTATCTATGCTGGAATGCACTGATAACAAAGCTGGGAAAGAAAAAGAGCTTTTTTTTTTTTTTTTAGTTCTTCTAGAGTTGATGGAAATAGTTCGGTGACAGACCCATTTCTTGTTGGAGTTCTTGTAAGCCTGATTTTGTATCTGTGGCACATTCCTTCAAGTGTGCCATGTGAATTCTTCAACTCAGGAATGTCTCGAGTTCAGAGTATGTTACCTCTTTCTCCGTGACTTGACTTGTTTTAGAAAATGCAGAAAGATATCTTTGGTGATAGCTACTGACAGTACACATGACACCGTGGCCAGACCTAGCAAGGATGAAATCTGTTCAGGGCTGCTGAGGTCTGTTGGCTCAAAACATCGCCAGTGAAGTTGTGAGGGGCCCTCAGCACCTCAGTGGTGTTTAGTGCTGTGGATGGAGATCAGGCCCTAAGATAACAAGGTGATGAAAAGCACTTTCAGAAATACTGACACATAGACAGATAAAAGAAGATGCAGTAATAGTGTGTAGAAATAAATCCTTCTCATTCTGCTTTTGATCTTCTGAGTTTCTTAAACATAAGAATTTTAATATGAGTTTCTTAAGTCATCAATGAGCTTGTGTCCTGAATTTTTAACAGCCTTACAAAATGTTACTAAAAGAAATGGATTCATGCATTTATTTTAAAGACACTGGATTAGGCGCTATCTTTATTTACATTAAAATACTCCCCCACAATGTTTGCAATGTGGTACTGGCATGTGCAGCACTACCCAGAGAATGAAATTGGCTAGAAATTCCGTCATCTGCTTTTGTTACTGGAGAGGACGTAAATGCAAATGACTTAGAAGTTGGACTGGTGGGAGGAAGAAGTAGTAGATTATGGATTTTATTCCTCTTTTACTAATGCAAATCGCAGGCGCAGGTAATGACATTTCTGATTTTAATACAAGATTTTAAAGTAGACTGTGTCCCTTCAAAGAAACTATGAGCTCATAAATACTGTGAGATTAGAGGTACTGAGGCCTGATGTGGCAATGGCTCAGGGTTTATGGCATTCCTCAAGACATACAGGGTAAGACGTTCTGTGACCTGGCTTTTATGAAGATCAAAAGACTCAAAACTGCTGAGAATAAGATTTTCACATCATCCAGGGGGGAGACACCAAGCTGTCAAATAGGAGGAGGCTCTTTGAAGTGTGGAGATAAGGACCTTTCTAGCCTTCAGTCATGTATGAAAGCCATTTCCAGCCAGCAGGGGAACGTGTCATTTGGTCGGACTCACTGTGCCAGGGTAATTCATAGGAACAGACCAGCTGAGTTCAGGTAAACAGCTGACAGTATCTCAGCCAAATTATAAACAGGACCAAAAGTGAAAGTTTGAAAAGGGTTGAAAGGACTGGGAAAATTTAAAAATCAATATATTGAGGAAGGTAGGAATGATACTTCTGTGTCTTAGTATCTCCCTGTACTCCAGGACCAACCAGCCCAAGTCAAGCAAAGCACTTATTCTGGGGAGTTGGAATAACAAATATACTCCTACACATACTATCTCAACCTTGTATCTGAATGTGGAGGAGCAGGTGGGAATGCTCATAAAGATCTTCTGGATGGGAAAAGAGTGAGGAGAGATAGAGAATAGCCTTACACCTCTGCTTTCTGGCCAGGAAGCTGAGCCAGTGCAAGGACAGGAGGGAGGAAGCAATTCACTGCTGCTGTAGGCCAGGAGTAGTTTGCCACTGGTAGGAAATAGCTGTGGTAGAAGCATTTTGTGAAGAAGCTGCTTCTAAAGGCAAGGCAGCTAGCTGCACAGCACTGCTTGTCAGACTGTCCCAGAGCTGACCATCCAGCATGAACACTTACATGTTTGTTTATTCCCTTCTCAGATTCCCCAGGCTGGTCGGCATTGGCAGCTGGGTTATCATCGTGCCTTGAGAAAGCACTTCTGCACAGTATTTTTCATGTAAGCAAAAGCTGTTAGCACTGAAAATCTTCCCAAAAAAGGATCCTCCTGAGCTGGTAAGAATAATTTCTGGTCACATTTATAGAAGTTTGAATGACATCTACACAAGATAAATATCCTTTATGTTTTGTCATCTTTGTGCTGATGAGAACAGCTAAGCAAGACAGAACAAAGTTTCATGGCAGATACTGTCTGATACATGTGTTTCCTCTATAATAAGCCCAGTATCTTGGCTGACAACAAAATAGTATTTGTCCTTATCCAACATCTTGAAAGCTGAAGGTTAAAACAGAGTGGTAGGAGTCACATGGCCTTATAGTCCATGTCCAAGCATTGAATTCTCTCACAGCAACATATTTTTAAAAATCTTGTCCTAATTATCACAGTTTACATAGATACTCTCTAGGAACTATTGTACATAGAATTGCTCAGAAATACTTTGATAGTTTGGTTCCCATTGGAAAGTGTAATTTTGGCAAAACTGAAATCTTGGCAAAATCACAATGATTTGGCTCTTTTTTTGTCTTCAGAGGAATAGCAGGGGGGAGAACCTGACCCAGTTGAAGCCACAGGTTTTACTTAGGTGTTCTTTATCTTTCCAGATGACTTTTTTGCTTATTGCTTCTTTTCTAGTAGTGTTTGGGTGTGTATAAGACATTTCCAACATATTTCAGTGGGTCCAAAACAAAATTGTGGATGGAATATTGGGATTATGGGGGTTCTTTTCCAAAACAAAACATAAGTAATTAATGAAAGCACTAAATTATGTACCAAATGGAACTTCCGTTCTTTTTCTCTTCCCAACAGTGCTGTTAAACACACAGGCTGAGCCATGCATGGATTACAAATATTCTGGTAGTATTGCAGAAGCTCTCTGTTTCTCTCAGCAAGATTTTCTTTTTCTTTACTCCTGACTATTCAGGTTTCCTTTGTCATCCTTCTTAAAGCAACAATTTCCCAAATACCAGAGCAGAGCATGCTATGTTGTCAACTTTCCATTCTCCAACATAATGAATAGGATACTGCGTTAACGGGCCCACAGGTCTGATTCAGCAAGGAAATTACTGTGTCCCTGTACCCTTTTAATTGTAGGTTTTAAAACCAAAGCATGGAGACGCACATAAATTATTACATTGTCATTTAATCTGGAGTCAGTCCAGTGTGAACCCTGAACGCCTGGAGCTGGTCCAGCTGAGTGGCAGGAACAAGGCTGAGAGTCCTAGTAAACACCACATGATTTCTGGTATTTGCAGGGCATCTGTTTTGCCTGCCCTTGCAGTACCTTTGTCTGGTCTGGAGAAGATCCTGGGTGACTGGTGATTTTATTATGGCCTGGCACATTTGAGGGTAAGCCATTCGGCTTGTCAGCATGCTCCCAGAAGAAAAGCTTCAGTGAAAAAACCTTGCTCTGGGCTTTGAAATCTGAACTGCAGCCAGTTCCAGCTGAGGGATGTGACGATCGCCTTTTGCTGTGAAGTTGCCATCTGAACAATGACACTGTTGTGTGGTTCGAAAAGACAACAAGCAGTGAAAAGGATAAGTGTCTGTCATATGTGTGACTGGGTAGATATCAGTAAAGAAAGCAATCCAGGCCCTCGGCCTTTCCTTAAATGGTGCACCTTAAAATCCATGTTTAGAGTTGTTTCGAGGGGACACATATGCATCTCAAGTTTTCTTTTTTTACAAGATCTGTTTTGCTAGACCATCTGGTCATGCTTCTGCTCCTTTGAAAGCTATGCCTTATTAAATAGTCTTGGGAATTCAAGAAGGAAAGTCACAGGAGGGGAACAGGGAGGGGGATTTCTAAGAGATATGCTTTTCCTTAATAAAATAGTAGTCTAAGAGGAGATCACAGCTTGTAACAACCAGTGAGATTCTGCTGCTAATACTCACTGCAAAGCTCTTCTTCTCAGGGCTGTGCTTCACACCCAGAATCCAGCTGCGTTGTGCATATGCTGCACAGCTCTCTTAAAGTCAAACAGGCCGTGGCATGGGGGTGAGTATAATTCTATATTCATCCAGATTACAGCATCTCATCTTTTGTTCTCAATTTGCTGGGACAAACAGCTCCTCTTTTATTATTTATTATTTGCCACTCCAATAAGATCTCAGATGAAATCATTGCACTAGGTCTTAGCTAGTTAGTTCTGTGAAATCCTTGAATAAACAAGACAGTGAATGGTGAGAGGAGGAGGAGGAGAGAGAGAGAGAGACTTGTAGCTGCTCTGTCTCTTTTACATGGGGAGCTGAGGTCTGGAAATGGAACAATTAGCCCTGAGTCTAAAAAAGAGGCGGTGGCAGAATCAAGACAGCAACTCAGCTCTTCTTCCATCAAGACAGAAACACCCTTTTTTGCCATTATTTTCTGTGACAGATGAAATACATAGCCTGGAGGTTGGCTGAGAAATGGTTGTTTTAAAGATCAACGGTGTTTATGAAAGAAGTCCTGCTGTCCTTGGTTTTGCTCCTGCATAGTTTTATTGCAGGCTGAGGACTTCTGTTTTCCCACCCAGGAACTTCAGGGCACCTCAGGCATCTTGAATTTACAGAGTTTTTTGCTGGACTCTTCATGCAGGTCCATCCACAGATACTGCTCCAACAAGCTTAAATCATGGGGGAGTGTTTGAAGCATTGAAATCTCATGAGGACAGAACTATCAGCTGGACAAAGAGGGCATATCCAGGGATGCCAAAGACAGGTAAAGCTCCAACAGAATTAGTTATCCAAACCTTCACTTACAGATTTAGAGTAACTCTGGCTTTTGGGCTCCCCACCTGAGATGCATTAGGGCTAATATTTAGGTTTCCCATGGGAGCTGGGCATCTAAGGCATTTTTTTTTTGGTCCGGATGTTGTGAAACTTGTGGCCTCATAGTAGATCCTGCATTGTCATCTTACCCTGTGAAAAGCAAGTTGACTAACAGACTTCAGGAATTTACCATGTGCTTTGTTCTAGCGTAAAATATGATCATGCCCAAGCCAGGGACATAAAACATGATGGTCCTTTGAGTTTATCTGAGTAACAGGCCTTACATGGAATGTGAGAAATTCCACAGTTACATTGGTGTTCTCATAAGAAATAGAAATCCTTTAAATCTGGGGACAGGGAAGTATAATTAGTTGGGCTGGGTTGCATTAGCGCTAGGTTAAACCAAAACTACAGCAAGGAGTTGCTTACATTTCCCTGTGGGTGCAGATTTTGGATGAAGTGAACCAGCACTTTGCTTGAGGTGACAGCCTGGTATAACCCATTGGTGACCAGCAGGAAGAAACAGAACAAAAGTAGTCATTCATATTTTCCCAAAAGAATAAGAAAACATTCAGATAAACAAACACGTAACCCCAGACACGAAGACACCAGCTTCTCTTCTTCACTCTGCTGTCCATTTATTGTCTGGATGCAGCAAGCCTCTTTACTAATCCTATCTGTTATGGGCTACAGAGATTTTCATTTGTCCAACGCTGTGGTGTTGTAATAAGCAATACAACTGCTATTTGCTATTTACTAGTAAAGAGTGCAGTGAAAGAACTAGTGTTGCAAGATGAAGCATCCCTGTCAAGGCTACACCTCATTCCAAGAGGCTGTCCATACCCATTTCCCATGGGTTAGGAGTATGCTATTGCAATTCTTCATGCGATCTTTCTTACACAAGCTACAAACCTTGTAACATCTTTCATTCCCGTTGTCCAGACTAAGAGCAGATGTTGGGAGAGGATCCAGGCCTGTGTATTACACTTAGAAGAGGCCATATGTATAAATCCCCCTTCTTTCTACAGCTGTAACGTACAGTGTATGCACCTTATTATCAGAGAGATCCAGAGTACAGGGCAAAGTATGGGGCAACCAGAATAATGCAGGGTCTTGGGAGATTTCTCACTGTTGAGAAAAGCAGAAAGAATTTTATGTGGAAAGCCAGACTCAGGAGAAGAAGGACAAGGGTGAGGAAGGAGGAACCACTTCAAGTTTAAAAATGTCTGAAGGGAATAGGGAAGTGAGAGGTTTTAAGGCTATATGAGCTAGTGTCATATGCAAGGATAAGAGAGCCTTGATTTAGGCTAGAGATGAGCCAGCAGGCAAGGAATTTGCTCCAGACAGAGTCCTTTGCATGCTACTATAGCTAACAATCATGTCAATAGGGTTTAAAAGGTGCTTCAGAGGAATTGGGAAGCAAAGACAAATAAGGTGGGTGGCTGAGGGAGGAATGGAAAGTCCAGTGGTTACTGAGTGAGGCTTGAGTGTGATGAAAATCCTGGCTGTGCTCCAGTACAAGATTTCCTATCACATTAATTATATTGCAACAGGCTCCAGAGCTTTCTGTGATACAGACTTTGTATATCAAAAACGCTGCACAGACGGCAGTGGTGGAGGTAATAAGATAAGTTTGCTGTGTCGTCTCCAGGCCTTCCACTAGGATGCCTTCAAAGATGAAGCCCGAGACTCCTTGGTGCTGTTCCCTTTTTGCACGTGGGCAAAAAGCAAATGATTTACAGGGAACGAGGAATAATCAGCTCTTGGAAATGTCATGTTTCTCTCAAAAATTAACTCCATCCCCTTTCCTTTTGTTAAAATACATATGCCTTTGGATAGCGTTTTCGTGACACTAAAAGGTGTTATATGAAAAGTGTTTCTTGCTTTGAAAATAATTACCTAAACCTAGAGGAAGATACTGGGAATACTGTGGTACTGTCTCTGTTTGCTGTGGACAGAACTCTTGCCAGGTATCTCATGAAATTTTATCAGTTCAAACCAGTAGGAGTGACAGCTGCCACTAGTGATCAGGGTTTACTACCACCTGGGACCCCAAAACTGAAGAGAATAGATGGCAGCATCCATCAGATTTAATCCTTAGCCCTGATTTGTGTTAAACCACAAGTACCTCCTGTGTTCATTTCTTCTTCTGTCCTAGCCAAAAGGATTGGCTTGAAATTCCTTCCAGGGACTGTCACCAGTTGTCTCCTGTATTCTTGTGGACCTTGTTTTCCTTGTTGGGCAGTGATATCAGCTGGTCTGAGGGACTCTTTTACAATGGATAGCTTGTTCTCTTCAGTCCTCCTCCTAGCCATGGGGAAGGGACTGAGGTGAAGACTCTCTTTCCCCTCCAACAGAGAAGTGTTTCCTCTCCAGCTGGGTGTACTGAATGGCAAATACCCTTACAACCATGGAAGGATAGAAAATTGGCATGAAAAAAGTGTCTGGGGAAGAGAAGTAGCAGCAGATCTAATACCATCCTGAACAGCAGTGAAACAACAGCAGAAGCCAGAATATAATGACAAAAAAAAAAAAAAAAGCAAAGAGGGAGAAGCTGCACCAGCATGGTCTTGTAGTGGAGGAGAGTCTGATGCTGTGTTTTGCAGTCCTGACTGTGCCATGGTGGCCTTCTGTCACCTGGATAAGAGGTGGATGAGGTAGAGTGTCTCCAAAGAAAGCCTAAGGAACTTTGCTGGTTTTCTGTGATGGGGGAAGATGCAAGTGTAATAGCCACCATTCTCGGGAGAAGTAGGTAATGCAATGTGTGTAAGCCAGGCTTGCCTTAGACCTGGGATGTGGAGACTGTAAGGCCTGTTTTTTACTGAGACAATTGGGTTTGGTTTTACTGAGACAACTGAGGTTGGGTTTTAAGCCACCTCTGTCACTACAGCGTGGAGGTGTAAGTTGAGGAGGACAGAAAACCACTGTTCATTGCCACCACACCACTGTTGTTCTCCTTTGTGCTAGAGGTGAAGACTAAAGCTTTGTGCTGGCCAAGGAGCTCCCTAAATCAGGAAATACACTTTGGAGGCTGATTCCAGATACTTTTTTTCTAACCACAAGTGTATCAAAGAGATGAGAACTGGGTCCATTCTGGAGTAACCACCTGCCCCTCCCGGCCTTGTAACAAACTGGCTGTAAAGATGTGGAGCATCCTCTACTTCTGCCTCCCTCAGTATGGCCAAAGCAGAGATAAGCCGTCTTGTCCCTCGCCCCACCCCCACCCCCGCCCCAAAAGTGCATTATGGGATTCTCTTTTCTGCCTCTCTCTCCTCTCTCTAGAGCTGTGTGTTTGAAATGATATCTATTTCTCTTTGTGACAGCACACCGTGACTGCTGCCTTGACATTCTCCCAAGCTGACATCCCGACCGGTATGACACTGATGCCTTTGGGCAGAAATCAGAGCCGGTTTGCTACATGCCTCTGTGTAGCCACGATGCCTGTAGCGCCTCTGAGAGCCCCCAGTGCCCTGTTGGGGAAATGGAGCGAGCACGTGGGCCCCAAATGAACTCCAGGAAGAGAGCAGGCATTATCTACAGTGACCCAGCTACCCATTTTCAGTTTTAAGTGTTCGCATTAACATGGTTTTTTCCTTCTTTTTTTTTCTTTTCTCTCCCTTCTTCCCTTGCCTGTGAGAGGATTGGTTTCCCGTTTCTCCCCCCGTTGCAGAGTCCTTGGGGAGCTGGGCTTTCGTGAGCTGGAAAAGGAGCGCACAAGCATCTGATCAGTCCTTATTAGTGTTGAGAAGGATCTAATAGTTCCTGGCTTCTGGGACCATTACCTGTCATTTAGTTTTATTAAGTCAGTGATGAGAAAGTTTAAAATTAAAGGCTTTGTAAATTGGATTCCAGTTTGAAAGGGAGGCACCTACCAGGAAGTTAGTGCCAAAGCTTGCAGATGGGCCATGGGGAGCAATACCAGACTTGAGCATTTATCTTCAGCTCCTTTGACAAGGACCCTGTACCAAGGTGTGGAGGGGAGGCAGTTTGTGGCAAAGCCTCAGGGTATTCAGAAGTCTTCAGCTATGTGAACCATATAATCCTTCCTTTGCCGGGCTACTCACGTTCAGACCTCCAGCTACTGTTCAAGAGGAAGGGTGGTCTTCTGGTTGAGTCATTACCCAGTGCTGTGAGTTCTGATTCAGCTGAAGTGATACCAGGCGAGTCATTTCACCTCCTCATGGTTAGTTTCACGATTTATAAGGAGGAGGAGCTACTGTTAGTACTGATTGGAGTTTTTTCTTACCTGTTGCTTGTTCTGGGCAGTTTTACTCTTTGGGACAGGTACTGTCCTTGACTCTTGTGCTTAGAACAAAACCTCCAATTCCTTTGAGTATTCAAGGCAAAAATAAAGACTTTTGTTAATTCCATAACAGAAAGCAAGCAAAATGGATGAGCCACCTAATTAAGAGAATCATCTCATTCTTAAGGGTTGTAACACTGTAGTTTCCTCTGGTTTCGAGATTTTGAATTAGCCATCTGAATGCACTTGCAAATGAAATACCCAGATTGCAATAAAGCGATCCAGCTAACTAATTATGGTGTGACAAGGGAAGCTTAGGGGCCAATCACAACAAAGAGCTGCTGTCACTTCTGTTTTCTCAGTTGAATAAGAGTCATTGCTCTGATGAGAAGCAGCATGAACTGGTGGTTCTGAGTACAGTCTGAGAATCAGAATTCTTCGTTCTTGTGTCTCAATTTGTCTTTGACTTGAATGGCATGGGAGAAGTCACCCGAGGTCAGAATTTTAAGGTTGACTCCTGCCCATCTTTGCATCATTAAATACAGAAATTGTATTTACACAGCTTTACATTAAGATTTAATGTTCACGCTTTGTCTCTGGAAGGCAAGGTACAGCACTCCACCAAAGCACAGGGCTTATCCATTTAATAATAGATCGCAAAATTGTTTGTCTCCTGAAGGCAGAATGTACAGATTCCCTTTAAAGTAATGGTTTCTTGGAAAAGTTTACCTCAGGCAGATCCTTCTCACATCCTTGGCATTTTTCATCTCCCAGTGCTTTGCCATTTCTATCTGGGATTAACAGAGGCAAGATTTGTGAACCTTTTAGGCTGGAGGGGATGCCCTGTGACCATCCACTCTAGCACCCATATAGCCAAGCTTCAGATGTGAATCCTCACTTGAAGGAAGGTTCACCTCTCTTGAAAGAACCAGGATGAGTGCAAAGTCTCACACCATACAAACTGACAGTGAAGGATGGGTCTTTCACCTTCTTTCCTCAGAGAGCTTTCAAACCACCCGGGCTGAAGGTGGGATAATACACCCAGAGGAGACCGAGACACAGAGGGACAGATAAGGAGAGGCAACACTCATGCAAAGAGTAGGTGCTGTGGGCAACTTTGGATCCAGAATTCGTGCAAAGTGAGACTAAGCATGTGTTAACTCCAAGCCATTCTTCCTGTCTCTCCATAGGCATAGCAGTTCCTTGACTTCAAATATTTACCGTGTTCCCTTGAAGAAGGAGTGACACCTCTCCCAAGTTTCTCTACTAGCATCACGAGAGAACTGATCTGTGAGCTATTCAGTGGTTACTTACATCACTCTTGTGTTTCCAGCCATGTGACTTGACCGCAAGGCTTTCAGAAGGTAATCTGGGGAGATTTTATCAAATGCAAAATGTTCCTAGACATTACTGGAGCCATGATGTAATGAACCAAGGTTTTGTTCTTTAAATTCCACTTTGCTGAAAAACCACAGGCCCCAAAAAATTGTTCCAGAGGAGCTGAGGAGTTTTAAGAAGGAGGCTGAGATGTTGGGCTGGGCTGAGCCATTGTGTGCTGCAGTGCTAGGAGAGAGGGTTTCTAGCTAAGTCCTGTGTCTCTGGCTTGGTAAGGTCTGGACTGAACCTCTGATATGGACAAGAGCCTCTTCGCAGCAGCCGCTCCCTTGTTTCTGCTGCTGTGATGGAAGGTGCTGCCAAAGGAAAAGGCAGCACGACCAGGCCTGCATTGTACCTCGCTGCTCCAAGTTTGTTACATGTTTACATCTTTGGTATTTGTTGTAATTGTGACTGTTCTCATTTTTGTGAAGCACAATTCCAGCCCAAAGTCTTGCCTCAGCAAAACCAAAACTGTGGTCCCCCTCATGTAACACTGCTTTCTTAGTATCATCTGTGCCAGAGCTGAGAACCTAGTTTGCAGTATCTCAGCACTTTAAAACCCTTTTTTTACAGAGACAATGATTCCTGAGTCACATGTCTGTGAAAGTTCTCCTGGCATATTTATATCTGCCAGACCAGGATGAGACTGTCCATGCTTTGATGCTTTGGATTTCAGTACCTGTTGAAATCCCCTGAACAAATGGTGCTATTAATTACAAGGCCTGGCTTTGATGAATGATGCATAGGGGACGACATTTCATTTTGTCTAGGGGGAGGTAAGTGGGATGGGGCATTTCTGAGTGTTCAGTGATGCAGGAGAGGTCCTGGGTGTTGCCTGATCAAGGGGAAGTTGCTTCCTTTCTCTAGAGTGCTGTAAAGTCAGTGTCAAGTCACTGTGGCATCTGGGTTATGTCACCTTCTGATGGGGCTACCTCTTTATATGTCAGATTTGCTCAAACAGAAACCAATTCAGCCCTTCATCTAAAAAGCTTTTAGAATTACTCTAAGGGTTATAGATAGCTGTCCTAAATGGCTTCTGCCTGCCTGAGGGACTGCCCCATCCCCAGGCCATTTTAACACCAAAGCAGTGAGTTTGGGATTCAGATTTGTACTCAGATACACGAGATGGAGGAAAGCCATGGGGTGTTCACAGGGAAGGCCCCAGGATGTTACCACTGTTTCTATCCCCACGTCATTTGAAACTCCCAAACTGGTGAGCAGGAGTCTTACAGAAACTGTTTATATGACAAGGTTATAAGAAAGGTTTAGCCCTGAAGTGGTGAAAAAAAATCTTTTTTCCAAAGATTTGATTTAGTAGTTAGTTAATTTCTTATTTTTGTGTGTCGTTACATTTTGGTGCTGGGAGATCATGTTTGTGCCAAAAATCTGAATTAATTTTAGGGGCACCTAAAAGTTTTGTTCTGTGCAGACAACTCTACTTGTCATTTCAGTCTAATTATTCTCAGCCAGCTGAGAACGTCTCTAGCTGGTTTTCACAAAGGAGCTTCCAGACAGTGTAACGCAGTGTTAGAACGCTTTTCTACTGGGACAAGATGACTGCTCTTGGTAGCAGGACTACTAGATAGTAGGTTGGTGAGATATCAGCTGATGTGACTGGTAGGAAACAAGACCATTCAAAAGGAAGAGGAGAAGTAGGAAAGTCAGAAGACAGTGCCATTAAAACTGAGGATAATGGGAAGAGAGTACTTGCTCCTTTTAAAGCACCGAAAACGACAAGGAACAAATTGGAGTGTGTGATGTTCTTTTGTGGCCAAGAGAAGTCTTAGCAAAGACAGAAGGAGTGATTTCTTTTAACTGAGTTTAGGTGTTTACACTGTCATCCATACTTCAGTTTAGTGATTCACTTCAGGGTAATCTGAATCACACCCTGGAAATTTCTATTTCCTATTATTAACTGCAAAGGTTTCCCAATGGTACTGGCTCAGGTGAGGAAATCTATACTGCATCCACCTACCTTTGTCAGAATTAGACCCAGGGTATCAGGGACAGAGAGTATGTGTCAGGATCTGAGTGAAGGAGACCTCACTGCAGGAACAGGGTACATGCTTGTTCAATAGATATGGAGGTATCAGGAAGAGGTAAGTTTGGGAAGTCATGTAGATCTCTGTTGGAGCAGCAAAGTTACATCTGTGGAAGTAGAATTCAAGAGTGAAGGTCAAGTGAACAGGGAATGTGCAGAGAACGGAACTGGGATGCAGAAAGGGGTTTCATGTTTATTTAGTTTAAAACAAGCATATGATTACTCAAAACTAGAAGTTGTTAAATCACCCTAGAATAAACCAGTGGTGATGGCATGTGGCTGTGAGATGGGAAACCAGAGCTCAGGTCTGTACCTTACTCACGTCACGGGCTAGAACCAGAGCCTTCCACGCTGGGTCTGAGTGTACTAGTTCAGGTACAGTGGATGGCTGGGATGCACTTTTGTAGCTTGTCTTCCTGGATGCATTCAGTTTTGTATACATGATTAAATACTTGCAAGTAGTGTGAAACTCTGGGTACCCCACGTTACACACAGTAATCCTAAAAGCAAGATGTGGAGTGGAGTGGCAGAAGAGATTCCATGCAGGACCTGAGAACATATTCTTTTTGAAACTCTCAGATTCTTTCTGTGGTAAATTTCAGTTTAATTTAATTGACCTTTCCCAATGAAATTGCACTGAAAAATCTCCTGAACAGCTCTCGTGAGGGGGCTTTGGAGTCAGGAGGACCAGAAGAACCCTCTAGGTAGTGAGTTTTAAACAAATGAAAGAAAGTAAGTTATGACACGAGTGGCTAAATAGATTGCAGAAGTCATTGCCAAGGAATACAGTGGCCAAAGGCACAAAAATGATCAAAGAACATTTAGATGTGTAAATGGAGAGTGGCTCCACTGATGGCTGTGCTAGCCGCTTGATGTGGGAAGCCTTTAAGCAGATTACTAAAATGATAGCCAGGTATAACAGGGAAAAGTCAGTCATAGGAGGACATGGGGTTTATATTCTACCTTAAGCAGGCTGCCCATGCCTTCTGGTAGAGATCAGGTAC
>JAVJGJ010000001.1:91115822-91151538 GCA_035590215.1 Microhierax caerulescens | reverse complement strand
GTAGAGATCAGGTACTGAGCTAGGTTGGGTTTTGGTCTGAGACAGCATGGCATTTCTTATTCTTGTTCTAAGTACTTATGCATTGTCTTGCCCTTGTGACAGTACGGGAAGAATACAGTGGGTTTTGGTCAGTGTAGTGTGTATGCCTGCTTTTGTGTGCTGTCTGCATACACTGGCATGTAGGATATGCCTGTGATGCATCCGCATGTTAGTGGTTACACACCATTTCTACATACATGTAAGATTAAGAGTATATTGCCCTTGTGCCTTGTTTTTCACAGGGTGTGCGGTGGCCCAAACCAGGCAGTCTTGCTTTTGTTAGTGCTTCCCAGATTCCAGAAATGCAGAGCAGGGCATAAGCTCCAGGAATGCGTTTTCCAAATAGACTATGAAGCTTAGAATTAAACACAAGTGTGAATCTTCTTCCAGCTCCTTCTGTTATTTGGGCATGCTCATGCCACGTGTCAATACAGACTGTTGAGACATCTGGAATGAGTTCATGTGAGTCCGTGGGTTTGGGGTCATGGTGCGTGGGAAATCCCTCAGTACTCTGCTCATTTCACTGACAGCTCATGCCTCTGCATGACAAAATAGAGACAGACCCTTTGCAAAGCGTAATGGAGGAGGATATTCTGATTGTGATCCAAAATTGTTCTCACAATAACATCATCTGACTAGTTTAGCCCTCCAGATGGGACAGGCTCTTCTATCTAGCACAGGGATATGATGTGTAAACATCTAGAAACCATTATTTTGTTAGTTCAAGGCAAAACCTGCTCCCATCCTCCTCAGTTTTACCTGTGTTTTATTCCAGTGATCCAGTTTCTGCATGGCGTTAACCATCGCCACACTTGAGTCTTCCCAGCTGAGGATCTATTTCATACCCTTCAGCTGAAAGACATCTGCCTTAGGTGAGTACACACCTGCCGTCTCAGGCTGAGCAGGGCATTTAACCGTATTCTTGGCTGAAACTGGGCTTAAGAGTCAGTGAAACTTGGCACTGAGGGGGCACATGCAGTGCCCTGTGAAAAACGTGTAAAAAGGAGGTAAGGTATAAATTCGAAGCCAGTGTTTGCTACATTTTTATGTGGTTATAGGGCAGCTGTCTGACCTCCTCACCTAATTTGCAAATAATCTTGTCGGGACAAATTAGTCCATGCTGAGCCTGTGCTGTTGAGACTAGATGGTTATCAGGACCAGCACAATGGGATTTTAAGGTAGTTCTGGTATCTCTGCAGTACAGTAGAGTCACAATGGTAATAGCTGCAGTGCAGAGAGGTGGTTTTGTGTTAAACAAAATATACACAGAAAACCTCATCTACACAGGTCTTCCTATCTGGTTTCTTTCAGGCCATTTTTGCTACAGGGGTGAGTGTTGAAAATGAAGATTTAAACTACATTTGAAACTGCAGCTCTGAACACTGTGAATTGCTTAATTCATCTTAATAGAGGTGTTCACTTTGAACCCGAAAAGCTTTTAGTTGAGATTTAGCCTGTGGTTTGATATTACAAATTGCTTGGTGGTAACATTGGTTTAAGACATTGTTGTCTCCCAGCCTCTTGTTCTTGCTTCTATGCTGGCACAACTACTCCTGTGGTTGGGAACCAGATGGGAGGAGCCATCCAACTTGGCAAAAAAAAAAAAAAAAAGGTTTAGTGTGTTTGTTTATTTAAAGCAGGAAAATTTCCTCCATCTGGTTCAGTGCCTGGTCACACAGAGTTTTCCTGGCACAAATGAGTGGAAAGAGCATTTTGGCATGGAATGGAAATGAGCAACAGAGGGTGAAAGGTGAGCAGCAATTACTGATTCTGGTAATGCCACAGTGTACTTTTTAATATCAGACCATGATCAGAACTGATCTTGACATGTGAGAAATGCTCAGATACCTTTAAAATTGTTGGTCTTAACCTTTGCTTTTAGGTGTCTTGGCAGACGCTTCCAATTTGTGTCCTTATCTCACAGTCTCAAGCCATCTTCAAAGCTTTTCCAGCTTCTTGTGTTTTCCAAGTTCAAAACCCTGCAGCCCACTGGTATTGAAAATGTGTGAATGAACAAAATAATTGGAGTTGAATGACAGTGTAAATATCAGCTGTCACTTCGAGGGGTGTTTCCTTCATTTCCATAATGAGTTCATTGAGAAAGAACCTGGTTTAATATAAATGAAAGCAGGGTTTCCACGGTCACTTTCTCAAATTTAGAAGATCTTGTCATTTAAATCCAGTTTGCCATGGAACATAAAGATCATTTGCTATATACCACATCAAACCATCTGAGTTCAGAGGTACCATGAAAATTATGGTGAGGTGCCTGGAAAAACAAAAGCCGAAATCTATAAAAAGAACAGACTTTCAAGGCACTAGAAAGTGGGAAATTAAATCCCATTGAAAGTTTGCCACCGCACTCCCAGAAATGGAGTTGTCTGATAAACAAATTCCCTGCAAACATTAAAAAAACAAGCAAACCCAGAACAGTGGAATACCCAGATGATTTGGTTATGAAATGTTTGCTTTGTTTAATGAATTATGATGAGTTTGATGAAATTTCCATTTGCAAATTTAAGCTGTACTTGACAGCAGAAAAATTGTACCTCCAAAGCCTGTGAAAAAATGTCTGTCTGCCTTCTGTCTGTCTGTCTGTCCATCCACAGAACAATATTCAAATAGTTTCCGAACAGTGTCTGGCGTACATGCTGAAAGTGAAACTTCACAAAGTCTCTTTGGCTATAAATAGCTGTATATCCAAATATTATAGTGCACTGACACAGCTTGAAATCTCAGATCTGTCCATTGATTAACATATCTCATTAATGGAACTGCTGGGCCCTGAAGTGTGGAGTTTGCTGCCGAGTTCACTGGGAAACTCATGCTAGCAGCCTGTGCCTTTGTGTGACGAGCTGGGAACCCCTCTCTCCTCTCCATCCTTTTACTGCACTGCCCAATACTGTGAAAAAGAAAGAGAGGGAGAGGGGAATTTAGCTTTGATTTCTTTGCAGCGACATGCAGACAGAAGCAGCTCAAGGGAATCCTGCACAGCAGAGGTTAATGTGACCCACATATAATTGTGTGAAAAGATGCCACTCTGCGCCTTTGTCAAAGAGGCTTCTTGTTACAACCCAAGCTATCTAGTCCCCGGCCCCTTCAGCAAAGCACAGTTTTCTTGCATTAAATCACCACTGCCCTCTTGCCAGCTGCTTAGAGTTTGCACATTATACAGAGGAGATATGTAATATGTATTTATATAATTTTAAAATGTGACAGATTGTCTTGTAACATATGTAGTATTGCCTTGAAATGAACTACATGCCTGTGATGGCCGAGCCAGCAGACCTAGTGTGTGTGTGTGCGCGTGTGGTTTGTGTTTTCTTCCTTCTGTTGGAAATCTGAGAGGCTGGGACACTCGAGCTTTTCATGTTGCTTCTCTCTGAAATATTCATGACGAGTTGATGACCTTGATTCTTTGATACCTGCCATTTATTTATGTGCCACTGACGATAACTGCTGCTAAGTACATATGTCAGTGACATGGTTGAGTGAGTTGGATGATAAGAAGAGGGAGGGCATCTGAGGGATGTGTGCGCTGGAATAAGATTACTTTATAAACTCTGAGGGCATTTTAGGATACTGCCATGCCATCTTATTCACCCCACTTTGTTTTTATGACTAAAGCCTGTTTTCTTTGCTTCTTCTCTAGCTTTTTCTTCCAACTTCGAAATCTGCTAGTTCATTGCTGCTTTTCCTAAAGGTGACCATTGGCTCATTATCAAGTGAAATGCTAATGAATTAGTCAGTTACACTTACATTTTACAAAACCAGATGCAAGTCTGGGGAGACCCAAGGAATTTTTTCAAGTGAGAAATAGATCCTCATTGAAACGTACTCCAGGGAGTTGGTTAGATGATCAGGGGCATTTTGGTGCTCTGTAAAGGCAAGGAAAGATGAGGCTAGGGCAAAAGAAGATAAAAAGAAGAGTAGGTGAGCACCAGTATCACATACAACCTTGTAAACGTGAAACTTAAGCAGGCAAATCTCATTGCTTTTGAGTGATACCATTCTTTGAAAGGATTGTAACCTGCAAGGCACCAGGCATAAGGTTCTGAGGGTGGGGGTAAATACATTAACAGGAATGGTAACAGCAGTGATGAAATAATGAAATATGTGGGGAAAGAGTTCCTGAGTGAAAATTAAATGAAGTCCTACATGAACCAGTCTTCAGTCTGGTTGGCAAAGTGTAAAGGCATAGGGAATTAAAGAGGCATTGCTGGATCAAGGAGTCAATGTGGTTCATTTTGGCTGCAAGTTATTCCACAGGCTTTCGGCAACATAACTAGTGTCAGGACCTGGATTCATCCTACTTAAGTTGTTCAACTGAAGGAATTGAGTAGGAGCCTTGTTGATCTGGGCTGACTTACTTGCTGTAGGTGCTTTCCGTAGTGGTGACCTGGGGAGTGAAGGGTGGTGCTTTCCTGACCCAGATAGCCTAGTTCAAGCTGGACTTTGGATGGGAATTTGAAAGGTCAGATGGAGATAGTTGGTTCACTTCTGTTGGATGCTGAAGAAGGGACTCTGACAGGACGATGTATTGACAGAGTTTGCCTTCACCTAAACTGTGAGGTGAGGGAAGCCAGAGCAAGGGAGATGACGGAGCAGAACATCTCCTGTGGATTCTCTTCTCACTGTATTTCATATAGAAACTTGCAGCACTGTCTCTTTTTTGGGCTATCATTTTTCCCTTTCAGAAGTCACAGTAAGCGCACATCTATATGGCAGTGTACAATCCTCTGAAGATAACTTTCCTTCTCTGTAAGAAAATACAGGGAAAAGAAAGAAGACACAAGGGTAGAATGAAAACTAAAAAGGCCTAAGAGGCTTCTGCATATGCTTCTTGAGCTGCAGCCATTCTAGAGGGGCAGGAGATAAGGTGGCTTAGGGAATGCAGCTGAGTCCAGAGAAGCATTTATTTAAGATTGATATCAAACCTTGGAATTGTGAGTGGGAGGTTTTTTGGGGAAGGAACAGGATGTTGCCAGGAGGGAGAGAGGCTGGCTGGGATGATTTATTATAAGAGGTCAGTGGCAGGAAGTCACTGGAGATATGCGATGGTCTAAAATGCAGGCCAAGGAGCTCGGGTGAGGACACTGTTTTATGCTCTGAGATTCTACCTCCTCAAAATAGGACCAACACAGTGACTGGGTGGTCTAATTGAGGGTCATCCTTGGTGGTCCTGCATACGTGTGTTCTGGTCAGCTTTCTTGTCCACGTGTGTGTGTCTGTGCACAATGACCCATCCTACTCTAGGGTCTGTTATGCAGGCTTGTACCATTAAAAAGAAATTCACTGCACTTGGAAGAGAGATGATAGGCCTTTCTTAGAGCAAGGAGTCATTTGATGCTTACACAGATAATTGTGCACATGGGGGCATGAAGTAGTCATATTTATCATTAGGCTCACCTCCCCCCAGTAGGAAAATTCCCTGACACATGAAATGAAAAAAATGGCAAGAGACGAAAAGTCACGGCTGGGAATGACCTTTCGGGCCATAAACAGAATTGGAAAGTTCAGCGGGATGTAAAGCTTTAACTAGTTGTCAATCTGAAATCTGCAGCCCCACGTCAATGTAATGGCCCATTTATCTCAAACGGGACTACTGCAGGCATCAGTGCTTTTTGACAGTGATGACTATAAATAAATTATTGATTATTAGGCACAGCCACCTTCTGTCTGGCATACTTCTGAGTGTCATTTATGTGTATTTTGCTGTCCTGTCTTCTGACACAGTCAAACTTGGAATCCTCTTGTGTCAGGAACAATTGTCCTTCCTGAGAAAACAGACGTCACAGAGGACACTCAAGTCAAAGAGACAGAAGTGTGGAAGAAGGGATTTGGCTCCCTGGGAAATGCAGCATGGCTGAGAAGGCAGCAGTGCTTTGGAGCGAATGGGAGGATGCCCTTTGACTTCAGATGACCTTAAGTGACTTGCCGAAGGTCACAAAGAAAATATAGTGCTTGGGTAAAGGGACTAGGTTCTTATCTTCCTCGTAGGGGTGAATATCTTGACAATTCTCTGGTATCCCTGTTCAGCATCCCATTATTGCAAACTTGGCTGTGTTGTGGGTTTTTTCAGTGCATTCAAACCCTGCTGCTGTGCTTTTTGTTTCTTTCTGCAGCTATTCAGCTATTTCTGCAGGCTGTCCCTGCTGATAAAAGCTCAGATTAGATCTACACAAGGGGGTAACATCTGAGCTTTTAACGCTGTCCTTTTATCTAATGTCCTCCAGCTCGTGGTCCTGTTGTCCCTGCACAGCTTGGTATGTGGTGATGTTCACTCTCCTGCTTACACTCAGTGAATGATTTATCATGTGTTATCAGTAGGACTCTGTACAGTGTCCAGGGACAATGTTTTCTTCCATCTGGTTCCAAGCTGGTGGAACACCCTTCCATATGGTTTTCACATGTGGTTCTCCTAGTGCCTCCTTTCTATTTTTTCCCTCTGGATTCATCATTATGCAGTTTGTCTAACAAGTATACTTTGTTTCACTTTATAAATTAATCACATACGCGAATTAAAACTTCAGCAAATGTGGATATTTCTTAAAAAACAGAGGAAACCTTCACAGCTGGGTGAATCAATATACTAGATGAAATATCCCATCCCAGAACATACTGGAAATTAACTGCTGCAGTGTTTCATGCCCCTCTTCAGTCAGATATTAGCCTATGACTTGTTCTGGAAGAATCTTATGATTTGTGGGACTTTTAGTTCTGTATTATGAAGGTGCTGGTTGCAGTTATAGGTTCATGACGTGGGCAGGATAGAGACCACGAAAACATCTTTTTATGTAAATCATCTTGAGACACCAGACAGTAATTCACAATGACTTGATATTGGGCACTCTGAGAGACAAACTGCTTCTTCCAAGTGACCCAACCTGCAAAAGGGCTCCTCCATCAGAATGACTTGCTGCTGGATTTGCTGGTCTTTTCAGATAACTTTTTTTCTGTGGTCTTTGTTGATTTTATGTTGTTAGACCTGGTAACACACTTTTATCTTATCTGGCTTTTTCTCTTCTTTGCTCTCTTTGTTGTTTGCTATTCCAGAATAAATATGCAGACCGCCTGCCCCTGGAGGCCAGTGCACTGTGTTCCTCCAGCAAGAGCATGCAAATATTTGCACCACACCAGTCTCTGAGCCCAAGACGTGAGCAGCGACACAAGAAGGTGCAGCAGAGGGCAGGGGTGAAAGGCCAGAGGGTGTGAAACTAGCACAGGGCAGCCGGTGCAATTGCCTTGGAGCATTTAGCAAGTGATTGCCTTGTCTTCAGAGCAGCAGGAAAAAGGGGACTTGACTTGGGGGTCGACATGTCCACACTGGTGTTTTTGGTGAGGTCTGTGTGCGTGACACTGGTAGACTTCAGCTAGTGAATGTACGTGTGTAGCAGGTTCTCAGGAACAGCAGCAGGGGTGGTACTCCAAGCTGAGTGCCATTTTCTGGCTTTATCCATTTTGCTTCCAGGCTCCTGCATTTCAAAGTAGCACATATATCATCTGTGTATGAATTTGTGGGTTTGTGTGTTTGTAATGTGTGTGGGCATGTTGGTGTGCAGGGCACAGGTACTATCTGTGTGAATCAGTGAGGTTAAACACTTAGCCTTGAGTTTTCTACCCTTGCAGCTGCACCTTGTATCTGTTGAGGATTCAGACCTTATCCCTTCACTGAAGGACTGATGGAGACAGAAAAAATACTCAAGGTGGGTAGTGTCCTTAGGTCTTTCTATCCCATTTAGTTTCTTACTGGAAAGAAGCAGTCTTTCCTCAGTTTTGCAAGAGGACACTTACAATTTGAGTCCTTCTTCCCACTGCCTGTGATGTGCTTGTGTGTTTCAGAAACTGTTTCATCTTCATAAAGTCCTGCCTCTGAGGTGTCTGGCATCTTAGAGCTGCTTCTTACTGCAGAGTTATGTGGGATATCACCCCTACTTTGAGCCCCATTCATAAGCAGAGGATCTTGCGTAGCTGCTGTGATGGTGCCTGTCCAAAGAGAAATAAGGCACTGCTAGAGCTAGTGCAGCTGCCGCACCATGGAGCATGTTAAGCAGTAATTTCGTAAACTGTTGAGGCTGGTGTAAGCTGGTGTTCTCACCAGAAAAAGGTATTTCCACTTTTCCTCCTTTCTTTAGCTGCTGCTTTTCCATGCTTTCTCCTCCCTTGATGGCACAGACGTTCTTATAGCTCCGTGGTGGAGTCCCCAGTAATCTCAGAATGGAGTTACAGTTGGGTTTACCTTAGATCTGTTCCCTAATTTACCATTGTTAATAGCATGTTTGTGCAATTGTGCTGTTCATTTGTGGTGGTGTCACTCTTCACCTGTGAGGATGCGCAGGAGTAGCAGGAGGGTAGGCACTACTGGTTGAGATGTGCTATTTTGCCCTTTAAGGGCACCTCCCCACTGGCTCCCTTGTTGACTCCCTGCACGTCTTCCCATCTCTCTCACCTCACTTAGCTTCTTTGATTTGGAGCCGCCGCTGGGTTAGCCGAGGTGGTTTCTTTTTGTTGGTTTTGGGGGTTTTGTTCTTTGCTCACTGTTGCCTTTTTCCAGTTTGAAGTTTGCCGCCTTCTGGCCTCTGGGCCGGTGACCCTTCTGCGAGCTGTCGGGCCACGCAGTGCACACTGTGTTATCACCAGGGAGGCTGGTTCATTTCCATCTGGGGCTTTTGGTCTGGGTTGGATCCATCGTGCCGGCAGGTCTGATGGATGGCCTTATTGACAATCAGGTTGACCCTTGTTCGGCAGGCTGACATGCTCCATATTTCACGGGCCAGCATTTGATGCGTATCAAAGAGGTGGTCAGGTCATCAGAACAGCCAATTAAAACGATAAAGAGGGAGGAGTGGAAGATGAGCTTTTAACTCTTTCCAGCCAGTCATAAACATCTTTATGAAGTGGAGGTATTTTTTTCAGCCAAAACAAGGGGTGGGAGGGAGGTAAAAACAAAGGTTTATCTCTATAAAATTTATCTGTGGAAACTCTTTAAAAATTTACTAAGCAGAGATCAGGAAACCATTAGCTGTCTATGTAGTTGTCAGTTATGTAGAGTCTGGAAGGAGACTGGATCAATTGCCTTCCTCTCAGTTTGGGGTTGGGTTTTTTTCTGAACAGCATATTATAAGGGAGACTGTGAAGTTCAGCGTAGGTTAATAAACATATAATAATTAGTCTCAGACTCAGACACTTCTTGGAAGATAAGAATTTGTGTCACCGCTGTTGTTACCTGAAAAGGAGAAAGGCACTCCCATTACAGTTGCTGGTAGCTGACAGCTGGCAGAAGGTAATAAATTTAGAAGTTATTTAGCATCAGCTTCTGAATAACGGTATCAGAAGAACATGCTCTTCACATGAGGAACCTGATGAGGGAGAAGTGCTAGAGCCAGGAATTAAAGAGTACCGCTGGGATCTCAGACAGTGAAAGGTCTATCATCTCTCAGTGGCTGATGTTCATACCAGTGCAGGGTCAGTCCCAGTTGCTTCAATGTTGATTTGGGGGCTGTGTTAAAAGAATGCTGCCTTTCCTAAGATGGCAGCAAAAACGCACTAGAACCCAGGCGTTTCTGCCTGCTGAGCTCTAGTGCACACTTGCATTGAAGTTTCCAGGTATCTTTTTTAATGGAAATGCTAACAGAATAATGCTTGGGTGAGAGTTAGGTGTAGAAATGGTAGTTTTTGAACAGATCACCACATCCAGACTCAGTTCCTCGTTCAGACACAGAATTTCAGGGAAGCTTCATCTGTGCAGTACTTGAGTTTCCAGCCTATAAAAGGGGGAACAACAACCTGGTTTTCCCAAGAAGTTAAAATCTATGAAACACAACAATGCCAAAAACTATCTTGGTATCTGAATAAGGGAAGAAAAAAAAGTCTCCCAACTCCCTGGAAAAGATACTATGCTATACTTGCAGCACAGCACAGACTCGAAGATCTTCCTTCACCTGCTTATACTTGTTCAGTTTTTGCTTTAATATCGTAATCTAACTAATGCAAAGGCATTGAATCCATTTTCTAACTGTTGGGTAAATGATGGTTAAGTGTCAGGAGATTTATTTAATTGTCTAGCTATTAAAAAAAAAAGGTAGGTTTGCTGAGTGAAAGCTTTTATGCTTTTAAATGAGATATTGTTGTGATTAGAGTTTAAACAGCAATGATTTCCTCAAAAATGCATTGGCAATAATCACTGGCTTGTTTGATTGTCCACATAACTGTACCACCCTCACTGCCAAGAAACTCATCTGAACCACCAATGATAATAATAGCCTTTTTTTTCCATTAAGTGTGCAGCAGATATAATATTCAGGGACAGGAACATCTTCATTAGGCAGTACGGAAAGTGAACACATTGTTCACAAATCAGCCTCAAGAATAATGGACTAGAGAGACTTCAGAGGTGAGGGAATGAAGGTTGTGGGGGTGGGAAAAGGGCTTAGAGCTTCATGAACCACATACAGAGAGGATTTTAGTGGGATACAGGCAATTGATTCCCTTAAGTGTCTTTGAAGAGGCCGGTCTAGAGGTGAAGAAACTCCAGATGACTCATTATAATACTACTTAGTCTCATCACAGTGTCTCAATGATCATTTTACTCTTTTCTATTTCTTTAATTAAAAAAGCCAAGAATACAAAGCTAATTCATCTAGCATAATCAAAAACAACAGCACAATGATGACAGGTTCTGAAGTGAGCTGATGACCTGCAGGTGAGAAAACAGCTGCCCTTCAGTATGTGGGTGTCTCAGACTGCTGAAAATCTGAGACATTTGCAGAATGCAAACAAGCCAAATGCCTTCTTTGTGATTTTTTCCATGGGAAATCCATTTCCCAAGTGAATGCCACTTCCCTGCTAGCTCTTGTCCAAGAAATCCATCCTGTGCCGGGAGTGCAGCTCAGGGTGAGTCTTTGCTAGAGCATTTGCTGCTGCAGGGCTGTGAAGGGCCTGGCCTCTAGAAAAACACCTGTACCCGAGGGCAGAGAGGGATGCGCTTCTGTCCTTCTTCATGTCTTTCCTTTCATAATGTCACATTCAGTAATACATTTAGGCACAAGGAGCTACTGGTTCCAGGTGTTATGCTTGTGTAGGATTAAGGCTGACACTTGCCCTGAGACTCAAGCAGGAATATTAGTTTCCCATTTTTCTTTGCCACCCCCTGCCTGGGAAATCACAGGCAGGGCCAGCAAGGAGATCCAGTTTGTATCTCCGTCAACACACTGCGCCAGCAAGAGGAGGACTATGTGTGAGCAGGGCTAAGCTCCTTTTTCCTCCTCCTTGCCCTCATCAGTCCTAAGTGCCATTTAGCAATGTTAGCTGCCTGCTCCTCTCAGTTGGACACCGATTACTCCCTGTTGGAGAGCTGTCAGTAAGGGGAAAGCCATACATTGCAGTGGGAAGTAATCTCACCCAGCAGGGGGGCACCTCTTTCCAGCCAAAACAATGTGGCTTTGACAGGCTTGATGTATTTATTATCTTCTTGGTGCAGAAATGCTGCCACAGCAGGCAGCTGGGGCGGGGGGATGCTACTGGTGACTTGGAAGAGAAAGCCAGGAGAAGTATGAAGTGCCAAAGAGTTGTCTGCAGACAGCTGATGGCAGGGTGCAGGAATGGATAAGGGGAAAGGAGGGTATGAAGGAAAGGAAAAGACTCATAAAAAGGCAATTCCTTTTGCTCATGTGCTTAACTCATCTCCTGAACTCAAGGGACTCAAGAGGGCTAAGAAAAAGCAAACAGTAAGTGAAAAAACAGGTTACAGTGTAGAGGGGGCATGGTATCGCAGTGAGGCTGAGCCATTTGAGGGTGGGTTGTGAGAGCTGTCACCTTGGTGAGGAGCACGAATCACTGGCTCTTGTGCTCTTTGTCTTCCTGGACTTGACCCCCCTTTGGCTTTATACTGCGATCTGGAAGGGTTTCACATAAGTGCCATCTGTCAGGTGGTTTTGCCAGCCCCGGTTTTGGTCCATTTTGCCTCTATAAAGTGCCAAAGGACATTTTGACTATAAGGAAAAGCAGTCAGGATCTTTCAGGGGCAGAATTGTGTTACATCCTCAGCAGATTCATCAAATTTAAACTCAGCATAGCTGCCTGGTTTGAGCTCCTGGGTAGCAGTGAGGGTAGATCAAGAGCCTGTGCTTTTGAAAGACAGCCAGCTAATCTGGTTTTTTTGGATTGTCTGGATAGACAATCCATTTCTTTTACTCTGGTGTTCTGAGGGTGAACTCCCCTTACAGAAATCTAGAAATTTCTCTAGGTAGAAGTTCCCTGGGCACATCCAGATGTCTTCAATTGGCAGTAATTAAGTAAAAATTGCCAGGGCCTGAGTGTACCAACAGGGCTTTATTGTCCTGAACAGCCTCACCTGGCCCCTGGCACAACCTCTGCTCACTGGTGCAGGAGCTGCATTTGAGCTCAGTCCCTCACCCCTAGTCTCATTTTGGGGTCTGAGGCTGCTTTTGGACTTTCCCTTCAGGGTTCACGTAGAGGATTCACGTTCAAATCCTGTTGTTCTACAACTGGGGCATGTTATCTGGTGTCTGTGCTGTTTTGAGAAAAGGAAAAGAAGCCAGCCTGTGCCAATAAGTGAAAAGTAAACTCTGTTGTTCTCAGTCTGAATGCGTTATTCCAAGTGGGAAGCGTGCAAGTGGCTGCAGAGTCTCTTTAAAGGATGAGAACAGTGTTTCTTGTGTTGTGAGGAAGACTCACTGTGCGATGAGGTTGCTTTTACCAAAGTCTACTGATTGACTGGCTGAAATAAACCACCTGCTTCAAAGCCACCTTTGCAGCAAAGGACCCCACAAAAAACAGGGATGACCAGAAGATATGAAAGGAAAGCTGCTATCTGCTCCTGACTGAGTAAGTGAACTCGATGTGTGGTTGGGAATATGGTATGCAGTGGGTAGCAGGGTGCAGAATGGTGCCTCATCAGAGAGGTGTTTGGGTTTCCCAGGTGGGTTGGGTAGTGGATGTGTGAAGAGCCAGTTGGCTCTTTTCAGAAAATTCAGAAAAATGTTGAAGCTTGGTAGCTTGTAAGTATTGAAAAATGCACACCTGATTCTGGTTTTAGTTCATGCCTGAAGAGAAGGTGCACACAGAGCTCTTTTGTCTATGTTGAGCTTTTATTTTTGTTGGGTTTGAAGTTGGCTGTTTGCTTGGTTTTCTGGACAAATGTGGAGTGTGGCTCAAGACAGGCCAGATTTGCTAATGCCTGTATGTTAGACTTGAATTCTCAAAAATTACTTTAAAGTGTTGAGATTATTTTGGTAGTTCACCGGATCATGCTCAGGTGGAGAGCTGATTATGGTCTTGCTCAGACTGACTGAATATCGGTAATTGGACTAAAGGCTATGGTATAGTGAACAACTAGTCTCATTTTATCTAGTTCTTTCTCCTTAACTAAGCAAGCATATCAGTTTTAATGCTATGATATTTGTAACAACAAAATATTACTGTTATTGTTGCAGCCAAAAGTTTTTGATATGGGTTGTTTAATGAATGCCATCGTTCTGTGTTGCATGACGTGAACATGTGGATTGCTGTAGTGCTAGCGAGCATCCTCTGTGCAGGTGAACTTGGATTTTGAAGAGGGGGCTGTATCTGGGTTACTAAGGGCTTTCTAGATGCTTTGCAGCAGTTGTTTACAGCATATCATGAATCTCATCCATATGTATTGCATATAAAGACTTCATGTAGCTGTTCCTTAACACCTTCTTCCCACATGTGCTTCTGTGTACGCTTGCCTTCTTACTAATGTACTCTGTGTGGCAGACCTTGCGCTGGTTTCTCCCTTCCACGTGACCCAGGTTGCTATACAAGCACTAAGGGGCTTCCCTGGGTATTGATTATTCCAGTTGTGGTGGCATGCCTTGGAAAGCTAAAGCCTGGTAAGGCCACAGTAGTCAGATGCATTAGCGGTATAAACTCTGAAACTCCCTGCAAGGTATCTCCTCCTCTTCTTGGTTTCCAACTATACAGGGGAAACACTGTGCGGTCTGTCTTAGGGCTTTCTGTCATCTGCAGAAGTGCACTGTCTGCTGGGAGTACTGAGTTCCTTCTGGGATTTCTTCAACTATTCAACTCTTATATTGGGAGGTATACTGGTTTAGCTTATTAAAAATGCTTGGGGTTTGGGGTTTTTTAATTAATGTTGAATACACTGAAAGGAGGCTAAATGCAGTCCTTCAGGGTAACAGAGTGTCCATATAAACTTTTTACTCATAAAATAGTCTTTAGGAGGACGAAAGCTTTGCAGTGTGCCCCCAGGGCAGTGAGGTGCTCAACTGCCATGCTAGCTTCCTCTGGAGGTCTGTTCCACAGCCGGATTGCTTTCTTTGGAAACATTTTGTCACTGTTGTCATCTGTGCTGGGCTTTGCGACCTGTGAGTTTCTGCAAAAACATCTGCATTGGCAGAGCTCTTGGTGAGAGAGGCAAGGCTGCTTCAGCGCCACTGCTGGTCCTTCACCAGTTCATATCACCTTGGTTATAGCAGAGGCATAAGTTCAAGTAGGGAATTTGCAGAGATTTACTCATGTAGCTGTTGGGTGCATTAATTAAGGGTTTGTTTCCCTCCACTAGCCCTTCTAAGCTGTCAGCCCAGTAACTTCCTAACCCCTGAAGTCAGCAGATGTAAAGAGGAACTCCTTGCTAAGCACAGGGTTTCTTGTGCAACTCCAGCCTTGGCGCAGGCATTGGCTCTGTCCTGCTCTGATTTGATCCTTCCCTGATTTGATCAGATGTAAGCATGCCCTTCCTTGCATACCCCCGTGGACCTCCGTGCTCCGGGCAGCCCCGCCATGTGCTGCTGTTAATAGCTTGTCCAGTCCTGCAGCGTGAGTGTGAGGCCATGCTGTTGGTTTCCTGTCGTATTTCATGGCTCATGATGGCAGCTCAGCTGAGAAGTTATGAAATTCATATCCTCTCTGCCTGGGAGAAAATGGCAAGCAGAAGATTTAATATCCCGGAGGGTTAGTGTAGGAAGTTGTACCAGAGGGAAGAAGGTGGGGGTTAAAGCTTCAGGTCCTTCACAAATCTAAGTCGAGGTTTCCAAAGGTTGGAAAGCTGTGAATTAGACCAGCTGAATTATATTCAGGGCACAGTGTTATAGCACTCGTACTGAATTCCCTTCCTCACCAGTAATTCTAGGATTTACGTTTGGAGGAAATGGCCTTGTTTCAGTTGGTGATGGATTTCACTTAACAACACAGAACGTTTGGTGATCAGGAAAGACAGAGCCATGCTAAAATGTGTCCTTATTCCTTGGTGTTGCTTTGGGGTCAACACATGGGATGAGGTCTTGGTATCAACAGCAAACATTGCATGCTGGGATTTCCCGGGGGAGCTGGGTTTGACCCTTCTATACAGCGTGTCAGATGAAAGCCTGTTCTTTGTCTTGGGCTGACAACATACGGAGATCTCCAGGTCCTTCAAAGATGAATGCTGTGCTCAAGCTACTTCTTGCAGTGGAAGGGGCCAAGGGCAGAGATGAAGATTTTATGTGATTTTCTGGCTAGCCTGTGCTCGAAAGGACATAAATGCAGCAAAAGTCACATATATGGTGGTGTGTCAGTGGCACCGTACAATATCAGGACTGTGTAGGTGCCTCAGCATGGCTTGCATCCCAGTGCAGACCACTACTCTGTGCTGAAGCAAGGTATGAAGTGGGAGTCACACAGGGTGGAGGAAAATAACAGCTTAAGGGTGTCTTAAAGCCTTAAATCTCCTTCAGTCTAGAGTAACGCAGCAATTTTTCCATGAGGCATGCTGGCAAGAAGTGTCCTGCAGGTCAGGCAGGAGAGGCGATGACTTGGTACTGCTTGGTGAATGCACCAGGCAACTTCTGGGGGAAAGCAGGAGCTCTGGGCTAAAAACTGTCAGGGAACAGGTGAACTTACAGCAGCGAGGCTCCCCAGCTCTGGTAGTTCACATACTACACGTGGAGGCAAGTGGTGCGTGTTAGTGGCATGGCTGGACTCTGAACAATAAGTATCTCTGTTCTGTTCCTTCTCTAGAGGCAGTCCTTTAAAGAGGAAGAAGTTTGGTTGTGGGGTTTTTCTTTTCCTTTCAATTGTACTGTCTCTCTAAAAATAAAACCTCACCGTTTATGTGGCCTAAATCCCAGAGCTGCAGCCTGGGATTTTAAAAAAAGGAGAAAAAAAAAAAAAAAAAGGGGTAAAAACCTTGTTTGTTTTTATAATGAGCAGTAATAAAACAGTAGTTTAAAAATTTTTTAATTTTTCTTCCTTAAAAAATCAAAAACTTCATCTGCACTCCGAACTCACCCAAAATATTTCAGCACTGAATTACTTTGAAATCCACAAAAATGGAAAAAGAATTTAGAAGAGATGGAAATGATAAGCAAAACACTGTGTAGATGGAAGATTTCATGCAGTAAATGAAAACAGTTTAGCAAAAGTCAACAAAAACTCCAAAACCAAAATAAATAAAAAAAATTGTGATGCTCAGATGGCAAATATTTTTGGACAAACAAACAAATTCAGTCCTAAAAGAATAACAATTGTTGTCTGGCTTTCAGGAACCTTTGTTTTTAACTCGTGGATGTGTCTGATATGGAGCTGTCTGGTTGCTAGTTACCAGACTGTCTTTAGTGAAGCTGTTTTTCTGTCACATTGTCCTTCTTCATCTGCCCCTTCTGACATGAGGCATCAGAAGCAGGAGCAGAAGCTATTCAATCATAGTGACAGAACTCCTTTTTTTGGATGGTAAAATGTTCTGTTGGTTTCTTATATATAATCTCATGTTTGTCTTTATGCTTGCATCCAGCATATTTGATGAAATACAGCATGAAGGGTTGTTCTGTGAGATTCCTGCCCCGTTCTGCAGGGCTTAAAGGAAAGGATCCAAACACCCCCTGAGAGCTTATTCTGGCTGATGAGCAAGCAAGGAATAGGTAGGTTGTTGGGAGATACTAGGGGTTGTCCTAAATCTTTGTCTGTTTGTCATAGTGGAAATACTGTACATGCCACCTGAAACTCTGTGGTAAACCCATCAGGTAGATGATAGAGAAAATGTAACTGGTGATACTTACAGATTTTTGTCAACACTCCATCAAGCATATCTTCCCAAAAGCATCACAAGTTAGTCTTATGAGCATGATGTCACTCTGGTTGGTGGCGTGGAGGACCTGGCGCTGGCTTGATTCCCAAATCAGGCACTGGCCTGCAAAGTGGCCTCAGCCAAGTCACTTCACTGCTTTTTGCTTCATTTCCCCAGCTGCAAAATGGGGATGATAACCAGCTCAGCTGATGACAAGTGTGAAAGGAGAAATAAGCATTCTCATTTGATGTTTGTCAGGATGCAGGATGCTGACCTAGATCTGCACAATCAAACTGCATATAAGCTACATTGTGTGGTTTCATAGGACAGCATCTATGCAGATTTAGTCTGGCTGGCAATTCACTGCCATCCATGAAGGTTACAAGCATCAATAGAAGGCGGACAGAGCATCTGATACTCCCTATTTAAAAGGGAAGACGTATGACTTTTCAGGCAGCAAATTCCCTGGAAGAGTAAAAGGAAACTTGTAAAGGTCCAAATCTATTGGTGGCAGTATGTGGCCTTATTTATGTTCATCACAGGGTTCTAATGGATGGTCTTCCTTCTTTGGTACCATTTAAATGTCTTGCACTGCGTTGGCTAAGGTCACTGTAGTAGAGACTTGAAATACTAGTCCAATACAATTAAGTCTTGTGTCCTTAAAATCCTGTAAGGTCCTGTGTTCCTGTGGAACAGCTTGATTACTGCCCTGGCTTGGCTCGGAACAAGTTGTTTGTGTCTGGTTTAGGACGTTGCAGACTTCGTATTCCTTTGACTTCACCTCTGGGCTTTTCCCCTTCCTCCTCTGCCTCAGATTAAGAGGACTCCTCCTGGTGCCCTGCACAAGGACGTGGGATCTTAGGAGGGTCTTTCATCAGGACCCTGTCACTCCAAGGGTACTGGCAGTCGTGCCACTGCTGCTGTGTCTGCGTTGTGCGGGTCAGTCCTCTGATTCCTGACATCTAACTTCTCCAGGAGGGGGATGAAATCCAAGTGGCAGGGCAGGCACCTCTGAGGAGATAGCTCCTAACTGTTCCCACAGACCTTGAAGAAAAAGATTTGACGGATTTACAGAGGAAAATGGCTGAGAAGGGATTGATAAACACACAGAGAGATCTAACTAGTGTGTCCCATCACTCTGAATAGCTGATCATAGCGAAAGTGCTTCAGGGCAGTGTCGGGAAGAATTTGTTGATGTGAACTCGTGTCTCCCTGAGAGAATCATGCCGTTTCAGGGACGGGACCATCCAGAGAAGGTTGTTGTGAAGAAGAATGCAATAACAGTGGGGTGGGCATCCGTGTCAGGAGGAGTTGGAGAGATGATCACCAGTGCATTCTGAAGGCAGAGCTGTGAGGGTGCCAGCTAGGACTTGATAGCTGAGCTTCCTCGCAGCAGTGTCAGTGTGAACTTCATTCCCCTTGGTGCTAACATTTGCAGCAATAAGGTCTCAATGCCAGCTGGGATCCCAGGCATGAGAAATCCTGTGCTGTAGTTGGGAATCTCCTGTAGCCCTCATGCTTAGGGCTACCCTAACGTGACCATCTGCACAACAGTCAGCAGTGTGAACAGGCTTAACTGATTGTATCTGTACTGTGCTAAACTACTTCTTATAGTCCCTTCAGTGCTGGCAGTAGCTCAAGAAAGGAGAGCAGATGTGCTTTCTGCAGTAACCTCTTGAGAGGTCAGCCTGCTGTTGTCATAAGTAGTCAGAAAGGCTTGGGCAAGTCTTGTTTTTGAAGATCTCAGGGTAATGTCCATTCCTAGGTAGTAATAGCTGAAGAAGGACTGTGTATCACAAAAACCTGGTGTTTGAAAACTTGGTGGGCTGAAGCAGAGATTCAATTTGAGGTCAGAGTGTGAGCATTTGAAGGGGAGGTGTGTTGGGTGTACCCTGCCTAAGAGAACAAATGTGCAAAACTGCATTAAATATTCCCTAAACTGCTGCTTTGGCTTGCTATGGTTCACATAAACCATTGGATGCATCACTGGGGAAGCTTTTTGCTAGAAGCTGTCCAGGTGGAAAACTGACCAAAATGGCTGTGTGTACCCTTGTGAAGTCTTCCCTTATGTGGAAAACACCACTGCTGAGGGAGTTGTATCATCTTTTAAAGCTGAGTTCAGTTTCACCTTGACTGAGATGTTTGGGCACCTAATGGGTTGAAAATCTAGATGTTCCCAGCAGGGCACAACGTTTAGGGGGATGTATCAACTATTTCATTAGTAGATACCATATGCTTACTGGTTTGGGGTTTTATTTTATTTTACCTTTGCATTCAATTATTCTGCATGAGAGTAATCATCAGAGTTAGTATTTTCTGGTTCTCAGTAAGGGAAAAGATCCGAAGTTGCCATGCTAATGGAAACATCCAGACAAATACTTGTACCGTGCTTTGATGCTCAAAACCAGAGAATTATATCCAAGTGCAAGAGAAAATAAGATACACTAAGACTGAAACTTTGACAAATGTATTTCACCTTTGCTTTAGTAGAAGTGTCTAGCTCTTCAAAAGCTTTCTCCTAAAACACAGCTGAATTGAGCTGAACACAAGATTACCAGTGATATTTGCATGCATTGAAGAAATGGTCTAGTTGTCTAATAATTTCCACAAATAGGAGAGCAGGTGGCATGGGCACTGCACCCCTTAGCTTTGGAAAGCTGAAGTTAGTCAGTCCTTTGTAGCAGTATTTCCAAAAGCTTTTGTGAACAAGATGTGTGTGTGTGTCTCTTACACTTTAGGTAAGGCTAACAAACTGAGATGAGCCGCAGCAGCTCTGTGAAGGCTGGGTGCGCATACACAAGGGCCTGAGTTGATTTATCTTGATGTTTGGTTGAATTCTTAGCATTTTGGGTCCCTTCTGTAACCTTTTCACCTCGTTCTTTTTTAAGGTGGCTGCCTGGCTGTTACAATTTATCATGAATGCATCTCACTTCACTTTTGGCCCCTCTGACGGAAGGAACAGCCGGTCTCCGGGAGGTCAAAGACATTATTTTCCCCTCGTCTTTCTCAGTTTCCAGCACATATTTGTCACTTTGAAAAAGCATGAATTCTGGATTTGATGCACTTTAATTGATTTCACCCTCAACAAGTCCAACTGTCCGTCAACCTTTCCTTTTTCTTTCCTCTCCCCCTTCCCCTTCTTTATTTCTTTCCTCTGTCCCTTTACTTTGAGAATGATGTTTTCACCCGCCTGCATATTTAAGCTGTTGCAAAGCGCATGACCCTATCGAGGCTTACTGTCACTAGCTGTTTCTCTTGTTTTCCTTATCCTCCAAGTTGAACTCTGGTTGCTGAGTGAGGATGAAGCTGCCTTATGGGAGTACTGGCCTTGTAGAGTATCTTAGTGATGTCAAAGCAGAAGTGACTACTGGTAGCTGGCTAAACCTGGCTGATGATGGTCTGCTTGTTTTGAGGCAGCTGTGTAGAATTGGAAATGTGAGGGAATTAATAATTAGTTCTTGATATACTGGTGTTGGTATTTTAAATCATTTGCAGGAGTACTATGGCAGAGGTGAACGTACTGTTTCTCCTTTCCTCCTGGAAGGATGTATGTATGCAGTGATGTATATGCATACAGCATTGCATGCTTGTAAATTCAGTCATGTGAAACGGCATTGACGCCTCATAAAATGAGATGCCATCACGCTATCTCTTGGTTGTATGGTGAATTCATGTGGCATATGCAGAGATATGGACTGAATAGTGTGTGTGTGGGTGTAACAACTTGGCTTTTGCACAGAGGTCCTTTAAGTGTGTCTTGGAAGCCAAGGCCACTTAACGGTGGAAGCTGGAGGGGAGGTTCATAGAGTCCTCAGAATGCTGTCATGACATCCTAGCTGTTATCAGGACAGGGGCTGGGGAAGAGGCTTCTGTTTACAACAGATCAGAGAGATGTAAAGTTTCCTGCACTGCTCTAAGGTTCCCCAGAACTCAGCAGAGATGATGGCATTCCTTGGGCTAATGCGCGCGCACTGAAGCCCTCCGGCGCTCGGGATGAGCAGAAGCGGTTCTCACCATGCTTGCCGTGGGTGTTCCCTACTTGTAGTCCGGCGCAGCTAGGCAAAGCCAGCCTCCCGCTGGGCCGCTGCTGCCCAGAGCCCTGCGAGCGCGGGAGCTGCTGTCCATGGTGCTGGGTGGCCGCAGGTGCGGGGCTGGGCTGGGGGCGCGGGGCCAGGCGCCTTCCTCCCCCTGCCTGGGGCCGGCCAGCGCCAGCCGCCTCTGCAAACCGAGCTCCGTACTGGCCAGCACGCCTGGGTAGGGAACAGTGTTCCTCACGGAGCTGAGGGCTCCCACTAGGACTGGGGGGGGCCTCCTACTAACCCTTTCATTCCATGGTTTGCTGCTGGGAGGGTTGTTGTAGCCTTGTGAAGGCTCTTTGTGGCCAGTGAGACTGGGCTGTCAAATATTGGATCATCTTCTGAATGTTACACGAATCTTTGGAGGGGAAAATCCTGGACTGTTGTTACCAGCGACGGATGGGATTCCTCACTGGTAAACCTGCAGTCTTAAGTATTTCTAGCACAGTCTTAAGTATTTCTAGCACAGGAATTCTTGCTCAGAATGTTAGTTTGAGGCAAAACTTGTTCTTTTGATCCCTGTATCAGCTGGAGGTTTTTTTGCATGGTGGTGATTTATTTTTTCTCACTATGCTTCTCAGAAAAGCACTGCAGCTTCCTGGTGGCCAGAGCTGTGACATGAGAGGAGCTAAACAGTGTTCTGTATTGGCGTGAATTGCTGTTAGTAGCTCCCTGCAATGCTGGGAAACCCAGGGCTCTGAATAAAACATGTTAATTTGAAACAGTCTACCATCATAAGACATACAAGGATTTGTTTTCTTTTTGTGAGTGGGTACTATCCCCCTTAAATTCAGTGCAATGTCTGCAGGAACAACCCATGGAGAGCTCTGGAGAAAGTTCACGGCACCGTACTGAACAGGAAGATCAGATTACCCAGTGTGGTGAGGTGAACTGCTGGCTTACTGCACTCTGAAGTGTATTTTCTGTGGCCTTTGGTTCCAGCTTAGAGTTCCAAGAGATACTGATGGGACATGAGGTTTCACGTGTGCATTGGGAAACCAGAGAGCTATTAAAAAAAAAAAAAAAAAGACTTTACATATCTGAAAGATCTCCTTTAGAAGTGGTTCTACTAAAGAAGAAATTGGAGCCCTTTCCCCTCATCTATGAAGTAATCACTTCTACTATGATTAGAAAGGTTTTGGGGGGAAAAAACAGGTGTTTTCAGGTCATTGGACTACAGCATTCTCATCTCTCCTCTAGCAGAGGACATGGGAAGAAGATTTGTGATTCTGTTGTTCAGTAAGATGGGGAAACCATACCAAGAGTGGTATGTAGGACCACTCAGATTCCCCCTTTCTCTTTTGCACAGCTATGGTCAGCCAGGCAGTGGTACGTGGAGCTTATTAGATCAGTCAAACCCTGTGTGTGTTCACACTGCAAGGACTAATGAAAATTTCATGTTCATATCAGTTCTGTATTGCCGTCAGATGTAAGTGCACATTATATTGGCTGGCTGCAGAGCTGGGCTCAGAAGATGGAGGGCTGACCCCACGGTAGTTTTTTCACACTTCATTTGTGGCAACATCAAAAAGGTTTTAATGTGCTGGGGTTTTTGTGCTAGGTAGGTAGATTCTCTTGGGGAGCGGGGTGTGGAAGGACTGTCATTTATTGGAAGCAAGAATTTAAATTTCTATAGAATTGCAGTAGTGCCTTAAGATTTCTGCTTGGTTTTACCTTCAAATAGTGTCATACAATTCAGCCAAATTATTCAGTATGTCGCAGGCTTTCAGTTTCATTTAGCAACCTGTGTATTGAGCCTTTCAACATTCTGAGTAAGCATGTTTTATTCACAGACACCTAGAACTAATTGGTATCTGTGCTTTGAATGTTATCAGTCTTACTGCCTTAGAGATAAGGAATCTGAGGAACTTCAAGGTGGAGAAACTTGTTCACGTCCTCTTGCTAGACAGTAGCAGTTTCAGGATTGGCAGTCCAGGCCCACATACCATAATACCTACTTTGTATACGTGGTTTAGGCATTGTGATACCTGGAGTAGATGCTTGCTCCAAGGGAATGACATGGGAGTGCCCAGGCACTTTGTGGAGTTAACCAAGAGCTGGTGCCTCCAGGGGCATCGTGGTGCCCTCTGTGCTGAGCTGGGAACCTGGTAAGAGTGTTTTAGCTGATTTGGCCCCAGGAACCAAGGATGACCCTCTGGATCTGGATTGCAGTCAAATAGGGGATGGTGCCTGTAGCTTAGCTACACAGAGAAGCTTCTGCACAGCTCAGGGAGAGTATTGCAGCCTGAAGTAGGTGTCAGTGAGATCTGAGCCTCTTCTGCATTAGGCAAGATTTGAGAGTAAATGTTGGGAGTGCTTGAACAGTGTCATCGTCGAGGTACCTGGTAAGGTAATCTTGAATCCTGCTAGAAGTTTCCTAAATGGCAGGCCAGTGTGTTCTCCACTGGCCTGTCATTTAGGAAACTTCGTGTTCTCCAGTAGGCTAACCTGCCTAGGAGTCAGTTTTATTTTACAGCCAGCAAGTTGTAAGATAATCTGATGTGAAGGCCAAAATTGCATTTTTCAGAGGGTTAAGTCACTTCAGAGCCTTGCTAACCCAGCTGAGAATTTCCCAAACTATGCACAAAGTCACTTTGGTGTCTCTTCTGTGTCTTCTTATTGTCCCCCTGTACTCTGCCCTGGTGAGGTCGTACCTGGAATACTGTGTTCACTTTTGGGCCACTCACTACAAGAAGGGCACTGAGGTACTGGACCTTGTCCAAAGAAGGGCAGCAAAGCTGGTGAAGGATCTAAAGAACAAGTCTTATGAGGAGCAACTGAGGGAAATAAGGTTGTTTAGCCTGGAGAAAAGGAGGTTCAGGGGAGACCCTATCGCTCTCTACAACTACCTGAAAGGAGGTTGCAATGAGGTGAGCGTTGGTCTCTCTCCCATGTAACAAGTAATAGGACAAAAAGAAATTGCCTCAGGTTGTGCCAGGGGAGGTTTAGGTTGGATATTGGGAAGAATTTCTTTACCAAAAGGGTTGTCAAGCATTGGAACAGGCTGCCTGGTGAAGTAGTGGAGTCACCATCTCTTGGCGATATTTAAGAGGTGTGTAGATGTGGCACTTCGGGGCGTGGTTTAGTGATAGACTTGGCAGTGCTGGGTTAATGGCTGGACTCAATGATCTTAAAGGTCTTTTCCAACCTAAAAGATTTTGTGATTCTGTCAGGAAGAGTACAAGCTGGGGAAACTACTGTGCTAAGGTTACTCAGCATGGCATTATTGAAGCTGGGGACACCTTAGACCCAAGCCTTCCAGTCTCTGGGATGTACTTTAGGAAAGTAGTGAACACTAGCACTCCATCATGGTTGCTTACAGCAACTTTTAAATAATATCAGGGAGGTGAGAATGTTCAGCTAATGCTACAATTATTTTAAGATTCAGGTTTGGCCTTGATGCTTGGATCAGGATTTAAACTAGAAATCATCTTTAAAATTCAGTCCAGTTCAAGTCTAGTGTTCAGAGCATCTATCCCTAAGAATCCCTTTGCATGCTGGAGGCTTGGAGTTTTTAAGCAGCTTCTGTGTTCCTCTCCACTGTGTCAGACAGGCATGTGAAGCAGCACTTGCTACAGACCAGCTCCACGTTCTTGAACAGAGACACTTTCCTGTCCCCGGCCCAAATCCAGAAGAGAGTGTGATGTGAATTTACCCAGGTGTCTTCAGAGGCTACACAAGCCATGGTTTGGCAAAGATGTGGGAGTATTCATACCACCTGTTTTTAATAGATAGTCAAAAGGAGAGAGGGAAATGGAGATACTGAAAAGGAAATGCAGAACAATTGCATTAGGCTGTTGATAATCTCAGTCTGAAGAGCTCTGAATTCCCCTCTGAAATCTCCTCTTGGGAGTCTTAGTTCTTAAGTTAAATGGCTAATTAGAGCATGTTCACACCACAGATTAGCCCAGCAAGGCAAACTCATAAGAGCTAATGCTGCTTTCTTGCTCCCAGTGGAAGCTGGAGACCTCAGGAGCTTACAGAGGCATTTGTCCCCCTGGAAATCTATGCCTGTTACCAGGACATTGGAGAATTTATGGCGGGGGGAAGCAAAGAAAAATCCTCCCCTACCAGACAGAGCCTGTATCAGTCCTTTCCTCAAGCCAGTTTCTTTGCCTTATTCTTCCTCTGCTCCAACATCTTGTTTAGCAAGAGAACAAACTTGAAACTAAGTGCCTCAAGCTGAGAGATGTACAGCATCCAGCAGGACCCTGACCTTCCTTGCAGGTGACAAGTGAAGAGGGAGGGAGGCAGGTGGCTTGAAGGGGAGTTAAAATTACAAAGCCAACATCTGTTGCTGAGGGTACAGGCTGCAGTAGTCTGCCATTCCCCTCAGCAAACGGGGCTGGCTTCAAGAAGGCACCAGGGTGACCAGAGGACAGAAGCAGGAATGGGCACAGCGGGTGTTTCCGAGGGGCTGTGGGAATAGGTGTAAATACGTAGAGTAGATCCTGAGGTGGTGGTTGCGGAGGGGTATAAGATGGAGAATGGTGCTTAAGAAGGAGGAATGATATAACATATTTGGGGAGTTTGCCAACATACAAAGTCTGGGTTTGGTTTTCTTATCTCAGGGCCCCCATAGGAATTAGTCATCTCTGAGTAATGGAGGGAGGCGTAGCCATTGTTCATCTCTCTCCCATTTACTAAAAGTTGTTCCTCTGATACTTTCCTAGCCTCTTTGATCTGTCTCTAACTTTAGTCTTCCTTGCTATTTAGCACCATGAGCTACTGCAAAAAAAATTAGGACTGGCAGTCTCGAGTCATCTGGAGAGATGTTGGGCCCCAGCTTCTGTGGAGGAACTAGAAGGCCTGGGCAATGGCATCTCTCTCTTGCATTCAGCTGTGAGATTTTGCCCCAAATGCTTTCTGTCATCTCAGCAGACCCCATCCTTTTTGCTTTAATTGATTCTGTCTGGCTTTAATTTGATGTGAGAATAGACCTCCCACTGTGAGCAGTCAAGAGTCTGTTTTGTGCAAGGGGAGTTGGAGGCTGGGTGTAGCTGTGATCAGAGGCAGGGTTATTTTATCGTAATAGGGAGACAAGGATGTTTTGGGGAGGACGGCTGAATTCTGTAATCCTGTTAACAATTGAAATGAGGCTTTTCACTTCCATACTGGGTTTGTGGGAAGTGGTTGTACAACAACTTGAACGCCAAGACTGTAATAGTAATTTTTCATTTATAGCCATGTGTTAGGATTTCCTAAAGAAGTCTACAGCCTTGTTGTGTTAGCTCCATGCAAGCATGCAGCGGGAGACTATACAGGGGGACTGGCCATCTGAATGGCCAAGGAGGGGATTCAGGGAAAAGGAGAACGGACTAGATTTGGCTATGGTCACCTAACTGCATGATGGCAGAGATGAGATTAACTAGGGAAGTGGAAAAGGAAACCTCCATTGTGAGTCTGGTCAGCCAAAGTCTAAACAATTGTTGAGTTTGTTTTATCAAATCAAAATATTTTGGTTCAGTGATGTGTTGACTTGAGTCAGTGTTTGTCTAGGCTGAGGCAGTGTTGTAGAAACATTCAGGTTTGAGGGTATCCCCTGTCACTAGAGGGGTCAGGAGCTCTGCTGTCTGTCCTGAGACATGGGAGAGGGGTGTGCAGCTTACTGTGGTGAGGGGAAGCTGGATAGGAGCAATCCTATTTCTGATGGCTTCATTTCAGACTCCTCAGATATTTTAAGGCCTCTTCAAAGCTGCTCTACAACCCTGTTCAGTCTGACAATGTGTGCTGCTGGTTGGACCACAAATAGGGTTTTAAGTCAAATGGGAAGATTTTTGAGGGAAAATAGATAATTAAGTATTCAGAGTTAATTATCTGTGGCTTTCTGAAATGGCTTGAGTAATAGATACGTACACACTTATTCATATCATGCCATTAGTGGTCTCTGCTTCTGTGTCAGGTGATGAGTGCGGTGAAAGGTTGCAACGCATAGGAGCAAGATGATACTCCAAAATTATTGCCTGCCATCATTGAAGGCTCAGGTCTTTGAAGATAAGATCTGGTTGAGGTGGTCTTCCAAAAGTTTCTTGCCCAAAAACATCAGGGGTGTGGTGAGGTGCTAAGAAAAAATAAAGTAAAACAGTTGAGGTTAAGCTAGAATAAACCCCATAGAGCTCCCAACCTCACCCACATCTCTCCCAGACTCAATTCCTGGTGGTGGCTGAGACTCATTTTTCCATAGATCTGTTCCTATCCGGTAGTTCTGTTCAGAATTTGACAGAAACTGTGGAAGAGGGTATCATGTGGTTGCTTTTGCTTGAAGTACTTCCTCCTTTGCTTTCCCCTGTACCAGAAACCTTCCTATTTTTTAACTTATTTTTTGCCATTCCACCTGATCCTTCAATATTTCTATATTTCAAGGAGATTTAGCCAAATGGCATGCTGATACGCAGCTATAATGCAGGGTTAATACCTAATTAGTTCCCAGGGACATTGAGCTTTTCATGGATATTCAGTAACAAAAGCAACAACAAACAAGCTGAATTCCTAGGTCTTAATTCATTGGGGAGGAGGAAATAGGAACCTAAAAATGCAGGAATTATTCAGTGCAGTATGAAAGCTTAGTTCTTTCTCTCGTGAAGCTCAGAGGATGCTATAGCAGCTGACAGGGAAAATACAACCACCTCCTCCTCCTTCCCTCCCTCCCTTCAGGGGGACTGTGTATGTGTCTGGGTTTGCAGCCCTGACATCTCCAAACAGGAAAATTCCCAGTTTTGCAACACACTTTAAATAGCTCCTTGCTGATTCCTCTCCCTGCCACAACCCCCAGTCAGCCTGACCCTGCTTTTTTGACATTCAGCCATACCTGATCAGTTGTACCCTGAGCAGCTGGATGTGATCAGAGCTGGCCTTCCACCTCGCAGGATGGCGAGCATATGGGCCCACGGGCTCCAGCCATTATGTTCCTGAGCACTGAGCTTGTCTGCCTGTGGCTACAGAGGTTTTTTTTTCCCCTCTCAAGCAATTGCAAATAAACCTTTCTGATAAGTAACAGGAAAACAAACAGGCCCTTTGGCTCTGTAGGCAGTGAGAAGGAGGGAGGGGAAAAAAACAAACCCAGTAACAAAATCTTTGCTGTGTTTAGGCAGTGCACAGAGCTCTTCAGAGTGCCTTCAGGAAGGAGGAACCGTGTCTGCCCTCAGCCAGAGACAGAGCTTTTCTCGGAGCAGAAATGGCTCATTTCAGGATGATTAGCCCTCAGTGCTTTACAGCCAGGCCCTGGTGTGAGAGCTCCAGGGGACGGAGGAGGCTTGACTCTGAGAACAGCCCTGGAGATCATCTAGACCAATGAAATGGAGACTTTGAGCTGACCCATACGGGCAGTCTGGTATTAGCATTGAAGTTGTAGGGAGCTGAAGGCTGAAAATGGCTGTTAACATAACCAGCCCTCAGCCATGGCAGAAAGGGCCGAGCAGGGAGGATGGTACAGTGCAGGAGATCAGAGCAGCTGAGGGAAGATGCTGTGGACAATCCCAGACAGCTCCTTTGTGTCCTTTGCCATTTCCAAAAAGGGGTCTCAGTGTCTGGAAGGATTCATAGGAAGCCTCTGGCACTGGGCACTGTATGTGGAAAGAAAGCCAAGCAGAAGTGTAACAAACCAAAGCAAAAGCCCATGTTTTGGGGGCTCACTGTAGTGCTTAGAGAGCTGAGATGGGGTCCCTGAGTGCCCCTGCTGCCTTAGTGTGACCTGAGTGCTGATCACTGTGGAAAGCTTGGGACAAGCAAAGAGATTTTTGCAAAGAATAGGTTATAGAAATTTTAGGTCTTGCCTCCCTTGTGTTTTCCTTTCGTATATGCCAAGGAAATAAGGCTCCAGCCTTCCCAGACAACCCTGGCTTCCCAAAACTATGTAGCTCAAGCAACAGCAGTTAGAGGTACACTCCAATGGGACCTGGCACTACCTTAGAATTATGGTCGAAACCTAAGGATGGAAAAAAACCCTTATTTTGCCCTCTGCACCCTGTCAGTACAATGCAGAGTATTGCTGCCGCATGTGCTTATGGTACTTGAATACACCAGAGCCACAGGAACCTTCTACACATGCAGGCTGGTGGGGGGGGAAGCTTGCTCTGAGTTGTTCAAGAAATAGATGGTGAAAGCTGCTGCATTTTGCTGCCTCCATAGGCTGGGAGAGAGCTACCAACACCGCAGAGCCGTGCTGCTATGCCAAGGGGTGAGCTAAAAAGCTGCCTGCTAACACAACACCTGTTAGGACAGGAGTCTGCCTTCTGGGGACATGTACAGTTTTTCAGGGTGCCTTGAATGACAGCCTCTCGAGCATGCGCCCAGCTGGTAGCGACCTCGTTCCAAGTCAATAAATGATGGACTCTTTCAACTTGGAAGTTAGACCTGTGAGGAGCCTCTGAAACCTTTGCCTCAGCAGATATGGCCAAGGTTATCATCCTGGCATGTCTGCAGTGAACTTGGACGCTATCTTGAAGTGCTGCCAGACTCTGCAACATGCTTATGCTGAAATGCTGAAACCACGTGAAGGGCCCCGTGGCCCTGTCACCTCAGCCTCCTCCTGGCTGAAAGGAGCCAGAGCACTAATGTCGCCACAAAGTTACAACAGATGGTACCAGGTACAAGTTGTATCTTTGCCAACGCATCTTCTCTGAGGGCTTCAATGGGAATTGCTCCTATAGAGTGATGTAGTTCTGCAGCCCTAAATACTTAAACTGCAGAGAGGAGTGAGAAATTCCTGTGGGAAATTCATTCAGAGAGGGGGAAAACGAGAGCATAAGCCATGGGATCAGCACCAAGTGGGCCAAACACTGCTGTCAGTTACTTCTCAAGCAGCTCCATTGAAGCAAACAGCATTAACTGTAGATTTATGCCAGCATTTCTGAGAGTCGCTCTTGGGACAGAGCCAGTTCTGGTAGAGGATTAATCTTGCTGGAAAACTCTCTCTTGTGCGGTGCTTGGTCTCTGACACTCGCACATGCACACAAACAAATCTCGGTGACCCTACGACAACCCAGTTAGCTAGCAGGGAATTAAAGGATGTGAAACCCTAGCTTCCCCTCCAGCACAGCCCTGCATCTGCCACAGCCCATTCGGAAGGCAGGACTAGCCACCTGCTAGTTCTTTTGCTCAAAGAGAAAATGTCTGTTGGACACATAGGAAACAACTAATCCGGTCTCCTGGGAGGGACTAGCCATTTGTCATTCCCACAGTCTCCAGCACAGGTACCCAGCACCTTCCAGGACTGGGGCACTGGCTTTTCTCTGGTTGTTTTTCCACCTGGCAGTAGTTCTGCATTTTTCTTTTATCTAACAGTAGTATTTCTCAGACATTGACATTTAGCCATCCACTTCAGGACAGTGAAAAATATGACATGCCCTATTCCCACACATGTAGCCCTTCTCGGCTTAGAAATTAGTGGAGAAAGCCATGTATTGCCTGTGCTGGATGCATGTCTCCTTTATACATGCATACTTGCTTTCCGCTGGTACATTTGTGCAGTTTAAGACCTTTGAGAAACATGGATCTTCTCTAATTACTGCGTCTGTGTGCCTTAAGCACAGGTCAGTGGCATCCTCTCAGCACTACTTCCAGTGTCACTGCACTCAACGTGCCACTGAAGTGTGAGATGATTTTTATTTTTTTTTGGTGACCCAAATTTGACAGTGTACTGGAAGTGCAACAGATGCTTCCCTGGAGTCTGTCTCAACAGCAGAAGGGATAGTTTAATGGTCTTGAGCAGGAGGCTGGGAATGCCTCCGTTCCTTGGGAGCAGCAGGCTCAGCTCCACAGTCTGCTCAGCCTTTCCCCCTTCTGAGGGCAATAAATGGAATAACGTGCAGTTTACTGCCTGCCCGCAAGTCTTAAGTTGGGGGAGGGTGGGGGTGGTGAAAAACCCTGAGGCCAGCCACTTAGTGGGTGCAAATCAGTATGTGTTTGCTAGCTTACACCAGCTGTAGAACTGGCCCCGAAGTTTTGTGTTCACATTATCCTGGGGCTCATATTGCAAGAATGCAGGGTTGGCCAGATGTGCTAGCTACAGTATCCCCTCCCCTCCTTAACTGACAGGGTACCAGCTGCCACTCCCTGCCCTCGGAGCAGCCAGGCTTCCCTGGTGCTCCCTGTGTGCAGCTTGGAAGGTACTTTGGGATCCTTGGGAATGGCTACCAGCACATAAATATTATCCCTGTTCCAGGATACAACAGTAAGAGGGTAAAAGCAGCCAAGGAAGTTTTTCCCCTTGGAAGGGATGTTCATCTCCTCCCCCAACCCGGCATATGGAATTCTGGATCACATTTCTCTCTCTTGCCAATAAATATTGCAGATTTATTGCTCTATACCTGGTGGGTAGTAAATTGCATTCCACCTCTGTTATAAGGCTCTTTGCTATGACACAGTCTTGCAGCTCCATTAAACCTTAATTACAGCAACACTTCATTGGGTTGCTGTGATGGTCTGAGTGCCATTGCAGTAGGGAGGATGTATGGCCAAAACAGGCTGATGCAGAGAGGCTTTGTTTTGTTTTGTTTCCTCCCTTTTTAAGGATTATGGAGAGTTGAGCCCAGCAAGGGGAATAGATGGAGACTCGGCCTCTTGCTCTCTGCTCATTTTCCACAACAGCTGGCTTCACCTGCCGCAGCCCCAGCAGCTCTTCTGCTCCCTGATGAAGTGCTCGGCAAACAGTGTTCAAAGTTGCCTCTATTAAATGTCTTAATTGCATTTGTGCTTAGGAGACACGTCCTAGATTCAGTGTTATATGTGTGTTTGATAGAGGAGGAAACCAGGGCTTGGATTTCTACAGAGCGTAGTGAGACACATTTTTTAAGAACAATTTCACTGGGATGCGGTCAGTCCAAGCTCGGTAGGCAGATTGCTTCTGTGTCAGCTACAGGTACTGTCTCTGGTGCCATCCCTGCCAGCTTGTCACTGTCTTCCGCTGCAGCCTCTGAGAAGGAATAAGGCTTCACTTCAGCAACTGCTGGCTGTTGTAGCAGCTCCTTGGAGGTCAGCGTCTGAGGTCTCCACCATGCTTCTCTAACCTCTGCTGCCTGAGGACTGAGGCCACAGTGAAGGCTGGGAGAGGGTGGAGGTCTTGGTGCCGGTGGATGGTGAACCATGGATAGATGATTCTCATTCCCCATGTCCAGCCAGGCACAGAGGAAGCACAGCTTAGAGCTCCAGGAGAGGCTGGCCAGTGCCTGTGCTCCCTCTGGACCAAAGGTGTTCTGCTTGGCCTTAGAGCTTTTGTTTTGGAGATCGCTCCTGGTCTAGGATGAGTCCCCCAGCCCCTCGCGCAGACTTGGGTCAGTACTAGTATGCATTGCACAGACATCCCTTCTTCAGTCAATGCTCAGGTCATGCTGCGTTATGATGAGCTAACCAGAGAGCACTAATGGCTACACCAGCCGCTTGGATTTGTTGCACCGTTTCATAGGTGAGCCCTGCGCTGTCAGATCTGGCCAGGAGAAGGACTGTTTCATTCCCAGTTTGGAAATTATTTGCTGCCTCGATCATACTGGTGTGATACCAAGTATTACATGTGGTGTAGCTATGACAATAACAAGCTGCTGCAGGTTATCCTCAGGGTTATCTTCTATTAGCGTGATGCCTGTGCTTCAGTGATAATTTTGACTGTTGTGGTCACTGTGTAACACTCATCATCCTTGTAAGTCCGCTTATATAAGGAAGGATGTTTGACTGTTGTTTACACATCTATAATTTTATCTAGCCAAACATCCTTATAGCATGTGCTCTGTTTTCCACAGGTATTTGTGGATAGGCAGCACAGAAATCTTTCTACACCACTGCTACCAAAAAGCAGCTACCAGAAAGCTACTAAAATCTTCCTACAAATTCAGTTGCTGAACTCCTTAACGAATAACTAACACATGGGAAATACTTTTCTTTGGAGAGCTTGTTATAGAGCCTTGTTTGTCCTTATTCTCCCCTTCTGCAGCAACCTTGAGATGTCAGACATAGGAAATGTGGCCACAGCTGTTTATGCACTTAGAGGTTTTTTTCCAAGGCCACATCCTTCTATTCTCCCGTCGATTACTTGAAAAGATGCTACAGGGACTCTAGAAAGCCAAGGTCTATGTGCCATGTGCAGGTGTTGCCAGGAGATTGACATTTTGAACATTTGAAAACTATCGGAGAACTAATTTGGTGGTGGATGTTTTTTTCCTTTCCTCCTTCCTTCCCTCTTCAACTGCGTATGAGAAGACTCTTGCTGTAGATTGATATTCCTAACAGAGCCACATTGTTCGAGCAACAGTCAAATGTGGTAGCACACATTGAGGAAGATGGGTACCTTGTCATTCGCTGCTAGTAAAAGCAAACGGTGCTGAGCTTCTCTACATCCTGGACTGGGATAAATTGTCACTTGTTAAAGCCTTGTCCAGCCATTGACTTATCTTCCTCGATAGGGTGGTTAAGTCATGCCAACCCAGAGTGGTTCAGAAAATGCTGCTGTACCAGTTTCTTCTAAGAAAATGTCATCACTTTGATGAAAACTGATTATTTTTCTGTGTGCAAATGGCTATGTTTTCAGGAATTCTCGTTTTAAATAATGTAAGAGGGAAATAATGTCAGAGGTCTGGCTTCAGTAGTTGCAAACCGAAGGAGTTTATTCTTCCTCCTTGGGGGAAAAGTTTTAATTTTTCAAATGCAATTTATATTTAGACAAAGAGGTGTAAAATTAAATTGGAATGTTTTGAGGGGACTGAAAATACATATTTTGATTAACTCAAAGGAATTTTAAAATAAATCATGGGGAAAACAAAAGGTTGGTGGGATTTCTTTGGTCCTCATTTGAAATGAAAAATAATTTGCAATCTTGACACTTTTTGTGGAATGAAAAGTCCATTTGCTGATTAAGGCCCAGATTCATCCTGGCTAATTTCAGGGACTATTGAACTGCTTAGTGCCAAAGGGCACTTTAATCCACCTGAGATTTAAATTGCCCTCTGGAGGTACCTATTTCTTTCACTGATAAGCCAGGGGCAATGTGACTTCTCATATGTGCGTGTGTCTGAGATAACTACCTGAAGTTGGGTGGCTGCAGCAGGGCACAGTGCTCTCCTTTTTCTCGTTGGGCCTCTCTGCTTGCTGCTTTTATATTCATACACCCTTCCATCTCTCCCCCAAAAGCTGGGGGAGTTGGGTTGGGGTTGGGGCTTGGTTTGGCTTTTTTTCTGAAGGTGGAGGAGATTTCTACTACAAGTTTTTATCTACTTATTTCCTGATGGTGGAAAAAATGCTGGAGGACTGGCAGGGTCATATCCTATGAGAAGCAAAGAAACAAGATTTGTAGTGAAGATTGAGGGGATCTGTGGCCAGGTTTTTTGTTCTCTTTTAATCACCACGTACCACGACTCTCAGCTCTCACATCTGGTTGGCAGAAGGCAGGTCCACTTCAACAGCTCCTCCACAATGTGCTGAACACTCTGCTCCATCTTCAGTACTCCTTGACCCAGAACAAAAGTGAAAATATTTGGCATGCCAGGAAAGGTTAACAAATAAAGTGATGCACAGCCTTCTCCTCCCCATGACGTCACCTCGCTGTGCGAGAACAGTCTTCCTTGTGTCACACCTGACAGTCCGGTGACAGCAAAGGGACACATCTGCTACAGGTAATTTCCCATGCTGTTGTCCCACAGCACTGTCTTGCCTGGCTGAGGTTTTCCCCTCTTCTCTAGATCGAGGAGGTGGTGTCCCAAGGTCTGATATGGCCCGCTTTTATGCCACGGTCCCAACTAACATCATCTTGACATATTTGTGAGAGCTTTGGTCATCTGTCCGGTCAGCCAGATGGATTTGCTTTAGGTAGCTGGACATTTGGGAAGTGTTATTTCTTTTAAATATGTAGCCTGTACTGTTCTTATTTTAGGCTCATAAAACATAACGATATATGGGTCAACATTTAAATCCTATGGAAAATTACATCCTGGAAGACTTTGTGGAGCCGAAGGCTTAGTTGGTATTAACTCTAATTATATTCCATCGAACTGTGCAGCAGCAACTCTGCCTTTGCCTAAGACCTTGTTCTGCTTGCTAGAAAGCTCACCACTACCGCTGCATCTGGACACGTGTTGGGACACAAGCTCATGCAACTGAGCTCCATTCCTCCTCTGCTGCGTTTTGGTGGGAATGGAGCACCTCACTGCGTCAAGCTCCTTTCTTGTCCATGATGGAGCATTTTATTCGCCTGTTTAAGTTTCCAGCAGCTATTGCAAACTCCTTGCAGCAGCTACTTGGCAAAGCACGCAGGATACGTCCTACTTGTGCTTGAGTCTAAATATCACAAGTTGAGTGTGTGGGTTTGCAGGCAAGCAGGCAACATAGGAGGGTGGAGGAAGGAGATTAAAATACAGTTGTTGGCTGATATGAAAAAGAAAGAAAAGAAAAAACTTAAATAAACCACAAATTACGAAAAAAAAAAACCAACCCTGTGAGAAAGAAAGAAAGTAACAAGTCTGTGGAGGATGGATGTTTGGAACTGTTCAGCCTAATGCATGCCAGATTCCTTCTCTCGGGGGGGGGGGGGGGGGGGGGGGGGGGGGGGGGGGGGGGGGGGGGGGGGGGGGGGGGG
>JAVJGJ010000001.1:91089209-91115448 GCA_035590215.1 Microhierax caerulescens | reverse complement strand
GACACTAAACAGACAAATTGGAGGTTTGAAACAAGACTTGTGCTGCTGCCTGCGGAAGTGACAGGGGTGGCACATGGGGCGAGGGGGGGGAGGAGCAGGCCTGAGAACTGCTGATGCAACAGCCATAGGCACCTAATGAACCTGCTGGGGAGCCGAGTTCCTGAGCGGTGGCGGGGCCAGGCATGGAGCCCCACGATGGGCAGGCACCCTGGGGTGCTGGCAGGGGCCTTTGGCATGGCACTGCCCTGTGGCATGGGGGGCTGAGCTGGGGTGGCCCCGGCTGGCGGGGTTTGCCTCGTGTGGCTGCTTGGCAAGGTCTGTCGGCTCCATCATGCACCAAGGGAGCGTGAAGGAAGATACGTGTGCATGTGTATGATCTCAGTGATTCAAATCCCCCTCTCTTCTTCCTCGTGTAGTATTATAAACTGATGAAGGACAAAGGAGGAAGAAAGCGATTTCAGATCAGCAAACGGAGTCATGTAGGGCTGAGATGTTTTGTTTCCCGTTATTCCTGATTCACATATTTACAGAGCTGCACAGATGCACAGGCTGAGGGTAAATCACCTGCAAGTTTTTAGATGCTGGACATGTTCCAGCGTTTTGCTTCCGTCAGCTGGCAGTTGAGGTACACGTGAGCGATGAGGGCCACCAAAGGAGGATCAAGTCTGAAGCGGTGGGAATTCAAAGAACCGTTAGCATCTCCAGGCATGGCATTGTTACTTGGGAGTGATTTTGACAGGCACTGGGGAAGAAGTTTGTGTGAAAAGCTCTTGGCAAAACAGTGAAGCTTTTATAGGTGAAGTGGCTTCTAAAAATGTACATCTGAAGTAAGCTTTTGCCTTACACATAGGCTCCAAACAGTTGGGGGTGAGGGGGGAGTTGAGGAGAGGGCACCATGTTTCCTGGGAACCACTGGGGCCAGGTTAGGAACACTAAGCTTGCACAACAGGAGTTGCTGTGTTCCAGATGTAGTAGAATCTGATAACCTGGATCTTCTTGATTCTTTCCCAGATTAAACCGGTTGGATTTGAATGCCCGTATTTTGTGGGTCCGCAGTTGGTAGCATTAGTGCTTTCTATGGAACCATTTTGACCCTGGGTGAGAAGCAGAGCGTGGATCCCTGCTTCAGCCCTGCAAGCATGAAGGCAGGCGGCGCTCAGCCCTTCACTGGGAGAAGGTGCAGCTCTGCTGCTGCTGGAGGGTCAGCCCACGCTGGAGAGGAGAGGCAGAGAGGACTAAATGCAAGCCAGTTATAAAAATATAACTGGCCATCACGCAGCCTCACTGCCTATTCTAGAGAATCAACTTGTCCCTTGGAAAACAAGAACGAGAAGCAGTTTTAACTGGTGGTGTGGCTGCCTGCTGGGTGAGACCAGGCCACCGTGGCATCTCGTGTGGCTGATGACGTGGGGGAGGCTGGGGAGCAACTGCCAGTGTCTGAGCTGTGAGGTTGGAAATTCACTTTCTGGTTTCTGGGGGCTGTGGAAAGCAGCGAGTAAACCTCGGGTGGCTAACTTCTGTCTTGAGCTAAAGAAAGCGCAAGGCAGGCTCTTCAGCTGTGGATTATTGGGTTGTCTATGTGCCAGGAGCGTTAATGGGATTGACGGGTTTTGCTTCTCTACTAGTAGGCAGCTCGGTGTCACCCAGCCAGTGTCATCTCCCACAAGTGCCAGTGGGGAGAAGCAGGTGGCTCAGGAGGGCAGTTCTGTGTGTCTCTTTGATTTGTCAATTTCTCTTCACGAGCTACCATGTCGACCAGGGCTACTAGCTCTAAATACAAGGTCTAGGTTAGGATCGATAAATCCATTTTTCGGTTGGGAGTTTGGTGTCTTGGAAGGTTGCAACCCAGATAAAGTAGTTTCATTCATTCACAGTTGGCTGAAGACTGATGTTCAAAGTGTGCTCACCTAAAGAATGAAAACCTTTAAAAAGGCCCTGACCTTCAGTTGAAATGTAAGTCTACATAAGAAACAAAACTGTAACTGTTTTAAGCTTTTGGTTTTTCCTTTCTTGAGAATAGGTTTAGAAAGAAACAACTGCAGAAATTGTCTTTAGTTGTGGGGTTTTTTTGTGAAAAGGCAACAACAGAAATGTTCACAAGTCTTTACAAAAGAAAACTTTAAGGAAAATAGTTGCAAAACACATTTAGTATGTTTCAACCAGCTGGATTTTCTGGCAGCTCCAGTGAAATCTAAACAAGGAAAATGATTGTCTTTTTTTGTTGTGTTTTGCAATATTTTTTTTTTATCCAGACTGGACAGTACAAAGCACATCCTCTGTGGGAAGGTGTCACAGGCTGCAGATGAGATAAAGTTCCCTGTGATTATATGGGGTGTTTCTCAATTGAGAGTCAGCACATGTGGAGGTCCAAGCCTTTTAATACACACATACAGGGAGAAGGGAGGAAGTGGAGTCCATTAAGGAGAATAGTAAAACCAGGAGTCAAGTAATGAATGAGCGGCTGATCCAGTAACGTCATGTGAGCACCTTTCACTCCCACTCATTGCGGGAGGTATTCAACAGTTTTGCAGGGCTGAGCCCCAGATCATGCAAGCAAGGGCCTCTTTTGCAATTCTATATGTCTGCTCTACCTTTTCCAGACATGCATCTCTGGTTTTATTAAGCACACGGCTTGCCGTGGTCCTTAAGTTCCCAGCAGCATTTTCCACTCCCATTCCCACCCAGAGCTGAGAGACCTATTACCAGGTAATGATGTGTCAAGCAATACACAAGGTAGGGGGAAAATCACTGAAGGAAAATGCTGATGTAGGGGTGGAAGCATCTATATATTTTTTTTTTAATCTCCTTCATGACCTGGTTTTCTATACCCAAAGCCTTCAACTTGCTGATGTTTCTCCCTAGGTGAATGGGTGGGTTTGGGAATTGACAGAATGGCAGCAATTCTTGTCTAAAAAGTGTTGTAATGTGTCCCCTGTCCTAAGGAGAATTAGGTTTTCCAAGTCAGGGGATTTGAAAAGTTGCTTCGAAGTAGTGAGTTTCATCCTTGCTTGGGCCTCTATAGTGACAGAAACAGTTGAATTGCCCGTAGCTTTGTGCTGATCTGGAAACTGATGGTGGTTTTCTTAGGTGGTCCAGGTCTCTGAAAAGTGGCCTGACTCCTTCCAAAATTGAGTCCAGTACAATTCAAAACTCACCTTAACTCTGTTTGAACTGACCTTGTCAGGATCCAGGCTAACAATAGATGAATTCTCTACATTTCCCGGGGGAGCTGACTGCAGTCCCAGCAGAATGACCAGGACTGGAAGCATCTTAAGTGGTTGTAGAAAGTTCTGCAGTACCAAACCTGCACATAGGTGATCTCCCTGGGGAGCATCGTACATCTGCAACCGGGGCGCTGTCCGGGCAGCCTGTGATCCAAAGCCTGGCTGGAGGCTGCGCCTTTTAATGGTCCTGATCTCAGCCTAAACTGGGGGTAAATCTTGCCCAGATTCTTGCTTCATCGTACACCCTTTTAATGGTTTCCCATATGTTAAGTATTTTCTCAGTAAGTGGGAAATCCAGTGTTCCTAGTGAACTTGATATTTAATAAAGCCGTTTTGAAATTATTTCTGGATAGCAGAGTCTGCAAATGTTCAGAACTTACTTTTTCAACATCTAATGCTCAGTGTTATGTTCTGAGATTCTCTGCAAAGACTCGAGCCCAGATTGTAAAATGTACTTTGAAATTTAATTTCCATCGGTTTCAATGTGGAAGAGATTAAAATATGAAACTCCACAAGGAGAAAGATTTTCTCAGTAACAAAACAAATTCCAGTGTGAGCTGGTGACAGATTTTATAAAAAATATTTTAAAAGCTGTCATTTCACATTGTTTCTGTTTTACAAGGTTTGAAATGCTATAGAAGCTAGATCCATTTTTAATCTCTTCAGCAAACTAATTTTACAAATCAGCCACCGTATCTTTGATTACAGCAAACTTTGCTTTCTGAAAACAGCAGCTGTGGTAACGAGGAAAAAAAAATAATAAATTCTTGTTTTGCAAACAATTTTGGTAAGTTCAGTAAAAATATTGATAAATTATTTCAAAAGAATCCAACAGGCTTTGGAAAATGCCAACAGTAAAAAGAAATTCTGGCTAAAAATTTTATTTTGTGGAGAGGAAAAAAAAAAAAAGACCACTGATTTCAACATAAAACACTTTTCATGCCAAGAATTTAAGCCAGCTGTCATTGTCTTTTGTATCCATAAACAAATGCTTTGGTCTCCCTAACAAATCTCAAATGGGTAAAATGAGAATGGGAAAAGCAAGGGCTGTCTGTCTGCATTGCAGATGCCATCCTGCAGCCAGCGGGTCTGGCGTGGCTTTGGGGCTGGTCCTGCGAAACCTTCGCGTGTACAGAAAGCTGCTGGAGGCTCCGTGCCTGCACCTCTGGCCAGAGCACCTGGGGGTAGATCACCTCCGTACATCACATCCCGGAGGAGAGGAGATGCAGCTCGGTGATGGCTGTGTTAGACCCAGAGAGAACCCGCAGCGTGGGGGGCAGGCGTGGGGCCATACCTGCCCAGCTATTCACTTCCCAGTGGGTGCTGTGCTGTGGCACTCGCTGGGATGCAGGCTGAGGCAGTGTCACGTGTAAGCAGAGTTTTGAATATCTTGGAACTTGTAACAGCTGGGAACCAGGACCAGTTTGCTCCTCAGTCTCTTTGGTTCAAGTTTCTTCTTTTTTTTTTTTTTTTGTTTTGTTTTGTTGGATGTTTTGTGTTTGGTTTTTTGTGGGTTTTGTTTAGGATTTTTTTTTTTACTTGTTTTTTTCTTTGTTTTCCCCCCTGCCAAGTCCTAACCCCAGCTGATGGCATCCCTGGAATGTGGGGGACTGTATCCCCCCATACCCTCTTTTCTTGCAGTGCTGAGATCAAAGCCCTGGAAACATGGACGAGGATTCTGAGCAGTGCTTACGGAGCTTGCTTGCTCCTGTGGCCTGTGCTGCCCTGGTACAGATGGCTACCATAGATTACTCGGTCTGATAGATTTGTGGATATCCTGTAAGGTGGTTATCACTCAGGCAGTGCTTCACCGGTGGAAGAAGGCAGCTTTTATTTCTGTGATCGTAATTAGGGATTTTAGCTAAAGTCATTCAGGCTGTTTGTACCTCTGGAGAAGGCTGAAGGTTTGCAGAAAGCAAGCTCCAACGTGAGATTTCTCCAAAGTTTTCTATCCCCTTTCTGCCAGCATTTCAAAGGCGATAATTTTGGGTGCTGTCATCTAAGTAAATAGCCTGGACTCACAGAGAAATGAAGAGCTGTTCTAAAAAGAATTGTGTAACGAGCAAGTTAAGCCTCAATTGCTGTGATTTTCTACCTTGTAGGATTCTCTGGTGGCTGCTAGGAGTTTGGGTTTTCCCTTTTTTTGGAACACTATGGGAGCTCTTTTCCACCTGGCTTCCTTGTAGTACAATACTTGTAGGAGCTGTGTAACTATGAGATCTTTACTGGGTTGAAAAATTTAGTATTTCAACCAAATAAAGATCTGTGGCTCAAAGATGGTGAGGTAACTGTAGGTAGACAGGCTCTGATCACACCAGCCTTGTCTCCATAGGAATCCAAGCAAAAAAAAAAAACCAAAAAACCAAGCTTACATCATTTCTGAGTCTTCTGCCTCTGTTTAGCTTCAAGCTGTTGGTGATGGTTAGACAGAGATGTTCACCAGATGGTTCTTCTTCCCAAGTATCTCTCCTTTCATAAGGATACTTGTTTCTTTCTCTCCTTCCGTGCTCAGTTTTGGAGTATTTAATGGATAGGAACTGTTGTCTTTTTTTTTTTTTTTCCCCCCACTCTGAATATATCCCTGAGACTCCACCTGGGTCCAGGGAATCGTTGGACAGACATGCCTGCTAGAGTGACATCTGATGCATAGACCAAGTTAGTTTCTGAGCGCAGGGTCCGTCAGCTATACACAGCGTGTTTCACAGTAGACTCTACCCTTCTCTTTGGAGTCAAACTCAGGGTCAGGAGAACATAAGGTGCTCAGCTGCGCTTCATTCACAACATGATGGATCTGCAAGAGATGTTGTCTTGAAGTCACTCGGGATGCATTTGCATTTGCATAGGTTCCAGTATGGATCGGCTGTCCTGCTCATCCTTCAGCACAGGAACCCTGTGGACCTCTCTCCTGCCATGCCTGTGAGCCAATAACATCTGCCTCTTCTGCACTGAGGAGATGCTGCTAATGCACGCAACAGTGTCCCTGAGTTTAAAGACTGAAGCTGGGCAGAACGCAGAGGTGGAGTAAAAAACCTCCCAGTGTAATTAATCCAGTCATATTACTCCAGCTTTCGGCTTTGTTTTTTTTTCTAAAGCTGGCCTGGCCTGCAAAACCCAGGTCTCAATTAATACTATTATCCTGGGGATGACATTTCCTCAGTCTGTCGTCGGTTATTTTTTAATTCTCTAATTTGTTCTAATATGTGCATTGCCTGCGCATCAAGTCAGCCATGAAGACGCTGCATTTCCAGGTTCCTTCCTCTCCATCCTCCCAAAGAAATTAAAGCAAGGAGGCTGCGGGACCACAAGTGCAGGAAATAGAATTAGGGAACATATTAATTGGGGCATCAAGTAGGATTTTGTTCCAGGCGGTTTCCTTCCGTGAGCCACTTTGATGCTTCCCCTTCGCAGCTCTGTTTCTCATTAAAAGTATCCCTTAATGGCAAATGTTGTTTATGCATGTTGCAATTATGTCATGCTGTAACCCTTATGCTGGCAGGCTTGGCTGATTGGCGGGGAGGAGGAGGAGGTCAGTTGTGGGGAGGAATTGGTGCGGAGGAAAAAGGGAGGGGATGTGGGGTGGGGAGGTAAACAACAGACAAATAGTTTCTGCTTTGCGTTTGAACACGATGGCTGCTCTGAACCCCTCTGTGTGTTCAGCCAGGCTGGACGCCCGCGTGAGAGCCAAGGCTTGTTGCTCCTTTTTTACAGTCGGGTTTTATTCTTTCTGCTATTTACTGGCTTTGGGGTTTGCAGTGCTGCCAGAAAAATGGCCGGGTCATATTAAAGCTCTGCTTTTCAAAGTGAAACCTGGGTTCCCTTTTGCTGTTCTAGCTACTGTTTGATTTAAGAGAAGTCAGGGTTTGGTTTGTGGGTTTTCCGGGGAAGGGAGGGAGCATCTTTATCATCATGCTTCTTGCTGTCCGCCGTGGCTCTTGTGCATCTTGTCCCAGCTGTGGCTGCAAACCTTCTGCAGGGATCTTTGCTATGATCTTTTCAGACCCCTTGCCTTCAGTGAGGCTGCTCCTAGGTGGCTTTTGCCAGTACTAATTCAAGGCTGTGAGAATAGCTCATTTGTGGGACGGTATTTGTTTTTCCATCCAGGCAGCCAAAACCTCCAGCTTCCCCTCTCCCTTGCTGGCGGACTGGGAGTGCAGAGGGTTCATTCTGCCCTTGATCTCTGAGCTTATGTGATCAGCTCAAGACAAACCTGGTGGTGAACTTAACTTTTTTCCTCCCATTTTTTGATTGTTCCTACTGCAAAACGGATTTGCCCCTGTGTCTAGATCTCAAAAGCAAACAATTAGCAGCCATAACGAAAGAAAACAGCTCATGTATATGAGGAGAGCAAGCCAAGCCATGTCAATGCCCAAGCAAGTTTAGAAGCCAATACAAATACTGCTGCTGTGTTTTGGAAACTGTTGGCCTTTTTGGATTTTGGGAGCCAACGCACAAGTGACTGAAGCTGGGTGAAAGCAGCAAGCAAAAACCTCAAAGCTGTAGAAACCAGAATATAAAACAAATCTATGAGCGCAAAAAAAAAACAACCAACCTTCCTCCTTCCTTCCTAGCTAATATCCTATCTAAAGTGACTGGAGCCTAAGCAGGCAAACAGGCTGAGGAAACCACAGGAGCTGGGACTGGTGGATGAGGGGAAGCAGACAAGTGTAGGAGTCACAGAGGAGAAGTCACTCGGTGCCTAGAGCCAGAGCTGTTGTGAAATGACTCATTTTCACTTTGCATGTATGATATTTACATGCAAAACACATTCTGCGAACCGTCACATGGGTATTCTGCTCATGGGTTTTGATCCGGGATGAAATTTCACCCTTTCCTCCAGCAAAGTCGTTTATCTTTCTTTCAGGGAGGAGAGAGGAAGTGGGAGGGAGCTGCAGAGAGAGAAAGAAATTGTCCTTCAGGCATAAAATTCAGGGGCTTATCCCTCAGAAGAGTCACTCGGCTGGTTCCTAACATGGGGGCAGGAGTGGGGAATGCTGGTGGGAGCACAAGGTCAGGGCAGAGATGGTTCTTGGCTCTGCTGCCTCCACCCCGCTGCTAGACCAAGCCAGTACAGTCCCAGTGCGGTCCACTGGCAGGGACTTGGAGCCTTTGTACTGCTGCAACTTAAATCCTTATTCAGCTAAAAATCTCCTCTGCAATTAAGTAGAACTCCAGAATTAGACTCACGGCGTGTTCTGGGAGTCGCAAGAGGTCAGACAGGCAACAGCATAAAAATACGAGTAAGTGGCAGCATGTGTGCTGGGCTGGGCTGGATGGCCGCTGGCTCATGGTCAGGCCGAGAACTGCAGGGATCCCCAGGTTAGGAATGACTGAAGAGGCTCAGAGTTTGAGAAATAATGAACCAAATTCTGCAGTAAGTCTTGGTGTGCTGTTCTTGGGCGTTTCACCAGTCTGGGGCTTGGGCGGACCTCAGTGTCCCTGTAGGAGCAAGTTTGCAGCCGTCTCTTATCATCTTCCACTTCTCCGTACTGAAGGGATGGAGTTTCCCAAGAAGGATTGCGTTAATGCAGTCCGTTAACTGTCTCCTGCCGCCTGTTCTTTGCCATCACCTGTTTCCAAAGCCTTACAATGCAATTCGTATCCTTATGGGAAAGGTAAACCTTTGGTGCGCTGGTGGTGCGGGCAACCTAGCTGGGTTTGTGAGCAGCTGCTGTTTGCCCTTCCAGGGCTTCTGAAGCAAAACAGGCAAATCCAGAAGCTGGAGCCTGCCATTTCTGATGGCAGGAGCTGTGCCATATTCACCAGACCTCTGTCTCAAGGCTTGATAGCCATTTAACTATTTAGCATCTTACACACGCAAAGAAGTTTCTGTAGCATAGCGCTGCCGTGGTCCCCTGTGCTGATGAGAGAGATCCTGCTGGTTTTGGCGCAGCACGAATGCAGGCAGCCTGCCACCGTGGGCGTTGGGTTACACCGTTTGTGCTTGTGCTGTTGGGATCCTTCTTCCTTCAGCCAGAGGCACCGGTTGCCCTGCTTTGAGAGCTGGGGCAGGAGGGTTGGGTGTCAGTCAGCAGCAGCTGCACCTTTCTCAGGTGGGTGCAGAGGTCCGTGCCGGGGCAGGTGGTGGTATCAAGAGGTGACTTTTGGATTTGGTCTTCAAGGTACTACTCAGTAGTGATTCAAGTGGAAGGCTCACCCATGTAAGCCTGGTCCTGTGCATCAGAAGGTGGGCATCTGAAGAAACTGTGAGGGTGGGTAAGGATCTACCTTGCCATTACTGCCATGTTCAGACCCTGTATCTGCACAAAATAACGTCTCTGGGGAGTGAGTCATGAATAGAATCTGTCCAGTTGCTCTCAGGATAAACCTGGAGTTTATATGGTGTTCAGATCCAAGCCTGTGCTCGGATCAGTCTTGCTGTCTGTGTTATGAGCATGGGCTGCCCTCCAAAACAGAGGCGTGATTAACTTTGGGGTACTCCAGCAAAGGGGAAAACCTGGAAGCCATCCTTCCCCTTAGCCTGAGCTCAGTTTGCACGGGTAGCAAAACGGGGAATACCCAGTGTGGGTGCTGCCAGCCAGCCTGTGTGCAGGCTGCTGCTCTTGCAGTAAGGTTACTGGTATTTTCCAATGGCATAAACCAGCGTGGCTGTAGCAGGGTATACCCCAGAATCTGAAGAAACATGGCATCAGATCACTGTGGTAGTCAAAAAGGCTTTGAAAGGACCTATTTTAGTGCCAAGGTAGAAGAAGGACATCCCAGAACAAGTACATCTCATAGACAGAGGTACAACAACTGCCTCTGGCGCCTTTCTCTGAGCCTGTGATTTTTACAAGGTCTCCTACCATTTCCCATCTATTAGGAGATGTTGAATCCCGAGTTGGAGGGTTGCGTGAGCAAAGGAGTGAGGCTGCAGTGTATCGGTTCACTTCTCCTCCTGTTTAAATGTCGTTTTCTCAGAAACCTGAGTGAAGGAGGAGGGAACATCACCTAGTAAACAAGTTTAAATGAAGGCTATTTTGCTGGAAATGTTTATACATTATTCCCGAAAAATACACAAAACACACTGATAGTGTAGCACAGAGTTCAGTTTGTGCAATCGCAAGTGTGTGTCTGCAAGTGTATGCCTGTGTGTGTTTGCAAGTTATGTCCTTCCCTGAAAGTAAGTTTTGGAAAACAGCTGCCAGCAGGTGAATTCCCCTGCTAGAATTTCCTGAAACATCCCGCTCCATCTGCACTAAGTCACTGGGAAACAGCAGCGATGAACCCCAGTGCTTGTATGTTTCTGCCTGGGTTTCCTGACAGAATTATATAGGCAGATGTGTAGAGGTGTGTGCTTAATAAATCCAACTAAGATGCACTGGATGCAGGCATGGATTGGCAGCACAGCATGTGTGTTCTGGATCTGGCATGTGCCAAAGGCTTGATGGCACTGTGGGTATTTCCAGATAATCTGGGTGTCTAGAGCTGGTGCGCAAACCAACATCCCAATACCTGTTTCTTTGTCAAGATTGATTTTAATTACTGGTAAAAAGAGGACATGTAAGGACATCTGTGGTGTGGTGCCCTTAATTAAACTTCTGGTCCAGGGCTGGAGGAGTATCAGAAAGGCCAGGGCAAAGTCCCTCATTTGGTAGTAGAATTTTAATCAGATAATCCCAGGAACGCCTGATGAGAGATTTTGGCTTTTCCTTGTGCCATGACACCAGGGAGAAATGCAAAATATGCTGCTGCTAAACGATGCCACAGCGATGCCTCAGGATGCTCGTGAGGAAATAACGTAGAGGCAGAGCCATTCTTCTGCATCTGTGCCAGTTCCTTGGTCTTGGATGTAAAGCTAATATGATTCAAAGAATTGGAAAAGTAAATTGGTCTGAAATTAACACAGTTGCAATCTGACTATTCCCAGTGAGCCATGCAATTTTCTGCCTTTTTCTTGCCATGTGCCATTGCTTTTCTGCCCTTAATCTCTGTTGCCCCCACTTACACGTAGAGAACATGCTGCTTATTTTATATGCCCTCAAAATCATGTGTGTTCCCATGTTCTGCTAATAGACACTAAATTTCACTGTCCCTGTGGTACTGGAAATCTCTTCAAATGGAAGATTTTCATAAGAAAATTCCTCCGTAATGTAGTCTGCTTATGAAAAAAGTGGAAACGCCTAAAGTCAACAAAACAGCTTACAACTTGGGTGGCCAAGGGGTAGCAGGTGGGGGTGCCATGGTAAAATAAACCCCAACTTAATTACAGAAACCTCTGTTGAAGAGGTTTTCTTTTTTCTCACACACGTACATACACGTGTGCACTTATCTCCTGCAAGTAGATTTTTCTGAAGGATGAGAAGAGCAGGGTTAGCTGTAGCACACAAGTTATTCTTGTTGCCGCAAACCGTTTTGCTGACTCAGTCCTAGGAATCCTGGCATGAACGATGCCAAATCGCACTCTTGCTCTTGATTTGGTTGCTGCTGAGTATTTAGAAAATCTGTATTAAGGCACTTTTCTAGCAGGCAGCTGAGAACATGAGCCCAAACTTTCTATCTGTTGCTGCATTTGCTTTATGAAGTACTCTGTGCACCTGCTTGCCCGGGGAAGGCACCTCCGTAAACACTCCCTGTGTGAGCCTCCTCTGATGAGCAGGAGTAACACAACTGAGTCAACAGCATCATCCAAATTCCAAAGTGTGTGTGGGCGGAAGAAAAGAATCACCCTTTGTTGCCGAACCTAAAATCCTGAAGCTTTCTTCACCGTGTAATTTGTTGGTGTCAGCAGATTCTGGGTATTTTCCTGCCAGCAGTCGGATTGAACTTCCTTCAAGTTGCAACATCAGGAGGGTTAATTATGTACAAAGTGCTGGCCAGTGCTGAGGTCTGGCATGCAGGGATCCAGCTGTGCTGGAGAGATGATCCAGAGGTGATTGTCATGGCCAATGTTTGCGTGTTCCTGGGGACTCTGGGCTGGTTGTGTTCCCAGTTTGAGGTCGGTGGAGGCAGGGGAGAGCAGGCAGGCTCTGGAAGAGGCTTTCCTTTCTGTGAAAGGTCCTGGTTCAGAGGGAGTCATGTTAGTGCATTAGGGGATCAGCATCCCCAGGACTGGTGCTGCAACCTTTCCGCTTCAATCTGGTTCCCTTTCAACCCTCTCAAGGGTTGAAAATGCCATTATATACATTTTCCTTGAAAGATTAAAAAGAAAAAGTCTTGGGGGAGGGGGGAGAAAGCAAAAGATGTTCATGATTATTCTTTTTTTTTCTTTCATGGTGGCTTTACAGCTGTAGGATTTCTTTAGCGTTAGTGAATAACTGATGGGTTGTATTCAGCTGAAGTGCGTGGAGATGTTGCTCTGAAGGCATGGAGTGAAGCTGGTGGTGAGATCCCCCCTCAGGGCTCCCGCAGCCCATGTGCTCGGCCCTCCAAAGCGGGAAAATCGCCTGTTTGCTCTTTCCAAGGGACCTGTGGTGCTGCCAAGCCTCCATCCTCCCCCTTCCAGCAGCACTTAAAATACAGTTTGTGGATTTCCCAATATTTGTAACCTCATCAGTCAAGGCTTATCGCCCTGATAAATAAAAGGACGCAAAGCACACACAGGCCTTATCGGAGAGCTAACAGGGCGCTCGCCTTCCCTCGCTGAAGGCGAAGACATGGGAAGCGTTCTGTCAACAATTTAAACAGTGCAATTAAAATATGTATCGATTCCTTTTTCACTTGCACTGGGTTCACATCAGCTTGCTGCTGGAGCCATTTTTGACACCCAGCTTAGCCAAGGTGACGGTGCCAGTTCTTAAAGCATGAAGTTTTCCTCCTGCTCTTCCTTTCCCAGGCATCTGGCAAATCCTGAGGCACCACCCAGCCACGGACCCTGCAAACTCTTTTTGGTAGCTTTCAGTTGAAGGTCCTTTGTCCTGATGGCTGAATATTGGTCTCTTTGCCTGTTGCAGGACACTCCAATGTCCCTGCTTTTTGAATACAATTTTTACTTAGTAATGACACAATTCAGTTACAACAGCGGCAGACTGAAGGATGCCTTAAATGCTTGGCTGTCCTTAGCCTGCCCTAGGTCAGATGTCAGAGCTGCCAAATGTCACTGTTGCCAAACAGAGGAGGGGATGGGACTTAAATAAAATTTAAAGCAACCTTTTTTTCGGCAAATTCGCCATTTTCCTATATGCTGAAACACCGTCTGAATCTTCTACCCACTGTTTTCCTGTTCAAAATACCCAACAAGGGAAAGCAGAGTTGTTTGCGCTACCGGTAGGTGGTTTTAAACAGTAGTTTTAAATCCTGGCTTCGATATGTGCAGGGCAACAGTCCTGTGTCCTCCTCACTCTGAAGTGAATGGCTGTTTAATCTCCATCTCAAGGAAAAAAAAAAATAATAAAAAAAAAAGACATGCTTGTCCCCTGAGATGGGCTTTTTAATTGCTCTAGCTTGACACTCCAACTTAGTGTCCTCATGGCCACTGATTGATTTCAATTAACATTCCCATGCTCCAGGCACTATAAATAACCCTTGTCTGGCCGGCTGCTTCTCCACTGCCAGCTCAACCTTTCTCCTTTAGTTGCTGCTGCTGCTCATCTTGCTTCTTGGCTTGGCCTCAGGCTCAGTCTATAATTCTTTCCAAACTTCCCTGTATAAAATAATCATGTACATGAAGTAAAACAGGAGTCTCATATACACACTTAATAACTCTTGTGTACTGTATGAGTGGGAATTCCACTTTATAACCCCTAGAGCTTTCAAATGGTTCTCATTTTCGGCGGCATTCCTCCTGCGAGATCTAAAACTTCCCATTTTATCCCAAGCCGTTGCTTTCCCTTTCAACCTTTTTATTTCTCCTTGAGATTTCAGGGTATAAACGGCTTCATCTTCCCTTTGGGCTGTGGTTTCAGCAGCGAGGCAGCTGGGAGCTGATAGCACTGCTCCTGAGCTCTTAAGCCAAATGTCAGGGTTCTCTTCCCAATGCCACATTTTCCAAATTAAAGTTTCAGCTCACTTGCAATTCAGAGCAAAAGGCTCTGAGTTGAGATTTAGACTAAACTGATAAGATAAGCTTACAGGGACCCAGAGCTAATATTCTACATGTGTTCGTCTGTCTGCCTACCTGTTATCTCTTGCCCAGTGAAAAAGAGAAGAAAGACTATTGTGTGTGTTTAGACACATACTGTATGTGACAGATAGATAACATCTGTATGTATATGGATGCAGGAGCAAGACTGATAGGCAGATAAGTTAGAGGTAGCAATCCACAGATTTGTAAAGCCAGAAGGGACAGTTACATCAAAGGCATGTAGAACTGGAGGGTTTGGATTTGAGGGGGGCGTGGTGTGGTTATTTTGATGACATTTTGAAAGCCAAGGGAAAATAGACACCTCTTTGATAAAATGCACGTGTATTTCTCTATTTTTTCTGCCAGCTGAAGATACGGTTGAATTTCCCAATTTTGAATTAAAAAAAAAAAAATAAAAAAAATCATGATTTGTCTCTATTCTCTAGCTTTTTTTCTTCTTTTTCTCCACTCGGCAACACATCCAGTGGAAGAAGTGCACTTTAATGTGATTTGTGTTGATTTGGGATTAGTCACAAGTATGGAAGAACTGAAGGGGATGATAGGCATTGCCCTGAGAAACCAGGAACCTCTTGCTTCAAAAATTCCTGATTTCCCTTTAGAAAAGGGGCAAGACACAGACTGCAGTAAAATGAAAGGCAGGAGCTCCTCCACATCATTCAGTGCAGTTGGAGGCGCAGAAACACGTGCAAGCAGTGAACCCTAGGAGAGCAGGGAAGGCGTGCACGTACAAGGTCATGGTCAGCTTTCTGCCTGGCACTGCGACATGCAGCCCGGCCTCAGCTCGCTGCAGGTGACTGGCCACGCTGGCGAGCACCCTTTGCCACGCTGGTTATTGTGACTTTAATCTTCCCTCATATGCCATGATCCCAGCTGCGTGCAGAGCCCATGTGCTCTGTTCATGTCACGCAGTTGCTGGTTACCCGTGCTAATTGAAACATCATTTTCAATAGTACATTCTTATGCTTTTTTTTTTTTTTTTTCCCCACCCCTTTTTCCACATTTGGAGCCTGGCCTCAGTCCCTCTGTTGTGTCCTTGACTTTTTTTGCTGAGCTCTGTCGGTGCTCTATCTCTCTGACTGTCGGTGCTTGGCCAAATGAAAGGATCTTAAAACTGTAGAAACATTGGGTGGCTGGACCCCCTCCAGCTCCTGCCACCCGCCATGAATGCAGCGACCCAAAAACTGGAGGCTCTAGTCCAGATACCATCTCACCAGCGCTGAGCAGAGGTGGATAATAACTTACTTTGATCTGCTGGCCATGCTTTTTTGAGTAAATGGTTCGTCCTGTGCAATGAGTGTCCTGCCGGCTCGTATCCAGCCTGGTGGCAGCTGCAGCCCTTGCTGCCTCCTCTGTTACTCAAGAGGAGTTTGGGGCTGTTACGCTGCAGTTTGCAGACTGTGCTGGTGCTTGGGGTGCTTCCAGGGTGCTGAGCTTCACCTGCTGCAATCATATATGCTGAATCCATGAACCACGTCTCGGTATGAGCAGCCAATTTCCCCTTGCTGATAGGACCACCTGCCTGGTTTACTCCTGATGGGGATCTGGTGCTTATGTCAGTGCAACTCATTTATAACTTGCAAGAGACTGCTCAGCATTCTTAATTAACGTTCATTTTTCTACCTGTTTTTGGACAAGCTCAGAGTTTGATACCGATGCCTTCAGCTTCTGTTTCGTAGCTGGTATGGGGCAGCACCAAACAAAAGTAAAACCCTATATAAAACAATTAAATGTATTGGCACTTGGAAAAAAAAAACCAAACAAAAAACCAACAAACAAAACCAAAACTTGAGCAATGATTAATTTGGAATGAAAGTTAAAAACATCCAAAGAGAAGTTAATTATCTTTTGTTTGGTACACTGTCAATAATGTTAATATTTTAATGCCATTTGATACTATTTTAATACTATTCCAGGAAAAAAATACAAAGAGTCTTTTCAAAGAGGAACTGTTTCTGAAAGTGTTGAAATTTGCCAATTTTATGCGTTTGAATTTAGCAGAAAATAAAAATATAAAACCCTTAAGTCAGCGATATCAACATGCGGTTTAGTCCTGAAAGACTTTTTCCACAAAAAAGCAGTGCGAAAAAAAAATTCACATAGGTCTAATCACGCGATCTCCCAAAGCTATTAGTGGATATGCTTATAGATAAACAAGAAACAAAACATCCTGAGACCAGTGGGAGAAATAAATAGATTTTCTGGAAGGGAGAGTAAGTGTGAGAGCGAGAGGAGTAATGGGGCAGATGTGCGCAAGTTTGAAAACTGCTTTTTGCATTACAGGATGTCATTTATTTAGTTTGAAAAAACATGTTTTTATAGTATTATTCTGTGCCTTTTAGAGTTCTCATGCACTGGAAGCCAGCTCTGACTTCTGTGTCAATGGGCACTTGGGGACTCCGAGCCCTGAGTTATTTGACTGTCAGATGCTGTTCCTGAGTCACTGGAAATCATGGGGGTTTTTTTAAACAAAACTAATTTGTTTTACTCCAAGATGCTCAGAGCAATAAAGCTGCAAGTGGTAGGAGGACATCTAAAAATAGTACATTCCAAAAGCTCAGATACAGATATTGGGGGAGAGATTTTCCCTTATTCATATTCTGCATCGTTATTTAACCTGAAAAACCCCAAAGAGGTGATACAGGGAAGTCGTGGTATAGAGCTATACATACTCAGTTCTTGTCTTTTGTGTCACATTAATCAATCACAAAAATCCTGCCGAGTTGTGTGTATTGTCGTGCTGGGCCAAAGTGGGAAGACTTGCCAGGCTGATGGCTGTTAAACAGGGGTGGCAGCATTTTATCTGTGAAAATACACAAGTTGCTCCCGTGCCAGCTTGGGGGTACCTTGTCTGGGTCTGCAGAAACATCCACGTTGTGGGAACGTGTCAGCGAGATCGCTCTGGGCTCCTTTTTTACTCGTGGATGAGGGGGGTACGTCTGTGGGTCCGTACGCTGTAGCCTCCGTGGGTGTCTGGCCGTGGGCAGGTGGGCTGCTCTTCTCTGGCACTTCTTCTCTCTGATTGCAAAAAGAAAAGTCCTGGTCTGGCTGTTGGCATCTTCTGGGGGAGGAATACCCCACTGTGGTTGTCCACAGTAAGCCTTTGGTGGGTTTGTTTCCGAAGGTTCATAGTTCTGGCGCTTCTGCTGGAATGTAGAGGTGGGATGAGCTCTGACCTTAAACTGAAACTTGGCAACAGGTCTCTCTTTTTGCCTGGCTTGAGGGCTTCTCCCCTGTCACTGGGATCTCTTCCCAAGCTCTTGGGAAACATGGCCCAACCAGGTTACCAAGAGGTGTGGAGACCTATCTACATCCCAGCCCACCTGCTCAGGTTTTCCTTACATGAGCGACTTCTGTGACAAAATTTACACAAATCTAGTTGCATAACTGAGCCTCTTCTACCACCTGGAAATGTAATTTGGAGGAAAAGAATTTGACCTTTTGTCTCTCATTCTGGACTTCCACCATCCCAAGTTCTTCTTGGCCAAGCTTCATTATGGCTGTACAAAGCACTATCAAGAGGCTGACGAGGCATCGCTCCCCTTCATGCAACGCTTCGTTTATAAGCCTGGATTATGATTGTGTCCCAGAGAGCTTGCCCTACCCTCATGTACTGACAATCTAGATGAGAGGAAAATCAGATTAACTGGTCCTTACAGCGAGAGAGCTGAGACCTGGTGTGAGGAGTGCCTTCTGCTTACAGCAGATGCTGCTGCCGAGCTGGCAGCTGAACATGAGCATCCTGAGCCGGCGCTGCCGTTGTGCGATCCCATCTCCCATCCCTGCCGTGGCTGCCTGTGCTGCCCCTCCAGCATGTCAGGGAGGTTTGGCTGGCATCGATGGCTGGGAACCCCTGTAAAACCAGAGGTCACAAAGGAAATGGTTAACAAATGTTCGGCTCTAGTAGTGAGGCTGCTGTAAGTTGCTTTGTTGCATTTTAGGTCTGTTGCTTATCTGCTTTAAGCTTCGTAGGACTTTTGGAGAGTTTGCTACTGTTTGTAGGACAAGGGAGCCGAGAATTTTGCCAGCTCATCCACTGAATGGTGTCAGTGCTTCCCTTACCAGGGGCAACCTGCAGGGGCTGTGGCCTTTCCTTTAGCTGTACACAGCTATGGCTGTGGGAAGACCAGATGCAGCTGCTGAGGCTGCACTTGATGATCTCCAGCGGAGCAGAGTCCCTCCGGCAGTGGCGGGGGGCTGCCAGCAAGTGCCCTGCTCAGCATAGGGGAGCTGGAGCCCTGGCTGCCAGGGTCAGCTTGGGACCCTGCCATCAGTCTGTGAACACTCTGGTGAACTTCGTGAAATGCTGAGCGTTGTAAAGAAATCCTCCTCTTGGTCTCTCTTGATGCCAACATGAGTCGCATCCCTTCTTCCTGGCAGGCATCGCAGCAGGAGGGAGGAAAGAAGGAAACTCAGGTGTAGTTAGAAAACCCAAGTAAGGAGAATAAGGACATGCTGTGTTGGACTGTGAGGGGGGGGACCAGCCTACCATTGTCCCCTTTGTGTAGCGCTGACCCTCCCGGCCCCAAAGGGAGGAAGAAGTGAGGCCGCCAGGTTCTGCTTTGCTATCCACACTCTCCGGGCTTGGCACAGGGTGAGCCACCTGGTTTCTAATGTCAGGGACGTTTCATTGACTGAACCCATGGAGGAAAGGTTTGTACAGGTTACTGGACCATTTTGACCTTTTGCCTGCTTTATCAAAGGCCAGAGAAAAGGTTTTGTAGTTTATTTTATTGTGGAGCCAGAGACTGACTTGGCCATATGTGTTTATGGCTTTGATATAAGCCAAGGTCCTAAATGAAACAGTAAATCAATTTTGACAGCTCTTCTGTGACAGGTACATGTTGCTCTTCTCATTCAATAGCCACTTAAGTGACTTTCCATTTCTATCGGCTAGCCAGCGGCAAAGGGAGGCTTTGGGTTTGGGAAGTCCCATGGCCGTGCCTGAGCACAAGCCTCGGGGACGTGTCACCTCCATCCTGCAACAGGGCAGGGCCATGTTGTGGCTTTGGCATGACTTTGCACGACTAAGCACAAGACTTAGATGACTTCGCACAGCTGGTCACATGGCTGCAATCTGCAGAACACAGGAAAGTTTTATTGATACATTGTAATCCAGAAAGTCTTTCTAATATGATGTTCTTCTCACTGTAGGGGAAAAAACCTTCTTGTGAGCTTTGCACGTCTGGGTGGTACCTCTCATGTGCCATGTGCAGCCCTGTTCTCCCAACATCGAGACTCAGTAGATGCAAAAAATAAATCTTTACTATTTCCATTCCTCAATTTTGTTTGATCCTCAAATTAAAATGTCAACATTGCACAAAGATTTCCCATTTCCCTGTGTTTTACCCTTAAAGTTCTATGACTATGCAGGCACCTAAATTACTCAGCAGACAGGCTTGCTGCTTTGACACAACCCCTGCTTCTCGTGGTCCTCTTGTGGGAAACCATATTTCACTGTCTTCGTCCCCAACTTCTCCCTGGTTACTCCTCGTTACCTGTGAGCTTATTTCATCAGTTGCAGTTGATGCTAATTTAATGTCCTTTGCACTATCAGTGAGCCTTGTTGCATGTAGTCATCCTGCCATGTTTCTGGAGGTGGTCCCCATACTTACCTGGCAGGTTTTTTCCTTTCTTCAGGAGTTTCCCCAACTGTGTAATTTAGCTTTCCTCAAAATCCAAAGGCTCATAGGCTGAAAACAAGGAGCATATCTTCATTTACTAAGTGGTGTGCCCTTCATTTGCTAGACTGGCCAGGAAATGTGATTGATCACATGAAGTGTTCTGTTACCATGGGCCATGTGGTTTTCCCCATTTATAGGGTAATGGTTGTAAATATCTTAAGAGTCTTGCATTAATTCTCTCCTAAGATTGGGTGATGTCTTGGCTGGTCGTGTGAGATGAGTTACTGTGATGTTTTGTACTGGGACGTGCTGCATATTTGGCTGACAGTGACTTGTCAGTGATGGAGACGTTTGCAGGCTGTAGCCATCATTTCTGCCTGTGATGTGTGGTGATGGGTTTGTTCTTGTGCTTGTTGTGTCTTTGACTGCTTGTTTTTTGTGGTCATTGTGTTTTCATGTTCTGATTTTTTTTTGGTTATCGTGTAGCCGTGGAGACCACCACTGTGCTCTGCCTCCCGTTGTTGTGGCTTCCTGCTAACCAGTGTTTGTTGTGGGAGATAATATGTGGTGATGGTTTTCGCCTTGTTCCTTTGCTCTGGCTGCTTGATGTTTGCATTGTAGCCATAGATTTCCGTGGTAAACCCTTTGAGCTCAGGAAAAAAAAAGAACAAACAAGCTTTCCCTTTCTAGTCATTTGTGAAACTCAAACATGATCTTGTTCAGCATGACCACGAAAACTTGGAGATCAAACTGAGTAAATTGAAAGTGTCCCACAACACAGAAATTCCCTTCTTCTGCCTTTCCACTCTTGTCTCTCCACAACCAGATTCCTCCTGCCAATTCCAAGCAGAAGGAAGATTTCCCTACTGCTAAGAGGGCTGCTTGTGCCCGCACTGAGTGGGATGGGACAGCAATGATGGACCGTCACCTGAGCAGAACTGTATTGTTGGTAGTAGTAGATTTTAGGCATTAAAATGCATTAAAATGCAAATTCATACCTTTGCCAGCCTTACAACTCCATAAATCCATAGGTTTTATCATAGAAGAATAAAGTCTGTGTCAGGGAAGTGGAGGGGAGGAGTTGGAGGGTAGAGGTACGTGTTTATATCGAGCTTTTCCACACAAAGAAAAATGTACTTTTTGAAAGGCTTTTGTTTTGGTGATGTGCCTACAAGCTCCGTTCCACTCCTCTTGCTTCCCCCACCACTCCAGTGCCAAACGTCTTCATTTACGTGTACAGATTAATGTGGAGGGGGGGTCAGGGCTTTATGAACCCAATGGGTTTCCCTAAAGATAAGCCCACTGGATAATCGGGGTGGGAAAACGTAGCTACCAGGTACTTAAAATGAGAGATTTGAAAGCTCCTTGTGAAAACTTTCCCAAATCTTTTTTTTGTTTGTTTGTTTTTGTTTGGTTTTTATAGTTCAAAAGCCCCCAGTTCTCTCCCCGCAAACATGATCACCAACACTGAAATTCAGACAGTTGTAATCAGCTCTAGTAGGAGCAGAAAACCCAAGTGCCACGCGTTATTATGCCTCAGCCCCTGTAGTGCCGGTATCCGGAACCTCACTTGCGCTGGGATAACAGTAAACAGATGTGAGGGCAGTAGTTGCAGTACTGAGTTACCCTTTAAAAATCTAGCTTGCCCCATGGATTTTTACAGTTCTTGTTAAGACCCCTTCTTACTGAACACTTTTTCTTTCTCTCTCTCTTTCCTTCTCCTTTTTTGCAAGGTTATTTTATTTTTTGCAGGATCAGCTCCCTTGGCTGATTCACCATGTGGCTCCATAAATAGTTGGATTGGCATAATTGAGGGGTGAATGGGATTTGGGAGTGAGTGAGTGGTGATTGAGAAAGGAGGGGGAGTGTGATGGGATAAGCTGGGCTTACCACCGAAAGAAATGTTTGTGGAGCCACGGCTTTTCCACAAGGAGCCACAAGTCTATCGGAGCAGCAGAGAAAATGCCATGATCACTGGAGGAGTGAAATTCTGTTCTCTGGCCCAGATGCTGATACCGTTGCTCCGAGAATATTGTCTTTGGCTTTGACCTGATGCAGACGTGCATACCCATAGCACAACACACCGAGCAGTCACTTTTCAACAGGAATTGACACAATCTGGTGCCTGTAGGCAGGTGCCCTGCCCTTGCTCCCCTTCCCCATGTACTCCCCCTGCCTCCCTTGTGCTGTTCTTGCTGTCACAGTGACTATAAATTCACCAATCCTGTGAAAAATTAGCCCACCAGTGAAGAAAGAAAAAAAAATCCTGTTTGATCAGCTTGCTGATCCAATCTATTCTGCACCTTCATCGCTGCCAGATCTGACCCCGGAGAAGGCAGGGGGATATAGGCAGGGTAGCGGGCAGTGAGCAGGCAGCAGTGAGCTCTTTCCGAGCAGGGACAGGTTACATGAGTACTCCGTGAGCAAAGGAGGTAGAGTCTGGCCTTTTCTCATGGCTAGCCCAGCAGTCCTGCCAACACTTTGTTCTTGGCAGCTTCAGTTCAGCGTTGTCATCAGCTCTACCTCTTCTTTGCAGGCATCCCAAAATGTTGTAATTTGTAGGTGTCGTATTTTTAACCATGAAATCGGTGTCTCTAGACACACCGTGACCACGGAATGGCTTTCAACAGAGCGGTGTGGACAAAAAGGATTTATTTGGGTTCATGAGCGCTATTGAAGGACTTTCTCCCTGGAGAGGGACAGCCAGGGTTCCCGTACCAAAGCTCACTATCCTGTTCTCTCAGCTGTGAGTCCACAGGGAGAAGCCGGAGAACCAGAGCTGTGCGTGTGGATGTGGGCAGTGACGCATTACTAGGGCATGTGCAGAATTCCTGCGAATGACCACAGCACTTCGCTGAACAACTATCAGAAGGTTTCTCACCCTTCCTTAAGGGAGGATGCTGTGCTTCCAAAAAAGACTCCCAACGGGTGTAATGATATTCATCCGGTTCTGTTCCAACCGTTGCTCTTCCTGTGGCTGTTTTGCTCTTTATTATCTCCCTGGGAAGAGGTTGTTCTCTTGAGCAACAATATCCCAAAGCCGGTTTGGTTTCTGCAGTGTCCATATTTAGTGAGACTGTTTCTTATTTAGAAGCAGCCTTTGCATGGGTGTGAAGATGCTCTGCACCATGTGAGCAATGCTGAATGGGCTTTGCCCCCTGGTCTGTAGCTGGAGAAAATGTGTGAGAGATTTCCCTGCTGCTAATAGGCATTGTGTTTGCCTTCCTCTTTAGGGGTGGGATAGAGTTGGGGAAAAAAAAAAAAAAAAAAAGTCCTTCCAGTGGGACGTGAATGTTTCTGCCTGTGTTCCCACATTGTTCCCAGCTTTCTGCCGGACTCCAGCTGTATGACACAGGCCTCCAAAATGTAAACGAGATTCCCCGATGAATGATGCATGCAATCGCAACTTGCCACTTGCGTGGATGAGGCGACAGCAGTCTTGTGGGTGGTGGAGCACGTTTGCTGGTGGGAAGGAGGGTGCTGAGGGCAGCATGGCCTTAGCCAGCAGCATGCGTGGGACCCTGGGCTTCGGCAGGCGTTGGGCCCAGATCCTTCCGTGGCCCTGGCGTGTTTGTAGAAAGGCTTTAACTTCCTGGAAGCCCTCTGAGAAATGTTTGCTCCTCTATAGGTAGCTCATGGGGTCATCACGGGCTGACGGGTACCAGTGCCCAAGAGTTTCTGGAGAGGCCGGGGAGCGCGGGGCTCCCAGGAGGTGGGAGCGCAGGAGCAGCCTCCAGCAGCAGCAGAGAGTCTTTGCTGCTAATGCTTCCAGGGAGGGAATTTGAGGAAATGCTTGGGTAGGAATAAGTAGAGTTGGCAACAAATGTGCATTTCATTTTATGAACATTTCATGGTGAAACTTAAAACTTCCACAAAATTTGGGGGACTGGATAGCTCAAGGGATTAGTAATGGGATACAGAGCCTTTCATCTCACCAGTGCCTTTTCAACTGCAGCTCAAGTCCATACCAGCGACTGAAAGTTGTTACCATCTGATGGCTTATGTGTAATGAGTTGATGGTCTCACTCCATTTCCTGGTAGTCAGGTATCTGTGGCTGACGCACACAAACACACCATAAAGCCTGGCTGCTCGCCAGCCTTGTTGGCAGCCTCTGCCAATGACTGGATGAGTCCAAGAGTGAAATATCCCATTTGCTTCTAGCTGGGAGCTTTATCAGGTAGTACCCTGGCATGTGCAGTGTGTGAGAAACTTGTGAGGTGGGAAAGCAGTGGGCCAATTTAGAGCAGTGGTTTTACGTAGACATCTTCCATCTGCACTGAGGTCTATAAGGAGTAATGTTTTGTTGCAAGGACCTCCTCTTCAGATGCTCACCCCTCAGCAAAGCTGCGAGGTATGTGAGGTTTATGTTTTGCAAACAGAGCAAAGGCATTATGGCACAGGGCTTTCTGTTTAAAATAATGTCACTGCTTTTTTTTCCCCCCTCCCCATAGCGGTTCTAAGCGGAACCCAGAGCACATTTTACAAGCATTTGTTTATTAATGCATCTGTGATGTGACTGTAGCACAGGGATGCACCATCATCCCCATTTCCAGCTGGGGAAACTGAGGTAGAGAGAAACGAAATGAAGGAGCAGATAAATCCAAGATAAAAAATTCAGGAGTTTGTGGGTGCTGGCCCTGTGCCAGGTCTGATAATGGATTTAGACCATCGGTATGCTCTCTGCTTCTCCCTCAGTTAGGATACCTGCCCTTGCTCTTCCCATCATGGGTCTAAAAACAGTCCCTGGGATGAAGCCTAAGAAAAAAGGCTGTTGCTTGGGGGATGTGTTCTCTCACCGTTTTGTGTTCTCTAGACCTGGTAGTTAGGACATAGTTAGGAACAAGGTGGCTCCTAATGAAGATGCCCAAGCGTAGATTTTGTTGGTTCTGGTCAAAGGCATGGTGAGGGGTGGTGATGGGATAAAGAACCAGTTACAGAGGTGACTGAGCTGTGGGGCTGGTTGTGGTCCCCAGGTGAGACTCCCCAGCCACTGGGCAGCAATCTATGGAGGATGCCACCCCCCTGATGAGATGTGCAAGACTGAGCATCCTTCAATATCCCCTATGTTTTGGGGATTTCTAACCTTGTGTCTAACAGGGGTTCCCCTGGCCCAGCCCATGGGGAGTGAATACAGCCTGGTGTAAACTGTCCCCCGCAAGAATCTATGTACCCAGGTGGTGGGGGAATGAGACCCCGTGGGCCCCGCTGGCCTTTCCGTGATTATACAGAGTCAAACACAAGCAGGCCGTTAGTAAACAAATGATGTCAGCTCCCGCTGGTGTTATTTTTAAGCACTTTGTATACATGACTTGTCTGTATGTATCTCTGGACTGTTCTTTCTCCCCCTCCCACCACCTCTCAATCACCCACAGAGCTTGCCTTTTTTTTTTTTTGCCTTTTTTTTTGCCTTTTTTTTTTGCCTTTTTTTATGCCTTTTTTTTTGCCTGTTTTGGGTTTTTTTTTTTCCTTTTGGTTAAAACCAACATCTGTAGATCTGTTCTTAACAAAAATAAAGCCATCCATCTCCTTTGGCCTGCCTTTCTGTCATGTAAGCTCAGGAAAACTGGCTCGGTCAAGGTTTACAGTAGCTGTCGCAGCCTGCAGTGGGAAAGGCACTTATCTGCAGAAGAGGGTTAGCAGTTCTCAAGAATGCATCCTTCCCTCGGACTGAGGGGGTGGCTTTTGTTTATCCTCTGGCACACAATGAAATTATGGGAAAACATGCTTGGATGCACTGCAGTAGTAAGGTGGGGCAGGGCAGCAGTTAAAAATGGAACGGAGCCTTTGATCCCTGGCCAGAGCAGATGACTCCCAGGGTTTGGGGTTTAGGGTGGACGTCATGTTCTTTCTCTTCATCTCCGTGTACAGATCGAAGAGTTCCCCTCCTACCTAGTGTGCAGAACAAAGCCTCCCAGGCAGGCCTGGGGGGAAAGAGGGATTGCGAGCCAGGTTGGAAGGAAGGAGGGGGGGTTGGGAAGCCCGGCTAGCCCCTGTTGTCATGCCTGGCTCAGGTGGGTGCTGGAGGAGGGGTGCAAGCCCAAGCATTCCCAACAGCCGGCCAAGGAGGGGAGCCTGCAGCTAGATGCAGTGTGCATCCCGAGATCTCAAAGCACCACAGCAAAGAGCATGCGGCTGAGCCTCTGGGCTGTTGCCTTGGTGGGGGATGCAGGGGCTGGCTGGGGCTGAGCACTGAGTCATGACAGCAGCTCGGGTTTGTGACAGTGTTTTTCCTGTTAATCTTCCCCACCATCTCCCCCAGAAAACACAATGGAAACTCCATAATCCAGGAGATAGCCTGGGGCATACCACAACTCCGGAGGGTCCTCAAAGGAGGCTCCGAGTCCTCCCCAGACTGCTCAGCAGCCAGACCAGG
>JAVJGJ010000001.1:91068372-91089102 GCA_035590215.1 Microhierax caerulescens | reverse complement strand
GCTCCGGAGCGCTGACTCCTTGGAGCCAGAGTATATCATCTGTTAAGTCTCTGGCACGACAGACTTGCTTTAGAGTGAGCAAATTGAAGGTCATCTCTCAAGATCTGGTTAATGCCACATGCCAAAGTAGACACAGAAGCAGAAGGATGATAGATACTCAGATGTATAGATCAATCTATGGCTCAAGGCATGTTTGTTTCTTACTTGGTTTTGTTTCTGTAGTCTAGGTATATTGTTTTTATTATTTATGGTGTTGGGGGAGTAATCCTCTGCATTTGAATTTATTTGCTGTGCTATGTGGCTGATTTGGAACACGTCCTCTTGTGGGGTTTTTGTTATTTTTTTGCTAGGGAGCTCAGCAATCATTTGGCACTGAGTACAGGGGGAAAAAGAATCCCAAGATTTCATTTAACCATTTACCTTTTCAGCTGCTTTAGCCACTGCATACATGTTAGAGATAGCTGAGGGGACTCTGTGTGGCCTTGATTCTACAGGTGTTTGGTGGAATTTAAGTGCATGCCTAAAGCTAAAAATGCCTAGCCAGGCGGTGGACAGGGTGAGGATGGCTTTGCCCGAGGCGGCAGCAGCACTGCCCAGGAGATGGAGCGCAGCAGCTGGGCGGCAGCAGCACGGGAGCCCCAGCCAGTGCCGCGCAGGGAGCCAGGAGGGAAAGAGGATCCATTACATTGCAAGTTAGCTTTAAACTGGCTTCAGTGTTTTAATGTGAATCATTCATTCCACTAGTGAGACGACTGAGGAGTCTGGGGGGGAAAAAAAAAAAAAAGAAAAAAGAAAAAAAAAAAAGAGGAGTGTTTTAGAGGAACATCTAAAGGGATGCAGATGGGGGACTTGGACCCAAAGGGCTTCAGCAGCTCGAGGGCATCCTTCAGATGCTTGAGCAGGAGCGTTGCTTTTACCTTTTTCTTGATGAAAGAACATCTTCTTGATGAAGAAACTCAGGGTTCTGGGCTGCTTTCCTCCTTGCATTAGTGTGTCTTTGGATCTCTATGGCTGGCATAAAAGAGCCTGTAACGACACCCTGGGGCTTTGCGTCTGAGCTGAGCTGCAGTGGAGCCGGCTCCACATCTGCAGCGGCTCTCATCTGGGAGACACGGGAAGGCAGAGGCAGGGCAAGGAGGGGGAGGCAGTGTGATTTTTTTATTTGGGGTACCAGGAGCAGAGAGCGCTGCTTTTGTAGTCCTCTGAGCGGGGGTTAGAAAGGTCCCAGTGCAGATGTTAACGTGGTAGTTGTCCCTTGGCCATGCAGCTGAACCAGAGTCAAGAGACTCTGGAACCCAATGCGTGCAAGTGTATGGCTAGGGCAGGAGACGTGGCTATTCTGCAAAAGACTTTCCTGAAAAATCATGACTCTTGAGGCGCTGAGCATTGAGCCGTGTGGTCCTGGACAGAAGGCAAGGGTCATCCTTAAGCCTCGGGAGCCCCTCAGCAATTCAGTTCCCTAGTGTTTTCCTCCTCTCTCAGTGCCCGTGTCAGGGATTTCCATGATCACATCTCTCTCTGCAACTTGAACTAACAGCTCAGGCTGTGCAGCCAAAAGCCAAATTGGACACATGTCCTCTGAGCACAGGGGACAGTTCTGGCCTGTTACATTTGCAAAAGTAGTTTAAATGAAACATTAAGGCCAGGAAACCCAACCCGCATAGCCTGGAAGCTTCGCATTGTAAGTAGGCTGACGCATCATTAATTCAGCTGCTTTGCTCACCCGTGGTATTAACTACGCTTGTTTTCCTTGTTACGTGTAAAACTTGACACTTTGCTATTTCTGACTTTTGGTCTGTACTAAACTTGAGACCCAACCTGCTCCAAACACATACAATTTGGCTGAGTGGGTGCTTCAGTAGAAACTTGGCTTTGTCAAACTGTCCACCTAGTGTGATTCCTTACTCTTAATTTGGAATTTGGGGATTTGTTTATCATTACTGTGCATTCAGGGAAGAGGTGATTCTACTGGTATTGCATTGTCTCATTTCCAAGATATTGGAGGGGAAGGAAGTACACGAATGCTTGGTTTCAAACATGTGCAGCATTGCCCTTCCTAATCAGCTTTAAGGTGTGTGACTGTCAGTATCAACACGTGTATTCGAATTATTTTCCCAATCTGACTGTTGAAAATATAAAATTTCCTAATGATTTCATTACTGGTTTGCAAGCAAAATAGCTCCATGTAGGGTGGTACAAGGAGACAAAAGGTGGCGCTGGCTTGCCTCAGACTGCTTGGATGGGAGCCAGCTTGGGCATGGGCAGAGGAACGCAGGTCCTGGCACCCCGTCTTCTTTTGGAGGTGCCTTCCAAGGAGTGTCCGCGTTTCTATGGCAAAATTCAGCACAGTACGTGGTCTCCATTTAGCATGTTCCCAGGAAAACTGGCCCAGCCTTTCTTTCTTCTCGGTGTAACAGGTTACACTGAAAAGAAAAAACAGATTTTGGCTAAAATCAAAATGTTTTTTAAGACTGTCAGCTTCAACTAAATTTTCCAGCAGATGCAGTTGGCATGGCTTCCTTTAGCTTTCATGTTTTGTTTGGATAACATCAAAAGGCTCTTGTTTCAATGGACTAGGATCTTGTCATTTCAGCACTAGCATTTCACTTCATCTTGGCTTCCCTATCATAGTAAATAAACTTTTCAGTGTTACAGTGAGCAAGGGGGTTGGTGACCCAGTGTGAGGTGTAACAGACCTTTAAAGGGAATGGATGATGCCTGTATACCTCTTCCAAAAGGGACTTGGGGACCATGGCTTCATAGAGCGACCAGAGGTAGGGTAGGACTTCCCAGCATGGTGACTTACAGACAGGGAGCACGGAGGAGGAGCCGGTTGCCTCTGCAGTCTGTGGTATTGAGCACCAAACTGGGGCTGAGTTGTTCTCATCCATGGGAGGGCTTTGGTTTTACCAGAACAGATGTGGGTTTTTCTTAATAGAAAACCCCGGGACTTTTTACTTTGTAGCAAACTTCAAAATCTTGGCTGGTTTTTTTTTTTTTTTCCAAATGGGAATCTTAAGTGCATTTTGTCACACTGGAACTTGTGACAGATAGGGGACATTGCTTCGTGTCCCACTGCTGCGTCCAAGAGCAGCCGGTGTTGAAAACCCTGACACGCTCCTGGGGAAAGCTGCCTTTGACTGCAGCAAATGGTGTTTGTTTGGGTTTTAATTCACACAGAAGTGTTTGAAACAAAGATACTTCCAAGGCTTGGAGGAGCACAGCTCACCCAGCTTTGGGGCTCTGGAGTGTGTCCTATGGGTAATGCTGGTGATTATTTATTTATTTTTTAATCCTAACACTCCACTTCAAGGGTTTTTTTTTAAATGATACTGGTTTAAATGCATGAAGTTTCCCTGGGAGGATAAAGATAGATCCTTCCCCCATGTCCTGGATGAGGGGAAAAGGCAGACCAAGCTGCAAGAACAGGTGAAGGGTCCTTACGTTAAGGTGGGACGAGTTGCTGTTGATTGCTGTTTGGTTTCCATGCCCAGTGGCGTTTCCAAACTAAAGCCCAGAGGATGACTTTCCCATTTATGAGGCTGAATTGCTTTTCTACATTTCTCAATTCTTTGGGTGCCGTTCACTTCTCAGCAGGCACCGCTAGTAAAAGCACAGGCAGTTCTTCGGAGACACTTTCTCTCCCTGGTAGGTACCGGTGGGGAAGGTAAAGATGAACTCTGCTGCTTTCTTTCCTGGCTGTGGTTATGGTCTCTTCTGACAGCTGTGGACCATCAAGCAGGGCATGCTGCCTCACCTCAGTGCACCAGGGGGTTGGTTTTACTCAATTCAAAGATACATATCTGAAACCAGTTTTATCAGTTTCCTGGAAGATGCGGGAGAGGAAATATATGCAAAATGTCTTTTTCGCCACTGTTGGGGTTTGGGGTTTTTTTGTCCTTTGTCATCCATTGCATCATGCTTCCTTATCATTTGAGCTTGAGAAGATGTTGTCACCCAATAAAACAGAGGCCAACCCTCGTGTGTTCATTAAGAGGTAATTAGTGTGACTGGAGATACCTGATCCTGAGTGCAAGAGGAGCATCGGCTCCAGGAGCTGTGCTTTAGTCCGGCATTTATCTACTTGCTAGTGATGTTACGGGGCAGGGAGAGAGATACATTTCACCTGCTTAAACCAGCTGTGCTGGGATGAGCTTGCTTGCTGGGCATGAGCTCAGCTCTGCTTGCAGGTAAGCGAGAGGAGCACCCAGCACCTTGCTGAACTCCTCCTTTCCCCCATCGCTTGGGCAGGAAAGAGCAGCAATTGTCGCCTCTCCTGGGCTGTGCTGGGGCTCCCGCTGTGAGCAGCCATGCAAAGGAATAAGGGAGTATTTGGCAGCCCATAACTATCTTGCACAGAAACAGGGCAAGAAACATTCTTACTTTCAGTGACTTCCCCACTAGGCAATGTATTTTCCCCGTTTCTCCCAATGGATGTGGCTTTGCTATCTGTGTAACAACGTATTAGTTAGGTCACTTCACAGCTATGAGCCTGTTGTGTGGATTCCCTCTCTTCTAGGAATTCTGCCGATGAATCATCAACACTTAAGGCTGTAGTTTGATGTCTTTATTCACACTTAATGCTAGTACTTGGCTGCAAAAGTAATCCTGTGGAATCCAGTGGGACTAACTGTGGAGTTATATACTATTAAATCTTTGGCCTTTTAACAGAGTAATGGGTTACAGCCAGATTTGTGAATAAAATTGAAATGCAGTGCTGGCTTTTGGAGGGGTTGGGAGTAGTAACAGGGCAAAATTTTTCATGATGAAACCTAGACCCATGTGAAAATTCTGTTAGCTGGCTTCGCTGTAAACCCTCAGATGTGATCCTCTGGGGAAAGGCGGTTGGGCCCACCTGGCCTCGCTTCTCAGAGCGACCGCTGGGGCTGGGAACAGATTCCATCCCAGGTCGGGGCTTTTGTCAGGGTGTTTTCTTTTTTTCTTCCATTTGTTCACTATTGTTGTAATTGCAGTATTTCAGAACAGAATAAATAATTGTGTTTCCAGATAATTAGCTTTTTAATGCTGGATGCATCAGGGCATTCTGCCTGGTGCTGAGTGCCTGGGCTGTTGGGAGATGCAGCCATGGAAGAGGCAGTCACACTTTCTGGGAAGGGATTTTTGGTCTGATGGTGATGTTGTTTATCTGTAGGAAAGCATTGCTCAGATCTCCACTCAAATTGTAGGTAGGTTTGTTGGAGTTTCCTGAAACTGATGTGCTGGCTTCAGTTCCACTTCCTTGGTGGGTGGGTGGGTGAGTACCATTAACCTCATTTTCTTGTATTTGAAAAAACAAGGAAAAAAATGTTGTTTGGAAAAGCAGGAGCGTTATCATTGTGGTTTCAACAGTATCTTGGTAACATGGTGCTTGATGAACTTCAGATGTAACACTAATTGAGATAGAGAGTGCTGGATCAAGAGTTCTGGGGGAACCACACACACAAACAGTTTAGACCTTATAAAAGTGGGGAAGCAGTTTGCTGGTTGTGTCTGGCTGATGCCCTTTCCTGCATATCAATGGACCAAAAAGTGTGAAAGGCAATTAAAGAAAATAAGGCCACCTATTGGCTTGATCTCTGCCATCTGCAGCCCCGCTGTAGGACAGGGAACAGCAGTGCTCCCAGCTATGTCCCGTCAGAGCGAGGATCGGCCGGTCCCTTGCTGCACAGACCAGGCTGCAAGCAGCGTTAACGTTGCAAAAAGGAGGAGGGATCCAGACCTGGTGAATCATGCCATTCCTGTGCCTCAGCAATATCTAAGAAAAACAAACTTCATAAACAGTTGTGGATCACAGATCTTCCTTTGATGAACTCTTAGGAGTCACCTTCAGCCGCAGGGCTGCAGGCTGGACCGTGGAGGGGCTGGGGCCGCTCGGGGCAGTGCCCTGGCGTGACAAAGCCGGGAGCGCAGCCGGACCCCGGGCGCCACAACAGCCCTTCGCAATGTGCCCAAGACAAGAAACACCAGCAAACAGCAAAGACACTCCAGTGCAGCTGTATAAAATTACACTGCAGGGGAGGAGGGTGGGGAAATGAAGAACAGCCATACATCCTCCCTCGGACAGGGCTTGGTTTACACTGCTACGCCGAGGGTTTGTTTTCTTTTTTACTAGACTGGATTGCGGCAACGGGGGCTGTACGTGAAAACGTGACCCAGCGTGGCAGCTCTGTGGCTCACAGCATTGCTGGTCCACTTGCCTGAGCTCCTGCAAGCACCCAACATGGAAGCCTTGAAGTCTCTTTCTTTTTTCAGCCTCTGCTTCTCCCTCCCTCCCTTCCCCTCCCAAGGTGCTTTTAATCCCTTCGGTTAATGTGAAATTAAGATAATGAGTCAAAGAGAAGAGAGGACTGGGAAGGGGGCAGGAGCAGAGGGGGGAGGGGGAAAGAAAAGAAAATAGAAAGAAGAGAGATTCTTCTGACAGATAATTAGGGAGATTGGTTTACCAGCCAGGGACTAATGCTGGCTTCCCTGCTCAAACTGTCCCTCGTGACTCATTTTGTGACTTTAATTTCTATGGGGTTCCTTAAGCAGGTGCCCTCTGACAGGTAGTCAATAGAGGACTTCTGGCTGAGCACCAGCGCCTCTTTGGAGAGGTCACATTCGGAGGTCAGAGAGCAAGGCTTGGGAGGCTGGCGGGTCAGGAGCCATCACGGTGACAGATGAACCTAAACATGTTCCCTTCTCCCAGGCTGTCCCTCGCTGAGCGGCAGCGCGGGCATCTCTCGAGACCAGCCCCCTCTTCGCTAAGAGACGTTCCTGTTTGTCTCCCGCTCGCACCTCTCAACTGCTCTTCATTAGCCAGAGGATAGGGCTTGTTCGCTGCCCTCGATCCGATGGTGAGAGGGTGCTGTCTCCATACCTCTCAACTGGTCCTCATTAGGTAGAACAGTCCCCTTTTGTCCTGCATGAAGCCCCCTTTGTTCCTCAGCCACAGCGGGGCTGCGGGAGCAGAACCTGATACAAAACAATGCAGCATTATTTAGCCAGAGCCTAAAGTCAAGGAGAGAGCAGCATTTCGGGAAGCTCTCGCTGCCTTAGCGTGTGCGTGTGTAAACACCCGCAGATGCTGGCTGGCCTCCTGCTCCCAGCCTGGCTGCTCCTGCTGGCGTTTCTAGCTGGAGTTCGCACCATCTTCCACCAGCTGATGTTGCAGGACCCCTCGGAGGATGTATTTCAAAGGTGGCGTAGCTCCGCGGAACCCTTTCCTTCAATTTTTCTGCTGGCAGGGAGCAGCTTTTATTCTGCTTTGCTGTGTTCTGGGGGGACTTGGCGCTCCCCCCTTTCCTCGAGTGGTTTGCAAAAGGGTCCCCTGCTTGGCGTGGGGGATCCATGACCATTTTGCTTTGCTTGCACCTCTCCCAGGCTGCATCCCTGCTGCCAACAGCTGAGGTTGTGTCAGCTGGAGCCTGATTAGTCATTCTGTCTGAGATTTCTTTCAGATTGAGGATAATGATGGCAAAAAAGAAATTAATTTTCTTTATAATTGGATTCCTGCTTTTCCCTGAAGAGCTGATGTCTTTTTAAAGCGCAGCGTCTATCACCTCTGTGTTGGTGGCTGCAAAGCTGCTGCAAAGTGGTATCACCACAGGAGTGTCTGCTAGGTTATAAATCGGGTGGCAGAATTAAATGCTTACATGCCTGGAGTGCCAAGGTCGGGTCTCTGATCCCATTAGCCACTTCTTTTGCCTAGAAACAGCTGGAGCAGAGCTAACCATCAGCTGCAGAATGCCTTGTTCAAGTAGAAACTGCAGAGGCAAACTGAAAAGAGATAAACACAATTGTTGTGCTTTTGGACCCCATCTACTGCAAAAAAGTGAGAGGACTGGGATTAAACAGTGTCAAACCCCCCAGAAAGAAAACAAAAGGCTGATTTCTTTTTTTTTTTTTTTTTAGAGCAACTGGGGAGCCAAAATGCTGCTTGCACTGAATAGTGTTTGCAAAATTAAGGTTGTCTTTTAAGTATTTAATTTTTTAAAAAAAAAAAAAAAAAAAAACAAAAAACAAAAAACCAATGTGGATCAAGCCACAGCAGAACTTCGTGGAAGCAGGAGTGAGGACAAGGAGCTCATTGTCCGTGTGCCAGTGATCCAGAGAGAGGGACTTCTCTGTCCTGTGCAAGAGCCTGAATATGAAAGTCCTCTATAAATCCAACCTGATTTGTGAGTTAATTGGAGTAGGGAAACGAGGACAGCGGCATGGAGAAATAGGGCTTTGTGGGTTTCTTGGTATACCTCTCCCAAAGAGATCCTCCTTCACTTGGGTAGTGTTTCTGTCGCCCACGGGGCAATCGTTTATAGCGGCATCTCCATGCCAAGGCTGCTGTATTATATTGGTCAAGGTTTATTTTGATACAGCCGCAGACGGCATCACGTGTCGCACAACGGATGAATCGAAGCTTCAGCCACCTTGGGAAGCTCGTGCCTGGTGACCTTGAGCCCTGCCACCAAATACAAAGGGCACTGTGGGAACTGGAGCAATGGCTGTAGTTCTGCATCTACAATCTGTTGGGTGCTGGATGTTCCCACCCTATTGTACGCCGTAATTCTGTGTAACCCATGCAGAGAAACTGGTCCGGGCCTCCCGTGTGACTCAGAAAGCGGTGACACACGCGGGGCTGGCCGTCTCTGGCAAGCAGATGTTTCAGTGGGCAGCTAAGCATTTTGTTGGGGGCGAGTGGTTGGTGTTTTTTCTGTAGAAACCTCCGGTGCTGTTTGCAGAAGGACTGGAAATTCTGCTGAGTGGCTTGAGCAAGGGTCCTATCCCGTGGTTGGGGTGCCGGCGGGTGCCTTACTTACGCTTTGTCCTCCCTCCATGCCCCTTTGCTGGTGGGTGGGTTTTTTGGCACCACCAAAGCAGCTTGTTTCAGGTGCCCACGGCTCACCGCACCTGCAGCACGGTGGTCATCTCAGGAGGACTGGGAGCAAACTGGGAGCCATTTCCTCCTGAAGCTTGGATTTGTTTTGTGGCCAAGGTGGGTGGCCAGCACAGCCCCAGACAGGGTCTGGCATGGCGCTGGGCTTCGGGACTGTTCCCTCTTCATGGCTTTTTCAGCGTGCAAATGCTGCAGCAGGGTGGGACGTTCAGCCTTGCAGTCGAGGGGTTTGTGTTTTGTTTTGAACCGTAAATATAACACAATTTTGTTTATATAATGCAATTATGTGAGATGCTGCATATGGGTTTTAAATAGAATAAGGGTTAAATTTAGCCTCTTTTTTTTCCTCCTATTGATTTTGCAGAGATAGACTTGTGTTTGAAAGACTTCTCACCCTCGAGTTTACCAGACTCTGCACCGCATGATCTCATTGCTAGTATCTCGCTCTTTCTCCACCCTTCCCTCCCGTTGTTTGCTATTCTGACTGAAGATGAGACGTAAAAAGTTAAACAAACTTTTTAAAGACAGGGAACGCATCATCCTATGTGTTTATACAGTATTAAACACAACAAGATCATTATCTGGAGACACTGGAGACCGGATTCACATTGGATATAAATGAGCAAAGTTCCCATCAAGTACATGATTTACACCAGGGCAGGCTTTGGCGCCAGGGTGTATAAAGATGAGTAAGAAAAAAAAAATTCAGTTTTGCAGGCTTGTACTTTTTAAGCATGCAAGCACTTCTTATTATCTTCCAATTAGAAAGTGGAAAAAACAATTGGAAAAAGAAAAGAAATACACTGAACATAATCACAAGAGCAAACATATTTATATTTTTAAACCTGACTCGGTTCTTTTCCAGCCAGCAGCAAAGTGACAGGCCCAACAACTGGCTCTGGATTTCCCTGCTTCTTAGAGGTCAACGCTTGGAATTTACCTCCTAAAACGAGCTGAAATGATACGCGAGACTGAGGGCCAAGTGCCAGTGACACAGGGGGTTTTGCAAATTGCACTGGCCTTGTCATACAGGATTCTAGGAGAAGCTTTTCTTCAGCATCGTCTTTTGCTGAGGTTATTTTGAAGTTTCCGTTGTGATCCACAGGTCCTGGGATCTCTGCAGGAAACGATTGCAATTTCATATGGGGAGGCAAATCCTTGGGTCAGCTAAGCCGACTCTATCTTAAACAGCACTTCATGCTTTCAGGGCTCTCAACCAGCAGCATCACTTCAAAAGTCTTTGATACAAAGTGATCTTTACCTTACAGACAGGATGTCTGAGGAAGAAATTTGTTTTCTACCCAAAGCCATGCAGAAAGTCCGAGCAGGATTCCAGCTCAGGCTGTCACTGTCCAGCTGCCTGCTGCTGCTCCTGCTCTATCCATCCAGCTAATACCTGTAGCCTTCTTCTGGGACACCACAGCCATGCTTGTAAGAAATTCCCTTATTTTATAGCATACAATAAAGTATCTTCCCTATTTAACAGGTGAGGAAACTGGGCAGGCAAGTTGAAACCAGAGATAATTTGGAGGAAGAGGAGGGATGGCCCAGCGTCACGCCTGTCCCTGTGTACGTGACCTGGAGCGTGTCTCCGTGTGCTGCGGGACAGGTTGTGCTAATGCAGAGGGGGACAGAGGGACAGCGTGTCCCGGCAGCTCTGCTTCACCGTTGTGCCTGCAGGGTGATGGAGTCACCTGGCCGTGGGGAGGCAGGAGCTCTTGCACTGTCCTAGCTGACTTCGATGAAAATTGTTTGCTGAAAGACTGGAAAAATTCTTAATTTCTCAAGGGTTAAAAGACTGACCTGGTTTAAAAAGATTTATTTTTCACCTCAGATAATTAATATTTTCACTGCTAAAAACATTAATAAAGACATTACAAACTTTTAATTTACTGAATCTGATTTCCAATTGAAATCCAAGGCAAAGAGAGGTTTTTTGGTAAGCTGATAGGTCTTTCTACAAAAGAATAAAAAGCAAAATCATAAGTGTTAGGGTTTATTCTCTTAGGAAGAAAAAAATTATCTGAAAGGGACACTTCTGGAGGAAAAATTGAATGGTCAGCCAAATTTTTGGTCATATCTTATCCACAATTCCCTACAACCTGGAAGGGTCTTCCAGTTTTATCACTGGTCCTTCACTCATATTTGTGAAGTAAGTACAAGTGCAGACTTCATCCAGCTCTAACAAGGATGGGATATATATGGAGAACTTGAGCAAGCAACAGGCAGAAATAGGGTTTTTTTTCTAATATGGATCCAAGGCTTAAAATAATCTGTACACCCTGAGGACCTCTCCGTTATCTCGCTGCTCCTTCAGGAGAGAACTGCAATTGCTCCCTGGCAGGAAAGATTTGATGTACAAAGGGAATCTGAATAATTTCTCCCTTGTTGTGAGATCTGGAGCAGTTGTCTCTCAGTCCATGTCAGGTTTAAATTGGTGGATGAACTGGAGCTGGCATCGTTCTCTAAGCCTACTGGTGACATACCAAGTGTACGTGACTTTTCTTCATTTCAAGCTTGGCCCATGCTGGGTTTTTGAAACCCAGGTTTATTTTTGAAGGTGGGACAATTCTGTGGTTGAATGGCACATAAGTCGATGCCCATTTTTGCCGTTGCACTGTCTGTGGTCTCTTCCGTTGCTCCTTCCCAGGACTCCCTAACTCCATGCTAATTGGGTGCTGGCTCCAGGCTTTCTATTTTAATGCTTTTTGATGATAATAATCATTCCCGCAGGATGAATGGTTGAGAACAAAGACAGGAAACGTCCCCCTGATTAGATAGAGGCAGGGGAGTCATTGGAGGAAAAAAACAAATGACAAAAATGACAAATGGGGGTCCTGTAACTTCTGCCATCCTCCAGGGGCATGTGGAAGGGCCTGGAAGGATACATGAATAAGACCATAATTTACTGATTTGGAAAACCTCATGTTGAAAGTCTTCAAGTATCTTCTCCATCTGCAAACAAAGGCCAGTAGGAGAGATAAGGCCAGGCAGCTACCAGAACTGAGCTGTTTAGGGCGCAGCTACGCAAAGCCTCCTTCGTTCCGATCATGTTGAAACTAACGGTGACCTTCCCTGTTCCGTTACTGCTGTTACTGGGTAAGAGGGGAGGAGACAACACTCAGATGTACGTTTAGGTGATTAGCAAGATAGAAGCTACATCTGCAAAGGTATTCTGAGCGCAGACCTGAGCACTGGTTGGGGTCTGACCTTGTTTCATGTTGACTTGTGTTGATGTAAGGCCATGCCCAGGCTAAGCTTGGTGTGCTCCTTGGGAAACACCAGGGAAGAGATATGGGCCATGCTGTTCCTCAACAGCAACCCAGCTGTGTACGTTTCTGGATATGGTTTATCTGGCTTCTCAATTTCTGGGTAGATCTGTCTTTACAGTATCATCAAATCTTTCTAGGATCCCAAAAGGGCTTGCAAGCCTCTTGCTGCAAGGGCGGGAAGGTTCTGCAGGAGCTTGCACTGGGCTTTAGATGTCAATCCACATGTAGAAACAAGAGTCTGTGGAGCTCGGACCAGGCAGTGCTCAAGCCTACATCCTGGCCAGGTAGCAGAGATGCTGTTAGGATCTAGTTTTACTTGGGCCTTTTTCTTCCTCCAAATACAGAAGTGCTCTGTAAACCGGTCAAGAGCAGTCTAGTATTCCTTGGGGGAAATAACCAAAGCAAACTCTTCTACTTCAGTCAAATTGTTGTCAGGATATTGTAGCTTCTTACAAACAGAAAGGTTTTCATTTCCAGTGGTTGAAAACTGAGTGGGAGCTGGAAGTACAGGGGAGCTGGTTCTGATTAGCCCTGAGTCCCCACATGCTGTTGTGCATTTCAGTTGTATTTTTGTTTGTTAAACTTTGTTGCAACTAATTCTGTTTAGTGCTCGCGTTCAGAGCGTTGCCTCGGTTTTGTTTGTGATTGTTGTGCGCTGAGGGTATGAACAGAGTATGGGCATCTCTGCAGAGCCCCCAAAAGCAGGGAGCTTGGGTGGGAGGGGGCTCTGAGGTGCCCAGGAACTGACACTTCCATGGCTTGGTAAAACCTCCAAAAGGTTTTAGGAAGCTGCCTGAAACATAAAGGCCTAACTTCTTCCTTTATCACTGTTTTGACTGTAATAAAGGCAAAAACCTGACCTGGAGAGCAGCACTAGGTCTAGTTATCTTTGTTGTCTCTTGGCCAGCTCCTTAAAAGACCCTTTGAATAAGGGGTTACTGTGGTTCTGGTGACGTCTGCGTTTGAAGCCAATAGAAATCTGCTGAAAGAAAATGGAAATATTCTGACTTGAATACCTTCAACTTAAGCTTTGGGATAAAGTACGTCTTCTAATGCTACAAGGTTTTTGTTGATGGCATTTTTGAAAGAGAGAACAACTCTTTAGGTGTGCTTTTATAAAAAACAAGTCTTCCATCTGTGCTTAGTGATAATTTATAACTGCTTTCTTAGACCTGTGCTGTGAAATAAATTAGGGACACGCCTGGAAAATACTGGGTTGGCTTAAATGTACTGCAGAGCCGTTTTAGTTTCTTTTATCCCACATTTTTAAATTAAAGAAATGTGATGATTTAAGGCGTTTGATCTCTGAATGTTGCAATTTTTATTACCATTTGTTTCCAGTTGTGTGCTTTCCTGGTAATCGGTTTATGGAACCTTTCACCTCTAGATCTCCACCTCCAGTGTCACATGCATTGCTCAGGTCCAGCCATCTGGCTCTTCTCTCCCACCACTGAACAAGTGGGGGGGTCACTTTTTTTCTCTAAACACAGAAGAACAAATGCTTCTGCAACAGTTGGTACTTGGCAGCTCTGTTGGATGGTCTCAGCAGGGTCAAGGACTAAAAAACTGCAGAGTGACCTATTGGTCCCTTTCTAGATACGATATTTCAGCCTGGCGCTGCGATACACTAAGTTGCTGAAAGTTCTGCCAAGCAAATCAACCTAATGCGTGATTCCAGTTCTGGATCAGCTATTTTGCCCTTCCCCCCACCCTCCTTGGGAGGGTCTAGATAATCAAGATGTAGCTTCAAACCGCTCGTTTCAAAATTGGGCAGCTCCATCTTCCCCATCTTGAGAGCAGGTCAGGATTTGTTAGAGGTCGCCGACGTTCACAGGCAGCAGCCAACAACTGGCCTAGAGCAATGCTGTGTGAAGAGCTGGCCTGCCTGCAGGGAGCAGGTTTTAAAAAGGTCACTGAAGTTTAAAAATCTCTAATAACTTGTTGTCTTCCTTTATTTCCAGTAGAACCACTTCCAAAAACCTTCTTATGACACTCCTGTGCCCTTGTACCTTCGTGTATGTACAAGAAGGACTATTTCTGAGTTCCAGTTGCCCACACTACTCCAGTTGCTCCTACATGTGTCAGATCTTCCCGGGAAGGTTCTGCTTTTCCCACAACGCTGCCCTGTCAGCTCTGGTGCATCCCAGATGAGCTACCACTTCAGCAAAGTGCCATTCCCTTTGTAAAAATGGAAAAGCTATAACTTGGTTTAAGCAGATGCAGCTTTGGGGCTTGGATTGCTCCCCGAAAGCCCAGCCTATGATTCTGACCTTAAATAGGCTCCGTAACATGTCGTTCCAGCCTCTGTGTGTGTGCGCGCGCGTCGTTAACTGTTTCCATGTTTTTGACAGATGGCTTGGTGTACCTCGCAGCGAAGCCAACATCCTGTTGAACAAACAATGAGGAAAGAGGAGGGAGGAAGAATGGGGTGTGGGAGAGAACACAGGATGCCATTTATATTTTTATTTATGCAAGTGCTGGATTTATTTTTTTTTTTAAATATTGTGTATGTGGCAGACTAAGAATTGGGGAGAAAATGGAACTTTGAGGCTTCATTTATGAGGAGTCTTCAAAGAGGAGACTTCTAAATCTCCCCCCAGAGACTGTGAGACTTGTCATTACTCATATTTGTACTGACATCGTGGGGAGCCATGCCGTTGCATGAATGGAGTTACTGGGTTAGAAGACTTTTGTAAGGCGCTCTGTCCATCAGGCCCTGGCAGCGGTATTTCTTTGGGAAAAGCTTTCAGGGTTCAGGCTGTACAGTGTTTTGCTTTCAAGGTTTTATGCACATGTCTAAAATGTCAGAAGCCCTCATGGGGCTTCATTTTTCAGTGAATTGCTTTGTTAAGTGATCTCTTATTCCATGACCCCAGAGTTGCCATCCATGGTCCAGCATGTGCTTCAACAAGAACAGACTGTCTCGTGCGAGATGGGTGACATTCCCTTTTGGTCAGAGCACTGGGCTGGGACTTGGATTTGGGTCAGTGGGGTGAACTTAAGAAACCAGGGTAGAGCCTTGCCAGTCTGTAGTGTAAACAGGAATGTTTGGCTGCTTTTGGAAAGCGTTTTTGAGATCTAGTGGTACAGAACATGGTTGGCTTGGGAACGTCTCCAGATAGCTGATAGCTGTCTGTTACTGCGATGGGCAGCAGACAGCTTGCCTAGAGGACCGAGGAAGTGGCACTGATGCCCAGTCTTGACAGAGGAGGAATCCCGGGTCAGCCAGAGAGTGGGGCCCAAATGACAGAAACCTGCCTGAAAGGCTCGAGAAGTAGTACAGCTTCTTGTCTGGTACAGTTAAAGCCCTCCCTGGGCCGTAGCTCCTGATCAGATTCTCCATAGCAGAGCACACCACCATTTCCAGTGGCTTCTGATGGCTGTTGTGGGAGCAGGTCCCATTCCAGGTGTCCCTCCTGAACAAGGTTGTTCTTGCAGGACTTCAGCACTGGCTGGTGCCTGCCCTCCCTGGGGAGTGTTACTGATTTAGATGAACACAGAGTTCAGCTGACCCCAGCTCCTCAAAGAAAAGCCAACTCTGCTTTACACTCCTTCCATCTCTGCCTCGGTCTGTGCGTTGCTCTGCTATCTGTCTGCTGGGACCCAGCTCCTCTCTTTACCTTTGGATCAGGTTTTTTCTTCCCTCTTGCACGAACCTTATGCAAATTTAGTATCTTTCTCTCTTCCTTCTATGCTTCTGCATCCCTCCCTCCTGTGATCTTGTCCTATTTACAGCAGCTTTCCTCTTGGTCAGGTGCTGTGCGTGTGGCTGGTTGAAGCAAATCACCCCCCTTTGGGAATTTCCTGCCACAGGACAGGAACAAACCAGATCTTGCTCCTGGGTCGGATGGTGTAGATCCCTGTTAGCTTCTCGGCACACTGCTTCATGACGCAAGGAAAGCAGAGCTGGTGATAGTTCCCACGAGAGCTGCTGATTCCAGTTCCCCTCTGCTTCCGTGCTTGTTCTTTAGGTAATTCCAGTTAAGTTCACGTGTACAATCCCTTCTGCCATGCAGCCAGGGTCTGCTGAGGCAGCCCACCAAGCTATTGCCAGAGGCATGTGGACAAAGGCATTCTGCTGCCCAAACACCAAGGTACCCTTTCTGAATTTCTGCTGAACACTCTTCCCCAAAGGTGTACCAGCTCTCCCAAGAGCAGGGTATATCAGTACTTTCCCAAAAAAAGCTGCCAGTTCCAAGATGGAGAAGGAACCAGGAACCCCTCAAGTTGTGCAGAGGCATTTTCCCGGATCCCGAGCAGTTCCTGTCCCTGAAATAGCGTGCCCGTTAAATGCTACCAGCTGAGAAAAAACCCCATGCGCCGTGGCAGGCGGCTTGGGAGGCATTGCTATGCCAAGTCCCCATTTGCAATACATCATCTCCCTTTCCACAAGTTTCCCAGGCAGCAGGGACGTTTTTCCATCTTTCCCTCCTAGGAACGAAGTAGAGCATAAAGTGAGTTATAAAGATGTTTAGAGGAGCTTTTGCCCTGGCCTGGCCTGGAAGATCTGAGGTCATTCACAGTGCACATTAGTAAATATGTGTAGGGCCTTTGGAGCTTTCTTCCAGGGAAACAGCTAGTAAAGCTAACTGCCTGTGTTTGTTGTTCATGCCAAGACACATTCCAGCATCTGATTATTTTATGTCATTACTTTAATGTCGAAAGAAAGAGAGAAGCATTAATTTTTCCAGGTGGATTGGCCTGGTTTGGGGAGGTCACGGCTTACGGTAGGTGGATTGGATTAAAACTGACCTGAACTACTATGTCAGTAATAAACATGGTGTAACTAAACGTTAAATGTTAGTATAAGCGAAGCTGAAGAAGGAGGGGTATGACAGCAGAACTGCTGCCGTTCAGAGGCATTGCTGCATTTGCAGATTTGACGGGGGATTGAAAAAGGAAAGAAAAAGAGACAATAGCATCGTAATTGCTAAAGTGGCTCAAACTGCAAAGGAAACGCTAGAAACTCATGTAAAGGACCTCCTTGTAGCCATATGTAGTACGGAAGGTACCAAAGAGAATTTCTGCTCCCTCAGAAATTCTGTTCTTTGAGAGGGACGAAAGGATTGTTTCCAGTTGGAATAAAATGCCAAACTTACCGTGTCCTGCAGACCAACTTAAAATATGGATTTAATACTAGCAGAAGACTTTGTCAGGGGGATTAGTCACTTGAACTTTCTTACTGTGGTAAATAATGCAGAAATGTAACAAACATTCAGACATTTCCATGAAAAAATGTCATCAAAATCAATACTTCCCTTTAGATCTCTGCTCTTTTAAGATAATGACTCTGTTTCAACTCTTTTAAACCATCTGTGTTCTCCATCTGAGGTCTTGGTCCTTAGGTATGTGACCAGTCTTTACACATGGGAATAGAGAATAGTGAATTTTGTAAAACTGGATACATGTAGACATAAATCAGAAAAAGTCATAAGATTCATGTTGTGTAGGTCTGGTTTAATTTTTCACTTTTGTGTCACTTCACTGGCATTTCTCTTAATTCTTCCCAACACAGCCAGAATAGGAAACAGGACATCTAAGTCTGGGAATTTGTGGCTGGCTTCTTATCTCTCACTGGTTTTCCACTACTGTAACTTCAATGACGGATCATCTTTTTTTGTTTGAATATTCTGGTGTGAAAGAAATGAAGACCAAAGGATTTTGGATAGTTTATGATGGGTTACTGGATACAAGTGGAAAATTAGAAGTGATCCGTATCCGGGTGTATTTAACTCTGTTATCCACTTAATCATTGCGATTCCAGGCAATGTAGATTTCTAAATGTTATTTGAAAATGAAGTGGCTCATTACCATTGATGTTGCTAATCCTTCTGCTGGCATTAATCTCCACTGCTGAAATGATGTGATTTGTGATTCACAGTGATCAATGGTGGTGTATGCAGGTTAAATCTAAGCCCCAGTTTTCAGTGGGTTTGCTCATATCTTACAGCACAGTTGTTAACTACTACATGTGGCTGTTACGTTTGACATTAGATGGTGAAGAAGGGAAAATAAATATTTAAATCCTGCTCATGTGTGGTCCTGCCAAACAGAATGAAGATAACAGGCTGGTGTCCAATACTCTTAACTGGAACTACATGGCTCTTGGATCTAACTGAACGTGGAAATTCCTGGGTTGCACTCTGCATTATGAGGGCTTTCTGGCTTGTAAAGGGTATTATAAAGAGAGCAGTCATTAATTTTCCAGGTCTGAGGATGGACAAGTACTAATAGGCCTCATTTTCAAGATACTAGGGAAAAGTTTTCTGTATAAGCAGCAGAACAAGATTGGCTGTTCCCAACAGCTATCTAAGTCTGGTCTAAATTGTGATGTAGGATTTTTCTCTGGTAGTGATCTGTGAGTAAATCTTCACTGAAAACTCCTTGAGATCCCATATTCAGTGTTTCCCACATGCTGAAGGTAACGTTTCTTGCTGCAGTAGCTGCAGCTGTGAAGGTCATGGGCAGCGCTTGACCAGCTTGGTGAAATGGTATCATGAGTAGGGAATATGCTTATGCAGATCAGCCCATTTTCAAACTTGGCATCTAAAGTGTAGATTAATTTATTTGAAATCTGAATTGGAATGTACTGAATTCAGCATTTGGTAGAACGTTGCAGGGACAAGCCCAAGGAGATGTGTGCTTTGAATCCTGATCAAAACTTTAAAAGTAAAAAGATCACATTTGTTCCAATCCTGAAAAACTGGGTCTAGTGTAGAAGGTGGAGCGTCATGTGTTGGTGAACTCAGGTTATTTAATCCCACGGTGTTAGCACCTTCTTCAAAAGTGATGTTTAGTACAGCTCTCGTTTCTCTTATCCACATTTCTAGTACTGCTTTACATTTGTGAAAGTCTCTTATCAAAAGAAAAAAATTCATGACTGTTTGAAAAAGGAAGCTGAAAGCACTGGCAAGGCAAAAGAGGTATCCCAGGTTGGTTGCTCAGCTCTCTTAACGAACTGCTGAAGTTTAAACATGGCCTTGCTCCTTCAGCCCAGCTTCTCTTTCTTCCTGGCTTCAGCTGTGGAAAAATAACAATAAAACTCTGTATTGTAATGCAGAATGTAATGTTCACAATGTCGGGATTCATTGCATTCACCCATCACAAGAAAAACATGACCGTGGTCTTGATCTTGGATGGACTCCAGAGGCTGGATATAGGCAAACCCAATGGGTCAGTTTTGGTTATTTTTTGTTGGTCTCTCATGCAAAGAATTCCAGTCTGCAAAAAGGAAGCGTTCCTAGTGTCTCAGAATTTGCTTCACACCTATTGTCGAGCTGTAAGCACAGTGGAAAGTGAACAGAACAGACCAGAAAAATCACAAGTGACCTGCGATGATTTCTCTGCTGGCCAACAAAAGCAGCTGGGCAACAAAAGCAGCTGATCAAGGCCCAGCGACAGACATTGTGCTGTGCCTCCTGGAAACCCTTCAAAACCTCCAGGGCTGGACATGCCTCCAGATACGATGGAAATAAGGACAAGCTGGAAGATGTAAGGCCTTTGGTTCCCTTCACGTTGTTTAAGTGGTATTTTCTTGAATTATCCTGGATATCTTGGGGATGAGTGAAGAAAAAGAAAATCTGCAAAACTTAATGTTTCAACAATATTTAGCTTTATGATAATGACATCGGTAGAAAGTTAGATCATGCAAAGAAAGCAGCTCGCTGCCTTTTATAGCCTTCAGCTGCTTTTGAGTTAATTTTTCAACAGCTTACACAGATCCTTACACCCTCCATGTTTTTCCCACAGCTCAGTGAAAGCTACCTTCTTACTGAACGTGCTCTCACTTGGCGTGGCTTTCACCTCTGAGGAACAGATGTTTGACCCAAGTGGTTTCACAAAACTTGGGAGCGTTGCCTCTGTAAGTGCATGGCCAGGGGGATGGCGGGGAGGGGTGGGCAGGGGGAAATACCTTCGACTTCCTTGTTCCAAACATGTGAAGTTCACAGAGTAGTTTATTTCCTGGGAAAATTACCCCTACAGGCTAGTTGGGCTCTAGTAGATGGTGTGTGCAAAGTGCTAATTCTGAACTCTGTACAGCAGCAGAAGCAGCTGGCAAGTTTAGCGAGGCTGTGGCCCATGGTGCTCGGCACTGGAAGAGAGATTTTACCCGGAGTTTGGAATGTGTAGCAAACATTTAAAATTAAGAGGAAAAATGAAACAGCTACAAAGCAAATTCTTTTCCCTTGGTTTTCTGATTATTGTATTTATTGTTGCTGAAATGAAGTTGAGTCCTGAACTTCTTCATATGCTCCCCCAGCTCTATATCCACCTCCAAAGTTGCCTTGAGTCCAGACATTTCATCATGGCAAGAAGATCTAGGGATGAGTTGGGTCTTCGAAGTTCTCTGCAGTGACTGCTCTGGACTTACCCTATGGACCCAGGATACTGTGGTTGCAGATTAATCTGCCTTTCATACAGTCCTAAAGCCTGCTGGGATGTGGGAACCTAAAAACTGGGCTTGCTCAGCAGCGGACTGCTAAGAAATTGGAAGAACGAGCTGGCTGATGGTGCAGCAGTTTTCCACTGGAAACCCACGTGGTTAATGGCAGGATTTTATTGAGGCCAGCATACCTTTAAGGAACA
>JAVJGJ010000001.1:91039454-91068272 GCA_035590215.1 Microhierax caerulescens | reverse complement strand
ACATCTTGGTGTTAGACACATTCGGACTCGGCGGTTTTCTGATGCCATTTCTGGACCAGTTTGGATTGTGGTTACATGCCTTTGGTGAAGCTGGAGTAACGAGCTTATCATGAAAAGAAAGGATCTTACATCCACTCAGATCTGCCCCACTACAGTACATCCAGATGGACAGATGACCTCCAGAGGTCCCTTCCAGCCTAAATTATTCAGTGACTCTGTCTCTAGCATTCCAGAGGGAGTGTTAGGTGAAACTGGGACCATCCCAAGTGGGGAGGAGGATAGAGTTATATCTGCAAGTCCTGTATCTTGACCCCATCCTCTGCCCTGCCATCCATCACTGGGCACTGGTATTTTATTCTACCAGGACGTCAATCACCATTTCAATTAGTGAGTGGGAGGAGAGAGTGTGGATGATAGCACCCGATCTCCCATTTGATTTAGGATGAATCACACTTAAGAGGGCATCTGAGGTTAAAGAACACAGGATTCTGGACACATGTATAAATCAACAGGCTTGAGGTTTTCATTATTCACCTTCTAGTGTATGGAGTGATATGACTCATTGGATCATAAAAGAGATCAAATAGCTTTGTTGCTAATAATTCTTTCCTTGACCCATTCCCTGGCACATTAGGTTTGTAAACAGAGTTTTAATGGCATCCCTTGGAAGTAATAACATCACGCCTTTATAGCACCTTGGCTGATTGTATGCTCCTGGCTATAACTGTGCTTGGGTTTAATCCTTAGCCGTTTGTGGGAACTAATGCGCTTTCATATCTGAAGTTTTCAGTTATTGCCTTTTTGAGATTGATCATCTCCAGTTACTCTGCCTCCCACCCTCCTCTTCCACGGATGACATTTCAGCCCTCCTGGGAGCCCAGAACTCCGCTTTCCCCAAATGATAAGCGCTCCCTGTAATGTTCTGCTGGAGATAACATGCTTGAACTTCAGTGTGGTGATAATGTCTAATGAGCTCATGGCGCCATTTGTTGTTTTATGGCTAAATCATGATTGTTCATTAACAAACGTAGCATTGGACCATGTGCCAACTTGGGACAGAGGAGAAGGTAAAGCAGAGTGGTATGGTGGAGGGATGAGAGCGTGGTACCTGCAGTAGCAAAGACAGCAAACTTCCTGCTGGCTCCTGTGCCGGTTCTGTGCAGAGCTGCTGCGGAGAAGCCTCACGTGGAGGGAGAGCATCTCTCTGCAGTACAGGGCTCTGGTGCTGGGAGCAATGAAATGCGAGAGCCATAGCAAGCTGTGGCTTTACAGGAGCGTCGTATCAAACAAATCCTGAATTATTAAGCTCTCATACGATAGTTATTTTGTCCTGCTGTGCATCACCCTTTGCAGTCTGCTTTGCGTTGCTGTTTGCCTCTGCCTGCGTGTCTGTCTTATTTGCCACCTGCTAGAGCAGTGCTCCCCTGCAGCACATCACCTTTGCTCTGCCTGCCCAGGCTGCAAGGAGGACTTGCATTTGAGGTTGGTGGTTCTGAGGATAGGAAGTCCCATTTCCAAGGGGTAGAGGTGGGGAAAAAAGAAGGTCCTAGTCTCCCTTAGAGGGTTGAATTTCTTGAATGTGGTCCCAGCCCTTCTTGTGAGATCAGAGTGATGGTAGAATGTCTGGTGATGGAGAGCCCTGATCCATCTGGTTCACTGTCCAGAAGAGGATTCTGTCATGGTGAATCCCAGTGATGAGATGGTTCTGGTGATGGGAATGGGAAAGGTTCAGATGGCATTTACAGACTGTAGCCTTCAGGACCTGGGTTTTGGTCCCAGGTAGCTGTGGACTGAGGAAATGCTTAGAGCAAGAGTGCGATGGACAAGATCTGGGGATGACTAGGAAGCGTCGCCTGTCCTGCCTGAGGCTGCTGCAAGTCTCTGTGTACCTTTATTCCCTATTACTGGCTCATGGGCTCATCTGCCCTCATTGTATCTAACAGAGGGAGTTTGCTCCTTTAAAAATGGTCAAATTGGGCTGTAGAGAGAGGAGAATAGCTAAATATAAGACTTTTTTTTTAGCCCTCCCCACCTTCCAGGGGTTTATTCAAATACCAGCGATAAGCAGACCGAGGCCGGGAGAAGTGGCTTTCTACATGCTCATCCTTTTTATTTCTACCCTATTCAGAGACACGGAGGTATCTGGTCTAGGGAGAGGAGGAAGGGGGTAAAGGACAGGAAGGAAAGAAGGTTGGGAACTGTCAGTGTAAGACTGTGCTTCATCGCTTAGTCTTGCGTCATTGCTGAGCCTACAACACACAAGAGACCTTTGTAGGGATAAAAACTGAAATAAAGTCTTAGAAGTTATTTGAGGGGGTTTGGGGGGATTTGTTGGTAGATAATTTATTCATGGGATGGTGGATACCCAAAGGCAGCAATGAACTCTGTAGCTGTGATGATCACAAAAGATGGGTTTAGTTGCAGTGTAGTTGGAAGTCTCTAATTATACCCTGGAATCTTGACTGTCCCAGCTGTATGGACCAAGGAGCTTAAGAACAGGGCTGGAGAGAGAAAAAGCATGAAGGATGAACAGTGGGTAGGTGTCTGGGAGAACTGGGGTTGCTCCACCTCATCCGAAGGACGTTCTGTATCAGTTTTCGTGTTACCAGTTTTGGTCAGTTCCTATAGTTAATGCACAAGTTCTTGCATTGAAGGAGACCTAACAAAGTGTTGTTCAGGGCCTGCCTATAAATAGCATTTGGACTGCCTTATATGTATATATATATATTGGTTAAGCAAACTTACATGAATAAACAATAGCAATATAACGACCTTTTTATAGATACTGCTCTGTACATGCAACAGAGCTGTCTGGTGTATTTGTTCCAGCTTGTAAACCATGTGTATTTAGTACAGGATGTGTACTCATCATCATTTACAGTTGTTTAAATGGAGGCTTTCGTGGTGGTGCTGTTGTGCAAGAAAACACTATGAGCCCTGGGCAAAACGTATTAGGTGTTGGGGGGTGGGTGTATTAAGCAGCCCATTTAATGAAGAGACCATCACGATACCTTCTAGCTAAAGAGTATACTCAGTTAAAAACTGATGAGAGCTGAATCGCCTGAGTGAGATCCGTGAAAAACTTCTGAGTGGAGGCTAGGATAGTTAGATACCCAGTACCTATAGGATTTTGTAGAATGGGAGTATTTAACTCCTATTATAGTCTCTGGAGTGGTTAGTAGCAACCTGAAGGCTGAAAACCTCCCTGATCTTGTAAAAATCGCTGCACTTTGCCAGAAGTGGACTTGGCTCAGGGAGGAAAAACTGCTCTCTGATGTGTACTAGAAAGCAAACACTGAATTTAGGATGCACTCGGGGCTCCTGCCAGCTCTGCTCTGGAGGAGAGAGCAACAATGAGCAGCCCTTGCAGGACAAACAGGGCTAAGGTGAGAAATTTTGCCCCAGATCTTATAAAACTCCTGAAAAACAGGCTGTCCCCCATTCTTTTCTCTCTGCCCTTCCCTGTGAGTATAGTTGAGAACTGCAAAAATATGTGTTATTTGGGAACACAGATACCTTCTGTGTGAGGACAGGTGGCTAACTTGTTTATGCTGAGGGATTTCCCCCATATGTGATATATTCTAGAATAGCATGTCCATGCAGAGCCTGAGCAGTAGTGCCCAGTTCTTCCCAGCCACTGGCTGCAAGCTTTTTCCAGAGGATTAATTGCTTCCCTGTTTCTCATGAGGGAAAACCAAAGCAGAGCAAAGTAGGTGTTTTACCAAGGCCAGAAGTTGAACATCAGGCTCCAGAACCCATCGGGGTGTTAGGTATGATAATGTTCCCCTTAAGCAGCTGCTGGCTTGGGTGAACCTCAAGTCTGCTCTGGTAAGGTCATCTCTGGACCTTCCATGTAGGTGGGCACCCTGGAGCTGCTCTTTGCTCAGCCGTCAGCGCCACGGTGCCTGGGCGATGCCTGCTGAGAACGCTCAGCCTTCGTTTTCTGAACTTTCATCCTGCTCCACAATGTTTCTCCATCATGGCAGTTTGTGTCTTTGCTCCTCTCCGGCTCCTTGCGCACCACCCAGGACGGCTGGCTCCGTGGCCGAGACCAGAAAGGCCCATTACAGCATTATTAGCCTCTTCTTTTGCATCCGACAGAGGGAGAGTGACTGCCGAGCCCACTTTGCCTTCAAATGTTTAACAGATTGGCCCACATCTAATTTCTGCCGCTGTGTTTACAGAAGGTGGAGGGTGGAGGGAAAGGGGGGCTGCAGCGCGAGGGAGAAGGGCACGGACTAAAAAGAAATTACTAACCCTCCATCAAAGAGCTGCTTTCCTACTTGTGGTTTCAAAATGCTTCCTCCTTCCCCAGCTATCCTGTAATCACTCTCCAACATTCACCAGAGCAGTGTTTACATCCAGCCCTATTACCGGCAGGGGAGACAGGAGAAATTAAGGGCTCCCATGCCCCATTATCTCCCCCTCTTCCCCCTCCTCTCCCCCTCCCACAGGCAGACACACTTCTCTCCCCTTACCCTTTTTCATCAGACGCCTCCAATTCATGAAGGAGTAAAAGCCCTTTAATGGGATTCTGGAGATCTTAAAATCTAGGTGTTTTGTTTAAAAAAAAAAAAAAAATAGGCAGAGGGGAGGGAACTTGGAGAAAAATACCACCAGCTCACTCTCTTCCAATTCTTTGTTCCTTTTCCACGTTGTCTTGAACCTTTTTCTCCTCCACAACTCCACTTGGCAGCCGGGGTGAACTGGAGTTTGAGTTGGATGGCTAGTGAGACCACACAGAGTTCACCCTGGCTGGAATTAATTTCCGATGTACAGCTGAAAAATCCCATGCGCACACACAAACACAGTGAGCCCCTTGCATTTCCTTTTGATTTCCTTCTTTTGCTTCCTTCCCCAGATACCCTTTTTATCAGAAGCAGAGCGAGCTGCAGTGCCACTGCAGAGGCTGTCGAGGCGAGAGGCTCTGCCCCAGCGTGGCAGCAGAGCCGGGGGAAGGCGGAGGCTCTTAGATGTTGGGCAGGCGAGCAGACGTGTGAAAAATGGTGAATGTTGGACAACAATAAATGCGGATGATGACTTTTTTTAACGAAGGGTAAAAAAAGGATAGTCATCTGGTACTGGCACTTGACAGGGACTTGAGGTCTGATTCCAATCCCTTGTTTAACCGCAGATTTCCTCTAAATAATTCTCATAATCTCTTGATTCCCTAGCTGAGGTCAGGGGCCCATTGTTCTACACCCTGTAACAACACAATGGGACACAGTTCCTGCCCCAAAGAGCTTACAGTGAAAACAATCAAAGAATGAAAAAGAAACCCAGGCTTGCCTGAAGTTACACCCTGGTGTTAAACTGAAGATTAGAACCAGACCTCCTGACTCTCTAGGTTTCGAGTCTTCTGCAATTGTAAACTTTTTCTGGCTCCTATCTTCAGAGTCACACTGCAACGTTAAAGACCATCAAAATAGAAAATATTGAGTCTGTTCCCCCTCAGAATGGAGTAGCGGGAGCTGTGTTTATGATGGGCAGCTATGCTTCTATAGAAGGACAGCCTATGTAGTACACTGGTTGTTCGTTCCTCCTCAGCAGTACTAGCAGGCAGAGGGAGGTTGGGGATTTTGGGAAACTGGTTAACCTTCAAGGTGACTCGATCTCATACAGACTGGGGTGACAGACCAGTACTGTAATGGGCTTGGCGACTGGTAAAGGCATTGCGTCAGGCTGTGCTGAAGTCCCTTCCTCAACGGGAAGGGAGATGGCTCTGGGCATATGGGGATATTTAAGTGGAGAATATTCACTCCCACATGTAGGAGTTGTTAGAATAGCTCTGCGCCCAGAACTTGCTCCCCTCCCCAAGCATGGATATATTGAATGCATGGAGTGGTGCACATGCATGTGAACTTGTCTCAAGTCCTCTTAGTGCTGGCACGACAGCGCTCATGCTGCGGGAATATTCATAGCACAACAGTCCTGGTGAAAGATGATAAACTGGAGCGAGGTTCTGGTTGTACTGGCAATGCTCTAAAGCACTGACATGCTCTTCGTGAGTGAAAGAGTAAAACTAAAGCAGGGCTGGGGAATACCACCCTTGGTATCCCTCAGTGAGGAGAGGATCTTATTGTGCACGTTGCTGGAAACCTTGCAGTGTTCTTGCTTTTAAAGTCTCAGCATCTGGAATGACTGATAATATGGCACGTGCTAATTTGTGTATGCGCAGCCATAGACAGACTCGAAATTTTCCTTTGTTTTTCATACACGACTTCCTACCTCCAGAGTATTTCAGTGGCACTACTTGAGCTTTGGAGATTGAATAATATGAGTGGGAAACAACGTGAGTGCTTGTATATCCTGTGTTTTCCTTTGCCTACTTGTTGGTTTATATGAAATTTGAAGTCACTTTGAGATCTTTAATTTCATCCAGATTCAGGAACAGGGTAGCCCTTTCCGTTGGAGAGGTGGACACATGCACATCTGAAGGGACTGCAGGATTCGCCATCCCTAGCTTTGGGCATCACAGAAGATTTCCTCTCTGTGTACGTGAACACAGACACTACACCGCTGTACCTCTGCTCAGAGGTGGAGATCTACGTCGTAGCCTGTCTTTTATGCTCAAGGGCAATGGTTACTTTTAGGGCCTGATTCAGCTGCTCGGTTTCAGATGGCTTCATTAGGTGGAGTGGAGTCGCACAGCTGAACCGCCTGTTTCCTCTGGCCGCAAATGGAGTCGATTTACTGGCATAAAAGGAGATCCCCACAGCGCGCTGCTGTCTCACCCCACGCTCGAGTGAGTCACCAGAGCCGCTTGGTTCTTTGTGAGGGAAGTTAGTGGTCCCATGTGGTCGCTATCCTGTCGGATGTGAGGGCCTCGGTGTCGAGATCCTGATGGAGAAGGCTGGTGCAGAAGAGCGTTGTTAGGCACGGAATTGCTGCTGGGAGATTTGTTCTTTAGCGCTGTGCCGAAGCTGTTGAATAAGATTTTGTTCTTCAGACTTAGGGTTGACAGGTTTGACCGTACATTGAAATCAGCTTCATCCTCCTCCTAAATTTATTTTCTTTGTTTCAGAAAAATGTAGGGAAATTACTGGATTTCCAAACATACCGGCCAAAGGGAATTGCACTTTAGACCTCAATTTCTGTAGAAGTACTGGCAAAGGGTAAGAAAAGGAGCAGGAAAATTATCTGAAGGGTCATATTAAGAATCAGTAGTCACTTCTGCTCGTGTGAAATGCTCCAGAACCAGGAGATAGGCATCAAAACCTGATAATATTTAATAGCTAAGAAGTCTTATTTATATGGGATTTTGGATTTTGTGCATTTGGGATGTACTTGGGTCACTTTCAAGATTTTTCTAGCAACAGTAAGGAAACTTGCTTGTTTTAATTTTTTTTTTTTCTTCTAATGAGAACTGAGACTCTCACTGAATTGTTTCATGGAGTTGGGGCCTTTTAAGTAAATACCAAATATCCAGAGATTCGTGTTAAAGTTGTGAGCTGGCAATTCTGTTTAATTTAGAGAAGACTTTATTCATGTATAAGACCTAGATAGCTTTGAAATTGCCATGGAAAGAGAATTATCACTGGTGTGTATTAGTTTTACTAATAGCTACTGCAACAGCAGTTGAGGTGTTTTTTTATTCCCCTATGAGAATTTATTTTACTGGAAAAAATTTGGAACATAGCAAAATGTTTCTTTTCGGTGAAGTTGAGAAGCTTCTTCTCAACTCAATTCTGCCTTCCATTATGCTACACATTATTTATAATGAAAGGGATGAAAGAGCTGAGCCTCATTTGAAATGCTGAAGTGGAAATTAGACAGTCAGTTCTTACTGAAAAGAAGGATTGGGAGTGGGGTTGCAACAAACTGTTTTCATTAGTTTCCATCTCCCCCAAAGTCTGAGGGTTTGGACTTTTCATGCCAAATTTGAAACCAAGACACTTATTTGAAATGTAGGTATCTCAGAAGATGTTTGCTGTACAAAAACCTTCAGCTTTTGACCAGCCCTTTCTATTATTTCAAGTTTAGATTAATTATTAAATAATAATTAAAATAATATAGTAATTGATTATTATTAAAATAATTAATAAATAAAAAATTAGAAAATTAATTAATAGAAACACCGTGAAACAATTTATTTGGTATTAAATATATTCTTATTTACTTGTCCTCTGCTTTTCACTTTTATTGATTACCTATTTCAAAAACAATTGTTGCAGACCAATGGAGAACGTACTTTGATGCAACTTTAATAAGAATAAAGAGGCTTAAATTGTAGAAATAGCTATGTCACACATTAGTAGTTTTACTCTGTGTTTGGCAGATCTATGGTGGATAAAATTGTGTGTGAAGGGATGAAGGGAGAGAGACTTGGATAAGAGTGGTAGGATCTGATCCAGGGTAATGAAGAAGACAGATCCACGCAGAGATTTATTTGATTTGCTTTTGGCAATTAGCATTAGTAATACTGTATCTGCGAAACTGGAACTGCCACAAATAATAACGTTACTGCTTTGGAGATCATTTGTCCAGCTCTAATAACAAGGACTTGAATCAGTGGGGGCTGTGGGGACTCAGCAGCTCCGGAGGTGCTCTCATATGTGCTTCTAATCAAATAACTTTTAGGCTTCCAGCATAGGGAGCCCAGGGCAAGGGAAGTTTGCTTTAATGCTGTAAGGTGAAAACAGACCTGCTCTGAATGTTTCATAGCTGCATTGCTCAACACGTCTGTGCCTAGGTGGGACTGCCAGGTGAAATCACACGCTGCTGGTGAAATTCCAACCTGTCTGCCATTGCCTCTTGCCTTCGTTACCTTTCCCTGTGAACCAGTAATTGCGATGGGATCCTGTGGCACCAGCCAGTTATGACCAGACCCTATTTTTGCTTTCAGGCGTTGTCTAGGCATTGCTTATGAACTAAAAAACCCTTAGCAGTTAAGATATCTGCTTGTTCCCCAGCCCACGCTTGCCTGCCTGCTTTGCATGGTCTTGGTGGAAGGGACCCCGCTGCCTCCATTGCTTCAGTTCCCAGCTCAGGTTCAAAGTTCAGACTCCACCTGCCTTCTGGCAGGGCTGATGGGTGACTTCGTGGTCTGTTCTGCCAACCCCTCCTGAGGGGGAAGAGGACTGTGGGGGGCTACAGTGTCTTTAATCACTTAAAACATCATCTTCATCAGCTTGAATACAAACCGAGGTGGTTTGCCTTGCATTTGTCCTAAATATCTATTGCTGTATACAGTAGCCTGTATATGTACCCCAGGGTTTCACAAAACAGGGATTGGTGTGTTTGTTACCGTGGATCAGCTGAGACGTGGTAGCTCATAACACTCTGGGCTGCACTGGTCCATCTTCACCCAACGACATAATCTCAGCTTGTACTTGCTTCTCTCCAAGAAGGAGAATTTGCTTCTGGTCTTCCTGAAATTCAGAAAGTTCTGCTCTGATGTGAATTCACTGGCTGTCAGCGAGCTGTCCTGATGTGACATAATGCAAGTGACACAAGAAATGGGTCTGAAAGGTAGAAATAGCCTAATGGATGATGTTCAGCCAGCACTGCTGCTGCAAGCTGGCTGGCCTTGGCTCAGCCCGTTGCAGCTGTGGTAAGAACCCACCAGTGCCGGTATGCTCACATGGTGCTTTGTGCCTTTGCCGATGCTTTGCCAGTTGTAATAGTCCTGGTGACACTTTGCAAGGGTAGCAAAAGTATTTCTCACTGCTTTTTCAGAGGAAGCAAGTGAGGGGCAGGAGTCCAGCAGTGCCCTGAGCCACAGGACAGGTGAGGAGGAGGGAAACCAAGAATATGGGTTACCCCATCTCCTGGAGCCTCTGCTGCAGCTCCTGAACAGGCTGTCCTGAAACCTTGTCAAGGCAGCAGAGCACCAAAAGGTGTCTCGATCCCCTGAGCTAAAATGCCTGCCCTTTGCTGACTCCAGCGCGGTGAGCTGGGGTTGCAGGTTGGAGTGCGCGCAGCGGCGGCGTGCGTGGTGCCACCAGCCAGCGCCGTGGGGCACCGGTGCTGCCAGCCAACCCCTCCTGGCACCAGTGCCGCCAGCCAGCACTGGTGCCGCCGGGCAGCCTGGGCGGCCACGCCATCAGCTGAGAGCTCTCGGCGACACATGCTGCAGAAGCTGTGTCACCCATGCCCAGGAAGGTGACCACGTGGGAGTGTTGAGCAAGATCCTTAAGCCCAGGGGAACGTAAAATCCTTTTTCTTCCTGTCTGTGCGTTTTTTGTGCGTCTGGAAAGGAGAGGCGAGCTCGTGCTGTCTCCGTTCGCTACCTCCGTAGGAAGGTTGGGGGAGCTGGGAGCCAGGGATTCATGCACCCCATTCTGTCGCAACATCCCAACATCAACACCCTCTGATCTATGGTATCTGGAGAGTTTGCAGCTCTTGTGTGGAGATGGAGTATGAATAAGGGCCCCCCAGTGTATTGGGAATCGGGCCTGTGGGTCTCCCGTGTCAAGTGAGTCATAATGTATTAGATCCGAGGACTTCCCCCACGGGTGTTTAGTCTCAACAAACCCAGCTAATTCAGATTTAACTTAGCTCTTAATATGCTACATTGCTGAGTCTTCTAATTAATGCCACATGTTGCAGTCAGCTGTCATACTGAATAAATGTTTACAAAGCTATTAATGTACTGTATTTGTAAACCAGACCAGCTCCTTTTTGGAAATCATGTGGTATGTGTTTTCCCCTCAAAGATGAAAAAAGTTTTTTAGCAATAATGGATACTTTATTTATGCAACAACAGCCACTTCCCAAGAATTCATTGCTAACTTTCTTGGGCAGCAGCCATTATCCTGGGGAAAGGACGGGGGGAAAAACACTGACTTTTACACAGAGGGGCTGAGCAGAGCTGCCCAGCCGTCTTGCCGCGGTGGGCCAAGGGGCTGGAAGGACTGGCGAGCCCAGTGCCAACTGGTGATACTGGGGAGGCAGCAGGGCTGTGCGTGGGCCAGCAGCTTTCCTGTCCCCAGCTGCTGCAGTCCCCGAGCGTGCAAGCGAGGACACGGCGCTCTCCCCTCCGCTGCCACGTGAGCGGGGACACCCGGCCACAACCGAGGAAATGGGGAAGGAGACGTGTCCTCGAGCAGTCTGCAGGCCAGCTGCCTTCTGCTCAGGGGCCCTCGCGGGGCTGGGGACACGGGTGGGCCACCACCGTCACTGCATGGCCAGCACTTGCCTGGCATGGGGATGGGGTGACTGGGGCGGTGGGAGATCCCGTCTTCTCCCCGGAGCTGCTGCCAAACCCCTTGCTCTGCACAGCTTCACGTTTTCTGTTTTCTTAGTGTTTTTTGGTTGTGCGTTTAATTCCTTCCTGGGGCTCCAGGGAAGCAGCTTGCTTACGCTGGGATTCATGCGCTTCTGTTTCATCTCTGATCTCCTGCAGAAGCTATAGGAGCTATCAAAGCACTTGGAAAGCTCAGGCAGAGCGAGGCTGGGATGTGTGTGCTGCCACCAGCTCCTGTGTCCCTTCAGGCAAGGCAGCTGGCCCAGGGATTTAGGCACATTGTCCTAGTTAAGTCCGTGGGAAGTGAAGCTCTAACCCTGAGCTGGGGCTCCAAAAAGATGCTTGGTGGCACCCCGTGCATCTCCAGTCACCAGAACAGGCGCAGTGGCAGAGCCTCCATCGGTGGGGTTGTGAGGGGGGTGTAGGGGGGCTGGGCGGTTATGGCAGGGATCCTGCCCCTCAGTGCGGGGCTGAAGGTGCCAAGCCTGTGCAGGGAGGGGGCCGGGAGAGCTGCTGGGCCCTCAGCTCATTTCGTGTGCGGGTGGTTTGGGGATGAAGGCTTTCCGTCAGCTCAAGGAAGGAGTATGAAATGGGAGCTGGGATTTGGTATCTCCAAGAAGCTGAAATTCCACTGAAAAACAGAGAGGGAAGGGGGAAAGCCTTTCTCTTTTTCCTTTTTTTCCTTAACCTAGTAGCTATACAACTGAAAAAATTAACAAAGCCCAACCAGTTTTCTGCTCTTCTTCCTTGCCCTTTGCAAATAAAATCCTTTAGCCTAAAGTCAAAAATCGGGCAAATGACTGGTGCTCCCACCCCACCGCCTTTAGAAGAAGGTAAATGTCCCTCAAAGAGCCTATTAAGAAAGTTTTCATTCCAGCAGTAAATGAGTTAAATAAAAACTGTGTTTTCTCTGCTTTTAAACAGTTGCAATACAGGCTAACACACTGTGTATTTTGAAAGGATTAATAGTGAAGCCCATGCAGGTAAAGTGAAGCAAAGCAGTTAAATGATTTCCCTAGTGGGGCTCAACCTCTTGCTACACCAGCTTCAGGTGACCTCCCCAAAACATAGATTAACTGCAGACCTGGACATCTAAGCAGGGCAAATCCAACCTTCTCCTAATCACTGCACCTCATTGAAAAGCTTAGTGCAATCACAGTAGAAAAAGGAGTCTAGGAAAGGAAAAAAATATATTTATTTAGGTGCTTTATTCATCCTTCTCTCTGTGTGTCTATGTCCTGCAGCCATCTAGTAATACTGAGCTGCAGCCTGCACATGGATTGTGTTTTCCACCCGAAAGGGGAGAGGCGGTTCTTTCAGCTAGCAAACATTTGAGGAGTGCTTTATCAGGGAATAGATGCTGCGTAAGTGAAGAATTGCACCTTGCAGCCTTCCTGGCTTTTTCAGTGTCTCTATGGCTGAAGCGTGGCCGAGGGAGTGGGAGACCTTTGCTTTCCTGGTGCTGGTAACAGGTAGAAGGTCCTCCTGTAACATGACAGCCACGTGCTCCACGCGGGTGCAGGCTCACTTTGTGCTCCACGAGGCATTGAATGTGCCGTCAGAAATCACCAAATAGCAGGACTAAGTATACATCTTTGTAAGAACTGCATTATAGGAAATGACTTATACATTTTGCATGAGAGCCCACAGGCGTGTCTGTGGAGATGACTTTCATCCTCTCAGATCCCCTAGGGTAGCATCTCCAGTCCTCAGGTTTTTCCTCCTTGCCTGATGCTTGTCTCCCCCACGCAGTGTGATTTCTTTTCCGTTCACCCCAACAAGATCTCCCTGTCTCTTTCCCTCACCTGCTGCAGCCCAGACCCATGGGCTGTGCCTGTGGAGCAGACAGATGGAATCCGTGGAGTGTGCCACCATCCCAGTGCTCTGGCCATTTGGATGGAGGGACCTGCTGGTTCCCACCCTGCCTGCGTACATGGTGGCAAGGAGAGGGCGTTGGAGGTGGGAGAGGCAGCATCCCCACAGCCAGGGCGCGTAGCCAGGCTGTGGGTCAGTCCTGGCTTCCAGTACTGTGGCTGTCAGTCCAGGCTCAGCCACAGTGCGCTCCAGCTTGTGTGCAGTGAACCAAGAACTGAAATACTTCCGTTATTACCTCCTCTTAGGAGCAATAGCCCTGCTGGTGGAGTTAGCACCGTGTGCCCAGGTGTTAGCTGTTTTGTGTGTGTCCCGTAGAGGCAGCAAGGGACTGTTGGTGGCTGGTTTGGCAGAGCCACCCCTCAGAGCCCCACACTTGTGGGGAGAAAGGGAAGCAAGGCAAGCTGGCTTTTAATTTAGGAGAATGGCTTCAATGCAGGATCCCTTCAGGACCGTGTTTTGAGCTGCTACCCTGAGCTGCAAACCTTAAAACATTTTGTCCTCACTTCAGTCATCACTGTAGCCAAGCACACACCTGCTTTTGCCGTGGAGCTGCATCTTCCACAGCTTTAATCCCTTTCTCCCCAGCCTGCCTCACCAGTGGGAAGTATGCTCACAATGTTAAACTTCCCTCATTAGGCAGAACATTCCTCTTTTTAACCTCTTTAACCTGCAGCATTCCCATTGGGAGGACCCTGTCTCCATACTTCTCAACTGCTCTTAATTAGATTGGGCATTTCTTGCCTCCACTGTATATTTACAATTTAGGAACAGGAAAAAATACAGCCTGCACTTAAGGGCTTTCTTCCCTTCGTTTGCTTCCCGTGCTTGATATGTTGGACAGCAGTAGGTGGAAATTTTAAAGCCCAGAGGAGCAGAACTTGTCTGGGAGGAGATCATTCTTTAGGCAGGACTGATTTCATGTCTTGATGGATTTTTACATCAGCTCTCACTTTTTTTTTTTTTATTTCCCTCCTCTCATGTGCGCATGTGTGTGCACACACATACACGCACACACACACAACCCTATTGTCTGTCTTTTGCTCTTATTCTGCCATCAGCCTTTTATTATTGTTGATGTCTTTTCATTCCTGATGCCAAACTTGATTTGGAGATCACAGTACTGAGGGTTTCATTTTGAGCACTGTAGATGGAAAACTGAAGTCCTAAGTGACTGGAGCCCTTGGCCAATCTAATTGTTATTGACATTTGTGTCTGATTGTTCATCAAGGGGGATTTGACTTACAGGCCAAATCATTCTATTACCAGCGTTCCTTTCAGCCTTTTCTCTTAAAAAAGAAAAAAAAAAAAACCAACAAAAACCCACACAAAAAACCCACCCCAGTCAGCAGCAGAGGAATCAATGACAATATCTCTAGATGTCCATCTAGGCGGCTGTGAGAGGGGGGAGTGAAGATGGAGGAGATCATGTATGTCCCATTCAAAATGTGCAAGCAAAAGATTGGCAAACCAGCGGTATTGCATTACAGGGAGAAAAAGGATCTCATTAAAAGACTACCGTTTTCATGGCAAGGTGAAGGAGGCAGAGGAAGGAGGGGCTGGCAGGGCTAATTATATTAAGGTCATTTCACCTGTCAAAACTTTCCCTTTAGTGGTGTCCCTGGTGCCCTGGGATAACATCCAGATTTGTCCTGAATGGTGTCTCTGTTCCTGCTTAGGAGCCTTGACTGGTGGATCGTGAAGCGAGCTGCATGAAAGGAGCCCTGAAGGCACCCTTTTGCCTTCTTTTCACCTCCTGCTCTCCTTTGATTTTGCTTTTTCCCCTCTTGAGTTTCACGGCGGGTAATGATGAAGCCCTGCTGTGCTGTGCTCACCCGGAGTCGTGCTTTCCCCGGGAAGCTGCCGAGGCAGCCGGCACACCAAGCACCCCGAGCCCTGCAGCTCGTGTACAGCCAGGTTCTTGTCTCCATGCATTTCAAACCCATTTACACCCTGCTGCAATGCAAATTTATCCCCCTTGAAAGCTCTCTTCGGGAGCAGAGAGGGATGGAGCAGCGCTGAATTTGCTCATTAGACTAATGGCAGAAACCAGGACGATGCAGACGCAGGGTTCAAAACAGAAACAAGGGGAATACACTGCTTATTCATTTGAAAGAGGCAGGGGTGAGGGGGTGGCTGGTAAACCAGAGCGTCCTTATCCCGGTGATGAACCCTAGAATTACCTGCCCTCCTTCAGGGGATCGTTCTGAGTCATTGAGTTATTTCATGTTCCAGGAGTTGGAGGGGAAGGCAAATTTCTACAGTTAATCTTTCTCTCAGGTTAGGTGGAAGCTGTGCAGATGGCCTCGCTTTGCTAACAGTAGCAGGTAGGAATAATTTTGGGAAGGCAGCAATAAGAGGAACACAACAGGATTCATTCACGGTCGTGCGGGTTATACCTGTCGCCACAGAAACGGAGCAGAAATTTCAGTGATCAAAGGCTTCTCCATCAAAAGTTGCTACCTAAATGCGTTGGGTAGAACAAGAGAGAGCTGTGGATGAGGAGGAAGTGCACCAAATTCACGTGGCCTTCGGCAAACGGCTCAGTGAGTCAGATTTATCCTGCTGAAGTAGTGTTGTTGGAGTTGAGAGATGGATCTGGCTTAACATGCCCTGCCTTTCAAAGATGCTTAGGAGCAGCAGTGAGTCATGAACAGTTGTGACATGCGGTAGAATTTGATGAGTTTCCCTAAGTTGGGGCATATTTGGATCCTGGGATTGGCTTTTGAATAGGAAAATAAGCAGAACCACATAGTTACCTTTTTGACTCATTATTTCATTGGAGAGATGAGCAAAAGGCATTGACCTCTAGACCTAGTTCAAAAATCTTCCAGACTTGCAAAAAACATTGGAGATGTCTTCCTTCTTCATAGCATGATTTGCAATTGTGGCCTTGAGGAGGATGAATGAACAATTTTAAAATGTTATTGCTCCTTTAGAAAAGTGCATGCCAGTGCTTTGATCAGATCAAGGGCAGTGGGAAGCAAAAATACGTGCTAGGGCTGGCACTTGAGTATCCACCCTCAGTCTCACGTCTGCCAGGTGTTCCTGCTGTCCCGGTGAAACGGGGATGGAGACAAGCCTCCCGAGGCAGCCACATCCCTAGTGCAGTAACCTGAATCATTTTAAAGAGCAGAAATCAGAGACAAAGCACAGTATTGTAGGCAGCAAAGGTTGAATAAGAAGACCCTTGGGAGCCCCGCCACTTCTCCCTTTAATCTGATCAGCAAGCAGCATTCTTGTAATTCCCTCCAGGTCACTCTGAATTCCTGCAGTTTCTCAACCAGGTTGGAGCTTTTCCCTTCGATATTAAATAATCTGCAGGCTTAGAGAAAATAACAGAGTGGGAGCAAGGCAAGACTTGGCTTATATCAGAAACTGGCAGGAAGCTGCTGTGTCCTCCCAACACCTCTAAGACTCAGTAATTTAAGAGTTACCTTGCATTGTGCTCTCTGCTTTTAAAACACTTTGCAAATTTGCAAGATCGTTCTGAGAGGATGTGTTGTGTTTTTATCATAGCAGAGTGCAGCGCCCTTACGATGTATCTGTTAACTTAGTTGTTCCTGGCTTAATTCAGGTGAGGCAGCCGTTTCAGTTGTAACTCGGAGACATGGGACTGCTGTCTTGTGCAAAGGGACGAGAATTGCACAGCCTGAGGCAGCTCAGAAAATCTGGATGTCTCTGGGCAAGGAGACAAGGCTGACACTGCGACTGCTAATGGCTGATCACAGCCTCCCCTCCGCCTGCCTGCTGCAGGGGCCATTTAGAGTTGGGTGGTGTCCGAAAGGACCCATAAAGAGGAAAAAGACCTTATTTATATACAAATCCAAGGCATTTTTACCTTTAGAGCAATGCATCCTGAAACCTTCTGTGTGAGAGCTGGGAGCGGAGTCTAAGGACGTATTTTCTGAAAGAGCTGAAGGCATGTCGATACCAGCAGCGAATCTCCATTCCATAGATCGTAACTGCAGGGAAGACCCAGTGGTGCACGCTTCAGAGTGACCTGCAGGCTGGTAGTGCTCCCATCCCAGCCACATCCCGCACCACCGATTCTTCGCTGCCATCGCTGCTCACCAAAGCCAGAGTACTGCTCAGGTGGCTCAGTGACCACAGCTGCAGCTCCACCTTCACCTAAAGCTTTGGTGCAGGTTCAGTGTTGGTGTATTTGAGTGGCTTCTCTCTGTGAATGAATCTACCTCTCTGTCACCCAGCAGAGGTGTCACTGCCTGGTATCCGCGCCGTTCCACACGGAAAGGCAGTCTGCTCCAGTTTGCTCTGCCTGTGCCCTCACAGCTCTGCCAGTAGTGGTATTTGATGAGTAAATTTCAAGCTACAGAACGTATTTATTCTCTCTGTGAATGAATCTACCTCTCTGTCACCCAGCAGAGGTGTCACTGCCTGGTATCCGCGCCGTTCCACACGGAAAGGCAGTCTGCTCCAGTTTGCTCTGCCTGTGCCCTCACAGCTCTGCCAGTAGTGGTATTTGATGAGTAAATTTCAAGCTACAGAACGTATTTATTCTCTCAGGAAACAGGTAAAGCTTTTAATGTCTGGGAAGGTGGATGACAGCACAGGGAAAGGGGCATGAAACTCTAAAAGCTAATGAAACCAAGGTTGGCTTGGTTCACATCTCGTCTCTGTGGCACCTCTGGGTGTGCAGTAGAGCCCGTAGACACAGAATGAGGCAGGAAGTTGAATCGAGAATTAAAACCGATTTTCTGTCCCTCAGTGCAAGTTAATAGTGTTGCCAGAATTCCGTCTTCCAGCTGCCCCAGGAAGACACTTCCATTGATTTCAGTGGCTGGTAACTCCAGCCTGTTGTGAAACTGAAGGTTTTTAAATTATGCTGAAGAGCTGAGAATATTTTGAGAAGTGTTGCTATTCTTCTGAGACTTTATTTAGAAAAAGAACAAATTTTCTTCCAAAATATACAAAAGAAATATTCTTACCGTGGAAATGCATAGCCTGGAAACTCAAATGACATTAGGTCACTGGCTTCCTTTTATCAATAACTTTGAAGTCTTGTCCTAGTTTTCTAATTTAGATTCTTGTGATAAGAGGTTCTCAGTGAGCCTGGGTAAAAGCCAAGACCCTCTCCCTCTAATAGGTTGGGAACACAACTATAAGTAGCAGTTCCAGTTTCGAAGAAGGGCCAGGTCTCAAAAGCAGCCGCGGGAACTCTGCAGAGACAAATCCTAAGAGTTTGGGCTGCTGGAAATTTCAGTCAGCTCTTGGACCCAAATGCACGGGCTGTATGTTGGGTTTGGTCTTTAAAATCGTGATGCTGTTGCTCTGTTCCTGAGCTCTGCTGTGCCAGGCTGGACAGTGTGCACAGGGCAGATGTCACTGTGGCTTGCAGAGCTCTCAGTCCACTTAGTCTTTAAATTCCTTCCTGCTGTGGTATGGTCAGGTACCAGTTCCTACCTCATCTGCTCACAAAAGCTTGTAAAAAATTCAAATAATAAGATGGAGAATTAAATGAACAGCTTACAGTTCAACTTATTTTTGAGTGGGTGCCTTTTGGGATGAGCCAGCCCTGGGCAGACCCCAGCCTGTATCTCATCTGAGTCGGAATGACGTGGGTACCTGTGGCAGGGAATAAGAAGCCATCTATTTCTAGAGCAGACATTTCTACCAGTGCCAGCGTCCAACTCTTCCTACCACCCCAAGGGTCCTGAAGAAGGTGGGTAGGTACAAAGTCTGCCACCCACTAAAGTCAGTTTCTCCACCGTAGTGTTGGGGAATGCTCTGGAACACCAGGAAAAGGCTTGAAAAATTGCTTGCCCTGCTCTGAGAACCAAGGGAGGCTGCTAGTGGAGCGCAGTACCTCCACAAAGTTTGACATGTGTTTCAGCAGTTTGAAAAAAATGGAATCTTTGTGTTCAGGGGAGCTCTCGGATAGCTTTGGCCACCCCACCTTGTAGGACTGGTCACTACTGGTGTATTGAGCACTGGGTTGTTTGCAGTGGTGCTATGGCTCTGAGTGCAGGAGGGGATCATCCGAGAATGCCGGGCTGGCTGGGCAATGCCGTGTGCCTGAGTAAGCCATCACCGCTCTCTCATGCCGCGTGTGCAGAGCAGGAGAACCTGAGCCCCGAAAGCTACGTTTCATTTAGTAATTAATTAGTGATTCTTGACCCCAGGCAGCTTCAGCCCACTGACAATAACGAGATTGCAGCCTGTGTATAAACCAGCCTCCGTGCCCTTACCACTCTCATTACATTAGCCGAAATCCCTCGCAACAAAGACACAGGCTGCGTGGCAGGGAGGGAGAAAACCTCTTGCTCTTCGTGCTTTGGGTCCGCTGCCCCGCAGGCTTAGCACGGGGGTGTCCCCCCGCACCTGCAGCGGCTCGGCACCCCGAGGCGTTGCCCCCAAAGCCCGCAGCAGTGCCAACAGGGCGCCTCACCCAAACCATCCACCCAACCCACTCGCCAGCTGAGACTTGAATTGTTTGAATTATTTGGGAATCCTCCACGATGCTCTCTGTGGGCCCCGGGGGCACAGGGCACCAGCCACTCGCTTCCCTGGCAGGGCTGGCAGCAGGGGCAGGCTGGGTGGCACCGGTGGCTCTGCCTGCGGCCAGGCGTGGTGCCGGGGGGGCTCCTCGGCCGCGCTGGGTGCACCCGAGCAGCGATACCGGCTGTGCCAGCTGCCTGGGGGAGCTCTGCGGCGAGGAGGTGAGCTGGGAGCTGCCATTAGCGTGTTTGCCGTCTCAGACTGGGGTGCTTTCAAGCTCAGAATGTTTTTAATTATTCGTTGGAAGATTTTGAGAGCTCCTAGGGTAATGGAGAGGCCTCGATCAGTGTTTCCTAGCTGAAGGCATCTATGGATGTGTGTTCCCTCACCTTAGTCATAGCTGAACCTTGCGTCAGGAGTGGAGCTTGTGCCAAGTGCTTGGGTGGTTCCTTGGTGACTCTGGTAGCGGGTCTCGGTGACTGGCAGCTCCAGGCGTGTTGGAGTTTGCACCAAGCACTACAGAATTTGCAGTGAACTGGCTGTTTCTTCTAAATCATCACTTATTATTTTGCCTCGCAACAGTGCAGTGGCTTAACCTCACAGGGAAGGCAGAAAACCTCATTTGTAGGAGTGGCAAAGTAGCTCTAAAAAAAAGGGGGCTCTGGCTTGCCAAGGTGAGGTGGTGGCTGTAGCTGCAGCCCTTCGCTGTTGTTCCTTGTCACACTATGCAATCCCTGATGCTCAGGATCCATTCGGTATCAGTACTTGAGCAGGGAATGAGAACCCACTGCTTCTCTTTTCCTGGAAGAAAATATCATCAGATGAACCAGACAAACCAAACTCACACTTTCAAGGAAGAAGAATCAGAAGGACCAGATTCATTTCCCTGCTTGGCCTCAGACTTGGTCTCACCTGAGCAAACTGTGTAAGGAGAGTCCAGAATTTTTTTAATATAATAATTGCCTCTAGGATTCATGAAATTATGATTGTAGGGGAGGTGGGAGGAAGGGTCAAAAATCTGGGGGTGACAGCTCTGGCTGAGGGCATCTCAGCTCCAGCATGGCCTGTGGGTTCCAGCAGCACAGGATGCTGCTCCAGTACCTGTTACACAGCATCACCATTGCCTAACCCACATATCTATCCACGAGGCTTTGGAGTTCAGGTCTGGGATCCGTCTGTCCCTGTGACCTGCAAGCACATTGCTGGAGACGCCGTGCAGCGTCTCCTCAAAGCTGTGATGCCGTTGTCTTCCTCACTGGTGCTGTGCAGCTGGGAGAGCGTGGAGGAGTGCCCCGTGGTGCAGTCTGGTGCAGCGTGAAAGGAGAACGCAATAGAGCAGGGCCAGGTGTTGCCACGTCAGTGGGCAAGCAGAGTGGCTGAGAGCTGTCACCAGGACAAACATAATGTTGATGGCAGCCCAGCCCTGTCCTCTGCTCTCAAAAGCTGTCACCAAACCATCTTCATCCCTCCCATCTCCCCTCTCACCCATTCCTTACATCCTCTGCAAGAGGGGCTGCAACAGAGCTAATATTTCTCCAAACTTGGTGCCCACTGCTAGTGGTCGCAGCAGGCTGTTTCCAGTTCTCTCCAGCACCCGTGGGTGTTATATGTGAAAGAGGTCGAGAGGCTCGTGGTGTTGGGTGGCTCAGAGTGCACATGGGTAGTGCTCATGGGCTCCGTGTCCCTTTCCTCGTACCCATCCTGCAGGGTGGTACTTGGTGAAGGAATATGACACGATGTGATCCCATACTGTGCTATTCCTGGGAGGGGGAATGTACTGAGTGATTTCTCTTGGTTTAAGCTGTGTAATTGGTAGGGAAAACATATCCTCTTCTAGTGGCTTTTCTTTTATTGTCATGTTTAGGAAGTTTTTTTGCATGTCATAACATTTTGTCTGTTTTTACTGAAATCCTTCCACGAAGGAATGATTGTTTCCACAAACAGACTGACATGTTGATACAGGCTGACAACTGCATGGCTTAGACCAAAATAAAATGTAAAGTAAACACATTTGCATAAGTTTATAATATGACCCAGTTCTTACAAAGTGGAGGAAATGGGAAGATGTGAATCTAAGCAGCTTATCTTGCATCTCCCCTTTCTGTTGTGCCCCTCGTTCTTAACCTCTGCTCCATGAGTGCCATGGGAGAGTTGTCCTGATTTTTCCGTTCAGATTTGAAACAACAGGTCCCTCTTGTAGTTCACTTATGCTTTTGTTTTGCTTAGAAGGGAGGGCATGGAGGAGGGAGCGTTCCTGTTTTTCCCTCATGTGAAACTGGTTGGTCTTTCCATCCTTTTTCTTCTCGGTTACACTTTAAAAGGTTTCTGTCAATGTATTTCCATCACTTTAAAATTGCATTGACATGCTGCTGTTCTGTCTCATAACTATGCAGCATTGCAAAACGCTGATTTGGTACTATCTATTTCTTGATCTGCTTGTGGCATGATTTCCTTAAGGATTTTGAGATCAGTGCCTCCGTTTTCCAGATGAGGAAACCAGAGCACAAAACAGCGATTTCCTTTTGGACATCCGGCAGCTCTGTGGTAGAGCCAAAAGCAGGACCCAGATCACTGGTGACCTGGCTGAGTGCAGGGAGGTTTGTTAGTGCTCAGCTCCCTCATCCGTGTGTGGGACTGGCTGGAAACAAGACCAGGGGTGTTTGTCCTACAGTCGGTGACATGTGCTGTGGTGTCACTCAGGTCTCAGTTGTTGGTTGGCTTTCACACAGTAACTGCCAAAAACCTGTGAATCCTGAAAATACCTTTTGAAGGAGCCCCTCCAAGGCTGGCTGTCCCCGAGGGAGCCCAGGGAGACCTTATAGTCAGAACTGCAACGAACCCGTGCAATGTAGTTGGAGAGAAGGAATGAAGGAGGTCTTGTAAAAATAACGTTAAGTCCTTGTAGCAGAAAGATGCTTAAACCCAGCTATCAGACAGTAAAGATGGACTCCAGGTCCAGACCTTCAAAGGATGTCCCTCTGACTCACACAATTTCTGCCCACAATTAAACATCCCTTTGGCTGTTGGGTTTCCTACAGCCAACTGATGGCAGAGAAACTGCTAAACTCAACACGGTGGTGCCACCTGAACCTCAGAAGTCCCTCAGCCCTCTGCAAGGCTGGCCCATCTGATGTCCCATGCCCTGATCTTTAAAGTTGGTAATAGAGGGGCAAAGTTAGTTTTTGTAGCAGCTTTGAACATAGCTACTTTCCTTTTGGTAAGGAGGAGCCAATTGGTACCAAATTATCTGACTTAACAAAGAATCCTCACTATGGACAGGACATAATAATAGTTTCCAAAATTCCTGAAGGAGCTGGAAGCCCTGGTCTCTTAGGGGATGAGCAATCCATGTGCACGGTCGTTAGTGTGTGATTTTCTGGAGGATGGTGTGGTTTAAGTGGATATTTATTTCCTAGTTTCCTTTTGCCTATTTTAGGCAGTTTCTGGCTTGGTGTGTTAGCCTCTGTGCCTTGCTTTGGATCTTCGTTATTTTAGGAGCTGACACTCGGTCCTTGGAGCTATGAGGTCTCACAGCGACCCCCATGTCACACTCCTTTATAGATCCAGCTCTCCATCCCACAGGCCTGAAGCAATCCCTATGGCTTGCTCAGCAGCCCAAGCTCCCTCCGGAGCTGCAGAGCCAGTAGGAAAAGCAGCTGTTTTCCTGCCGGTCCTTGTGGCTTCTGGGTACGTACCAAAGGGAATTAGAGGGTCAGAGCTCAGTTTGTTATACATCCGACCTCATGGTCATCTGGGGGGACCTTGCTAATGACATTGCAAGGGAGTAGAGTGGTACAAGGGTGCCTTGTCATGGCAGTGTCATCCTGGAATAACTTTGTGGAGCATTATTTAGAGTTTTTTCCCTATGTCATTACAGATGCTCTTAAGAACCTAACAAGAAAAACATGTGTTTATGAGAATCCTAGACACACTGTCCCCACAGCCAGACCCTTCATGTGTCTTTATTTTGTTGGATTTTGGGTGTGTCTCTTTTTATGGAAATTGCACATCCAACCTTAAAGAGTGTCAGTATATTCAGGATTACAAGCCCTAATTTTGATTTCCAGAAGGCAGCGATGGGGCTGTGACATCCAAATGATTCACGCAGTATGCTTGTCCTATAGAAATGTTGAGGTTTGGGTAAGTAGCCTAGAATAGTTAGAGAAAAATTATTGGGTGCAGGCAGGGAAAGGAGAGCTAAGAAGGGGTTGATTTATATTTGCATTTTGTCATTCTGGGTATTTTTATGTAACACACATCCACGTTAGAATGCTGGTAATACTTCTTATGCTCTGCTGTGGTATGGTGCAGGTTTTGTGGCTTTTACAGTTTTCTTAGAAGAGCTGGGAAGACTTTTGGTGTATGTGGGGAAAAATACATGGCAGTGATCACTGGAACTGGGTTTGCGAACGTGCGAGTCCCAGCCGATGTGTTACTATGGCCAGGATGCTCAAATAGGAGCAGAGCTGCGTGTGGCTTCTGCGATTTTTAACCGTGCTGTCCCATAGTCCCCAATGATAGCTTCATCTTAACCAAAATGGGAGACCTAGGTGTGTAACTGTAGGTGGTTTGTGCAGGTTTTGTAGGTGATTTGGAGTGGAAGGGAAGATATCACGGCTAAAGCTGGGCTAGCTTATGGAAGCACCAGATTCTCTTCCTGGCCTTGCTACAAGCTTTCTGAGAAACGATAGACCAGTCACATATTTCCCTCCTCTGCCTTGGTATTGTTATTTGCGAATTGGGAATAATTAGCTGGGTTTTGACTGTTGCATCTGTTCAGACCACAGCTAACTGGAACTTGACTTTAAACTATGCGGCCAGATGCAACAGCAAGATGTTAGTCTGAACATTTGGCTTGTCTGATGATTTTCATAGCTAATGTATCAGATAAAACCGAGCACAAGATGAACATGCCTCATTCCTGACTCTAGTCTAAATGGTAGCTTCACAGTCATGTTTTTTTGCAGCAGTGGAACTTTTTTGTGAAGCCAATGTGATTGTGCTGCTGCACATGTGGGTAGCACTGATTTTGGACTGGAGGTGTTAATAGCTCAAATGTGATGTGGGAATTCAAGAGCAAAGAACACGAAAGCCCAACTCGCAGATCAGAAGTAGGAGATGATAAGGATATTATTTGAGTCCTCTGGGTATCATCTGATATATATATATCAGATCATTTGAGTCCCTTGATGAAGGGGGCAGCTAATAAAGCCAGTTAGTGGCAATTCTACCACCCCAGCTTTCAAAGCTCACTGGTTCGTGCTGGTAGATAAAAAGCTATAAGAGATGTGTGCCTCTCGTTTCCTAAAAACCCCTGCTTGCTGCCTGGTGTCTCACAGGTCAGCTGCACTGTTTTTTCATGTTGTTGTGTTTGGGAAGAAGACAGGGCTTGGAGCTGTCATCTGCTGTGGGCAATCGCTGGGGAGCATCACCCCAATCATGCTCACGCTTCAGGTCGTTTATGCAAGCTCTGTACATCCCGTGCTTTGGGAACATGGTTGTCCTTCTGGGGTATGCTAGAGTAAACCAAGCCTGCTACTTCCATGAAGTGTGGGAGCAGTGAGTCACGTTACACAGGCTGGCTTACGTAAAAAAACTCCCTGCTAGGTGTCAGAAGAGAATGTGCTTTATGCCTGTAGCCTCTGCGGTTGGGCAACACATGCTGTAAAAATGTTCTGGATGTGCAGCAAACCAGCTAGGGCTGGGAGCTCCGGCCGGATCGCAGCAACACACACCCCCTACACAAACGTCGAAAAACTTTTCAGTGGGAAAAAATAATGCAAAATAAACTTAAGACTTCTGGCAGCGTTTGACAGGGCTACGATTTGTCCCTTCTAAAGAGCACATTGCTAGATACACCCCGCTGCACGTTTGTCACACGGCAGGCCTGAGTGGAGGAGCTGCCACTGGCCACAGGACATCCAAGACCATGCGTTCCCTCCTTCCCCGTTCCCATCACAGGGAGGGAATAGCCTGATACTGAAGATGTCGGTTAGTTAGATCAGGATCCCTAAACTGCTGCAAGGGCTGTTGGATAATATATATTTAATTTTTTTTTTATAGCCTCTTGTGAAAAAGGAAGTCGGGCTTGGGCTGGTGAGACTGAAAGAGCAGGGAGTGGGTTGGCTGTCAAGGGTCAGCCTCCCAATAGCCCTGTGATCAAAGGCTGCTCTCAGCAGCATGAGTTTATAGGCAGCCAAGACAAACAATGAACAACTTTATCTCCTTTCAGGAAAAAAAAAAAAAAAAAGTTAACGTTCCAGGAAACCATTTCTGGACCAGACAAATTTTGGTTGTTATTCCTTCTCTCTCTCCTGTAACGCAGCTATTTCTAGATGAAGGGTGATAACAGGGAGACAGCAGAGCAAAGCCCAAACGTGAACCAGGTTGTGCCATGTTCTCGGTTGATGTAAATTGGCACGGAGCCGGGGAAGTCAGAGCACCACGGTCGGTTTACTCCTGCTGAGAATCTGGCCTTCACCAGCAGCTGTCACTGGAAAAGCAGCAGGGAAGCTCTGAATTGAATCGTGGCCATTTCCCCGAGTTCGATCTCTTCTCCGAAGGTGTTGCCTCATTTGTTTGCAGCTGGAATATTGCCTGTTTGGCTGTCCCAGCTGTGGCCTCCATGTCAGCTGGTCAGAACACAGCTGGCCAGTTTTAAACATGCTAGCTGCAGTGTCAGCTGGCTGAATACAGTGCATTGAGGGGAAAAATGTTTTGGGCTCCTGTGTACTTGATTATTTGTTTGAGAGGAGAGGAAGATAGGAGAAGAAAGCCTCTTATTCCTAAAATGGAAATAGTTGCAAAACTTTTCATGGAGTTTGGATCCGAGGGAGAGGAATCTTCTCAAAATGCAGAGTGTTCTTGATTTAGGATTTCCTGTTGGATACATTTCAGAAAACTATTTAAGTCGTAAGTGGCCACATTCTCAGCTAGAATAAATCTGTAAAGCTCTGCTGATATGCATCAATATAGCATGTTGACCCCCAGCTTAAGATCTTGGGCTGAGGTCTGGTGGTGGATTGCAAAGATCTGTCCTTGTTCACAGGTTCAGAGCAGGACGATGCTGGAAGATAAGTGGCAGTCCTGAGGTTCAGAGCTGTGTGTGGGTGTGTTTAAGCCCCCTGCAGTGCAGACACCCCCCAGTGATTTGGGGTTGGATTGTTCTCAGAAGATGTAAATGTCTTAACTCAGCGTGGGCTGTAAGGTTTGGTTTGGTTTTTACACTAGGAGTGCCTGGTCAGATCAGTCTGGGGGGAGGCAGGAAGACTCCCAACCTTTCAACCAGATTGCCTGGAGGATTCTTGTAGACATCACTGCTCTCTGTACTGCTTATTTCTACCCTTCTGCACACTGAATATGGAAAATATTGTGAGAAAAGCTTTCTGAGCCAGGATTTAGCGCTGAGAATAGAGGCAAAAAGCCCTGGGGGCTCAAGAGAACATATTTACATAGTCTTTCCAGATGTCCCTACGAAAAAGTAGTGGAGAGTTGGAAGAGCATGGCCAGTTCCAGTGATGGGTGCTCCTGAAATGATAACAGGGATTGTTGCCTTGAGGTGTAGGAACAGAGCCACGGGAATGGAGAAGCTGCTGAAAGGAAGGGTTTTCCCATCCACCCCAGTGGTCTCAAATCTCCTGTTATGGATTTAGGGATGGAAGGGGGAGGAGGAAGGAAAAGTTGGGTCCAGGCCTGTGTTTTGAGGCCAGTGGCATAATCAGTAGCAGGACAGGTCTTCTGATTCTCTGTCCTGGGCTCTTCCTACATGAAGTTAATAAAGCTGTGAAAATGCAGGCAGCCTAGGGAGGAAAAGCATTCATAAATGGGTTGTTGTGCTCCAGCAGAAAGGTCTGAGCTGAAGCAGAGAGGCTCATTGATGGTGTGGGTTTGTTTGGTTATGTTTTTGGTTTTGGTTTTTTTTATCTCTTGCCCTTCCTTCCACCGTGGGAAGGAGTAGCTGCTGGAGTCCTGCATACGAGTCCATATTCCAGGGCTGATATTCCATATTCCAGGAGATCCTAGGTCCTCTTTCCCTAGCTGGCACCACTGGTCCAGGAAATACCTGACCTTGGTTTCACACCTGTCAGCAAGGGCTGGGCTGTGACCACTGCTGCCATCTCCCCTTGATGTCTCATTCTCACTGTTCACATACTTTTTCCGTTCCTTTCTCCCACCCTTCAGAGTCAACACTGCATGAGCCTGTGAGTGACAGCAAAAACTGAGCGACTTTATGATGCTGAGCTTTACTGACTTGCAGACCTTTGTTTTAAGCCCACAGCATTCATCTTGCTGCCTGCTGCCCATGCCTCATAGGAGCCACTGAACTCCAGAAGCACAGGGCTTGACAGTCCGGTACTTAGGTGCCTGGCACCTTCAGAAGGTCTAAGAGGATTAGGTACCCACTTCCCCAGGGATTTTAGTGAAGCTCAAATCTCCAGTTCCTAGAAGGTGCCTATGACTCCCCCAGCCAAAACACACTGATTTCCATAATGTGTTTCATTATTTATATAGTATTTCTGCGTAATTACCAGACTCGCATGAAGGTGGCAAGGTGCTCTGTGGATGCCAAGGGATGACCTCATCCGTAGCTAATGAAACTCTGGTGACCGATAGACCTGTGACTTGCTCAGAGCACAAAGCACTGGGCAATGTGAGCCAGCTCCGTACCTCCGCCCTGATGAGTTACCCCCATTCTGCTACTACAGAGAAGCTGGAAATCCAGTTTAACCATCTGCTTGGGAATTCCCCTGTAGCTGGAGGGGATTGAGCATTCTCACACCCCAGCATCAAGGGTGCGGTTAAGATGAAGGACGCCTGTGTGGGATTCGTGTACGCTGCCTAAGCCAGACTGACCCCCAAACTGTCCCTTATGGACCTGGGACAACTGGTCAGGACCCAGCATGGCACTTTGGACTGCCTGCTATTTCCAGGGGTTGGCCAGTGTGGCCTTAGCATCCTGAAAGCTGAGTGTCTGAGTCTGTGCTGGGATGTAGCCGAAAGAAGAAAGTCTGATGTGCGGAGGTTGGGAGTCTTGCCCGTCTCACTGGATTAGAGGACCTGCAGAAACCTGGGTGTTACAGAGCCAGAATGCACCCCAGCAGGGCAGACTTTATGGGGGGAACACTCTCAGGAAGGGCAAAAGCTCCCCCTACAAGTAAGGGCTTTTCGAGAAGATCTGTAAGCACCCTCAGACATTTCAAAATCGGTCTGCAGCATAGCGCTATTAGGTCTTCCAGGCTCATACTGCAAGTCACGTCATCTTCCACTGGCAAACAAGTCGGGAAGCCCCAGCTGTTGAC
>JAVJGJ010000001.1:91018934-91032806 GCA_035590215.1 Microhierax caerulescens | reverse complement strand
GTAATTAGATCTCCGCCCCCCTCTTTTCTTTCTCCCCCCCTCCTCCCCCCCCCCCGAAATGCAGAGGGCAATTTTTATTTTCTCTCCAAAGTAAAGGAAACCTAGTTTAAATTTCTCTTTATTGTAGCAGGGCTTATCTCCCTGGTTTGCTGCGCTGATACATCATTTCCATTAGGTTTCTGTTAGGGTTTCTAGTAACACTTCTGTGAATCCAATACTTTCTGGGAAGTTTATTACAGCAGCTGCTAAAGGCAAAGCAGAGGCGTCCAAATAGTGCAGGAACATGCATTTACCACACTTACAACTCCAACAGATTTAGTTACAAGAACTGCTGCAATGGTTGGGTTTTTTTAATCCTTTTTTTTTTTTCTCTTTCCTATTCCTTGTGGTCTTATTAAGACTCAGCAAGGGCTGTGGTCCCTGGTACTGCGTCTCTGAATTAATTTTAAGTAAAGCAGAGGCTGGAGTGGAGTGTGGGAAGGTTCTTGGTGTGGATGGACTTGGCTGAAGTTTTCTGAAAAGACATGTTTAAGGGAGGGGGGAAGAGGAGTGCATGTGTGCGTATGGGGGGCGCAATATTTTTTCTATATTCTCTCTGCACAAAAAGCTATCTACAGACCTATGGGGCTTTCATCACCCCAGTCTGATCCAAGGGTGTTCAAAAAGTGAAACACGTCATAAATCTGCAAGGCTGGCTGGAACTTGGAAACTTTTTAAAGGCGAAGGGAGGTGGGAGCATCCCAGTGGGGCTGGGCTGGTCAGCACAACCTGCAGTGGGGGGAAGTACCTTTCCGTGGCTTTGGGCATCTCAGTTAGGTTTTTATCTTCGTGCTAAGTGGATATCCCAATTATTCCCCCCGGTCCTCTTCCAGGGAGATGGGAACAGATGTGCCCCACTGCAGAAATGCTGACCAGCTGAGAAAGAAGCTTGAGAGTTTGTAGTGTTTTGTGTCTTTTATTTTAACTCCTTAATGGTTTTCTCAGTGGTGATGTGAACATCACTTTAGAATGAAGAGCGCAGCACAAGTCAGTTTTTATTCCACCTTCCCCAGTGCTGCTGCTGCAAGTAGTTTTCCACTTGATAAGAACCGGGAGAGCAGCGCAGATGAATGACAGAGGGTGCGGTGTTGCTTCCCCGCCCTCGGTGCCTTTTTCCGCATGAAGTGCAGCGAGTCAGACTTGGGTGGGCAGCGCTGGATTTCGGTGCCTCCCTCCCTCTCCACTGGCGCTGTGCTCCTCGGTCGTCCCAGGGAAATTGCAAGTGAGGTTATTGCTGCTCCACAACTGCAATAATCCCTCTTGTCTGTAGATCCCATGTGATGGGCTGGTATGGACAGCTGGCCCTTGCCAAAGCTCATTTCAGAACTTCTACCTACCATTTTTAGGTCTCATGCTTTTCAAATGCGATAGGAATATGTGTCGGTGATGGGGACATATTTTAGTTCAAATGAGCAAAATACTCATACTTCCATTTTTGCCTTTTGATGGCTTTAATCACAGCTCTTCAGGAAGGGCCACAAATAAAAATTATCAGCCAGATTAACTTGGGGAGATAGTGTTTCTTAAAGACACCTGCTAATTTATGACAGCCAATATCTTAGCAAGGTGCTAAATGACAGGGGTTCTCCCCTCCTAAGCAGTATTTTATAAGAGCCAGGTGGCGTGTGATTGCACAGCGAGCTGAGCTCACGGATGGTTTGGTCTGTTTGTTTGTCTTGTAGGTGTTGCAGCGGGATGTAAATTCTTTTTATTATTAAAAAAAATCCCCCTCTCTGCAAATGATTCATCAAACACCTCGTCCTCATTGCATGTAACGTCTTGTTGATCCTGGAAGCTCTCGCTGCCGAGCTCTTGCACTGCGGGGAAGGCGCCGGGTTCGATGAGAGCTGGGGTGCTCGCGAGAGGAGCCTTTGCTCAGTCTGTGCTTGCCTCCCATGGCTGCACCGTGGAGAAGCCGTCTGGAGGGGCAGAGGCCAAGAGGAGTTGGTTTCAACTTGTTTCAAAGAGGCGAAACCCTCGTTTCCTCTCAATCTTGCCAATGGCTCCTGTTTTTATCACGTGCCCTGCGAAAGCAGTGCAAACTTTGTCCCTGCTTGGGAAGTCCATCGAAAGAGAAGAAATCAGAATAAACTGGGCAATGGGAAGCAAGTGATTTGGAATGAGCAGAGGGGCCACCTAATCCTATTAGAGCTTTTCCTGGAAGGCAAAACCTCAATGAATAGTTTCTCAGAGATCTCAAATATTAATAATGAAGCTGGAGGGAGCAGGGGAGAGGGTGGCAGCCGTGAGTTTGATGTCTTGCACTACTCGGTGTGTTGCCGGTGAGAACAAGGGTGCCCTTCCCATCCCCGCTGGAGGGGCTTGTGAGCTCTTGTGTGGGTTTTGTGCCTTCGATCATACATTCGAAATAGCTGCTCTAGATCGAAGGGCGGAGGGTGGTGATAGTGCTGCTGGTGTGCAGCATCCGAAAAAGCAGACCTCTGGGGCAGGGGATATCTGCTGTGGCTCTGAGACTTGCCTGGGGTTATGGTGGCACTGAGCATCTGTGCAGGGGGCATTCCTGCTCTTCCACAGGCTGTGGCCCCACGAATTCGCAAACTCCACTGACACCAAATGAGCTTTCAAGGCTGGAGTCATTTCCAGTGCATCACCTGGGGCCACTGTGCAGCATCCTGGGCTGCTCTTGGGGGTTACGATGGGGTAACTGCATCCAGGCAGCCAGAGCAGTGGCACCTGCAGACACACGCGGTTTGCACACTCCATGCATTACCCAGCGTAGGAAAATTGCCCCATGCCAAGAAGGGGGATTTAAGGCTGCCCTTGGTTTCTCCAGATTGATGGAGTGAGTCTGTAACAGGGAGAGGTTCTCTGGGTCTCTTCCTCAAAGACAGATGAAGGGTCCAACCCACACCAAGAGGTGGGTGCTGGCTTTGCAATCAGGGAGGTTATTGTGGCGGTTTCATCTGCCTTTCCCAGAAGTAACACTGCTCTTTTCCCTCATGCTGGTAGCACTGCAGGGCAGGGGCAGCTTTCTGTGCCCCAAAGGTCCCTTTGGACCAGTGGTGCTACTGGAAGGGCTGCCCGGAGCGAAGCAGCAAGAAACATTGCCTTTTCCTTCACTCCGTACCCAGACAAAGGTCCCATTCTTGAGCTAGGAGCCAGGCTGCATCCTCACCCCTGTGAATTACAGCTCAGTAACACCTGGGCAGACCTTTCTGCCAACAACCTGACCTGGTGCTTCCTGCAAGCAAGAGGATTCTCCCCCTCCCCTTCCCCTTGTTTGTGGTTACTCTCTCCCCATAGAAGCCCTGACTCTCCACTTGCAGGCTGAACTCTTGAACCTTCCTTCTCCAGCCCCGGCCAGGCCATTCTTTTTGTCACTTTTTACCCAACTTATTGCACAGCTGAAAAAGAGATAGCCAGCTCAGCGGTCCCCTGTCGATGGCTCCAGCAGAGCCGGCGATTCCCGGCACGCACTGCTCCCTGCCAGCCACTGGCACCCGTTCAGGTGAGCTCAGGGCGGCGCGGGACTTGTGACAGTGCGATGGACAAGTGCCACCAGTGAGGGAAGCAGCCTGCCATCTGGTCTTGCTACTTGACTTAGCAAGCGTATTTTTTTTTTTGATCCAGATCCCACATTAATTGTTTCCCAGAATATTTTGCTACACAAATGTCACGCTTCCGTCTGCTTGGCTTGCCCTGAGTTGAGCAGAGGTATTTATGAGTGGTTTTTTGCGCATATTTTTCACCTTTTTGAAGTGCTTGGCACTGTTCTGGATACTGGAACAAATCCTTCCTGTTGAAAATACAGAATTAAGTCAATCTGGTCAGGGATCGGAGAGAGAAGTGGTTTACCTACTCGGCTCCGCTTACTGAAGCTAAGGGCAACTAGAGCCCTCTGCTCCTGCAGAGGTGGAGGTGGCCAGCGCAGAGGTCAGGTCTCTTTGCCCATGCCAGTGTAATTCAGGAGCAATGGCATGAAGTTAGGAAAAGCCACATCCTCCCCAAAAACAGCGTCAGGGAAGCCCGGCCTCCCCAGGGCCAGCTGTAGGGTCAGGTCCCAGTGCCGGGGCTGGGTGGGAGCGCTGGGTTTGGCTGCGGCAGGCTGCTGGGCTCTTCCCCCACCCCGGCTCACGCAGGCTTCCTCTGCTTTTCCCCACACGTGAGGCTTACTGCGGCGTTTTAATTCTTGTATGACAGTCTCTGAACCGGGTTCAGGCACACGATCAAGTTACCGGGGCTCAGCTGCTGTGCATTAACCGGCCATGGGGGTATTCCTGGCCTATGACAAATACAAGGTAAAACCTGTTAGCTTAAACATCTTTCACGGAGGTTTAAGCAAGCCGTCGTGTGCCCCATATATGCATGTGTGCAATTAGCGGGTCTCGGTGGTAACTCAGTTTGAGCCCCCAGGTAGGTTAACGAACCCCTGAGCTCTGTGTGTGCTCTGATGCTGCTGCTGCTCACGTTGGTTTGGTCCAGGATGCTTTCGAAGAAGCATCCTAAATTTATTTGAAGCCAAGCAGAAACATGCTAGCCTTGAACGTGAAGAAAGAGCCTTTATTAAGGACTTTGCTTATTTCAACCGGATAGATTTCAAACCCTGTTGCTGGGGGGACTTTCTGGCACGGGCTGATCCTGAGCCCTGTGTAAAGGGACAGAGGATCACACAGATTCTGTACCAGCACAGCCTAGCCTGTTTGAAAGCTCGCCTCACATAAACCCGGGTAATCCTGAGCAGAAAAAACCCTCTGTGTCCCGTTTCCCAAAGTAAGGACTGAGAGTAGGAGGGAGAAAGGTGTTAATTTTACTGCATTTGTACACCTTGTCTACATGCCGGTGTCTGTCTCAGGGCTGGCAGGGAGGAGCCAGGCTGGTGGCCGTGATCAGAGCCATGGAACGTGCAGTGTGTCCACACCAGCTTGTGTCCGCTGGTGGCAGCCCCACGCCAGAAGCCTGGCATTCAGCGCTGCCATGCCCTCGCTTTTACCAGGACAGGAGTAGCTGGATGAAAGTTAGCTCCCCTCCGTGGGAAAAGGAGAGAAAAAAAGCCACCACAGAAAACTTAGCCTCAAGGGTTGTGGATGTGGCACGTGGCTGATGGTGAGGAAGCAAGCTGTGTCCCTTTGCTGTGCCGTGGATGAAGGCATTCCCAGCGTTGTCTTCTGTTGGGAATCTCTGCAGAGAAGCTGCTGGCAAGGATTAGCCAGACCCAGCGCTGGCAGCAGCCTTCGCCAGGGCCAGTCGGCTGGGGTGTGCGCTGGCCCCTTGGTCTGCGCCGGCAGCCCAGCTCTGCCCAGGGCGGCGTGGTGGGATGTGCTGGGAGACAGGCTGGCGGCCACCCCTTTCAACACCCCATTATTGCTTTGAACTGGGGTCACTGGGCTGTTGCGGTGCCTTTTGGGTGCGATGCGAGACCAAGGCCGTGAGCGTTCCCAGTCGGGAAGGATTCCATGGCACCCATCCCGACAGAGCAATATTAGCCCTCACGTCTTGGCCAAACTCCAGTCGCAATAACACGACACGTGGCTTATTTAACCCTTCCCGCCTCCCTCGCCCTCTGGTGCCGTTTCCACCAGCTGTGGGAGCAGCAGCAGCCCTTTGCAGTGGTATTTACTCACCTACGTGCCATGGCACTAGCAGGCGGTGGCAGTAAATAGAGGAGCAGAAGCTTTGCACATGGCAGTGCAGCGGGGCGCTGTCGTGGATGGCCCGGCGGAGTGCGTAGGCGTCTCACGGCCGTTCTTCAGAGGCCAGTGGATTTATGTCCCCTTGGAGGCAGCGGGTTTCAGACCCAAGCAAGCTCTTCTTCCAGCTCCAGCAGGAACAAGAAAGTTGATGGTGAGCGTGAGGCTGTAAATCTTGCTGGGAACATGAAAGGATCTCTGAAGATCCCATGGTTCCCCCAGGAGAGGTGTCGCCTCGTTTGTACCTTGGAGTGGAAGGGTGCTGTGTCAGAGGTGGGTATGTAGCACAGGGCACTGGGTGTAGGTGCACATTTTAAGGGCTCAAAAATTAGTCAAGAGGTAGGAAAAGTAGTTTGCGAGACCTGTGAGGTGTTTGTAATTGAACAGCCCCTCTCCCATAGAAAGTTCCCGAGCTGCCTGTCAGTCACAGCCCCAGCTCGCCCGTATTCCCGGCGCATCCAGGGCCTGGCTCTGCCCGTGTGGTGGGACAACTGCCTCCAAGCCCTGTAGCAACTCTACAGCTGAACAGGAGCTTAACTGTGTCCTACCGCGGGCCAAGAGCTTTAGATCTGGCATAGCGAAACATGATTTGGAGATGATTAAGCATCTGCCTACGCTGTCTATTATTGGAACGGCATTGTAGCCGAGGCTGGGGAACCATTTTCTGAGCAGCCTTCCCGGCTTCCTGAAATCGATGAAAGTAAGCAAAACAACATGTTTACATTCCTCTGCGCTGAAAGCTGAGCAGGTTTTCAGGTGCCACCTCATAATTTATCTTTTTCTTTCTTTTTCCATATTCCCAAAGCAATGAAGGAACCCCTGAGGCAATCGTTTTCACTCTCATTTGGGAGCATTTCCTTAGGTTTTGCAGAATTTCATAGCTGGTTGCAAACAAACAAATAAAAACCCCTTTCTTGCAAAAAAATGTGTGTAATTTTTGGCCAGAATACTTCCTTATTCCCATGATTTTGGGGAGTGGCAGCTTTGTTTCTTCTAGCGCTATTCATCTACTTTTTTATGTATTGTACAGAAAGCTAAATACCAATTTACAGTAAAGAGAAAATTCTGATTTGGTGTCTGGCAACAAAGTACCTTAGCTAAAATCCTTAATTTTCTGCCTATTCAGACACTCTGGAATTGGCAGGCTCCAGCTATGAGCCTTCAAACCAGAGACTGAACTCTGATCGGGAGCTATTTTCTACTTCGGGGAAGTGAAGTTAAATCTAAGTACAGGGGTAAAACTTTGCGGGCTCGAGATTTACAGTTGTCAGAACTTCATAGCTCAGGAACATTTCTGCAGTGGGTTCGTGAGCATTTCTTCTTTTCATGCTGTTATTACTTGTATTTGTATCATTATAATATTTTTTATTATAAGAGGGAGCTCTGCTGCTGTAGCTGATTTCCTCCATCCGTATGAAACCACGATCAGCTTCATCTGATAGAATAAGCTGCAGCAAAGGTCTTTTCAGACCTGTTATTCTGCATTAACTGCCCGTAACGTTAGCAAATGGAGAAGTGCCGTACAGCGTCACGCCGACCAACACTTGTCTCTCGCTAGCTGGCATAAATCAGAAATTAGAAACTCACCTAAAGTCAGGGGAAAAAAAGCCACATCAGGGCATTTTCGTAAATGGAAACGGCTGCAGATCCCATATGGATGTCCTGGGAGAGGTCCCCTGCCCCAGGAGGAGGTACCCCCAGCCACCCCCATGCTGGGTTTTCCCCGTGGGCATGTGAATTCATTATTTGGCTTTTTCTGAGTCATAACAACATAATGCTTTGCAGAGCAGCTGAGCAGGGCTGCAACGTTCAACCGACAGATATGCTGTGGCCTGCAGAGTAAATCAGAATTTCACCTTTGATTTTAAGAGGGGGGATAAAACCTGATTTGCACAAGCAAATAAATTTGGAGGTGAATTCGAAGCTGCCCTCTGATGCCTGTGCCCCAGTGTATTTAGTGATATTCCCCAGCAAGTGATACTAGAAATACAGATGCTAGATTTGCCTTTCATGTTTTCTTGGTAAATATCTGAATAAATATTTATAAGTAAACAGAGCAGATTTGTTTCTAAAATGGGGTTGGCTGTGTTTGTGCATAGCTCTTGGAGAGGGGTTTTTAGCAGCAGCGGAGGGTTGCTCAGTCCCAGGGACTGATCTCTGCAGAGAGGAGAAATGCAACAATATTGGGTTTTCATCAGAAAATACTATTTTGATGGAGCCCGTCTTTTTCCTCAAAAAATATCACGGCTGATGGCAAAACTTTGTGTAATGAAAAAAAAATTAAAAAAAGAAACACCAACAACCCCCAAAAAAAACCCAAGGGGAATAGGGTTTTTTTGCAAAATACAGTATTTCGATGTTTTGGGACTGGAAAAGTTATTTTTTATTTCATTTTTTAACTCGTTTCAGAGGGGAATCCATATAGAAATAATTGAACAAAGAAGCTCCAAAGCCAGATGAAAGAGCTTGCCCTTACTGAAACGAAACATTTTGTTGAACTTGAAAGTATTTGTGCGCTTGGAAAGGAGCTCGTTGGCGGGGGGGTGTTTTGGTGCTCCATGAAATATTTGTAAGATTTATGAGACCCGATGGTGACTTGGAAGACAGAAGGCGCCTTTTTTGAAGCAGCTGCAGCCGTTCATGTCCGTGTGCTGTGCAGGCACAGAAGAGTTACTAAAGCAGTGACTAAATGGCAGGTTTTGGTGGGAAGGGGAGCATGTGTCGGTGCACCCCGCACCCGGCTGAAGAGGGGTTTAAACACGGAGCAGCAAGCAGTGGGAAGGTGGTGGGCTTAACTCGCTTCCGTCACCTGTGTTACGCCATTTGGAGGAGATGCCCTGACTCCTTGATCCCATTTTAACCTTCCCGAGTCGGGTATCATCCTGAGCAGTGCAAAGCCAGTTTGCTGCTGGTAGGCAGCAGGACTGTACAGCCTGGCAAGCTGTGCTGCTGCCTGCGCTCCCCGGGTTTGGAGGCTCCCCCCTCCAATAGCCCCTATCCTCTTAAAATAGCTGTGTTCCTCTGGGAATACCGAGTAAAGGAGGAAAAAACCTTCAAGCCCCTCACCCCTCAGACACGTATCACATACCACCTGTGTCCTTACCCTTTGGGGAAAACTCCCCTTCAAACAGGATGCCCACAGTGCCCGTATCAGTCAGAAGATGAATGTCCCCGTTCCCGGGAGCAGGTCACTGGGCTGGGGCTGCCTTTGCTGGAGCCGGGCTAGAAAGCAATACACCCTCGACTCGCATTTGGAGGGAAGGGAGGGCACCAGGGAAAGGCAGGGCACGGTATTTATAGTCTGGTGCATGATACCGCGTCGGAGGAACGTGGCAGGATTTAGCTTGATTGAATGATTAAACCGAAGTGAGCAATGAATCTGGAAGAGGAGGGAGCGCGGCGTGCCCTCCCGCTTCCCTGACTTGGGGGGCCGTGTTGACCCCTCTGCAGGCAGAGCTGGGGAAGTGTGGCAGGTAGATGCGTGAGCAAGGAGGACAGGGGAAATATCTGCTTTTACGGGAACATTTACCTTGAGCACTGGCGTGCACGGCTGCCGTTTGAAAGACACGTTGATCTCTGCACAGATTTATACGTTCAAACCACAGGGGCTGAATGGATAAATCCTGAGACCCAGGGGCTGGCTCACATCTGTGTGTTTAAGGCAAAGAGGTTTCCACCTCCTTAAAAGAAAGTATTGGGCTGAAAATTTTGAAGAAATCCAATATTTCTGCTTCTTTTAGCACTTCAGAGAACGACAATAAAGCAAACATCTGGGGGAGAAGCACAGCTCTGGGCTGAGCCATGAAACTAATTGTCTTGAAATTATTTGCTTTGAAATTAGACAATTAAATAAGCACAGGAATAGGAGGGGGCTTGCATCCAAATGACTTTATATGATGATAGGGACGTGGTCCTGTCCCTTCCCTCTCTCCCTGCCCGAGTCCCTGGGTGACAGTGGGTCCCTGGGCTGTGTGGCAGGGCAAGGGAGCACCACTGCTGCTGTCTGTTAAATCCGGAGGACCAGTGGAAAATGTGTGACCTGAGGTTCACATCACTGCTGATGATGATCAGAAGGAACTTCTCTGACCCTGGGAGACCGGGCTTTCACGCAGCGCCTATCCAACACAAACAGAAGAATTCAAAGCTACTGGATTAGGAGCTGGTGTGGCTTCCATTAACCCACGGGTTTTGCTGAGTTGACTCCTGGAAGAGCCGTGCATCAAACGTAATGAATCAGAAGGGAAGCCCATACATCAGACAAGCCCGATGACCTCTGGAGTTAGATACCATTACTGACAATCAGCGTGTTGGAGAAGGGGGGAATGGCAGAGAAAACCAGGCTGGCCTTGTATTTATTAATTTCTTTAAAGTCTTGATGCGCTTTCAGGTCCGAACTTGTTAATTTTCCCTAATTCATCTCTCCCAATGTATAAATATGTTTTTGTCAGCAGTGATGGCTGGGGGCTGAGCGTCTGCAAGTATTAAAACAAGAAAAGCAGCCAGGGAAGAAATGCTGCCTTGTAAGCGGTGAAGATTTTACTGCGTTACAACCAAAAAAATGCTGAGCCTGTCCAGGGAATTTGACTGCTCTTTGTTTTCTCTTTGCATGCTGCAAATATATAAAAATATTGATACATTCCTTGAGCATCCATCTAAGCCTGGAAATGCATTAGGGAGCCCAAAAGCAATCCACGTACGCATGCGTGTGTGTAAATAGATATTGTTACGCTCAGACCGTGAGGCAGAGTCTTTCCTCAGTGGAACCAGATTAGTTTCATACACTGATTGAGTTCATTTGCCGGCCAAGCATCGAATAAACTACTGGAGGCATTTCTTTTTTTAACCTTAAAAAAAAAAGGAAAATCCCTAAACTAACTCCAGCACTAGTTAGGTGAGCCCCTCGCCAGCTAGGATGTGCGTGCACGTACGGACACACAATAACTTTGTCCATTGCTGTCATAAAACTAAAGGCACTTATATGAGGGTGAGAGGTCAGGGGAGGCCTTGATTTAATAACAGGGGAAACATTATTTTTCTGTTATTAATTACGCATTATCCATAGTACATTTGCTGCACTCACTTTAGATAAGGTTACATCTATATTTTTGTTGGGGAAACTTCTCAGGTCACATAGGGGAAGTTGGCTGGAAGGCAGGGAAAAGAAATCTGTTTTAAAAAGCTGGGGGAAACGCTGTGCTGCTGTACGGCCTCCCCTTTCTCAATCTGCTCTACTGGGGACTGATCCTTGCACATTCCTGGAATAGTTCACTTGGTGAATGCTAAATGAATTGAGGCTCAGAAGAAACTTGGGGCAGCACCAGCTTGGAGTTCCCAGAAAGTCCGGAGAGATGGATACATCCTTACACCGCTCTTTCTCCATAGCTTATAGCTACTGGATCAGTCAAATTCAAAGTGAAAAGTTATGCTCAGCGAGAAGGAGACTTAAAAGTTCAAATCCAGGTCTGGTTCAGTGCATTCCTTCTCTCATTTCCTTGCCTTCAGCTGCTTTGGAGGAGTCTACTGTGAGTACTTATCCCATTCCTGCCGGGGGGAGACTCGCAGCCTGCAGAGATGATGGACAGTGGGTATCATTACAGGGGGAAACGTGAGGCTCATCCCCGAGAGTTGGCCCAAACTGAGAAGCGCAGGTGCTGCTGTGCTCCCTTCCCACCACAAATTAGGAGATAATGGTGCTGCTCTCGGGGATGCATCCATCTCCAGTTTCCCATCGGAGACTTCATGGAAGAGCTGGGGGAAGGAACTGGGCAACTGATGTGAAAGAAGGAAAAAGAAGTGAGAGAAAACAAACAACCCTCAAGGAATCCACTCCATGCAGATGGATGGTTTGTATTACGGGGAGATGAAGAACCTCTTCACGTGGCGCCAGCACTTGGGAAATCTTTCCTATACAAGTAGACTTGCAGGGGGAAGAAAATTTTGCTTTTCCAGTGTAGCTGGTCTCAGTGTCAGGATTTATCCCCTCAGCACCTGAGACCTCCATCCCCAGGAGCGCCAAGTGCTGAGGGAGATGCTTGCCTCTTCTCCAGGAGAACAGACCATTCTCTGGGCATTTAATCCCATAGGAAAGGACTGCTGCCGCTGCTCTGTGACCCCGTACAGATCGGTTAAGGTTTGCAGGTCAGACAGTGCCCGCGTTGGGTTGCCAGTACAAACCTGTGCGGGGCTGCTCCTGTGGGTGATGAACAATTCGGTCTTTAATGCCGTGCCCCGGCTCTGCCCCCAGCCCTGCCTCCGTGAGCACACGAGGGGGATGGGAATCAGCAGCTTTTTGCGGATTTGTGGCCCCTGTCCCCATCGCTCCCTGCCAGTCTGGATGTGAAGGCTGAAATGTGAATCTCCAGTTGCTTTTTCTGTTCTATCCAAGTTCATCTTGAATGATGATGTTTGTTTTCTCAGCTCCCTTAGGACATAAGGGGATGCTACTCTTGGTCTGTCTAGTGAGAAAGAAAAGATGAAAGTGTCTGCTGCTTTGGGCTATATATATATATGAAATGGCTGGGGGCCGTACATTTTTAGCAGTAGTTCCTTTTTTATGGTCTTTTGCAGATTCCAACATTGCTCACATCAGTAGTAGCCACTGACTGATGTCAGGGAAGGATCTCTGCTGGGTTTCCCCCTCGGAGTGTAATCATGGGATGTCCCACAGGTCTCATAGAAATTCAGTGACAGGAGCTGCCTGCTTCTGCTCTGGCTGAGCTGGAAGTCAACTGGCTGAAAATCAGTTATTGTCCATCTTTGTGTACTCACCTATTTATTCCACGGCTTTCAATCATGGCTTCAGGTATCTGTGAAATGTGTTTGTCCCCCTGGCTTATATCTGGGAAAGAAACAGGCAGCGTTCACATTTTTTGAATGTGAAACCAGAGACAGCAAAACTCTGTGAGTGATGAGTAAAACTCACGTGGACCTGATAAGTGTCCGGACAACAGTTTCTGTTATTTGACCAAATCACTTGAGTATCCTGCCTGAAGTCAGCACAGCTACTTCCTTAATTAATCACCTTGATTAATTTATGTGAACCCAGTGACAACTCCCTACTCTAGAGTCCTGGCCCCAAAGCAGAGCATCACTTGGATGTCCCTTTGGAGTGTTTGCTGCCATCTCCCACCATCACCATACTTTTCAGTAGCGCGCTTACTGTTACCATGTCTTCAGGGTTTGTTTTATTCCCCACTGCGCTGTTTCTAGTGCTAAAATCAGTCAAAACCAGAGGTCAGCCATACAGTTCAGGGCGATGGACTTGGGTTAGCTGTGTGCCTGTTGGGTGCTGTGAAGGGCAGTGTGATCCCCAGCATGCTGCCGAGCCAGGCCCTGCTGTGTTGCGTGTGCTTTGTTCTGGGATATCTATTTATATCATGTAAACGTCATATACCTGTTTTCACTGCTGGCATACTGGTAGCAGAGCAGTTAGTGCAGAGAAAAGCTTTAAAGTAAACTTGTCTTAAAACTCACCTAAAAATCTAGTTGTAGAATTTCTCTACTTGAAAATAGTGATGCCTTGAATGGGGGATGGATTTAAGCCCAGTTCTTAGGCCGTCCCTGCTACAAGGGGCGTTGATGCAACACTCACACCTCTCTCAACCTCTGCAAGCAGAGCCCCCAAGATTTTCCTAAGAAGTAAATAGAAAAAAAGGTAAGAAAGCATTCCCTGAACTGAATCGCAGTGATATCGCTCCCATGCAAAGTGGAACGATTAAAAAAAGGATGCTTTTGTTTTATGTGTAGAACCAGACATAATAGGCATAACAGGGAAGTACTTAATAGGGTTTCAGCTTGCAAAACAGTAATTAGAAATGATATTCCTCTGATTGCTCAAGGCTGCGTTTGTGATAGGTCATTCCTCAGTCGGGGCTGAACGTATGTGATGTGGAGGCCCATACTTGCAACATTACAAGGCAGGCATGCTTTTCTTTAATCATTATTATTTCAGTTACAACCCGGATGAGTGATCCCAGCTGGTAGATAAGAATCAAACACACACAAATATGGCTCATCTTTCTTAACATATGGAAACCTGAATTGCAGAAGTAGTCTCCATCTCAAACCCTGCTCACCCCCTGTCCACCCAGACGGTGTTTCTCTCCTGTTTTAGCTGTCGTTAATTGACGAGCAACTATCTAACTCAGGCACAACTTGTTACTGGGGGGGGGGGGGGGGGGGGCCG
>JAVJGJ010000001.1:91002524-91017581 GCA_035590215.1 Microhierax caerulescens | reverse complement strand
GGCCGGGGGTTATTTTTGTTCTCACCTTTTATTTCCTTGAGCTTCTCCTCCTGGATTACAGAGAGTGGTGGGAGGACTGGGTGCCTCGATCCAGCTGTTTCTAAAGACCGGGGGTTTGGGGGTTGGGTATCTTTTTTTTGTTTCTTTTTTATTTGTTTGTTTGTTTGTTCTTTTTTTCTGTTTTTCCTTTTTTTTTTTCTGTTTTTCTTTGGGAGGGGTATTTCTTTTTTGTTTCTATCTTTTCTTTTGTTTCTTTTGGGTTTGTTTCTTTGTTTTCCAGAAAGGGGTTTCCACTGTGTCTCCCCCACACCCCAGATGTTATGTGGCTTGTTTGCGGGTGGGCAGGCTGTCCTTGCCACGCATGGGCACCCAGTTTTGCCCCAAATGAGGGTCTCCAGGGGTTCCCAGGGGCTGCAGGAGTGCTGCCCCACCGCATCTGTTCTATTCCTACTCGACGTTATAATATAAACTCTGCTGTTACACTACGTGAGGCGCAGTCCAGGTCCATCCCGAGTTCCTTTGGCAGCTTCACAAAAACTTGGGGTTTGAAGAAAATTTGCCCAAAGCTCTGTGATCTGAGCCGGGGGGGTGGGGGGCCTGTGGTCCAGCACCCTCCCTGGTCCCCTCCGGCGGGACAAGCTGCTGACATGACTCTGCGGGATGCTGTGGTACAGGCTACTCCCTTATCTTGTCCGAGCCCCATGACAGCGGCGGTATGTCAGATTTATTTCCTACAAGGAGCTAAAATCACTTTCGCTTCATCCGATGTGGCCCGCGGGAAGGGGGGGCCGGGCAGGAAGGGGGTGCCACCACCCCGCGGCGGTGCGACCGGGCAGCAGCTCCAGAGCCGGCGAAAGGAGCCCCGAGGTCCCGGCGTGTTCGTATTAAAGGGGTTTTAAAGCTTTTCTGTGCGCAAAATTCGCAGTGTCTGTCTCCAGCTCCTGGCGCGGGGAAGGCTGGAGGAAAGCGGGCTGGTAATGCTGAAGTTTGCTGATGCTAGGAACTAATGATTTTTATTTATTTTTTAAAAATGGGAGCTTTTCTTAATTATTATATTAAGCGATTCCATCTAATTTTGATTAAAGTGAACGTTGTAGCAGTTCAATACAACCTCGACTCATCTTTTTAATAGCTTTCAGAGCATCTGCGGGGGAAAGATACCTTAAGGAAGTTAAATGATGTCAAGATTATTTTTCATTACTGCAGTTCTGTATAGTTAGAAAAGCAACAAATACTGTTAATCTGGTTCAGTGAGGGGGCAAAGCCTTTAACTACAGATTATTATTTTTTTTTACTCATTAAGTTCATTTGTGCAAAAAACTCTTGTCATGTAATTGCACGTTGATGCTACCTTTGCTCGTTTGCCTTTTTTTTTTTTTTTAACCCCCAATCGAAAAAAAATCACTGCTGCTGAAAATCGCTGATTACTCTGACACATTTTTCCCCTCCAGTGGAAACGATGATGAGTTGAAGCATGGGGACTAGGACATTCTGACGGGAGATCTATTGTTTTTAAGAAAAATCCGAACATTAAGTGTCATGTAAGGCTCTGCGCGTGTGTATGTGTCAATTAGAGGCTGTATAAATAGGTGCACGGAGGTTTATAAGTAGTTTCCTTAAGTTTCCAGAGCTGGGCTGTAAATTATATTACAAACAAAACAAAATTGGGCGCTTTTTTTTTTTTTGCTTTTTTTTTTTTTTTTTTTTAATGATAGCGCATACAAACCTCACTTTTCTGAGTACGGTCCTTCCAGCCCTTCCTGTCTCTATCCCCGAAAAAAAAAGGGGAAAGGGGGGTAAGCGTTGCCTAAGAGTTTGGATAGTTTTAATTCCTCCCCGCATCCCTCAGAGCCGAAACTCCCGCCCCGGTGCCAGGAGCCCTTCGCGCAGCGGCGGGGAGGGGGCATCGGAGCAAAGCCCCCGCTGGCCCTTCATACCCGGGGAAGGAGGAGGGAGGGCGTCCTGAGCAAGGATTGGGGTAGAAACGCCGAATTTTGGGCTGCCAGGGCGGCACATCTCTCCCTTCGCCCCCCCGCGCTGAGCGGCCCCGTTCCCGCGGAGGCTGAGCCGGGCGCGGGGTCTCTGTCCCCCTGCCCGTGTCCCCAGCGCTGTTCCGCGGCCCGGAGCGCCCACCCCCCGGCCAGCATCACCTCTTCGCACCAAAAAAAAAAAAGATGCTTTTTTCTTAAGAACCAGGCTACTTGCCAAAAAAAAAAAAAAAAACAAAAAAAAAAAGAACCAGCCCAACCCTTGGGATGAGGGAACCGTCGCATCCCGCATCTCCCGCCTCCCGCAAACCGCCCTGGGTTCCTATCGATTTTATTCCTGGCCCAGAGCCTCCTACAAAATCGCATTTGCTGGGGTGTTTTTCCCCTGCACAGCCTGCTTATTGTCACTCAGCGGCAGAGCTCCCTCCCTCCTCCCTCCTTTCGTGTCCTTCCAGCCCTCTGCTTAATTGTATTCCCAATTGCATTTGCTTTGATGGATTTACTTCCTTTTATAATTTCCCAGTTATGGACCCTGGTTTTGCCTTCCCAACACTTAATGTGGAAAAAATGTCCCTTCTGTGCTCAACTTGAGGAGAAATAGCTTGCTTTGTAAGTCCCTGCTAGGATGTATTAGGGGTTTTTTTCCCTCCTTTTTATCAGGCCTTGACGTTTTTCCCTTCTTTGCAGCCGTTCTGTTGAGTCTTCCCCTTCCCTTGCTGATGTTTTTACTATAAATCCCCAAAAAGACAGGCAGAGGGCAAAAATTGTGAAAGCCTTAAGGGGAAAACTGCGGGGGGCGTGCGGGGGGCAGAGCCGCTGCCTGCACCCAGGTTCCTGCAGGTAGAGCAATGGCAAAACCGGGGGGGGCTGCCATGGGTGCTCGCTGCAGGTCTCTGTATGTGGCTGCACACGCAGCTCTATAGTGCTTAATTCATAAAACGTCTGCAGACTGATGTAGCTGGGGGCTTGGTTGGGGGGGTCCTCGGTCTGGGCGTTTAGGGGATGCGAAAATACTGATGCAGACTGAACGAGTTTGGAAGCAAATAGGCAGCTGGGACTTACTAGGCCGGGAGTCTGGGGGCTGGCAGGGCCGGGGGCTGTCCCGCCGGACTGGGGGGTCCCTGCGGAGGGGCCGCGAGCGGAGCCGCCGCTTCTGCCCGCTCCCCGCGACGCGCAGCGCTCCGGCAGCATCCCGGGCAGTATCCCACGCAGCATCCCGGCCCCGCGGCCGCTCTCCGCGGCTGCCCGGAGCGAACACCGCGCCGCTCCGCAGGGGCGTTGCGGAAGCGGCCGCGGTGGCGTTTGCAGGGGCACAGCGATCACAGGGTCCTTCAGGAGACGAGGAATAACCGCTCCTAACGCTGGTGTTGTTGGGCGCAGGCCCTGCGCGGTGAGGCGCGGAGCAGCGCGGAGCGCAGGGCGGGGGCAGCCGGGGAGGGAGAAGGGCCCTGTCCGCACAGGGACCCCCGTCCCGGGCCGTGCGACCCCGCTGCCGGCGGAGGGGGGCCACAGCCGGGGCCGCCCGACCCCCGCCCAGCCCGGCGCGGAGGTTGCGCCCCGCTCCGCGGGCGGGCGCGCACGGTGATCCGATGTTCTCCGGCCGCTGGTAGCGTTTGGGCGGCTTTGGGGGAAAACGGCCAGCCCCGCCGGGGGGCTGAGGAGCGCTTTGCTCCGAGCCTCTGTCTGTGGGGCTGGGGGGGGGGGGGGCAGGACACGCGGCCCGGGATACGTGGGGTGGGGGAAGTTGTCAACCCCCATGTAAACGAGTGGAGTGCCAAGGGGCACCAAACCCTGATGTATCGGGGAGGGCCGTCGGTGAGGAGGGGGGGAGATGTCGAGGGAAGGAGCCCCGGTTATGTGGGAGCAGGGGGTCGGGGGGGCTGTGCTCCCCCGGGAGACACAGCGCACGGGCGGCGCCAGGCGGGGGGAGCGCTCCGCTCGCTGCCTCGCAGGGGGCGATTTCGTTTACGTCCCCGGGAAATACCGGTGTGATGCTCCCTAACCCGGAGATAGCAGTTCTGCCGGACCCCCCCCCAACCCTGGAGAGGGAACTGGGGAGACGCGCGGGAGGGGACCCCCGGCGCCCCTTGCCCGTGGTGAGGGAGATGCTGTGCCTGTGCCTCCTTGGAGCTGCTGCTTTTTCTCTGCTTTTGGGAAGATGCTATTTTCCTCCCTCGCCCCTTCCAAGCCCGGCACCGTCCTGGTTTAAAACATTTGCCGTTCGTAGGTCCCGTAGCGGGGAGAGCGAGCGGTGCAGCGGGAGGAGGCGGGGGGTGCCCGGCTGGCAGAGCCCCCGGCCCGGGGTGCAGGAGCCCATCGCCCTCCACCCGAGCCCGGCACCGAGCCCGCTGCCAGCTTCTCCCCAGCCCTGGGGAGTGGCAAGGGGGGTCCCCACTCGCACAGCTGCGGCAGCGGCCCCAGGGCAGGGGACAGAGGCTCAAAGGATGCTCAGGTGACAGGGGCGATGGGCGGGTGGATGCGGATCTGGCTGGGACTGGGACTCAAAAGTGGCAGAGAAGAAGAAAAAAGAAAAGAAAAAAAAGTGGAGCTGGGGGCGAGGCAGGGGGATGCAGCTGCTCGACAGGTCGCTGGGGAGGTGGGGGACACCTCCACGGGCACAGAGTCGGGGGCTCCCCGCGGGGGGGGACCTGCAGCATCGCCTGCTTTGGGCAGCAGCAGCAGGAAGAGGCACAGTATTTCCTTCTGCCTTCCCCTTCGTTTCCCCCGTGCCCCCTGTGCAGAGCGGGGATGATGTGGGGCTCGGAGTGGGATGTGCCATCACAGGGGCTGAGCCCTTTACCTACTCTGCCCCCCCACCACGACCTCGGTGTCACAAGTTCAGTCACAGACGTTGATGCCCGATACACTGAACTTGGAAAAAAAATGTAAAAAAATCTTCCCAGCACCTTTTTCCCCAGCCTCCCTCCCTCTCCTCCTAGATGAGCAGCTCCGGCAGCGGCCAACCCACCCCACCCCCGGTGAGCTTGTAAGGGAGTCGGGCAAAGGGGGGGCAAAAGGTTATTGAGGCGGGAAATAAATCCCAACACCCTGTTCCCTCCATGTCCTTTCCCCCGCCCCATGTATCAACAACAACAATAACAGCCGGGCTGACACTCCAGCCATTTGGGGAACAATCCTTTTAATCGGGGAATAATCCACGGGACACTTTAAAGAAAAGCTGGAGCATTAACCCTGTGCCCCAGTATAATTCTTCCAAGAAGCATCTGGTACTTATATCACAACATGGGATTAGCTTTCTCCTTGCAAGTACGCAAGATCAAAGGGGTTTTCCTGTGCTCTGTGGGGACCTTAGTGAGGTGCCCCTGCTCCTTCTCCATGTCCAGTGGTGTCCCCACGAGTTGCAGGACATGCGTGGGTTCCTGCGGTGTTCCTGCAAGGAACAAACTTTGATGGGCCCAGCCAAGCCTTCTGCCGGGGCAAAAGGGACCTTCAGGTCTTGGCTGGGTAGAGAAGGAGTGTAGAATATTTTAGGGCTTATTCTACCCCCTTCTGTGCTGGCAAGAATCTCTTCTGGACGTTGTGGCCCCAAGTTTGCAGCTCTCCAGCCTGGTGGGGATCAGGGGGGAAAGCAGAGCAAGAGCTGCTCTTCCCCTGTCCTTGCTCCCTTACTCATCCCACTCCAACTCCAGTTTAGGCCTCACTGGTGTTCCTGGGCTGGGTCGTAAAAAGATTTACAAGACACTGTTAAACCAGCAATAAAAACAATTAACTTTAATGGCACCTCGGTTGGGTTTTCTCTCTTCTCCTTTTCCCCCAGAGCCTGCAGCGGGCCAAGGGCAATGCAGGACCTGCCCGGTCCCCACTCCCCAGAGCCAGCAGCGCCTGCCCAGGGCGAGACCCAGGGGGTGGGGGGGCAGCCAGCTCCCAGTACCCTGCCTGGGGTGTCTGAGGAGAGGGGTTGACTTGGACAGCCTGGGTTTTGGGGAGGTTTGGGGAGACCCCCACTCCCGGCAGCCCCGAGGGAGCTGCAGAAAGCTGCCCACACCAGCAGCAGGACCTTCCCCGTGCGCCCCGGGGCAGCCCCGCAGGGATGGAGGAGGAGAAACCTGCTCCAGGGCAGGGATGGAGGAGGAGAAACCTGCTCCTTGGCCCAGGGCCCTGCCCATGGGCAGCGCAGCCACCGCCGCTCCTGCCCGCATCCCCATCTGAGGAGCTGCGGGGTGAGGCAGGCGGCTGGTCTGAAACCAGCCCTTCGGGCAGGGAAGATGTGGGAGATGCTTTACTGAGCCGGCTTGGCTGAGCCCTGTCACATCCCCCACAGTCCTCAGCTGCCTTCACGGCCAGTTCGGGTATTTTTTTTTCCTTAAAATAAGGGAATTAATTTTTAAGAAACTGGAAATGTCAATGGCAGATATAAATCAGAAGTGGCCAGAAGATGAGCATTATCCAAAGTGAAGCAATTTAGTAAAATCATCTCTTTCCTTCTATCTTCCCCCTTCCCCCCACAATGAAAATTAAATTATTAGCTCAGCAGTATAAATGATGGAGCCGGGGATGCTGTTTGGGGTGAGTTCATTAGTTAGATGGTATAGAGAAAGATTTACAAAAATACAAATAAAAATTGATGTTTACTTCTACTGATGATCAAGGGGGGGTGTTATCTGTTAATAATGTGACAGCAAATATATTTCTTGTAATGACAGAAGATAGAGCCTTCTTTTCTTGGAATGCTTCTATATTGGTATTTGAACATCTGGACAGTTTGTACAAAACATTCTCTGAAAACAGCATTGCTTAGTTGATCTCAGAAGTTATTAAAAATAAAAGAGCTGGCAACAGAAGGGAATCATAAAGTACATAAAGTATTGGATTTCATATGAAATTTCCACCCTGAAATAAAACTGTAGTATTTTACAGAAGATGAGAGATCCCAACCAAGTTAGGCTACATAAAAAAATCAACAATGCAAAGATTTCAAATACTCATAAATAATCCACTTCTCCAAAAGCTTTGCTGGTGGAAAGAAAACCTGTTTGTAAAATAAATCCCTCCTGGGCAGAAGCGTGGCTGAGGGAGCGCTGCTGTAGCTGGCATTCCCATGCCAAAGCCCTGGTCTTAACATCCAAGACCCCCAGAGACTCCAGGTTGAGAGGCTTCAGCCCTGAGTTCACCTGTGGGAGATGGATAAGGAAGGTCTTGACAGGGGACAAGTTAACCTGGGTTGAAACCCTTCCTTAGCAGGGACACCCACAGCCCTAGGGTGAACGGGGATGACATTTGCCATCCGTTCATCCTTTTTAAAGCCCAGCCAGCTTATTTCTCACGCTCTCAAATGCAGAGGCATCTTATTAGCACACAGATGCCACCATGCAATTTGCTTTAGGTTTGTGCCTCGAGCTTTGCCTCTGTGCAAATGTCCAGAGAGAGAAGTATAATTATCCAGCTACAGCTCTGCTGACACAGGGGCAGGGCCACGCCAACAAGCCACAGCCTGTCAGCTGCTCGGCACTAACTGTCCGTGGGGCTGCTCTTACCCCATCCCAAATGGGAAGTCACCCAGAGCAGAGTCTCCTCCTTCCCTTTTCACCCCACTTTTCTGCCCCTCTTCTTCCTAAAAATACTTGTCGCGCTTCAAAAACGCTTTGAAAGCATCGCAGTTTGCAGCACTCTGAAAGGGATAGATGAAAAAATAGCTGGAGCACGGGTTTTTTCTCCTGAGTAGACAGTCCCTCCATCTTTGGCAGTTCCAACAATGTAGAAACTTTCCTCTGAAATGGGCATATTAATTGCTTGCTTATTTGTTTCTTTTCTCTTCGGGTGCCCTTGTGCTGTGTGTGGAGCAGAGCACGGCTGCTGCAGTCAGCACCCTCTCAAGGCACTCCTCACACCTGGGGAACAAAAGCACGGACAGGTAGTTGCACGCAATTAAACATCATGAGTTACCACTTATCAGCGGGGCTGCATTAACCAGCTGAGTGCATGCTCTTGGCATGCTCTTGGCCCAGCGATTTCTATCTCTGCCAGCCCTCTAATGCTTTTTTTTTTTTTTTTTTTTGCACTGGGTGTGGATCCCTGAGTTAGTGGTTTAACTCTGGTGACAAGTGGTTTGTTTTCCAGTTACCTTTGCAAAGCTCTTTGAAACCAGCTTCAGACTGAGGCTGCAAAAATGCTGTCCTAGCCCATGCCTGATACAAATAAAATCAGTTTGCCCCAACTATCTGTAGGGAGCACGCACGCAAGCAGTTAATGCAGTTCAGCTAACGAGCAGTAACTCGTTAAGTTTCAGTGACTTAGTCCTTTATGTTCATCTGTCTGTAAGGGAGACCACACAGAAGCAGAAAGAGCAGCCAGCTCTCTGTGGCCCTGCTAGCCATCATCAAGGGGGAGGTGATAATTATTTGTTTGGGCTCTCCTGTTTTAGGAGAGTCACTGTTTGTTTATTTTTAAGCTGCTCAGGAGTCAGACCGTGTGGCTTTGAAAGGACTGGTGAGAGAGCAGGAGCATCGCTGGCGGAGGCTGCGGGCAGCCCCTGAGCGGTAGGGGCAAGGAGCACAGAGGATGTGCAGGATGCAGGGATGGGACCGCTCTGGGAGGCATTTGGGAATCTCGGCTAATGATAATCGTGTCTCAGAGGTGTCACTTGCGGGCTGTTGGCAGGCTTGGGAAGACAGGCGCTCCTGGCAACTATCTGTCTGCTGGGAGGGGGATTAAGGGATGGTTTTATGGCATTTAAGTGCCCTCCTCCCCCAGCTTCGTGACAGATAGCTAAAGGGAAAAAGTATTCTGTTTCCTTGCCCTGTTCTCACTAGAGCTCTCAGCGAAAGGGAGACAAAGCCCAGGCTTATCTCCTAAGTGTTTCCCACTGCTTTGCTTAGCTCTTTGCCTTCTTTAATTCCAGTTGTAGGCCCCCTAATTCTCCTCTGGTGTTGTAGATGGGGCTGGAAACAGGGCTGAGCACTTTGCAGGACCCACACGCCCAGGGACCCCACAGCTTGACCCAGGTCCCCATCTCCTGCACTGACGCAGAGCCGTATGGAGCTGCACGCAGCAGGTCAAGGAGAAAGCCGAGTGTTGGAGCTGCGGCTCGTGGGTCAGGGTCCGGCTGCTCCTCACCAGCAGGACACTGAAGGTTTGCTGTCACCAGCCCAGTGTTCCTGCTGGTAATTTGAGCCCAAACTTTCTTATCACCTCCCATGGGAAGGCAATAGCAGCATCATACATAACTCCTTGGGGCAGGAGAACAACAACATTGAATTGCTACTTTAAAAAGCCGGTCGCAGATAGGCTTTGCTGCTTTTCCTTTGCTGGTTATACAAGTGCTACTTAGTGGGGGGAAAAAAAACAATGGCAGAGACAGACTTGAAACAACTGCAGCACTCTGCTGGAAGAGCGTGCGTGTGAGATATGGAGTAGATTAAGGCTTGACATGGCATGTAAAAACACTCTTTCCTTTTAACACCTTTATTGCAAGTTTTAAAGGGTAATCAAAATATGTTCTTGGCTGTTTGCTTCTATGCTATAAAAGGACACTCATACCTGTGAAATCCTATGACCTACAAATAGTAAAAATTGCGTATTTTTTGCACCAGTGACCTTTGAGTAAGGCTACATAAATAAAATGTAAGCGAAGTGTTGGAAATGCATTGTATAACAGGAGGACAGTGGGGACAGTACTGGTTTCCACCAAAGTGAGCGAAAAAAGTGTCTTGAGCATTTGCTTAAGGCAGATTAATCTGGCCCCAAGGTAGCAGGGTTTCTCTGATGCCAGTGCATCGTGGCTCAGAGAAATGTGCAGTCCTGCCTGGAGGGAAGCATCTGTGCATGCTCTTAGATCCCTCCATGCCTCTCAAATCTCTGTCCCAAGGTTTTCTTTCCTGCTTTTTCTTTGGGAGGTCTGGATAGATGGATTCAGACTTGAGGGGCTTAAAAAGGAGTAAAACAATGGGTGAATGTTTAAAAAAAACCCACCAAACTTAATGGCTGGTACTAAGGCTCCCACCACCAAGGCCCCTTGGCTGCAGCCAAAAGGAGGGTCCATGTAGCAGTGAGTTGTGGTCACCCCCAGTTTGCCCACCCTGCTTCCCTGCAGTGCCCTGTGGAGCCCCCACTGCCCATCTTCCCAGGATAGGCATGATCCTGCCTGCGTGTCGTTCTGTCGCTTGCAGTGACAGCTCACCGTGCCTCTGCCACCCGGTCTCCAGCAGCCGTAGCTCTGGGCAGGAGGGAAGGGCAGCGAGATTTCCCTCCCTGCAAACTCCGTTCCCTTTGGTATTATTTTTATTTCTGCTACTTCATGGTTTGGGGTTTTTTTCCCCTGAGTCAAACTCAATGAAAGTCTGAGAGTGAAGTTGAACAAGTGAATTTTGTGGCCTTGCCTACATAAGGTCGTGCGATTTTGCAAGAGACCAGGGACTGGAATGCCTTGAGCTCTCAACGGCAACGCCGCGCTTTGATTCTTCAGCCACACTGCGTCTCAGGAGGGTGGTTTTTAGTAAACAGGGCTCGTACAGGTACCTGGCCTTGCCTTGACGTGGTGTTTGGAAAAAGGTGCGGGAGCAGTGGTAGCACTGGTTCAGCCGGATGGAGTCTGACTCGATCCCTCTGTCTGGAAACGAAGCAAATGCCTCTGCCCCCACTATCAGCTCTGTGCATCATATGATTCACGCTCGAGGAGTCCCAGAATTACAGCTGTAAGGCACATTGTGTTTAGGCTCACTAAAATCATTCTGTCATAAAAGGGCTGGCGTTGTGGGTGCGCTGGGAAGGGAAAAAAATAGAAAGACTCACAAAGACAAGGCAGGCAACCAGCCATCTTGTGCAATCAATATTCCTGCAACTGTTTCCTTACTCTGAGTCCAGTCCTTTTAAAATGCCGAGCACCTTCTTGCTCAGAGCAGCTGCCTTGCTCTTCCCCAGGGGCGTGGAGAGGGCATGTACCCTCCGTGAACATCAATGCTGCCTTTCATGCCCATGCAGCAGCCGCATCCAGCCTTTCCCTCTCTCAGCATGCCTAAAATGTATCAATTTTCATTTGTTTCCAAATTATCCCGAGATTGCATGACTTGATTAAAGGCTGGTTGAATCTGGTTCATCTCCACACACTGCTCTTTCTTTATTTTCCCTGCAGATAACAGGGGGCTGGACTTGGTGCAGAGTTCCAAGTCTGCATCCCAGAGTGGAGCTGCTGAGGTGGGGGGCAGCCAGCATGTGGAAAACATCCCAGGTAGCTGATGTTTTCCTGCATTTGGGAAGTGTGAAAAGGAAAAGGGTGTTTCACCGTCATCTTTTCTACACCTCTTTTGGTAAAAGATGCCACGGCAGCCCTTGTGTTTATTCATGTGCCCTGTGCCATGCATGGCACCTGCAGAAGCTCAGCATCTCCTCACAGCAGGCAGGAGACTGGCTTTGGTGCCAAGCTGCTGTCAAGCAAATCCCCATCCTCACTCCTTGCAAAGTGCATTTCGGCTCTGGAGGGCTCCTTGCCCAAGCCACGAGCTGGCTGAGCTGGCAAGGGCCAGGAGGGGCTCCCCGGGGGCAGTGGGAGCAGGTCTCTGGGGTGGCTGGTGGCAGTACCACTTCTCTCTCATCCTTTTCAAACTCAGGGGACTGACTTAGGGAAGTCCAGCGAGGCTGGTACCTCGCTGCTGCTCAGCTGTACTTGCTGGTATCACACCCTTCTGTATAGCACCCCCGGATCCCCCTGGTAGCTGCGAGCATTCTCACCTAGGCTCGGCTCAGCTAAATGGTTTTTAGCTGCCAGCGAAGCACGGTGCTTCCTTTCTCCCATGGGTGTTCTCAGCCAGTGGGTCGCAGCCCACATGAGCTCAGGAAAGGCAGTTGGTGAAGGGAGGGAGAGGTGAGGGGGAGGGAATCGCTGAAAAATTTATTGCACTCGAAAGCCAAAAAAATCCTGCTCCTCCGCTTTCCCCGTGCCAGGTAGTCTCTTCGGTGCGCTCTCAAAATGTCTGCCTGCGGAGGGAATGTGGGGACAGAGAGGTGTCATTGAAATGTTTCTGTTCTTACTTTGTGGGGAATGAATGGGAATAATAACACTTTTTTTCCCCTGAAGTAATCAAAAAACCCAGATGGGTTGTTCTAGATCAGACTCTTCTCTGCAGCGCATACAGGCAATGGATGCAGGTTCGACGTTGTTAGTATGTTTCTGTTTATTATTCTACCAGGTCTAATTGCTATTAGTCATAAAGTCATACTACAGTTAACCACTTTCCAAATTCATCCTGGGGACACCTCTCCTAAATTATTTCCATGCTGGTCATTTGCCATTTATTTCCTTCTCCTCTGTTTTCTGTCTCAACAAGTTTTTAATCTATGACAGCACTTTATCTCCCAACCCCATGATTATAAAATTTCCTTCAGAGACTTTACTGAAGGGCTTTATCAAAAGCCCTTTGAACCTATCCATAAATTAGAATCTCTGTTCTCCTTTTCCTACTATTTTGTTAACTCTTTCAGGGGTTCATAGGGGTGAGGAAGGTTTAATTCACCTTTACCAGGACCAGATTCCCTTCTCTTTTCCTTTACTCAAGGCGGTTAATTTACATCACTATTTTGGCATTACTTTCCCTTTTTTATCAACTCTCTCTCTCCTTGCCCAACACATCCAGATCACTGGCTTGGAACCACATGCTGGTGCTCTCCTAATTGGGCTGTGGCCTTGAACGAGCTCACAACTCCCCTCTACTCTACCTGGCACGAGTGATTGATAACGTGGAGCAGATCCTGCTGATGCTTAATGAGCAGAGCCCTGGCTGCTGGGGAACCATGGTGATTTACTCCAGCCCACATGTGACACCATCATTTTTTTGCTGGCAACAGACACTTTATTCTCACAAGTGTTTGGCATTCTCAGATGGTCTTCTTGTGGTATTTCTCCGTTTGCTGCTCTTTGGCTGCTGCCTAGCTTCTCATTTTGACAGGAGGTGGCCCTTGCTCGCTGTTGTTATGAGCAGATCAAAGGGGTAGGTAGGAGCAACCTTGTCTGAAGGACAGAGTGTTGGACTGGCACTCTGGAGCCTTGGATTATTTCTCCCTGCCTCTATTCTTGACCAGATAAGTAACCCAGGATGAGTCAGTTCAATTCTGCTTAACCCTCCCATTTTCCCTCCCACACTCTGACTCTGCAGCTTAAATTTTAATATATCTAGTGCAGGAAATTGTCTCTCACTGCATGTTTGCACAGTACCTATTGCAATGAGATCCTGAAGGGAAAAGCATAAGTCAGTTTGGAAATCTCTTCCTTGAATATCTGAATCTCCTTTCCCTCTTTGATGGATTCTTTCCTGTAACTTCTTCTCCGGCTGCATGTGGATAATACACAATTATTTCTTTTTCTTGAGACAGTTGGTAGGAAAGGAGGTTTCAGGGGCTTCACCCTTCATCTTCATCCCCTTCCCCTAGTACCTTTCGAATGCAAATGGTGGTTTCAGTCGAAGTTGACCAAAGGGTGAAAGTTTCCTAAAACTTTTGTGAAAATAGACAGCAGTGGGATAGAGAAGGAGACCTTTAGCGATTCCCACTAAAGCAGTGGATATTACAAGCAAGCACTCATTTCTGGGCAGAGGCCTGAGGATCCACAGTGGGCACAGCCGCTTGGTACCCGGAGCAGGTGATAAAGCTGTCACTGATGTCCACGTGTTAGTGGGTGCTGGAGCAAGGACTCAACAGAGAGTCCGTGCTTGGGGACAACCGAGGGTTGAGTTCATGCCTGAGCCTTCGGTTAAAGTGGGCACCCAACCGTGGGTGCAGAGCTGCTGGAAACCAGGCCACACTCGTGTTCTGGTGCCTGTGGCCCTGGTGCCTCTTGCGACAGAGGAGTCTCCTGGCGAGCGCAGGCACTGATCCTCCTGTGAAGCTGTTTGAAAACATGTCCCTTCCTCCCACCCTTTGCCCACACACGGAGCTCTCGGGCAGAAGAGGGGGAAGATATTACCTGCTTTCCTGTTTTCCCCTCTACATATCTCTTCAATGAAAGTGCAGAAAGGTTGAGATTTGGGGCTTATTAATAACACACCCTATTATCAGCTGAGTGTAACAAACCACCAGTTTTGGATGCCCTGATTTTTTCTGAGTGGGTGGTTTGGGAGATGATGGAGTTGACTTTGTAGGGTGCTGCAAAATCCTTCCACCAAATATTTGGCTGCTCAGCAGCCCCGAATACTGAAGCCTTTGGGGCATTTTTTAGTTGGGAGTGTGGAAAATGAGGAACCCTGAATGAACAGACTCGTGAAAATTAGAGGTTCCTCTCTGCTGTGCCTCAGTTTACTCATAAGTAAATTGGGCAAAGTAATCCTTGGGCTTTTGCCTCAGGGGCCCCCGAGTCAAAATTCTTCATGCTTCAAAGTCCTTGAAGGCACTTGAATGAAAGACTCTGGACCCGGTAATTACAGAGTGTTGTGCTTGCATGGGGCTATGAGATAGGGAAACCTTCGCCAGGCAAGGTTTGGAGAAGAAAATCAACATCACACTGCCAAACCCTCTGAGGGGAAAATGGAAGATTTACTGTTGCAAGCATCAAAATCAGCTGTTGTCATTTAAGGCCATTGCAAATGGATTTGTGGCAAGACTGTATTTGCACAAACCTGGCTACCAGGAGGAAGGAGCAGCCGTGCCAGAGCCAGACTGTTGGTGGTGGCAGTGGGATTTGCATAGGAGCAGGTTAGGAGGCAGCGCCTGCCCGGCCAAAGTCAGCGCAGCCCAACCAACCCAGCCAAGCTCTGCTCATTTCCCTAAGCTGGATTTTTGGCTTCTTTCCTTGAAAAACATCTTCTCAGGGAGAGAGAGAGAGAAAGGAGGTCAGCTGTGTCAGAGGATGTTTTGCCTGTCTCCCTTAGGACTCAGTTATGGATTTAACATGAGATTTCCTTAAAGCCCTGGGAAAAAAGCAGGCTCCAAATTGTAGGTCAAAGCTGTGATTCACCCCTTCGTTTCTGCGGTGCTTTGGGAGGGAAGGGAAGTAATTAGGGTCAGCTCTGACCTGCGCAGGGGCATCTCTGTGCCGTGCTGGCTCCGATGTGGGTTGTGGGATGCGGGAAGGAGGTGGGAGCAGGGCTGTCCTGCCCATGCTGCTGTGTCTCGTCCCTCTTGCCCT
>JAVJGJ010000001.1:90942036-90954149 GCA_035590215.1 Microhierax caerulescens | reverse complement strand
GCTCTTGTGCCTCGGCAGCGTGCTGCGGGGTGCAGGAGCGCTCGGCAGTGGGGCTTCCTCCGAGAATGGCGTGAGCTGCCTGCTCTGACGTTGCGCCCAGTAGGAATGGCATCAGCTGCCTATTCCAGCATGGTGCCCTGTCAGCACCCATCGGTGGAACGGGTGGCAGCCCAGCGAACCTGGCATGTGCAGGTGGCTCTACAGCCTGCATGGAGGCAGTCTATCTGAGTGTCACGGTCCTAAGCAGGCTGGAGAATTATCCAGGTTTCTTGGAGCCCTGGCCAACACTCAGACGGCAGCCTCTGTGTGAAACCAAACACGTGACTTCAGCCATAGTTGCTAGTTAGGGTCAAGAACATGTACAGCCCTGTGAGTAAGCCCCTGGTGCCTGCTGGCCTGGCTGGTGGGATGTGGGCTCAGGGCTGCTCTTCGGGTCTCTGCCTTCTAGCCGGGATGCTGGAGCAAGGTGCCCTTCCCTGCTACCACTGCGCAAGGGAACCTTGATGGCTGACTTCTCCAGGGGAGACCACGTGTCATGTTCTGGGTACAGTTCCTACTTCAATTAGAAGTAGGATCCCAGCTAAATATTTAGGTCCTGGTATAATTCCAGGACATCTGGAAGGAAAGGCGGTAGCTGTGTTCGTTTCTAAGGGAGCAAATGGTCTTTCCCCTGGGTCAGGAGGGGGGTGTAGAGCCTGCAATGTGCTTACGGCCCATATTCCAAACCTGATCCTCTGGGAGCTGGAGGGTTGCGAAGCTGTGGATGGTTACAGCTGAGCAGTGCTTCTCTCTGGGGTGCTGATGAGCTCCTTCGGAGGTTTTAATGAATGGAGCTCCACTGATGGATGAGATAGGAAAAACAGCTAACCTGAGGAAGTGTAAAACGGTGGCTGAGCCATGCCATAGAGAGCCTGGCCCGGTGGTCCTTCAGGGGGAGATGGCTGCTACGTAAACCAGTTAGAAGGGCAAACATGGGGAGGGAAGGAGCAGTCTGGAGCTGCCACAAAGTCAGCTTTCTGGGACGTGCTGGTACAAAAGTCTGCATTGAGATGAGGTCTCGGAGGCTTTGCAGTGCCGTGGGCAGGTGCGAACGCTGCCAAGGAAGGCTGTGGGGCAGGCTCCCCTCAGGGCTGCCGAGGCTGCTTCCCTGCCTCGCACCTCGCCGCAAGCCGGGGAAGTACCCGCTCTCCTGCAGACAGGGAAGCTGCGTCCCTCTTCCCTCTGATAGGGACTCCTTGTGGGGCCCGAGGCGAGCGGCGCTGCTCTTCCAAGCCAAGCTTTGCCCCTGAGGCAAACTGGGAATGGGTCCAAGGGTTTGTCTGGTTTTCCTTTCTAGGTTTACCCCCCTGTTGAGTGGGATTAATAACACCTAAGGGTGTCAGAGTTAATTACTCATCAGGTTTCAAGTGCTCTGAAAAAAACCCTGTGTAATCTATTATTTGAATTTACAAGGTGCTGCTGCCTCCTGTCTCCCAGAGGAGTGACTACTGTCAAAGAACTGAGGTCTCTTGAACAGCTTTGCTTTTTGAACACAAGCTGAGGTCCTCAGAAGATCCTAAGAGCTGTCTGTTGTGCCTGCTGACTGATGCCAGTAGGAATTGATGGTGGACAGGAGGGAATCATGATGCTGTTAGGAGCAGTTTGATTTAGGAATTGGTCAAAGAGGAAGGATGAGGGCTCCTCCAAGAGCCCTTGCTCAAAAGAGCAGATATAGAAGATGTTTCAGATAGAAACCTCAGGACAAGCTGCAGTTTTGTATGTGGCCATTGGCTGTCAGTGGTAGCACCCCAGGACAGAGTTCAGGTCTTTCAGGTGAGAAATGCAGCTTTCATCCTAGGAAATCCACCCCTGCTTCAGCTGGCACAACTGAACTTAACTCAGTTTGGGACACTTCATCCAGGTATTAGCCACAGGACAAATACCCCTTCTTTGGTCTTGTTACAATTGGTGTGAGCTGAAATAATATCTGCTAGGGAAAGAGCCTCTGGATAACCATAGATAAATCCAGTTAAGTATGTCTTGGAAAGGGATTGACAAGCCTGAGACACCTTGTCTCTGTAGCCAGGAGCTTTTTCCCTGAAAAGCTTTGTCTTACCCCTGCCCATCCCCAAATATCAATTCAGAGCCTTTATTTCCCTCCCAGCACTGTTTCTAGAGAGCATCCTGAAAAATAGCTGTTCACTGAATAAATTCCCTCTGACAGATAAACTGAAATCTGCTATTGAGCCCTTTTAGGCTGGGGATTCAGCAAAGCTACAATGTGTTGGATTTTGCTTCTTTTCTGTCAGGGAGGTTTAATTTCAGCTGAACCATAGCAAGTACCTGCTGAATCAATCTGTCTCGCTGCTGCTGTGCTTGATGGGAAGTGAAATGTACTGCCTGACACCTGCTGAAGATCTCAGCCAGTGTTTTGGGTTGTTTTTTTTTCACCTGTGGGAGGAGGAATTTCTGGAAGGTGAAATGCAGAAGAGAGCAGGAATGATTCCTGAGCATCTGGGAGTCGAGCTGAACCTGTTCCGTGGGGTGCAGGTCCTGCTGCAGCGCTTGAACGTGTGCTCGGACCACTAGTTTTGTGGGATTAGGCAAGTGAAGCTACCAACACATCACTATGAGGATTTTCCTCCCAGACTTTGTTAGTCTGGTTGCTACTGAGTTTATTATGTCGCAGCAGTGGTAGGTTTGGATCCCTTGTGATCTAGGCACTATGGGGGATGAGTGCTATGAATTCATCCAGCTAATTGCATGGTGCATCTTGAGGCTTTTGGTCTCTGGAATTTCAGGCCTTTTAGCAATGTGGGGGATTGAGGAGTGTTTTGTGGTGTGCATGATGGATGCAGAGGGGGAAGTGGGTGTTCAGTGGGCACTTTGGGATGGAGAATAGCATGGATGGCTGTGCCTGGAGGATGTTGGGGTGGTGGTGCCTCAAATGGCTCCTTTCGGACATATATTCTGTGACATTCCCACCCTATGGCAACTGTGCCCAGTGTCCATGTTTTTACTGCCATATTCATGGCAGTACTTGGAAATAGCACCAGAAGGTGGGGAGGAAACTCGGGTGATAGGAAAAAAAAATAAAAATGAAGGGACCCCTATGTACTGACAGGGCTGCAGCAAAGGACCTTGCTGCATGGTTGGGTGTGTGTGGTGCTGGGGTTTGTGGTGTGGCTGGCTGGGGTGGGGGGGTCTGGGGCAGGAGAGGAGCAGGCTGTGCTGTGCCTGGGCTGGAAGAAGGAATGCTGATCTCTGCCAACAGTACTGCTGGTGCCGCGGTTTCCTAAGCAAATTGGTTCCCAGGCAGGGGTTAGCATGAGCTCTGCTGCTTCTGGAGGAGCTTTGGAAGAAAACTGGTTGCTTCCCATCCCCTGCTTGACTGGGGGTAGTTTTGCCTGAGGGGGGATCCCAACTGATGGGTCCCACCTGGGTCTTTGCAGATTGCTTGGGGTGGGATGCAACCTCCATGTAATGCCACATATCCCTGTGCTCCTGAACTGCAGCTTGGGGTCAGGGTAGGGTAGGAGTGGGTCTTGCTTGCCCCTTCTCCCCTAAAGTGGGTGTAGAAGGCTGGTCCGTGAGCTGGTTGTAAATCAGTATGCACGAGGAAGGCAATTTTCTGCAAGTGAAACCTGCCCTAACCAAGCCCTGGGGGAGGGAGGAGAACTGCAAGTGTCAAGGTGAGACGGAAGAGCAACAGAATGAGATTTAATTTCCTTCCCAATAATTTTCTCAAGCTGTATAAACTTTCCTTATTTAAAATAAATACTCCCTGAAAACACATTCTGTGTCAGTGGCCCTGTGAAAACACCCCCAGTCACAACCTGTGCCTGTCCTTTGCTTGCAGCCTCAGCCAAAAGCCAGCAGTTTTACATTTTGCTCTATTAACTTGAGCTGTAAATTTCCTTGTGCAAAGTCTCCCAGGCTGTGGAATGAATTTAAGTAAACAGGGCGTACAATAATAGACTTGTGTTAGGGCAGGTTTTTCAAGTGGCCTGTAACTCTTGGAGTAAGTTCTTCTAAATCTCTCCCTGTTACACTGAAGAGTGTGTGAGCTTGTCCAGAAGGTGGAAGAAGTCATAGGAAAGCCCTGGCTGCTACAATCTCTGGGATCCTATCTGAGGTCCAGAGAAGAGCATCCAGTGTTTGAAAAGCAAAGAACTTGGGTGAGACACGATCTTGCCTGGTGTTTTACAATTATTTTTTTTTTTGTGTTCAAGACCTCCATGGTTAGTCTTTTATCAGTGACAACATCTGTGTGAGGTGTTTATAAGGACTGCAATGTTTTTTTCCCTTGACCTATAACACGCTGAATGCAGACTCTAAAATCAGTTCTCAGAGGGACTTCAATCTTAACACCAGAAGAAGGCACTCAAAATTGTTTGCTTGCTTTGGAGACTATAGGATTAATTCCTCCCTGGAATTATTCTCTGGGGGTGGGGTGGGGGGAACCCAGGAGGGGTTTCTCCTGTAAGTGTGGTGGAGAACAATATTCTGTTTCAGGTTGGTGGGCATCATTGCTCTGAGACTCCTGAAATTTTGCCTGCTTGGTGTACAGAGGCGCTGTATGTGTTTCTGCCTCATATTGCCAAGGAATCTGAAGGGGTTCTGGGGATGTTGTGAGGTGGCCACATTTCCTGCTGGGCCAGGAAAGCACCTCTACTGCAAATGCAACCTGCTTATCTCTGATCGTTGTATCAATTTTCAGCTAAAAGCAGTCTCAAGATGAACACTGTGTAGAAGGTTGTGAGTGAAGAAAGACTGATCTCGCTTTGCAAGCTAGGCAGTTTTCCCACCTGATGCTCCTGCAGTAGATTATTGCAATTTTTCCCATGAACTTGCAGTTAAAATGAACATCTGGTTGGTGTCTTTGAGTTGTCTTGTAAAGGGTACTTGATCATTAGATAAAAAGGAAAGGAACTCCTGGCTTGTAGACAGCCCTTTCCTGAAAAATAAGATTGTAAGCAATAACTTGGCATAAAAGCCCACAAATGGGGGTTTCTTTAGATTCCCCTAGGTTTGGCTGTGCTGTCTGGTTATCTAACCTTCTACCAGCTGGCTCTTGTAAAACTGCAGGCAAAGTGGTTCTGACTTGCTAAGCTGTGGGGAAAAAAAAGCAAGAAAACCTCTTTAAGGCCCTTATCCAGAACTCAGTAAAACCAGTCAAAAACCTCTGTGATTCTGGGGGATATTGGATCGCTTCCAAAGTGCGAAGAGCACTGGAGAAAGGCTGAGCCCAGCTTGTTAGATCTAGAAGCCAAGGGAAATTCTCTGCTTCTGGGAGTGGAAAACAGTTTTGGTAAAGTCTGGATCTTAGTGCCAGAGCAAGTGATTGACCCAAAATGGTAGAAGCCCGGATTTACGGGATAGAAGGAAAAGCCTTGTGTACTGGGGTACTTGAGAAGCTCATGAACTGGCCATTTCCTCTTGGTCTTTTGAGATATCCTCTATTAGATAAAAGGAAGATGACTGATGCTTCGTGACTCCTGCTGCCAGCTTGGCCTCTGCTATGATGCATCTATTGCTTCAAGTACTTGGACCCAAACCTCCCACTTTCCTCCTGGTAGGAAAGTGATAACTGCAACAAGGCTTCACTCTGTTGGTTTTGTAGCAGTTAGCTCGAAAAGATGTTGAAGAAGGTTCTTGTGGGACTAAGTGGTCCTGGACCTGCAGTGTAACTGGCAGCATAAGAACAAATTTGCCCAGCTGAAGGCAAAGGCTTTTAGATAAAACAAAGTGTTTGCTTTGGCATTCAGAAGCATGGAGATGCCACAGATGGAGAGCTGCCAGCTGGCTAATCCCCAGCCACTGACTCATAATGTAAAAGTGTAGCGTGAGTCCCTGGGTATTTTTCTCCTTCTTGACAAACTTTACTACTGGATTTTTATTTTTTTTGAGAGGAGGAGGGAATTCTCATGGTTTTAAGCAAATCACAACTGACTCAGCCTAAGCCCAAGGGTAGAATGGCGAAGGCTTGATGGATTAAGTGTCCTGGAACAACTGGCTACACAGCTCTTTCTTGTTTTCTGGCTGTGAGGATCATCCTTTTGATCAGATTCTTTTCCCTACTGCTTTCCGGGTTGTAAATCCAGATTAGTCATGGCAGGGTGGCAAACAATTAATGGAGTAGGAGGTTAAACCCTGGGAGTGTGAGTGGTGGCCTCTGGGGAGTGAATACACCCTGGCGGCCAGGTGGAGAAGTGAGGACATCTTGAGGCCACCTGCCGATGAATTTGCTGTTTGGAAGGGTTGAGAGCCTGCGACTTCAACAATCCATATTTCTGTAATCAGTTCACAGATGCGGTTCTAGCTGTCCCTATTAGCTATGACCTGCTTGACTGTCTGACTTGCAAGGTCCCGAGTCTGGCTGTAAGACTCAGACTTGTGCCCTGTAGCCAGAGCAAGAAGCTGTAGTTTGGCCACTTCCCATCTCTTCTGTATATTTGACCTTCATTGCTTCCTGCCTGTGCTGCCTAGGTCATTGTTAGCCTCGGGATCTGCCGGTTAACTGGTCTCTGAGAGCATTAGTCAACTGCTGCTCAGCTCCTCTCATGTACTGGTGAGCTTTACTGCAAGCTGACTTTCTTGCCTCTCTGGTCATACAAAAGTCCAGGAAGCTGGTGTGTTTTTATAGGTCTCTGAAACTGGATGAAAACACAGAAGACACTGCTGAATGACTTGTCAGGTCTTTAGTCTAAACCCACTTTAGGAAGTGGGTTGCCAACTCCAGCATGAGAAGGCAAAGGCTTAAAATGCAAGGGACAGAGTATCCTGATTCCCAGTCGGCTGTGCTCAGGAATGAGCAGCAGTGTGCACAGGAATGTCTTTGGTTGACAGTCCTTACCAGCTGCCAACTTGCATGTCATACTGGCAGGCTTGTTTTGAAGGCCAGTTAGGATTATACTTGCCCAAACAGCTTCTGCTGTTGCTTCAAATGCAACTGCTACTACAAAACGATCCACGTCTAAAGGTGATGGCTTTGCAAAGGATGCACAAATGGACCATGCACAAATATGGTTGTCTGTTGCACATCCAAGACTGAAAATGTTATTTTAAGGCAGTACTTTAAAGCAGTAAACTTGCAACATAATCTTAAAGTCTTCTCCAATCTGAATAATTCTATGATTCTAGAGTCTGTTTGGGTGGGGTCCTGGACCTGTGTAGCTCACTGCTGGAGCTAGCAAGTGATGCTGTGTGAATTTGCAGGTTTATTTGCAATGAACTGATTTGCCTGGTTAAGGTGGCTTTATGAAGACAGCTGCTGCTTGGTGCATGGCTTTTGACATCAGTAGTGTTATACCAGGGGTGAAATTGGCCTTCCCTATATTGTTGCCAGTTGCAAGAATTTATCATCCACCTGTGCTCTGATTTACGTGTGTGTAAATCCCAAGTAACTCCATTAACATCAATAAAGCTGCTTGAATAGATCTCTATCTGAATTGCGTGCTGAAGACTTCTCATGTTGCTGCTAGCTATGCAGGTGCAGGGATGTGGTTGGGTTCAGCTGGGAAACATGATGCCATCCAAGTGTGTGTCTAGCATGCAAACAAGAAGAAAATGCTGAGCTGAAACCACAATGCTCATTTAAAGGGATGCTATCAGGCTTTCAAGGGAAGATTTCTCTTGCTGTCTTAAAATATTGAACAAGCAGGAATTCCTGAAGAGTGTTTCCCTGGTCAGTTGGAGGGGAAGAAAATGTCCTCCTGTTCCTTTGTGATGGAAAAGATAGTGGACAGAGGAAGGTGGGTTGGCCCCAGACTAGTTTTGATGACAAAGGTGGGGAGAAAAATAGGTTTCTGTAACTTCATTTATGTCCCCCACCTTCACTGTACCTATACCTTCAACAATCATGTGCAAGGACAAAGGACAGTAGCTTGCTTTTTAGCAAGTGTTTATTTTGTGGGCTTTTTGTATTACTTCTGGAAACTAGAAACAGGGAGCAATGTGAAGGACATGGGGTGGAGCAGTGCCACCTTGCACTGTTGTATGTGTTTTGAGGGACAGAGGGGTTGGTTGTCATGTCGCTGCAGCAGCAGAAATGAAAAATCACCCGGAAAAAATTGTCACAGGGAGATGAGATAGCTTAGCCCTTGGATGAGCTCTCCTCTGAGCTGGTGGCTGTCAGCCCATTTGGGGCTGATAGCTCTTCTGAACCACTTGTGATGTTACTAGAGATTCTCACAGATAAGTTGGCCATACAAATTCTGAACCTCACTAACCTCTTTGTGACAGTGAGCTCCTGGTTAGGGAGGCTATGGGGTTTTTGGGACACTTGAAGACTTCATGGATTAAGGTGCAAAGCAGTATCAATTGGGATTGGTTTTGGGAACGTGGAATGTGGTTTCATTGACTGATGTTATGTCTCATGTTTAGTAGAAACAGAAGGATTTGGAATACAGTGTTCTAGGTGGTTCATTTTTGGAAGTATGTGTTCATGTTATGGGGCCTCTGACACTTAGCTGATGGTTTTTTTTATATGTGCAGGGGAGAAAGAAAGAGAATAACTGGCAAGTTCCTTAGGGGTTGTTTTTTTTAAAAGATTAAGATAGCTGGCTCCTTGGAGTGAAAGTTGGCATGCCTTAAGGAGAAGACTTGCAGCATCCTACTGTTCTCCATTGCTGTCCAGGTGTAGGGATGTTTGCTGCATCCTTTCAGTTGGTGACGGTCTAGGGAAGAGGATGCCAGGCTCAGACTCTGGGAGACTGTGCATCTGTTGCTGTAGGTACTCTGGTTGCCTCTGTGGTGTCTGAGCGTAGCTGCTGTGTCCTACAGGTCTCCCCTTTGGTCAGCTTCTTGTGTTCAGACATCTTAAAATGGGCAATGGTGGGGTGGATAACTCAGCTCCATCTTTTCTCAACACTTTTGTCTTGGTGGCAATATGTCCCTCTGAACTGGAAGCAAAATAAAACAAAAACCAAGCACCTTAACCCCCAGACCAAGCCATGGCCCTCCCCATACTCTTCACCCCACAGAAACTTTGGCATGAGTGAAGCATGTGCTTTTAGGTTGTAACCTTCAGAGCTGGTGGTTCTTTAATATGAAGAAGTGTTGGAAAATATTAGTTTGGATCCGGTACTCATCTACCTTCCAGGGTGCCTGAAGCAAGTAGTGCAATAGTTGCAGTTCAGGTGTCTCATGTGCCTATTTTTCATGAACAGGTTTCCCACCTGGTCTGTGTCTCCCATGGCAGACCATAGCTGTAGGTCTCCATTGGGTATTCTGGTGGTTTTTCCCACAGGCTAATGCAAACTACCACAGGAGATGGGAAGTGGGCAGGAGTCTGTCATACAGAGGGAAAAAAGAGGGATGACTAGAAGCTTGTCTGCATCTACATTTGGAATGGCTTTTTGGTCATAATGCCTTTCATCTTTTTTTTTTTTTTTTTGATTTAGGGAGAATGTGTTGCAGACAGCTTTCCTTGGGGACAGAGGGGTGGAGGGGCTCTTGTAGAAATGCCATACCACCTTACAGGTGGCATGAAGAAGGGGACCATTAAAATGACAAATTCCTTTCCAGCCTTCATACTCCTGTAGGTGTACACAGGCTTTCTAAAAATAGCCTCCCTACGCTGACTGAAAATGGGATGCCCCAGGCGTTTGACTCTGTGCAGCTCCCCTCCTCCTTTCCCTGCGTTTGAAGTTGAGTGCTTATGGATGTTTTTTAGCTTATCGTAAACCCATCACAACTGGCAGTACTCCACCGTTCCAGGGCTGAGGGTTTTCTTTCTCAGCCTCCACCCATGCATGTACCTCTCAAGAACAGATCACGTGAACTCCTCTGCCTGCCTTAGAGAAGATTGTCACTTCTCTGTACCTTAAAGATCATGCTTAGCATTTATTTCACTGAGAAGATTTCCCACCTTCTTATGGACCTCAAACACTGGCTGTGCCCTTGATCTCAGCAGCTGCTTCCCTGTGACAGACCAGTTCTTGTGGCCTTTAGTCTCTCCACTGAACCCTTAAGCTTGTCCTAAGGGGCTGGATTGGCTTGGGAAGAGGATGGTATTTCTAGGAGTCCTTCTGTTTTAAGAATTTATCTCCCAGAGATCACAGGGAGAAGAAACCTTGCTGTTGATACCCGTTGAGATCTAAGTTGTTGCACCATCAGCAGCAAGAGCAGCTGAAGGTGTCCCACGCTGACCTAGCTGTCTGTGTGGCACATTAGGTGGGACAGATCTGGCTGGAGAAGAACCTGGTAGAAGGAAAGGACATGTAGAAAATGTAGTGAAGTCCACAGCGCTGCCCTACTAATGTGAGGCTGGTGCAGGACCTGCAAGGCACTGCGAGGTGGGCAGTGATCCAGCTGGTGTCACCACCAAGAAAATGCAGATACAGTAAGCGGGTGAATTCAGCAGTCCTGTGCTGAAATAGCTGGGTTGGATGCACATGTGAGCACTGCAGACAGCTGGAGGCTGGGAAAGATGTGTGGGTTGAGGTCCTAGCTAGAGTCAGGATGCTTTTCTGACCTCGGGTCTGGCTGTTACCGCTGGGCTTAGGGGAGCTGTTTTATAAGCTATACTTCAAGGAGCTGAGGGAGCTGCTTTCTGCCCAAGTATGTGCAGATTAAAACTGAGGCCTGAAGAGGTACACAGCCTCCTAGCTGGTGCTCTGTATGGCTCCATGGGTGGAAGCTGCGTGCAGGAGCTGAGACGTGTAGACTGACCACAGCTGGAATGATCTGTTGAAAACGGTTATGCTCTCCCTAGTGCTTATCCATCCATCAGTAGCTGGTGCCCAGGGTCTCTGTCAACAGGTCTGAGTCAATCCTCATTTGTGTCATGAGCAGACAGAGAAAAGCACTCCAGGTGGGCAGCGTGATCATGGTGTGGTGCCTACTGAAGCAAATCTTGCTGAACAGGCTGTGTGGATGATGGGCTGCTGCTCCACTGAGCGCCTTGCACCCCACAGATTAACTCTGTCATAGCTGCTGCCTAAGAGGTCCCTTCCCTGGAGAGGGGAATGGGATTTCCCTGTAACAGATGCCTGATCCAACTGTGCAGGCTTGTGGCTGCCAGTTTCTGCACAAAGGCATACAAGGGATCTCCACCACACTTCTTAGCATGTTTCCATCATGGGACACTTTGTGGAGGAGGAGAGATGGGCAAAAGAGGCATGGAGGTGTGTGCGAGGTGGTTTGTGTGCTTGCTTATTGGTGAAAGGTGCTTCATCTCCTCCTGAAATCCAGTTGAATGCTCTTGGATTTGAGAGCTGGATTAATTCCAATGCGTTTGGCTTTGATTTCCACTTGGGGGAAAAGGAAAAGCAGTGGAGCAAGAAAGCTATTTGTTTTAGGAAGAAATCTGTAAGGTTTCTTCAAAAATGTTCCAGAGAAAGGGATAGAGTGGAGTGTGTAGGGAAAGAGTTAAGGCAGAGCTAGCGTGCAGGGTATGACCTTTTTGGAGTGACGGTGTTTCCTTTGGGTATCTCACAGGGAAAGGGACATCCCTGCAGTGTCACAACAAAGCAGCTCTGCTCCATCCCACAGATGCACATCAGAAAGGCTCAGCAAGAGGGGTATGTGTGGGAGAACCCCAATCTAGCCAAAGCTCAGTGCTTTATGACTGTCCACGTCGCTTCAGGTGTGTGTCTGTGGGCTGCAGCTAGCTCGGGTAGCTGTGCCTGACCCTGTTACCGTGTCCATGTGCCCCATGTAGCTGTAGAGATGGGTGGTGTCTGTGGTGTGAAACTCCTTTACTGTCCAAGGGAGTGGTGACGACTGGCTTTCCAGGGGTGTCATCGATGCTAGTTCTGAATGAGACGGTATAATTCACAAATCTGCTTTGGAACAGTTTGTCTAAGAGCATTGCTCCCTAGGTCAGGCTCACAGATAACATCAGTGTCTGTCGTGAAGGGAAGAATGTATTTTGGTGGATGGTGCGTTGCAAACAAGACAGATAAATAATAGCAATCCGCATAGACAGAGGTAATTAAAGTGACAGCCACACTGACAAATAGCTAAGTAAATGGATAGGGCGATTTACTAATGAAATGAGTATAAATGGATATATGGACATGCAAGATGGGGAAAGTGACAGAAATATGAATTTGGCGCATTCCCAAAAAGCACTCTCAGGGCTGCTGTTATGCTTTGCACTTGTTAGTCAAACAAGGCTGTGTCCTAAA
>JAVJGJ010000001.1:90931654-90942003 GCA_035590215.1 Microhierax caerulescens | reverse complement strand
GACCCCCCACCCTGTAGCTAGACACAGGATTGATCCTATAGCTGGGGTAAGGGTGAAAATTCCTGCCTTTCCAAGCAGAAAGAGGCAAAACAGGCCAGTTAATTCCAGTACTGTGCCAGTGACTATAGGTTAAAGAGCAAAGTACCTTCAAGGCAAGGAGATACGTAAATAATTTGAGCAAAAGTCTAGGGAAATGTACCTCCTGTGCTTTAGCTCGGTACTTAGTCGTGGTGCAAGGTGCAGGAGGAGTCTGGGAGCATTAGAAGTGGGTTGAAGTCAAAGTGAGAGGAGGCAGGCTAGGATGTCCTCGTTATGACTTGGATGTCCTAATGGCCAAGTTGTTATGCTTCCTGCAAGTCCCCAAATGGTGTTGAAGTGGAAGAACAGTCCTAAAGATGGTGTAACTATCTATTTGAGGCTGAGAATCTGGTATGTATCAGCTTCTTCAGACCCCAAGTAAGGAAAGCTTAAGTTGCTTTACTTAGGGGACCAGTGCAAGGATGGTTTGAGCTCACTCTTGGACAAATACGGGTTTCAGATCTTTGGTTATACCCAGTTTGGCTGATAATTAGCTTATGTGTCTTGATTTTCTCCCGTGTTCTATATACTGAGAAACATCTGAGTTTTTTTGACAATATTGTCAAAAATTGTAGAGTTGGAGTAGAATCAAAATGCCCAGCTCATGATTCTGTTAGTCATCAAGAAAAAGCTTATCAAAGAAAAATATCAATCTTTGAATTGCTGTATGTTTATCTTGTTCAAGCCATCTGATGCTACATGAAGTTATTCCTGCCTTTGCACCCTCTTAATGCCATATATATATATACAGCCAGCTGATTGTACCTAGAAGACTCTTGCACATGCAGCTGTTTTTGGCGAAAAACCAGGAGAAAGAGAGCTGTGCTGCTTTATGTGGAGCTTGGGGTGAATTCTGTGACTTAATGGAACAGGCACACAGTGCTGTCTGCTAAGCAGTACTTAAACTTCATGTGCTCAGGGTGGGGAAAAATGATCCTTTAATATTAAAATTAGGTGATGCCGCTTTTCAAGAAATAGCGTATGGTGCATGTTTGGAGGGTACACATTAATCTTCATTAAACTGGTGTCCTGGAAATTGGGGTGAACAGAGGTGCAGAAGGGGAGGTACTGGGAGTGGGAGGAGATGGGGCAGTGTGTTACTGGCTCGGTAGCACGTGTACCCTGCTCCTTTGTGCAGCTCAGAGAGCATTAAAAGTGATGCCTGTTGGGACTTGAACCAGAGTTTTATGAAGGGGTAAGATGGAGGAGGCAGGAGAAGTAGGCAAGGTAACTTCCCCGGAGGCAGCATTTCTGCTTAGAGGCTGCTTTGTTTTGGTGTGCTCTTCCCTTCTTGAGATTAATTTGCAATGGCGGGGAAGCTTTTGAAGGCTGTTTAATGCCACAAGCCGCACGTCACGTTGTGTCCTGCAGGAAAGGCAGATAAAACAATTAGCATGTCAAATTCCTCTGAAGATGGAGACCTGCCTCCTAGCCTGTGTGGTTATTTGCATTTCCAGAGAGGGAAACGGCAGGTGTAGATCATTCTCCCCTTGATGCAGAGCTTTCAAACAGTTGCTCCTCTGTGGAGCTGGGCAGTGTTGTGCATGAAGCCATAGTGCTGGGGCTCCCCTCCCAGTTGTGTTTATTTTTTTACCGGGTCCTGGTGATGTCCCGACTATTCCTTGCTCTTGCCTGGTGTGTGAGCGGCAAGCACTAAATACTGTCACTTGCAAACAGCAAAGAATGAAGAAAGTGGGTGTTTTGTACCTTCCTCTGAGAAGTTTATTTGCTTTGAGTACATGTTGCTTGCACTGGGAAGCAACTGGGCATGGTGATTTCCCCAGGTCAGGAGTTCCTCCGGCTTCCACTCAGCCTCTTTGGGTGCAGTCCCTCTTCTTGGATGTGTCTGCTCAGGCTGCATCCCTCATCCGAGGCTTTGTGCAAATTGACAAAAGCTTAGAAACGTTTTTCTTCACCAATTTGAACTTTCTCAATCAGTTTTGCTCTACTGATTCCAGTCTGGACCAAGATCTAGGTTCAATGTGCCGGGCAGGCTAGGTTGAAGGGACAACATAAGGTCATGGTTCATGATTTCCTTAAGGGTTTTTCAATATAGCTTTCTGACCAAAGAGTTGACAAAGCAGAGTTCTGGGTGCCTTAAAAATACTCCTCCCAGGTGTTATCTGTTTATTGTGATTTTGCTTACTTAAAATAGTACAAAGCTTTTTCCTGTTTCATGGTTCAAATGCAGAAACAAGTGGATGCTATTGCTTGTTAATCTCTAGAATGTGTGACATTGTCTTGAAGTGGCAGGTAAAAATAAAAGCTGCAACAGGATTTTTCAGCCCACAGCCTGCATTGTGAACACTGAAGGATTGGATATGTTTGGCTGGAACGGTCAAACTAGCTTTTCCTACAGTAGCTGGATCACCTCTGGGCCACACTGCATGGTTGTACAAGAGCATGACAGAGTTTGCTTGCTTCCTCTTGGTGCCTTTTCCAGATAGCTATTCAGGCTGGAGCAGAGTGAAGTATATGATTGGAGGTGTACATATGAGCCACAAGTAAAGCAAGGTTTGCTCACTAGGTCTAAGAATGAAATTTAGGAATCTAGTCCTTATGTGAGGTGCAATGCAATAAACTGCCCTAATTACAAAACAGTGGCATGCACATGCTGTGTTCTGAACTTCACTGAAATCTGCCTGCTGAGTTGGCACAGGCTGCTTCATTCCAGAGTAGTGGCGGCAGCAGCAGTGAATCTGTGGTTCTCATTCAATTTGACCACAAATTTAGTGTTAAGAAATCCAGGATGCAAATTTTGTCTTCAGTGGGTCTTGAGCCCCTGAGATGGATCTGATGCAACAGTCTGTCCTGGCCTCTTGGTCTTGCAGCTTTCTCATGCTATTGAAGAGCAGGATTTTTTTTTTGTGCCAGGCATAGTAAAAGCACGACCTATGCCCCAAATCCTGGTGCTTTCATGTCAGAGCACAATAAATGTTTGCAGAGTTTTGATGCTCAAATAAATTAATGCTGGGTATTAACTCCTGTCAGCTGTGTGTTGCAGTGAGAGTGGAGTTGCTTGTCCCTCTTTGCTCTTACCCAAGCTTATTTAGGTGTAACATGCTCCTGTAAAAAGAAGGGATTTCTCCCTGTATAAGACCTTTCTGTAGGGGTGAGAATATGTAGTATATAGCATTTCACCTCTAGATTACATACACAATAGTCTCTGATGCTTTAGAATATTTAAGTTGCTCTGTTAGCTGAACCAGGTGTATTTCATGGTAGCATTTAACCTTCATATTTTGGGGCAAGCTCCTTCTCTAGAGAGCTCACACCCCTCGTTAGTGGTGCAGAACTTGCCTGTTGTGGCAGACTCTTGTCCCTAAGAGGCATTGCAGGGCCACAAATGACAAACTCTCCTCTTCATTCGCAGGTTTTCTCGTGGGTGGGAAGAGGAGGAAGGGCTGAGATGCAGAGCTGGTGGGAGATGTGGCTGAGGGTGGTGCAGAGGCCGTGTGTTGCTGTCTATAGTTGAGCTGCCGTGCAGTGGGCAACTAGTTGGTAAATGTTGGGAGAAATGAGTTGTCGTGATGATTCCTGCCAAAATACCCTTGACCCATCCCAGGCACTGCTATCAGGCTGCTGGTGCTGTGGCACAGGCTCCTTTTGAGCTCTGACACAGCTGCATCAGTGTGTTGAGTGCAGGTGCTGGGAGGCTTCAGCAGTGCTACTGTAATGCCAAGGTGAGAGGAGAAAAGGGATCAGGTGTGCAAATGACTGAGCAAATAAGCAGCAAATTTAGTATCTTGTTGCATTTTCCTTAGAGCTAAAGCAATTAGCTCGTATGTGGAGCCTTGGATGAGCTTAAATTATCTTTAAGGCTGTTAAGGTATATTGAAGGCTTTTTGCAAAACCAGGGTGCAGGTGACATCCCAGCCTTTCTGCAGGCTGGTGTAAAATCTTCCTTGCCTGGACACTGTTTCAGCTTGAAGGGAACACCTTCTCAGAGTGCTGGGTTGAAATCTCGTAGTGGTGTTGGCACTGGAGCTCACCTGTGAGGTGTGGGTGTGTTCCCCATCAGTGACAGCTTGTTACTGGTTTATTGTCTGAAACAGGGATGAGTAACTGTGGCAGAATTGACGAGGCTTAGCAAAAATCAATAGCTGTATTTTTCTTCTAGCAGAACCACCTATGAACCTCTCTTTAAGGCTGGTTTCATTTCAAAATGCAGAAAACACAACAGTGCTTAGCATGCTCCACTGGCTTTGAAATGCCTTCCGTGTTGGGCAGCGTGCTACGGTGTGAGATGATGCAGTTTTGCAGTGCTCCCTGCTGCTTCTGTCTGCTCCAGGGGAAGGAAAGGAGCTCAGCTGGTCATGTTCCACTTACCTCCAGCTGTTGAAAATCCTCTTCTTGGGTGATGAGGAAACATTGTTAAGACTTGAGGCCTCACTCTTTGCCAAGCATTTATCTTCCGTAAAATGCTTTTGAGTTTAATCTCTTGGTTCATCTTCAGAATGCCCATTACTCCTTGCAAAACGACGTGTAGTTCTAGATTCAGTAGTAGAGGATGGAAACCAGAGGAGTGATCTGCACCAAAGTGACTTCTAGATGTACCTTTTATGCTGAGGCTTATTGCTTCTTTTTGGCAAATAAGTAATTAATAACGAAATAAACTTTGCACAGAGGTAGCATGCACGTGGAAACTCTTCTGACTTCAGCCTCATTTGTGGTGCTCTTCGTTCTTTGATATTTGCTGGCACTATAAGATGCCTGGCAAGCGCGCAAGAATTGACAGAACTGTCTTTAAGAAAATATGGACCCAGGTGATAGCTTCAGCCTGTTTAGTTATGTACTGGGGCAAAATGCAAAAGGAGAAATACCTGTGCCATGACAGAACTGGTTGTACTGTTACTGCTTTGAAGATATCTGCAAGATCTAGGTAGGGAGTTGGGGTAGGATCCCTTGTCTGGGAACTCCGTATGCAGTTTGAAGGCTCAGCAGATGGTATGGCTTGTAGACAAGATGCCCAAAGTGAAGATCCCTGCGGTGTTGGGGGGGCTTAAGCTGGCCGGTGAGAAGTTCATAACATTAACCTCCTACCTTGCTGGGCTAGAAACCCCAAATCACGTTTGAGGTGGCAACAGCACTAGCTCAGTAGACGTGCCAGGTTATGTCAGGTAGTGGCCTTGCTCTCGGGAGGAGGGAAAGCTCCTTCAGCCTGCTCACCTCTGCCGCCGCGCTGGTGGGAGGCAGAGATCCTTGCTCCGCCCGAGTTTCCTCGTAAGTAGAGCACTCGCAGCTCATTTAGAGGAATCGGGAGATATAATTAGTGTTTATGAAACACTTGGGGATTGTGTAAAACAAATCAAAAAAAGGAGCTGTGCCAAAGCGCTGACAATATTTACACAACATCTGAAGGCTGCCTGTGTTGGACTCCATCATAAGGAAATATGTGTGGGTGCCAGAACTTAAGCAACTGTTAAATGCATCCTTTTGGCTTAGCATTGCCATCCATGAATCCTGTGGGAATGCTCAGTCCTTGAAGCTTAAACATAATGCTCTTTCTGGTTATCATCCAAAGCTTTCTGAAGGGGGAGACCACCTCACTGCTGCTTGTCTGGAAGAGGGATGATGGATCCTTAGGGAAGCAAAAATATTTGAGGGTTGTGGAAGTGGTTTAAATTCACAGGCTTTTTTTTTTTTTGCCTTGTTTTCAGTATTCTGCTCTCGGCTTTCCCTCTTCTCTTGCACTGCAGCGTGTTGGGGTGCTGAGGAGTTTAAACCCTCTGAAACAAACCTGAGTGGCTTGCTTTCTGCATGGAAGGAGTGCTGTTCTCCTTTTAGATGGTATCTCCCGTTACCTAGAAGGCTGTATCTTCCTCCAAAGTTTTTATAGCCTAGGCAGCAATGGCTCCTCTGCCATTGTTTAAAAGCAGAGACGGAAAGATCACTCGGGGATACCAACAAAATATCAGCTTGGTCCTGTTTGTGAAGATGAGACCTCGGATTCAGCATCCCCATGGTACAGTGGGGTGTCTGATGCTGATGCCCTGCCTCAGTCATGCACCCGGGGTGGGATGAGGCACCCCCCAGGCTCTTTGCAGAAGGATGCTTTCTGAACTTGTTACTAACTGAACCTCCTGGGTTTGAACATTGGTTTTCACCTTGACTTCCCATAAGAACCAAATGATGCCTTTTGTGGCTGATGGGCTTGATCTTTTTGGTGGATTTTCCCCGAGATGGAGGCCCTGTACTGCAGGACCACCTTTGGCATTGGGAAGGTGCTTTTCCAGGGAGAGTGGGTGATGGTGTGTTAGGACCCTCAGGGGAAATACAGCCAGGTGGGTATGTGCTGCCTGTTTCTCATGCTTGAACTGCCCAGAATTTTGTCTTTTTTTCCACTATTCTTGTGCTCAGTCCTCCTTGCCATGATCTGATACTGTTGTCTGCTTCCATGAATCATTGGTTGTTTATCAGTGACTCCTTTCCTCCCCCCAGTTGTGTATTCAGGGTGACTTTCAGATGTGTGTTGGTTATCATCCAGGTAAGCATGGTATATCCCTGCCTTTTAATAGCATTTATGGGGTCAAGCCGTATCCTCTTCATCCCTAGCATGCTCTTGTGCAAATACCAGCAGGTCATCAGCACAGTGTATCTTCAAAAAACATTTCCCAAGTGAATGACAAGAAATCTCTAAGCTCCTGAAAGCTGGATTTTTAGAGACTTGTCAAAGACCACAGGGTATGTTGGGAAGGGAGAAAAGGGCTGGTGCTTGCAAATTCCTCTGGTCTTTGAGCTCATTCATATGATTTAAATGTAAGAATATGGTTTGGTTTAGCTAGAAGAGAGAGATTTATGGCTTTTGTAGGAGATAGGCTAAGCAGACAGATCTGAAAACCCTTTTGAATTTCAAACAAACAAATGCTGAACATAGCATGTTTTATTATCTTTTAATTGAATGGTGTCCTATGTCTCCCATAGACTGCAGGTGAGTGCTTGGAGTACTGGGTCTGCTTCAAAGCTTTTGGATTATATTGATCATGGGGGTAAATCACAGGGGACTTGCAATGAAACAAATTCATTCCTTCTGTAAGTTTTGGTATATTCCTTAAGAATGAGGAAGCTCTCCCTTCCTGGAATTTGAATGCCTTTAGATGTTTGATCAGCTCCCATGTGAGACAGAGTGGTATGTTTTGGCTCTGCATTAGATTTTTTTTTTTTTCTCTTGTCTTGAAGTTATTAGAGAAACACATAGTCCTGGCAAGAAGTGGATTACTTTACACTCTGCTTATTGCTGAAATTCATGTCTGGGTTTCTAACTTCTAGTAGAAACAAGACTGATGTCCATTTTCAACAAAAATAAAAGTTGTACTAAGGCAATTCTTTCTGTTCTTCTGTATGTGTGGAGAAACGGAGAGAATTGAGAGGGAGAGTGAGGCTCGACAGCATTTCTAATCAAAGCCATGGTCTGATGATTTTCTTAATCTCAGTTAGTGAAAGCATACTCAAAGAGGCTGATGCCAGATGTAGATGCTCTAGGGAATTCGGAGCCCTCTTCTTTCTGAAAGCTGGCACAAATCTGATGAATCGCACTGAGTGTGTAATGGCCATGCAGGCTGGCAGCAGGAACTATTGGTAGACAGGATTTAAATGGACATGAGGAATCCTTCACCCATAGTTGGATGGCATTGTTAAAAATACCAGAGCCTTGAGAGACAGCTAAAGCCCATTTTTGCTATTGTACAAGGAAAGAAGCAAGGTTTAAGCAGAGTAGACCAAGGAATATTCATTATAAGACAGGATTCTCTGGTAAAGGGGTGCTGCTTTAGCATTTGTTGCCTTTATTGTCTCTGGAAGCTCATTGACTTCAGTGGGAATAAAGGGCAGAGTGAGCTGTGTAGCTCCCCACCAAACCTGATAAAGCTCAGTGTGGTTGCAGCTCTGCACTGGCATTTAATTATTTCTCTCTGAAAGGAATTAAATTTGGGTGTCCCATGCACCGGATGAATATTTTAGCCCCTAGCTATGGTACAAAAACTATTGCAGTAGCTGCAGTGTGTGGAAGGCCTAGCTCACCTGGGATGCTGGGATTTCAGGCTAGGTCCTCTGGAGCACGCTTGTGTTCCTCTGTAGTAGCTGGCTCTTGTATGGGTCTGGGCTGCCCATGCAGAAGCTGTTCTGCTGCTGAAAATGCTCCTGAAAACACTTCCAGCTGCATCGGGGAGTGTATTGTGAACTCACATGGCAGCTGAGCAAAGTTCTTTTGGACCATAGCTTTAGGTTTGACTGTCCAGGTTTTACCCCAGATCTTTTCCCCCAAAATGCTGGGACAGCATTTCTTGCATTGGTTTAAAAAAAAAAAAGTGAAAATTTTGATTGTGTTCTCTTAGATTCTGGCTTGGTTTAGTCTCATCAAGTGAAACTCCCATGTCCCCCTGTCAGGAGCTGCTTCAGGGGCTCATGCTGGGTAGAGTTGGTGTCAGATTAGTGGTTCTTGTGTTGCTGATTTGGCAGACAGCATGGCTTTCTCCATTTCTAGTCTTCTAGTGCTCTCCCTACTCCTCTTCACCTTGGTGGTGGTGAAACCCAAACCAAAGATACAAAATCAAACAGCTTTAAGACAGAAAACACATCAGAGGCACTGAATGCAACTTGGCATCCCTTAGACTGTGGGTGCCCGTTCTTGCACCACCTTTGCAACATACTAAATTCAGTGGCATTTCCCATCAAGGACTGGGATATAAATGGGTATAAATGATCACACAGCAGTTCTGTTAGCTGGGAACTGGATTTAATTTTGTATGAAGTCCTCTGAAATATTAAGGCAGGGTTTCTGAGCTGGTCCTTGGAGAAGCGAAAGGTGAGCCTGTGCTTCACGTTGCTGTCAGAGTTGACGTCTCTGTTTCTTGACTCGAGCATATACCACACATTTTGACATTTACTGACTCTCTTCAGAAGCTGTAGCAGTTTTCACACTGCAGGCTGGCAATCTGCTTTTGGTTTATTGAACATCCTTCTGGTTTGTTGGATGAAGTCTTAATTTTCTATCTGAAAAGGCTGGCACCTACAGCTGCAGAAGGTGCAGTCTTCTGCTCTGCCTGGCTAACTGTTTTTCAGCAATCCATACAGACCTTTAAATGCCTTAATATACTTCACAGGTTTGCTGTTGCTTAACACACCTGTAAAGTCTCTGTGTCTGTAATGATCTCCTTACTGATACAATGTGTGTTGTTATTTATTAGGATAGTGTCAGGAGTGTATTGGTATTGTCCAGGTGTTTCCCAATCTCTCAGCCCTGCTGGCCATGTTCTGATCTCCTGACCTACAGCAAAGGAGCCTCTGTCCCACAGAAATAAAAAGGTTTAGTTGCAAAGTAAGTTCTGCTTTGTGATTTTAGGGATTTAGGGTTCTGTTAGGAAATTACCTGGGCTGAAAGCTTTTTCAAAATAAACATCACTTCGGGAGCTAGGTTATATGGAACAAGAATTTGATAGTATGAACCAATCGCTGGTTAATTTTCAGATACATGGCCAGACTGCTGGTTAAGAGGGAGCTGAGGTAGTAACACTACTGATACTGTAAGGACTTGTTGCTATAGCTTTGTGACAAGGTTGAATAGGCACCGTATGAATCTCTAGATGGTTTGAGGAAGGTCAGAGCTAGCTATTTTTAGAGTTGCTTCCAAAATGCCCCTCCAGAGATGAAAGAGTTGGGTGGCAGTTCAACTTCACCTGAGATTTCCAAGCTCACGGGGCAGAGGGATCTCTTCTGATTTATAGTAGCTGAGCTGTGAAAAAGGGATCTGTGGGGGAGTGAGCTGTAGAAATGAAGCTGTGAAGCTTCTGAGATGTCTGTATTTTTTTTTTTAAAAAAAAAAACAAACCAACCCCACAACGTTCACCTAGGGTATGATGGAGGAGAGCATCTCTGCCCAGACATGAGAAACTTCTCTTGTGGATGTGCTCTGTTGATCATCCTTATTGAGCAGGTGCAGTCTTGTTAACAGATATGTTTTGTCACTGCCAGTGTTTTCATCTCTTCCTGCTGGCTTACCGAATGTTTCCGTGGGACTGCAGTTCCACCCTGAAGTTTTCTGACACCTCCAGAGTGAAGCCAGAGGTTGCGGTGATGCTATGGTAGGCAGTGGAGTGGAGGACCGGCCCAAGTGCACTAAAAGCTGGGCTCTCTGAGCACACGTGGGGCATGATCTCTAAGAGATGTGACTGCTCACCAGGAGACTTCCCTGCTCAGAGGCTGTTTGTTGGTGCTCTCTTCCTTCCTGAAATGAAGATAACTACGTGAAGAAAGCAGTTGGCTCTGCCACTTGA
>JAVJGJ010000001.1:90872342-90886120 GCA_035590215.1 Microhierax caerulescens | reverse complement strand
AGAAGGGGGCTTTTTTCTTCTTCTTTTTTTTTTTTTTTTCCCCCTAAGTCTCTTTCAAGCTGAATTTATGTTTGTGTGATGAAATGCCCCTCTGTGTTTAACATTCCCAATGATCATTTGTTTCCTTAGCTCCATTACTCCTTTATGAGAGCGCCTTTCGCCCGGGCATGTTTAATCATAACCGCTTACGCAATATTTTCTTTGGGATAGATTCACTCAGCCTTATTACATATCAATTATTTCCTTACAACTTCGTTCCACACCAGCTGCTTTGTTATCTGGGCCTGCCACCCCTTACCCCCCCCGGTGTGTGGTGGGAAGGGAGGGAGACGTTTGTTTTTCCTAGGATAAAATACTGCTAATAATAATGCGGATTGAGTGGAAGGAGAAGAGGGAAGCGGTGGAGGGGGGAGAAGCCCCGCAGCCGGCCGCTGGGGATGCAGCGTGGCCGGGGATGCTCCGCGATGCCGGGGGCTGCGTGTCCCTACGACAAGCAGGACAGCTGTGGGTGGGGGTCCCCTTCCCGGCCCAGGGGTTCCCAGTTTCCCACGGCTCTGGGCCCGCTGCTCTTTTGCGCCCTATTTTCGAGCTGCTCCACCGTGTCTGCGCCTCCCAGGCTTCGTGCTGGCGCGGAGGAGAGACTTTCTGCTTTACAGTTCCCCGGGGAACATTTACCCACCCACCCACCCTCCCACCGTTTCACTCCGGCAGCCACCCGCCTGGAGAGGACATTTCGAGTCTATTCCAGCCCCCTCACCACTTTGGTTTGAAATAATTTCGGTGTAAATTTTATCGTGAATTTTGTATCGTAAACATGCTGCTAGGTTTGGCCTCTCTCTTACTTCTCTTTCTGATAACCGGCTTCCCTAGGATGCCCTGGGATGGGGTCCCCCACGCTGCACCCAAGGGATGGGCAGGGGGGCTGCCTGGGCGCTCCCGGCCTCACAGAGGCTTTTCTCTTTGCCCAGGTCCTGAGTGGCAGGGGCAGGAGAAGACAACTCCACGCAGAGAGAGCCGGGGGCCTCGGGATCCCAGCAGATACTCCATCCCTCGATCCTCCCTCCTCACCCTCCACTTTTTACCCTTCCTGGCCCAAAGCTCAAGCAGCAGCATTTCCTTTCCCGTTTGGGGAGCTCACAGCACAAGCCCAGATTTCTTCTCTTTTTCGCTTTTTTTTTAAAATGTTATTATTCCTCCCGATGTTAAAGAACCTGAAATCCTTTGGTTAAGCTGTGTCTTTATAGGGGAAATATATATATTCCTTTATGTGGGCTATAAAGCTTCTCTGGGGAAGCGAGAGAGGCCGACGTGTGTTGCGGAGCAGTCCTGGTTTGCGTACGATTGTGACTTGTCACGACAGGGACCCTGAACCACGCCGTCACCAGGACATAAGCAAAGTGGGGGGACACATAGGTCTGGAGGGTGTCAGGGGTCTGGGCAGGATATGTTCGGGAATTGTAGGGTTAATGCTGAATTTCCTGGCTCTGGCAAGCTGGTGTCTCCATCATCTTTACGCGCACACGTATATGTGAACAGATGACTTGGCACCAGCGAAAAACACTTAAAATAATGCCTCTGCCTCTGGCCAGGCCTGTGTAAATATCTCACTCTCCCACATGCCCGCCTAGCTTTTCCTGATGCTGCGTTACTTGATCACAAATACATAATTTGTGCGAGTGTGTGTATACACAGAGCCACTTTGATCTTGGTGCAGAAATGCCCCCCCTCGCCTTTAGAGGGGCTGCAGCCCCGAGAACAAAAGCAGAGAATAAAAATGGTCAAATAACACATTTTCAAATGGGAAGCGTGTGTCGGCTTCCTTGAGTGGTTCTGGCACTTGGAAGGGGGGGTAGAGAGACTTTATTGAACATATAAATTTAAACTTAGTTACCGCTAACAGTTGCCATATAAAAGGGGTCCATATAACCCACATAATTTTTTTTTTTTTTTTTTCCTGGAGTCCCCGGCGCATTTCCCAGTGCACCCGCTCTCTTGGCAGTGCTGGCCTGTGAGGAGTGGGGCTGGCTGTGGGCTTTTGCAGGGGGAGATGTTTATTTTTCAGTCATTGTTGGCTCCCTCCCCTGGATTATTTTACTGCTGCAGATTTAAGCCTTCTACTTATTTCTTGAATCTCTGGCAGCACTTTCCACGAGCACTCCCAGCTCTGTGCTTTCTCCCTTCTCTGTGTCTTGGGGTGGTGAAATTACAGGGTATGAGGGAAATGTGTAAATTATAGGGTTTATTAAAATGTAGGCGAGTGTGGCTCTCTAGGCGAAACAGATGCAGGATGGCTTGAAGTCAGCCGGCCTGACAAACTGCAGAGCAGGGAGGCAGGGGAATCGTTAGAGGGGGGCATGTCCCGCAGGGAGAGAGGAAGCAGCCCTGGGGTGGTGGGGGGGGGGAGGCTGTCCCTCCAGGGTCCGTTCCCCCGAAAGCAGGGCAGATTCCCCCTTGTTAGCACCATGGAGGTTGGTCTCGGCAAACTGGATGAGGCCTCTGAGTGCTCAGCCCTTGCACGCTGCATCCCCTCGATCCCACCCCGGGGTGGGGGTCCCAGCACTTCCCAGAGCCTTTCCCCTCTCTTCTCCTGACGGGACCACAGACCCAGCCTTGAAGGCGATGATTTATTTAGGCTAAAGCATAATTCTCAGTTTATAGTTTGGCTTCTCCGATATTAACCTCAGCTGCTATTATATTATATTAATCTTAAGGATGATGAATGCACTTTCTGTGGCAGGAGAAAGTTCTTGGAAGGACCTTGGGGTTTGACCACCAAAACTCCCTTCCCCCCCGCCTCAGGGAAGAGCATACTGGCAAGAAATGGGGCTGAAATGTAAATACAAAGTGGGGATGGGGAGAAAAAAAGTCCTGGGTGATGTGATCTTGGTGCTGCCCCAGCACCCCAGCTGCATACCCCACAGCAGGGGTTCAGAGCCCCGCCAGTGCTTGGGAGATGGAGATGGGTAAAGCAGGCTGAGGTGCCACCAGGAGGGTGAGGGCTCATGGCAGGAGCCTCTTCAGCTTTTGCTGAGGTCAGGTGGAGGGTGGATGTCTTCTCTTTGGCAGGGCTGAGACACACCATGTACCCAGCACGCTGCTGTGCTCTCCAGAGCTGCTGTTATCCTGTGGGAGGGCAGAGAAATACCCAGCAGTTTCTTCTCATCGCAGCACCTGAGGGCTGGCCCATGCTCGTACCATCGCCCTTTGGGCTGTTCATGTTGCTGCTTCTCTACAGACCTGCAATTTAACGAGGAAGGTTGTCTTGAAGACAACTTCTCAGCCATGAATGACCTCACACCCCACCTCCTTCCAGCGCCTGTGGCCGCGATGTCCCTGTAGCAATATTTGCTTCCACAGAAAGACGTTAGGAAAGCAGGCTGGGCTCTTTTAGCTACCTAGGTTATACAGTTTCAGCACATGGTAGCAAGGCTTAAAACAAGGTAGCAAGCCAGGCAGCTCTGTTCAGACTGCTGGGACATCCTCCATGGATCCCCAAATGGTCAAAGGTAAATAGTTTGAGCATTGCTAGCAGCATTACGCACACAGTCCTTGTGGGAGTCTTCTCCACCCTGCCGTACTGCAAGAAGCAGGGCACAGCCCCTGAGCTGCAAAAAATCATACAAAACCACATGTGAAAAGGCCTTGCAACTCTTTGTCCCACAATATCACCAAAAAAGATCCTGCACTGGGAACTCTGGGGATGTTCTCTCCTATCTGTCGCGCTAACACGACTGAGCCTTTTTGCACCGTTCTTGTTTCAACACCTTGTGGAGCTGAAGAAACCTTTATTTATTCAGGTATTTTCTGTTTGTTTTGGAAGGTGTCAGATCCTGGCAGAGCAGCAAAATGTAGACAGAAAGGTTAACAAAGGAAAGCGTTATCTACTAATACCTTTGCACACTCTGTTTGAGGTAATTAAAACACAGTAATAAAAAGAGTAACTAAGAAGGGCGCTGAAGTATTATTTAACTCTTGTCTTCGAGAGCCCAGTTTGGGGATCTCAACCAGCCTGTTAGGTTTACTGTGATGTGGCTGTCATCCCCTCCTGCTCCTTGTCTGTGAACTGGTGAGAATCGGTCCCTCAGCCTTTCTCAGTCTTACAGCATTGGTTGTAGTTGTGGCTCTCAATTTATGGCTTGAAAGCTCATCTATAAACTCATCTGCCATTCTTTCTCCTCCTTGGGTTTTGGGTTTTTTTTTTGTTTGTTTGTTTCTAGCTACTTCATTAATTCAAGGAACACATGGTATAGGAAATGGTCCTTAGGCAGCTCTGGGAGAAGCCCTCTGTGAGTGGAAGAGGATGGGTCTGGGTAGTAGAGACTGGAAGAGCAGCTGGGTTTTAAATAATAAGGATGTGGAAGGGCTCAGGCTGAATAGTGGGAAAGGGAAAAGGGGGCATGTCAGTGGGGAACAGGAGGAGAGAGCCTCCTTGATGAGCTTGGGTCTTCCTCAGGGGAAGTCCTTGCTCTAGACACATGCAGAAATTGGTGAGAGCTTCTTTATCTCATTCAGTGAAGTTTCCCAGCTAAAATGCCTTTGAAAGAGGAGCAGATTTGCAAATAAAAGACTGTCAAAGCCAGCTCCTCGGTTCAGATTTCTCTCCTTTTTGAAATAGGAATGGGAGTCAAAAGAGGCTGGTTGCTGAATGGAAAAGTGCCTAATGCAATGTGGAGAGGGCTTATGCACTCAACAGTTGTATTCTCAGTGCAAATAGGGGGCTTTTGTGCTGTTTGATATTTCAGCAAAAGCTGAAGAGGAAATGAAGCAAACCAGTCTGCGTTTCCAGAGGGAATTCTGCAGTGTGCATGCTAGAAATATCTCCCCCTTTTCCCTTGGACTTTGTAGCTATTTTTATGTTACCTTAGATCATGATCCTGGCTTCTTTGATTGTTACTTCTGGGGTGCTATTATTATTATTCCTAACAGTACTTGCTTTCTATTTTTGACTGTTGGCTTCTTTTTTAAAAAAAATTTTTTTTTTTTTTTGAGACAACAGGGTTGCCTCTTTTGCTGCTGGCTCAGCCTGGGGGAAAGGAGACCTTTGCATAAATGTCTGTGCTTTGTCTCTGTGCTTATCTCAACCATACGTAATCCTTCCAGTGCTCTACTGATTTCTGAGACACACACGACGTGGCGAGTGTAATGCTCATTCCTCTGTGTAGAGGACCAGGGGAGTGGGTTCATGTGTTTGGAAACATCAGGACAGCTGGCCAGGCAGTAACTATCAAGTGTGAGGGTGATTAACTGAATGGAGGCCCGTAGACTGGACCAGCAGAAGTACCAGGCTGTGAAGATGGAAGAAGGCATGTGTCAAGTGTTGCCTCTCAGCTGCACATGGAGCTCATGTTGTTCCATGATCTAATGCCCAGGCCAGTCACCCCCCAGTACTGAGCTTAGATGTTCCCCAACTAATGAACTAAACAAAGCAAAGGTGCCAGCTGAAGGGTCTCTGGTTAAAATTGTCCCGTTAGAGCTTTGGGTCTGTTCATAGGGCATGTGGGCAATACTCCTGACCGATGTAACCGTCAAGAAAAGAATGCAAAAGTCCAGTTGTGTGCAGGAGGCAGTGATGAAGCAGGCGTTGTTTGGCAGGAGGGAGATCCTGCCTTGCTACCCTGCAGGTCTCAGCTTCTGCTGCTGGAGGCAAATGGACTCCTGTGCCAGCCTTGCCCATCCATGTCACGTTCCACAAGAAGAAAGTCACGTAACTCATTAGTGGCGTCTCTCTCATGCTGTCTGCCTTTGAAGTTACTGCATTTTGATCATCAAGTCCGCATTTGGGGGTTCAAAGTGTCTCAGTGGCAGATCTGTTGTCACAATTTTTTGATCCATGGGACAGTGGCAGCTGTCCCTACCCAGGGAGCTCTTGCCGAACTGTGCCTCTTGCCTGGTTGAGGTGGGCTTGGAGGGAAGCGAGTTTTGCTATCTCAGAGCAAAACCAGTGCGACAGCTGGCATGTCAGCTGGGCACCAGGCACGAGTGCTGCGTTTACAAGTGTCTGTATGCCAATATGGGTATTCCCCGTGTACTCTCTGTCTACAAACACCTTGGTCCATTGTAACGATGCCTGTTGGAATGAGCAACGTGTCTCTCTTCTGCCTACTGCTATGCCTTCAGTTCCTCTTACGGCCGCTTGGGACTCGATAACTATTTTCTATCCAAAGACAGAAAAGGCTAAAGGATTTTATCATGCAATACAGGGAGGATGGATTGAGATGGAAGCCCTGAGAATTCCCAGCTGAGGCTCGGCGGAGGCACAAATGAAGCCAGACCGAAGCAGGCTCTTTGGGGGGAGGGATTGCTGCTGGTGGGATAGCAGCAACAGTGGTACTGGCTTTTCCATTTGAAAGGAAGAGCAAGGATGTGGGAAGGGAAGAGGTATATGAGTCCACTGTGGGAGAGCAGAGGCTGAAAGGAGGCCCCAGCATGAATTCTTCCCTTCCCTCTAACTTAGAGCATTTTCTCTATTCTGTACAGAACGTGATACTCTCTTAGGAGTGACCCTGCTGACCTCCCGCCTCCTGATAGGATGGCGAGTAAGTGAGTGCAAAATAAATGGCACCAAATAGGCCTTTTCAAAGAGAACAGGGGGAATAAATCAGGTTATTCTGGTGCGGCATTGACAGCATGTCAAAACAACTCCCCAAAGCGTGAAACTTGGCTGGGGAATGGTAATTCCACTGCCATGATACTTACATGCCAGATGTATGGCTTATCATCATGTCTGTCTGTCTGTCTACCTGTCTGCCTACCTGCTGTTAATGTAGTATCCATTCTTTAAGCACACATAAGCTATTTACGATCTTATCTCCAGTTCTGGAGCGGGAAGTGGGATCTAAGTGTGTGAGAATGACTTGAGGAGGAAAGTCTGCTAGATTGTAATAGTTGGTGACTCAACATAGCAAAATGACCTGCTAGTCAATGCTGTATTAGATTGATGGTTATATTTTAATTACTGCAGAAGCCCTGTGGTCTCACTGAGACACAGAGATGCTAAGGCGTGTGGGTGATAGCAGAGCCTAATGGACGCTGTAAACTCAGGCTGGTACTCAAGGCTAGTATTACCCAGATCACCTTTCTAAAGAGCAGCAACAAGCAGATCTAGGGCTTGTCCTGCCAGAAAAATGCATTGCATCGTATTCTGCTGAGGCCAAGCCTTCGTAATGCACACAGAAAATCACTGCTCAGTAATTCCACCAGGAAACCGAGAAACGAAATCCAAACACGATGAACACCTCCAAAGCCCTCAACATTGATCTGTGCTGATCAGTAAGAGCTGATGAACGAGGTGTAAGGAATCGGGCTAGAGCGCTCCACACCCTCTCCTATGTGGTTCTCTGGACACACATCGCTGAACTTGCTGTGTACAGGAGTCTTTGAGAGGGAATGCATTTGTGGATTTCATGCCTGTGAGCTTCACGGTTACCCCAGTATGAGCAGAATAAAGAAGGCTTAGAAATGCTGATGAAGTTAGTTAGTATACTGGAACATTCCTGTAGATTTCTATAAGTTCAGAAAAACTGTAGAAAATTATACTCCCTAGTAATTTCCAGGGCTGAAGTCTGAGCTCACTTCCAGTAGTGCAGCTGCTGTAAATTTATACTAATTAGCAGTAGTCTGAGTAATTTGGGGAGTAGTTAATGTTTTGGCATTTGTATGCTTGTTTGTTTTTCTCTTTGGAGGATTAGGGGGAAATATATCTGTGCTGCATATTGGATCTGGTAGCAGGAGGGAGTGTTTCTGTTGCCAGTTTTGGACCAGATTTCCCGGCTGTGCACACCGTGTTTGTAGAAGTGGAGCTCAGGACGTAGCCAAGCCTTGAGCACACAGACCCCTTTGATCCCAAGCAAGCCCTATGGCTTAGTACCAGCAGTTCTGTCCATCGGGTATTCTGTGCTTCTGGAGGCGGTCTTGAAGCCCTCTGTGTCCTCTCTCGGTGGGGAAATGTGCGGGTCTAAAGGAGCATAATGTGCTTTAAACAAATTCGCTGCTCTCTGTGAGAGGCAGGTGAGACATGGGTAGCAGAAGAACTCAGATGGGTCGGGTATGAGCTTCAGGATGATGCCTCACCCATAAAGTATTCCTGATCCACAGGCAGCGCTTTGCACTAGGCTGAAATGTAGTGCTTTAGGACTGAGTTGCTATGCAGGTTGTGTCATTCCTGTTACCTTCCACTCTTGGAAATGAGCAAGGCAACAGCAGCATCTGTCCTGCTCTGTCTGCTTGGAGACCTTAATAACGTAACCAGGCATCAGACATACCCCCTCAATACATACCCCTGTGTCACAGAGTGGGAGGCATCGTGCTGTTATGGCTTCGTGTCTTGTTTAGTTTCCAAGGTCTTGTATGTCACATGGATGGGTCTGTCCTGGTCCCTTGTTCTGCAGGAGACCCAGCTAAGGTCAGACTCACAGCACCTGTCACATGCTGTGTGCATCAGAACTAAGAAATCTAAAAACCAGATACTTCATTTAAGCTGACCGTTGAAGCTCTCTGTTATCTGAGGATCTCTGTTATCTGTGGGGCAAGTCATCCCCAATGTTGTGGGAAGGTTTGAGAGCTCGATAAAACACCTTTCTTTTGACTTCATGGGGAGCCTGGGGTAACCAGCATGGTCTAAATGTCTAATCAAGGGGGTGTGAAGGAGGGAAGGGACAGTCCCATGCGATCGGTTTGTAGCAAGACAGGAGCAGAGCCCAGGTTTCATAATTTCCCACTCCCAGGACTTTCACCTTGTTTATTATCCCAATATCCCCTATCACCTTGGTTTATAAGCATCACACTTAAGAGAAAGGGGAGATGTCACACGTGACTATGCTGGGGGGGTAATTGCCTTGTAGCTGGATGTCAGAGCTCTGCTACTGGGAGATAAGGGAGGGGTGACAGAGCATGAGAAGGGACCACCTGCCTCATCGAGTACAGGCGCTTACAATTACAGGTGACCATGTAATAGCCGCTTAATCTGGAGGGGTCCCCAGAACATCCACTGCATACGCTGCAGGCCATAAAACACTTCCCAACACCCTATAACAAATTTAAGACCGTTAGTACAAAAGACCAAAAGCCACAAAAACTCGAACATGCAGGAGAGATCAAGGGCATTGCCAGTGTCCCGGGTCCCGCCAGTAGCAGGGAAATTGTTAGGTGAAAATGTCCAGATGATCTTAGGAAGTGGACCATGGCCCACCCTACAGAGGAAAGCAAGAAAACCTTACCAGTCCCTGCCAAATCTGACCCGAGGGGAAATTCTTTCCTGAATACAGGCCAAAACCCAAAGTAATTGCACATGTACTCTTTAAAAATGGATTTTATTTAGGAGAAACACATTGTCATCATCATCCTGTAAACTGCGCCAAATGTGTGCTAAGGACTTCCCGTAGAAGGAGAAATGGAAAGGCTATAGGTTTTTTTTTTTCAGAAATGCTGTGATGGGTAGGTACCTCCATCCCACCACCACCTGACTGCTGCTAGGTGGAGGACCCTCTGTAGATACCCCAGGTTTCTTGAGGAAAGAGGCATTACTTAGCTGGAGCTGTTGTATTTTTTTTCTTGCCAGAGTTCCCCAGACAGCTGTGGTACATTGAATTTATGGCTTATAATCAATCTCGGTCTTCTGAAAACAGGACAAAATTTTTTGGAGGGTGTACTCAAGGTCCTGGCCTGAGGAACTTTGCTCAGGGTTGGTACGTCCATCATGGCTGATTTAGCATAAAGCAGCTACTCTCTGCCTCTGATGAAATTCGCTCTGATGCACAGGGCTTGTAAAAGCCCTAAGTACCACTTAAATCTAACTAACGGATACTGAAGGACTTGTTCTCAAGGCAAATTTGCTTCTGTTTCCTGCAGCCCCAACCCCATTTCTCTCTTTTCCATCTCTGCTCCCTTTGATTCGACTTTCTGCTCGCAGTTACGGCAGCAATTGCAGTGAGAGCTATCTAGGCTGCAGTTTAACCAGAAGAAGCAGATGGATTTTAGAGCATTTGCCAGTAAGACTTACCCAAATTAGAGCCCTGCTGAGCTTCCCGCCTTACTCGTGTAGCCAGCTTTACGCTCCGGATAGAATTAAGCGAGGGGGTAGGAGGGAGTGAATAGATACTCACTTGTTCTCTTACATCCTTTTGCAAAGCGGTGTGATGCTGAAGCCCAATTTCCACAGCGGATGAGCCCACCATGGGAACTCAAAGTACTTGTTCTACCCAAGACCTTAGTACTAAGTGACGACATCATGAAAGACATCAAACTGCTCCACCGGTTTACAGATAGGCCCACAATTGTTCGAAAAATGGTCCAAAATTGCACAGAGGTTTTGGACTGTCCATGCTCCTGCCTGGTGTCTGAGGTGTTGCCTTTACTAGGTTGGGAGGGGGGAGCATCAGGGCTGAACATGATGGATCTCCCTAGGGTACTCCTTGGGGATCACCTGCAAGCATGGGACATGCTGCTGGCCCTGAGACCGCACGGTGCGATAAGGACACTTACATACTGGGGACTGTGCAGACACCACCCAAACCAGTCCAGAAGTTATCTACCGGGATGAGCAACAGCTCTTACTCCCAGGTTTTCAAAAAGCTGTCAGAAATGTAGGTATTTGCAGCCCACTGAAATTGAAGTTGACATCTCTCTTGGTCTTGTCCCATGATCATGTTGTGACAACAGCGATGCATGCAAGGAACTAGTATTTCCAGCTCCATGGGTGCTGCAGAGTGCTCCTGGGTGCAGCCGTGGGGGAACAAGTTGAGGCAGGGATGTCCCCAGTGAGGGACTTCCTCAGGGTGAGGTTTTAGCTCTGCAGCCATGGTGTTTGCCATGGGTGGGTGACATGGGTGTCCTCCCTGGCCCGTCGCTGTGACCTTGGCTCTGTTGTGGCTGTGCCGAGGAGCCTCTCTGGCCCAGGAGGGTGGCTCACAGGCAGCCTGGGCAGTGTCTGCTGTTTGGGATCCAGCAGCTGTTCCTCTGAAATCTGGTGGCAGAAAAGCTTTGGCGGAGGGAGTGCTACGAGCAGCAGCGGTGTTTCCAGCATGCCTGGCTGACCGGCAACGGTGATCCAGGGCAACTGCTCCAAGCAGCTGCAACTTCGTGGTTCTTCCTGGCCCCAGATCTGCTCTGGGTGGACATCCAGGGCCAGTGCCCCTCTGAATTCACCCTCAGGAATCTCAGGCTGATTTTTGAGCATGCTGAGCTTTCTGGCAGCTTGGTTTTGATGGGAGCCTTGCTGCAGGCTCCCTGCTCATGCCTGGAGAAAGCCAGGAGTGTGATCCGTGCCCAGAGCTGGGTGCCAGCCCTCGCAGCCAGCAGACCCCTGCCCAGCTCCCACTGGTGTTTCCCATGTGAGCCTTTGCTCATCCAGTTGTTGCAGAAAATAAAATAACAAGATTTAATGAGAGCTAACCTGTTAAAGTTGAAGAGGTAGTGTTGCTGAGAGTGTTGGCATCTTTTTTGTTTTTATAGGAGGATTTTATTTATATATATTTGGAAGGAACAGGTTAAAAGCAAAAGTCATGATTAATGTGCACGAAAGAAATAAAAATAGCCCAGGTTGGACTAGCTGTGGACAATAGGAGGTTACACTCTTTCCGTTAAAAATAAGTTTTAATGGAGGGTGAGCTTGAAACTTTGACAGGACCATGCACATCCCCTTTGGAGACTGCTCCTGCAGACCAGGGCACCATGGCTTTCCCTCCCGCTGATCAGCGTGCCCCTTTTGGGTGTGGAAAAGGTTCACTGCAAAGAGGGGATTCACAGGGTACGTTCAGAAATACATCAAAATCAGCTCCGACAGACAAACCACTCTCCTGATGGAGATTTGATTTGGGTGCTAACTGCTGTGCTCTTCTTTGTTCCTCTCTGTGAGGAACAACAGTATTCAAGGATGTGCTCAGGTGCCACTCCGGTGTCTGAAGGTGCCGGTGGGGCGTTTGTCTGGACTTCAATAAAGCTCAGTTCCTCCATGCTTCAGCACCTGCTGAGCCTCAAGGCCAGGTCTAGAGCACGTTTACTGGGATGTGTGTCCCACATCACTGCATGGTGGGACTGGGACTTTGCCGGTTCCCACGGGACTTGGCTTTGCCCCACGCTGCTGGCTGCAGAGGTTCCCATGGGATGTGAGTGGCTGCTTCCTCTTCCAAAACCACTGGGGGAAATCATCCCCCCCGAAGTCATGAAAAGGCAAAAGACAAGCTCAAGGGAAAATAACCCCCCCCAAAATCCAACCTCCTCAAAAAAACCCTCCAACGCCCCACCTCCCTTCCTCTTTTCCATGATTTTGAGTGGATGATTTAGAGCAGTGAGACCTGTTTTCACTCAGCCGAGTGGGGCCATCCTGCTGATGCTGCTGTAGCTGGGCAAAGCCAGGTCCATCCCCACAGGCCCCAGGGCAGCTGAGGTGGCTGTAACCCCAACCAACGGGCTCGGCTGGGCCGGGCAGAGCCCTCGACAGGCATTAATAACCCAGGGGAAGGTTCATGCTGCTCTGGCCAGAACAGGCCATGCTGCGCACCGAACCCTGAGCCAGTTGTAGGGGTCAAGCTAATGCTGACACTGGGGCCTTTGATTGTGTTTGATTCATGTGTGTACACCACTGGTAGGTCAGATGGGCCGTTAATCCCCGAGTCCCTTCCCCCTTCCCCAGGAAAAAAAAAAAAAAAAAGAAAATGAGAAATAATTTTAGTGGGTGACTTCCCGGCTTGCTTCAAGGCTTGTGGTGCGAGCAGGCTGCAAGGTCTGGGTGTTCAGAAATGTGTTTCCTCCTTGCTTTGGGAGGCTTTTTTAGTAGCCTGGTGACTAAAAGATGTTGGAGGAGGGAAAAAAAGATCTCAGTTGATGTGTGGAGCAGAGCTGGAGCTGGCGGTGATGTGATCATAGCGTGTTTTAGGAGGACCCGTGCTCCCTGGGAAGCTGTATGAGAAAGGGGGTGACCCCACTTTGCTGTTTGTATTTAATCCTAGGGATTAAATTTCCATTTAATCTCAGCACCGGGTGGGTTGAAGGACTCAGGGTGGGTGCAAAACTGCGTCTCCACCTCCTGTGTGTCCACAGGAGAAAGCTTTGACCCTGTTTGAATGTGACGGGGAGTTTTTTTCCAGCTGATAAAATGTATTCGGTGTCGCAAAAAGACCTAATAAGGACATTATGGGTGCTCTCTGCCAACACACGGAGGGTGGTGAGTGGGACTGGGCTGCAGGGACAACCCCCCCCCGTGAGTGATGCTGAGGGAGCGATTCCTGCAGGGGAGATGGGGCTGGGAATCTCTCCCCCGGATCCCGATCCCCCGACGGCTGCCCCGGAGGGTCCCCCCGGGATGCGTGGAGGGAGTGGGGGGCCAAGCCGGCAGCGCTGCCCTGGGGGGAGAAGGATGCGGGGCTTCCCCATCTGCCCCAGCCTCGGCGTGTGCGGGTGAGTGGGAATGAGGAGAAGCAATCTCGGGGGCTTTGGGAAGGGACCAGCCCGGGGATCAGCAGCCGAGGGGGGTCCCGGGGGCGCGACACCCCCTTTGGAGGCTGAAAATAGCGTCTGCTGGCCCCGGGGTTGGGGCGGCGGCTGTGGGCAAATGACCAATTAGGGAATCTTTGTCAGATTCGGGAAAACCGAGATAAGTCTCTTTTATCAGCCTATAAAAATACCACTTTCACTTATCTGCAGCTACCTACGCCGCCCAGCTGCGGGAGCTGGGAGGGGGGAGCGGAGCCGCTCCGCAGACAGAGGAGGAGTTAGGGATGTGCCTGACAGCGAGGGGGTTTGGAAAACCATTTTTTGCTGGAGAACGAGCCCTTCCCGCTCTT
>JAVJGJ010000001.1:90835258-90855533 GCA_035590215.1 Microhierax caerulescens | reverse complement strand
TGTAGAAAAATATACAGCCTTGCAAATCCAACTTTATTGGGATTCGCGTAATCGATTCCATCACCGGCTCAGTAAACCTGATTCGTAGATCCTTGTATGTGTACGCGTCTGTACTGGAGTGCGTCTGAGGCGATTTAATATTATCCTTAATATCAACGTGCTGGAGGACTGTTAAATTGAAGAGTGCCTAAGCCAGCGAGACCCAGGGAAATAGTCTCTCCAGTCCCACTGGCAAACTGGGGAGAGCCCGAGAGAGGTTCTTTTCGTTGTGATTTTAAATTATAATCCTCGGAGGAAGTGGGGTGGAAAGTAGTAGTAGTTTTAGATTGCAAGGGCACAATAAACAACGCAGAGTCAAACTTTCATTTTGCTCCGTCATCGGTCTTCCAAAATTTGCCCGAAGAGGGAGAGGAAAAAAAATATAATAGAGCTGGTTGTTTAAAATTTTAGCGAATAGATCAGTCTTCCCCTACGGCTCCTCTTCCCCTTGAACCTCGCTGCTGCTGGAAAAAATCGGTTTTAAAGAAAGGTCTTGTGTCCAAGGGCGCAGGGGGGTGGGAAATGCTGGAGACCGGGGTCCTGCCGCCCCCCGGTGCCGGGCCAGGGGCTGGGGGAGCGGAGTGACTTCTCGAAAAAGCCGAATTCACAGGAAAAAAAAAAAAAAAAAAAAAAAAAAAGCAGCGCAGAGAGGGGAGACATAAACCACCTTGCAGAAATTTCAAACAAATATGGCAGCGGACAGAAATCTCATCTGGAGAGTAATAAAATTGACTTTTACAGTGCGGGGGCTTGAAGGGAGATACGGGATAGGTTTCCTCGTTTATATATTTCCCCGTGTTTATTGTTGGAAATCTGTGTTCTTGCTGGTCAGGTGTTTTCGACGGGGTTACAGATCATTCTTCAGGTGGAATTTAGTAGTTTCTTCACCCGTAAAGCGTTAAAGCTAAATCCCCGTTAGTAGCATCCCCCGCCCCAGCTTTTTTTTACAACCGAATTAAACCCCAGCCCCGATGCCCTATCGCAGAGATATTAGCCCCAGCCTGGGAGAAGAGTGCAGTATTTTTAGAGGTGTGGGGGTTTTTGTTTATGCGTGTTTTAAGTCCAGGGATACGTTTTCAACTGCTTTATTTTTAAATATTTGGAAAGCTCAAACTAAAATAACACCAGTGTTTTAAGTCCCTGCCTTGCAGTAATGGAAAATATTTCGAAAAGCCCCTGTCTTCAGTGTGTACCCGAGGGCTTCCAAGTATTTGTCAGGTGTGTTTGCTGATGTCTCTGTACGCGCAGATTTGGTGCTACACCTGAGTGCGTGCAGGGTTTGTTTGTTTGGGTTTTTTTGTTGTTTTCGTATCTGCACATAGACCTGTTGACACACACACACGTGGTTGAAATATACATATTTTAAAATATATGTATTTATAGAAATATATACACACTTTTTTTTTTTTTTCTCGGAAATCTCCCCTCCTCTTCCAGCGGTTTATGTATAGAGGGGAAGTAACTTGCTTCCAAAAGTTCTGACGATCAAATTTGTTCAAGGAAGGAAGAGTTGAAGTCTTGGCGAAGCAAGTAATTAATAAAAATACAAATAGGCGAGCAGGCATATGAGTTGGTGAATAAACCAGCCCCCCAGTCTCTTAATTATGATTCTGCCTGGATAAATCACCTGGTTCTCCGGAGCGGGGACCTGGAGCGGTACCCGAGCATCGCCCGCAGCCGGGGGGAGGGCGCACCCCTCCTCTGCCCCAGCCTCTCGGTCAGCACCGCCTGGGAGTGTGGCCTTGCTCTTTTGCTAAACGACCTCCCCTGCTTCCTCCTCGCAAACACACACACGAAACCACCTCGGAAAAATTTCCCTTCTCCTCTTTTATAATTACTTTTTTTTTTTTTTTTTTTTTTTTAATAGGCGTATGTTTCCCAGTTACAAAGTGAAGGTCACTGGGCTTAATCCAAAAACTAAGTACATACTGTTGATGGATATTGTACCAGCGGATGACCACAGATACAAATTTGCAGATAATAAATGGTATGCATGCGTGGGGGAAAGGGGAGGGAGGAGACCTCTGTGTCGGGCTTTCTGGGCTGGCCAAACCTAGGCAGAGCAGGTTGGGGGATGCCCTTGAATCAGCAGCTCATCCTTCTTTTTCCCCTGCAAAGGAGGGATGTTGGGCTGCAGGGGTTTCACCTGAGCCTCTCGGGATGTTCCCACACCCCTTGGGAAAGAAATGTTTTGTTTGTTTGTTTTTTTTTTTTAAAAAAAAGTCCGTCGCAATTAGCTAATGATAGCTGTAATCCTGTTTGACGATGAGATTATTGGCGGTTGTGGAGCAGATAGTTTAATTATATTAAGGAAATTAATATCTCTGGGTAGGAAAATCTTTAAGGGATAGGTACACGGTCCGTCACTTTGCTCCTGGCTTTGGGTGCCAGGAATTAGGGAAGGGAGAAGGATGGGTTAAACGGGGAAACGGCGAGAACCATCTCCGACGGGAAAGGTGCCAAAGAGCTCAATTAATTCCCCGAGCAGTGTTTGTAAATGCCTTTTCTCCTCAAGCGCGGCGTGACTGTCCGGCACGGCGCTGCCTCCGCGTACGGGGACACCTGCGTGGGAGGGACCCCACGGGGGGGGAGCAGGAGCCCGCGGGAGGGACCCCACCGGAGGGGATGGATGGGGAGCCGGAGCTCGCGGGAGGGACCCCACCGGAGGGGGCGGATGGAGAGCAGGAGCCCGCGAGAGGGACCCCCCGGCCACAACTCAGTGCCTGTGTCCCCACGCAGGTCGGTGACGGGGAAGGCAGAGCCGGCCATGCCCGGGCGGCTGTACGTGCACCCCGACTCCCCGGCCACCGGCGCCCACTGGATGAGGCAGCTGGTTTCTTTCCAGAAGCTCAAACTCACCAACAACCACCTCGACCCCTTCGGGCATGTAAGTACCGGAGGTGGGTGGAGGGCACCGTGCCTGCGGGGGACTACCGGAGGGCCCACGCGTGCTCACGGCACCCACGCGTGGTCTCCCCCACCGCTGCCAGTGCCACTGAGGTCATGCGATGTCACCCACCCCCAAATCCATTGCGTTACTGGGCTGTTATTTTCTTTCCTGGGAGGGGGGAGGAACTCCGGTGAAGGTCCCCGTCCCCCCCCTGCCCCAAATGGAAGCATAAACCTTAAAAATGAACTGTTCCGCAGCACTGTGTGGGAATTGATTACGGACCGTGGGGGCTGGAGTCCACGAGTGGGTGAAACTCGCCCGGCTTAATTGACTATTTAGCTACCTGGATTTAATCTCATGGGGAGTCCTGGAGCGTTCAAATCTGCTCACTGCCTCCATGGATTTGCCTAACAGGTAAAATCAATCAGGCATAATTATTCGAGGAAATAGGACCTAAAACCACGCGGATCCCTCGATCCAAAAAAAAAAAAAAAAAAAAAGCGACAATAATTAAACCCAATAATAATAAAGAAATTGAAATCCTGCTAGAGCTTCTTGGACATGTAAAGGTCTTTGCTAGACCCGTGGGGCTGTGAAAGCTTGTGTGAATTCTGCAGCCAGAAACAGCCCTCCTTCGGAGGTCTCCAAAGATGCGTGTTCCTCTGAGCAAATATATATGCACATATATGAATAATATAAATATATCTATAAAAATACATATATAATTACTTAAGCGGGTATGCGAATCCAGATCCTGCCATCCCTTCCAAGAATGTATTTTTCTCCAGTCTCTTTTCAACACTTCGGCTTCATTTTTTTTCCCCCAAGTTTTTTTTTTTTTTTTCCTCTTCGCTTTTTAATGATAAATCTTACGCTATTAAATCCTTGCTCACGTGGTCGCTGAGAAGCGATGGTGGTGGGGGGTGGGTTTGCTGGGCAAAGCAGCCCGACGGAGTCCCCAGCCCACCGAAGTGCTGAGCATCTTTTTACAGCACTCCCTTCCACCTCCAGTTGTGTGTGTGGGTCGATTTATTTTTTATTTTTTCTTTTGATTATTTTATTTTTGCCTCGAGCTAGGGGCAAAGCCCTTTGCAAGAGCTGCTTTCCAGGGATCAGGACCCTCCCTACTCCCCCTCAGGAAGAGGGAGGGGAGGGCGAGGATTTTGCAGCAGCGCAGCCGGGGGGACCTTGCCCATCCCCGGGATGGTTTTGGGGATCCGGCCCGGGGTGGTGGGGCAGGGCCAGGCACCCCCTGCTGCGAGCAGGCGGCTCTGGAGAAAAGTCCCTCTAAAGAAACCGAAGGCGCAGAGGGGACAATAAGGGACTTCAGAGGAGGAGCTGCACCAGGAGTCTCTCAATTAGAGTCGCTGTAATGAAATTAAAAACCATTAGATCGTTCACCGTTGATGTCTACGACTTTCCTGGATGTCAAAGCAATTTGCTTAAACCCCCAGGACGGGGGAGGCGGCGGCGGGGCGCGCTGCGTCTCGCTGTCGCCAGGGTCCGGCAGTCATTATCGTGACCGAGCGGCCCCCCGCCGCCCGCCCCCTTCCCCCGAGATTAACCTGGTTCCGAGCAGGGACCGCGTTTTATCTTGAACACAGCGCTGTCCCTGTCGTGTGCCCCCTGCCTTTGCCACCCTCCTCTCCCATCCTCTGCGGGTGGCTGGCAGGGGGGGCACGCTAAATCCCTCCAGCCCCCCGCTTCCCTTCCCCCTCCCTGCCTCTTTGCCATCCGGAGAGGGGAGTGGGATCCTGTGGTACCCGGGTCGTGGTGGTGGTGGGCTGGGAGGTCTGGGGGGCTGTGAAGGGCCTGAAAAGGTGGCAAGCTCCCCCCCACCCCTGGCAGCAGCAGGTTCAGGATGCTAACAGGTGTTGGGGGGGGCAGCTCCGGCTCCCCACCTGCCCCCTGTCCCCCGGAGGGTGTTGGGGGGGACAGCAGCACAGCCCAGTGCTGGCAGGGGGGCAGCAGGTAAGGAGCAGCATCTCCCGGCCCTGATGGGCTCCTTGGTTGGGATGTGTGTATGTGGGGGGTGTCCTTGAGAGGTATGTCCCCCCATCCCAGCACCTACATCAGCCCTCTGGGGCAGCCCTGAAGAGGGAGAAGATTTTGGGGAAAGGGATGGAAGGATCTGCGGGTCCTGCTTCTCTTCTTCCCTCTCCCTGGGCAGTGGGGGGTGTGTGCCGGGCTGTGTCCCCTCCATTCCCACAGAGTGTCCTTTCCTTCTCCCCTTGCCCAGATCATCCTCAACTCCATGCACAAATACCAGCCCCGGCTCCACATTGTGAAAGCGGACGAGAACAACGGGTTTGGCTCCAAGAATACAGCCTTCTGCACCCACGTCTTCCCGGAGACTGCCTTCATCGCTGTCACCTCCTACCAAAACCACAAGGTGAGTGGCTGCGCTGCCCTTGCCAACCATGTCCCCTCTCCTTCCTTCCTCCTGGGGCTCTTCCTGAGGGCCTCAGCTCCCCTTTTTCCTCCATCCACCCCCACCTTCTTCTTTCTCTTTTCCCCATCTCCTTTCTCCTTGCCCCATCTTTCTTCCCCCCCTTCCTCCTTCTCCTCTCCCCTTTCTCCTTTTTTCCCCTTCCCTCTCAGCACACACCCATCCCATCCCCTCTGTTATTCCTGGCCACACAAAGCATCTAAGGACGGGGCTGAGGGTGAGCTGAGGGGGAATTAGCTCAACAGGATGGTTTGCTCAGAGAGGAGACGACCAAGCGAGGAAGTTGGCTTTATCTTCTCCCCACCCCGGCATCGGTCAAAGCCTTGTAATCTGGCGGGGGGAGCCCGGCGCTCCCCTCCACGGCTGGGGCGCTGATAACCCGGGCTGGCCGTGCTCCGGCCCTTTGTTCGGGGAGGACCCCTGCCCTGGCTGCCCCCCCTGTGGGGAGGTCGGCGGGGGGCTGCGGGGTTGGCAGTGAGGAGGCCCTGGAAGGAAAGGGAGGCTCTCTCCCTGAAATCAGCTCCCTCCCTGCCCAAGCAAAACAAAGTGCAAAAAAAGGAAAAAACCAAAAAAAAACCCCCCAAAAAAAGTGATGAGGGTTTTACTGGGGTGCTAATGGGCAGACACTTGCGGGCTCCTGCTGCCACCCACCACCGTCTGCCCCTGCAGGGGGACCCGCTGCCCTCTGTCCTTCCCCTGCTCAGCTCTTTGGCCTTCCTCACCCAGTGAGGAAGGAGGAGGAGGAAGGTGCAGGGGCTGGGGAGGAAGGTTTAGGCATGGGGTTGTTCTCAGCCAGCCTTAGGGATGCCTTTCACCAACTGTCCTTCACCGCTGCCTGCAAGACACTCTCTAGGGCCAAGCCCCATGAAAAACCGATTTTCCTTCATAAAACCCCAAAATTCCTCCCCCGATTGCATAGAAAACGATTACTACCAGCTTTTCCTTGTACTTAGGGCAGGTAGGGTGGCTTCTTTGCACTTGACAGAGTGAAATCATTGTTTTTCAAATGGAGAAAGGTTATTTAACACCCTGGATAAATCCTGGATGCTTTCCTGGAGTTGTTAAGTAGGAAGCTCCTAAACCTGCGTGAAATGATTGCATTTCCTCCGTCCATCTGCTGGCAAGGGAGACGCAGAGAGCAGAGGCAGGCTGGGGAAGAAAGAGTGTTTCACCGTAACTAGGGAGAAAAGAAAATACTTCCCTGCCCTTTAAAATAGGAGCTGTTGGCACGACCAGGACAAGCAAACTGAATCCAAATTGAGTCCTCGCCAAATTATGCCTTAAATTATAACTCCACTGTGGATGCTATAAAATCAAGTTTAACTTCTGCTTGATGGATTCAGAGAAAGAATATAATATTAATAGAACTGGGAGTTAATAAAACAGGACACACTGCTTGCTTTAAAGGCATTTCCCTGTGAGAAAACAGGCCTGAATTTAACTGCTTTCCTTTGAAGAAAAATAGGACTGTTTTATAGAAAAAGAAATTATCATGCAAATAAAACAAAAGCAAAGCAGAAGCATGTCAGTACAGTAGTTTGGGAAAAGTGCCATATTAGGAGGAGCAAGAATATTTGATTGTAAATCAACAACATCTGGTTGATAAGAAATGACATCTGCGTATCCGTCTCTGTCAAAACATACACACTGACAAACGCATGAATCCCTACAGACACACACGCGCTTGCATCCCAGCAGACGCATGCACCCGTGCAGACACCACTACATATTTTACACACCCCTCTACACATCTTACATACACTTACACCCCCCCCCCCCCCCCAGCACACGCATTCCTCCTCTTGCTGCACTGACTCACTGGGGGAGCAACCAAAGAGTGGCTGTAGCCCCAAGTTAAAGGCTCAACTGAGAAAGATAGAGCCATAAAAATAAACCAGGGAGTGATCTACCCTAAATGGCATCTCCCTCCAGGGAAGGGAATAAAATTTGTAGCTTGCCCCACTGCAGATGGAGAATAATATTGGGGCCGAGGCGGAGCGCAGCTGATGCTGTTGCAGATGCTGGCTGTGCGCAAGGGGTGAGATCCTTCAGCTGAGTGGCTAAGCGGGGTCTTGGAAAAACTCAGAAACCTGAGTTTTCTCAGCTTTCACAGCTGAGACATTGCTGGGCAAAACATGTTTTTATGTTGCAACGCAGGCTGTTATTTCCTCTGGCCCTCGAGGATCGCAGTACCACCCGTCTGCATCGAGCTCCCCCCAGAGGGTCTGCCTCTCCGTCCCCACGTCCCTTTGTCAGTGCGCTGTTTTTTTCCCATTTACAGCCACCTCTCGCTTTCACCCATTACCTGCAGCGCATCCTTCATGCAAACTTTCCTGTCCATGCAGGTTGTATACACCAACACATTTTACACGTAGTTTTTATACACCCATGTATTTTTACACACACGTGTAGAGCTACACAAATTTATATGTGCATGTGCTTTAGGTTTCAAGCGCTATGTTATAGGTGAATTATATTACAGCATTAATTGTATGACTTGCCCACAAATGCATTTGAGTCTATGCTTACACAGCTTATAGAAATACCTGCCTGATTTCAGATCCATCAATTTATTTCAATAGCACAGCTGCAATCCCAGTGTAGGGCTTGTGCTTATTTCCCCTGATATTTTAGACAGCCTGAAAAGATATTTAAGCACATGGGGATCTCCCCCTCCCCAGCCCTACTCCCAAAAAGGAGGCTTAAGCTACAAGGGAAGTTTTGGTAAAGTTTTCAGTGCAGTTGTCAGCAGCTTGCTCGACCACCTCCTCCCTCTCTGCAACCTTGAAAAAATACCCCAGAAATATTGAGGTGTTAAAATAGGTCACATGCACATTTCATTTCCTTGCAATTTACACAATGGGTGCTTGCAATCAGGTTGATTCCTAAATATTAACTTCCCCTGCAGTTAAGTACCATTTTGCTGTAGCTTAAATCATTGAGTTACTAGCTTGTATTTATTAGGTACTAGCTCTCTGCTTAGGACCAGGAAATGAACCCTAATAGACAGAAATAATTAAGGTTCTGCCCTCATGAGGGTTCTTTCAAAAGCAAGAATTCACAACAATTATTCTCATTAATTTTTACAACCTACTTTCCCTGTTAGCTGGACTTGGGCTTTATATTGGTTTCCCCCCCTCAGGATATCCAGTTTTATGCTGGGTTTCCCCCCTCCAAGTCATTTAACATTCTTGGTAGCCCAGTTTCTTTTGAGGAAACATTTAGCCCCAGCTGGGATGCTACAGGCATCCAGAAATGCTACGTGCACCATAGCAAAGCAGAGGACCACGGAAGGGCCTGGCTCAAGACTAATCTGATGCACTCCCAGATAGCTGGTGGGCTTTCTGAATATATAGGTTCATCCCACCCCCGGAAAGAACTGTGTATTAAAAGAGTGGTGTTGAGTTGGCCAGGTTAACTGGTTCTTCATCCTGCCAGATTCTGGAGAGCTGCCTGCGTGGTTCCTCCGAGCGCGTGGCCCTGTGCCACTCCGTTGAGGCATCTCGCAAGGTTGTGTAGGTGTAGCTGCTGCTGGAGGTGGGCAGGTCCTTGGGCTGGGATGTTTTGCAGTGTGAACTCAGTTCCTCTTGGCTTTGGTTGCAGGTGGCCACCTCTGTCACTTCAGTAGAGGCCGCCTGGCTGGCATCCCACAGAGTGTCTTTGTGCAGAGGCTGGACCCAGTCTGGTCCCCTGAAACAGCCCAGCAGAGCTGTCCCCCTCAGACTCATCCTGCTCTGCCTGGGGCCATTGGCCCCGTGTCTTCCCACCTCTGTGGCAAGAAGGGGCAGCCCCTCTCCTTACTCGGGGCAGGCTCTTCTCCGAAGGGGGATCCTTCAAGAGCTGAGAGAGGCAGGGCTCCCTGGGGTGGAGGTGAGACCATGTATCTCCTCTTCATTGCCAGGACTGGTGGCTTCTGTGCAGCCCTTGGCTGCTCAGGGACACAGTGAGCTCCTCTCCTCCCACTGACCCCCTCCGGGGCTCCTCACATCTCTGCTCTCAAGTGCTTTGTCCTGTCCCAGGCTTTGGTAGGAGAGTGCTTCCTTCCAGAGGTCCTCTGTCCTTCACAGCCTGTGTCTGAACCAGTACTGTCTCCCTCTACCCTTTTGTTCTGTCTTGTCCCTGTCTCCCTGCCAGCCCCCAGACAGGGTGCTCAGCCAGTCCTGAGCCCCTGGGCCCTTTTGGTTCTCAGTCCAGACCCCCTCCCCAAGCTCTGCAAAATCTCTCTCCAGTGCCATTCCTGCCTCCTGGCCCACCTCCTTCCCCCGCAACCCAACACTGTGCAAGGTCTGTCTCTTTTCATCCTCCTCCTTGTCTCCCAGTTCAGCCAACAGCCTCCTCAATGAGCCCCTCTGTCTCTCACCAGTACCTCTGACCAGCCTTTGGCTCTCAGTCCTTCCCATTTCCTTCACTGGCTTCTGGGTTCAGCATCTTCTCCCCCCAGCTAGCAGCCCCTCCTTCCCCTGGCCTTTACCTCGGGCTCCGAGCCCCAGCTCCCTGTCCAGCTCCTCTCTTTGGCCCGGCCAGATGTACGTAGTCTCAGCAGGCACCTTGTCTTCATCTACTTCTTTCCTTCCCACTACTCTGGTTTGGCTTCCTCCTCCACACTGACTTGGTTTCCACCTGGGATATGCAAGAATGCAAAAGAAAAAGGCTCTGTGCTTTCAAGCCCAAAGCCCGGCCTCCCAGTTGCTCCCGGTACAGACAGTTGGAGTGGTGGCAGGGATGGTCCTGGGCCATGGTTTCTGCAGGGCAGGGACAGCATGTATCCCCCCAGCACGGGGTGGTCTATGCATGCTCAGGTCAGGGGTAGTCACCTCAAACTCTTCAGCACTAAATGGGGACACGTGAATGGTGATTTTTTTTTTTTCCCCACTCAGGCTTTTAAGTTGTCCAGGTGGGGCAGATGTTCACAAGGGGAGAGCCCAGGAACTAAAGATCCCCATCCCACACAGAATGGGAAGTCCCTCTCCTAGAACGCCCAGCCTTTCGGGCAGTTTCAGGAGCCTCCAGAAGAGCCCAAGGGGGCCAGGGTGATGTGTTTTCCCTCAGCTGAAGGGCTCAAAAAAACCTGGGACCAGTTTGGTTTATAGCAAAATAAGTAAATAGAATGGAACCTGGGGCACGTACCTGGTATGGAACATTTCAGCCCTAAGAATATTTCGTCAAGTTAGTCGAAGCAATTCAGAAAAAGCTTATTATGGCAAGCGCTTGATAAAAAGTAGTACTAAGTGGTAGTTTTCACCCTGGCCATAACATTTGTCAGCCCGTAGACACAAATACCCATATAAATGCATGGCCATGTGGGAGCAAAAAAGGAAAAAAAAAAAAAAAAATCTTTCCTCAACTTAACTAGATGCAGAGCTAAATTTTACCATGCTGTAGTTAAGGATGCCATTGGAAATGTCTCAGCAGAAGTGCTTTGTGGTCAGTTAGCCCAGAGAAAAGAGTGCAGAGGAGCGGCGCTGAGATGTCATTGGAACTGTCGCTTCCTGTTAAAGTGAAGATGAACCCATGGGTCAGACAAGCCCTGAAAAGTGTAAATCTGGGAGGCTTCACCCTGGAAAGCTCTTGTCTCAGAAGGGTCCACGGCAGCTTTAGAAATCAGTGGTCAGAAACGAACTTTGCCATCCGTTTCTTTCAGTATCAGATACACAAACAAAGCCCTACAGTTTTGTTGAATCTGTGCTATGTAATTTGGCCCTGGGCACTCTGTCTTAATGACCTTCCAGGACATTGTAGGTTTTTTTATTTTTCGTGATGTAATTATCATTTGACTTTCTGACAGTTTTTTCTTTCCTTCCTCAACGAGTTACCGTCAATTAAACAGCTTTGCTATGGCACAGTTGATCTAGAGAAGGTTATTTCCATCCATTTGTTTGCTTTTCCACCTCTGAAATAGTTTGTAAGTCAGACAAAACCAGGCCAAACAAAATATCTTCCACGGGCTGTTTTCTAAAGCAGGGATTCACCAACTTTTTCTCTGTTTTCTATTTTGTTGTGTACGGCTTTGGTAAATCTGGCTTGGATTCTCCTGGCTTAGTGCTAGGGCTGATGCCACGAGTTATCATCTAGGGAAGCTTTGTTCTGAAAGCTGCTGAAATCCATCTGAAGCACACCAAAGAGCTGAGACCTAACACAAACCCTTCTGTAGTCCCTGGTTTCTAGATGCCTTCAATCTAGCAGATCTCTCATTGTAAGGAGGCTGAAGTCAGCCGTGCTTTGCTTGGGGCTTTCTGCTGCCAACACGTACCTTAACACCTTTGCTTGCAAGTGTGTTCCTGATGCGGGTTAGGGGACTTCTCTGCTTATGAAGCAATATATTTGCAAGATTGAGGTCCCATACGATATTTTGTCCGGCATTTTGTGGGTGACTAAAGGCCTGATTCATCAAACAGGGCATTCATCTTAAATTAGGGGCTGGTGTGTTGACGGCTGCTTCTTTGGTGAACGGAGAGCGTTGGGGACCTGTGAAGGCAGTGCTACCCACCTCAGAGCCCCAGTGCCCTCTGGCAGTCCCCATCTCCCTCCATTGATTCCAGCAGGAACACCGGGAGACGAGGTTCCCAGTGCAGGCGCCTTGGTTAAAATGCCTTCGGTTAGGTTGGGATGAATCTGGCCCTTTGTACATTTGTGTGCTGGTGCCAATACTGTAAATCCTCGCTCAGTGAAGGACTTCACTTATGCGAGCAAATATTGCCATTGGGTTCGGCAAGTGAGGACAACCCGTACATTTAGTGTGCTGCAGAAGGCAAATTGCATAGAAACATTCAAAAAGTTGAATAATGCCTATTATTCATTATAGGAGTGCCACCACCGCTCTGGTGGAAATTGATAGGCAGTTTCTTTGCAAAATACACAGCTGGTTGTCTAATTCTTCAGGGTTTTTAATTACAAAATGTACCCCTGTTTTACTGCTAGAGAACGGCTCAAATGGCAAATTAGACCAAATAGATTGTTTGTTTACCCTTCTCTTTGAAATCTGAAATGTGTGACAAAAAAAAGTGCAATGCCCTGTTTATGTACTAAATTCGGTCCTGACTTAATGGAAATGCCCATAGGGAAAAGTGTAGGGGTGATGGGGTCTGTGTGTGAGATGTGGGGCTGTGTTAGGCAAAAATGGCAAATAAACAAATGGCCTTTGGAAAAAAATACGTTATAAGATGAGAAAATAGCAAAATAATCTGGTCATGCAGACACCTGGCGGGGCTTGCTATTGACACTAGCTGGGCCAGATTTTTCCCTTTGAATTTTGGCAAAGAGGTGAGTCCAGTTGTGTGTGCTTGACTTGGTGAACACGAACCACTCTCTGTTCTCCCACCATTAATCTTGGGCTTTTTCCTTCCCGTTGGCCAACTTTCAATAGGAAGGAAGGACAGTGTTTCCATAAAACCTGGTGAGTGCATCAAATTCCTCCGATGGCAAACACAGGGTTGTCTCTCCTCCTGGGCAAGTGCAAGTGGCTCTCCCAACTCCTGGCTGAGGGCTCGGACTGCTAGGCAGTGATGGAGAAAGAAAAGAAGGGGAAGTGTTGCCTCTTCTGCCCGTCAGGGTATCGCAGCGAGGTCACACCTGGTCCAGACTCTGTCCTTCTCTGCAGACACCAAAGCATTTGCATCAAATTTGGCATGGCAGAGTGAGTTTGTACAAGATCAGAGGGCATTTGAGGGTGTTTCTGGTGCACAGTTAATATTTGCTTAAATGACAACCCCTGGCTTGAGAAAACCTACTCACCTAAGCCTTCAGGAGAGGTACGTGAAGGGGAGAATTGCATCTCTTTGAGCAGCACAGTTGCTTTGGATATGGGTGTGTTCGGTACAGCAGCTACTTTAAACGTTTAACTAAGATGTTATAAGAGAACCAAAGTTAGGAGGCTGAGGGGGGTTCATCCCAGCAAGCCTCAGGTGCTGAAGGTAGCCAACTAAGTGAGCAAACTAGTCCCTCTTAATTCCTTCTAGAATTAATGGGACGACAAATATTCCTCCCAGACACGATGGTAAGAGGTGGAGTTGCCCTCCAAGTCATAGTCCATGCAGTGCTTACAGGTGTGGGGCTGCTTGGGGAAGGATGTCAGATGCAGAGCACCTAGGGTGCATTTAGCTGGTCTGAACTGCAGAAAGGATGAGCTTCACCCGTCTGCGAGGTGAGCTTTTGGTCAGGGCTGCATACTGATGAGAAAATACTTGCTGGTGTCAGCGGGGTTTGTTCAAGCAGTATGACTTCCACCCCGGTCGTCTGGTTAGCGCAGCCCTTTCTGTCCCCAACAGCAAAAAGAAAGTAACTCTAAGAAAGCAGATTTCCCCCAGAGAGGAATCTCTGTGTGTGTGCAGTTGCACGTGTTAGTTATGGGACAAGCCTGAGAGGAGCGAGAGGCTGTTGACAGGAGGTATTTTTCCAGTGGAGTGAGCTAGGGGAAGGCCCATGTGGAATGGTCAATGCTTGAGCTGAAGGATGACTTGAGTTCCTGAAAGCCGTTTCCCCCCACATCCCTGTTGACTTGGGTTTAATAACCAATATCCCCTCTCTCCCAGGCCAAGCCTTGGACTTGCAATGAACTCGTTGCATTTCCTCCCTTTCAGATCACCCAGTTAAAGATTGAGAACAACCCCTTTGCCAAAGGCTTCCGCGGCAGCGACGACATGGAGCTCCACAGGATGTCCAGGATGCAGAGGTAACGCGTGCCTCTGGCGTGGCGCTCAGGACCACGAGAGCTGCCTGGCCTTTGCTTTGCATGTCGCTTGTGGCTTGAGCTAAGCCAGGACTTAGTGGCAGTCCCCTCTCTGGCATCTGCATGTGCGTTTTACGTCAAGCTGTTGAAATATCATCGGGATGTGGGGCCAAGATCCAGGACTTCCCACCCTGAGATGAATGCCTTAGCTGCTGGCTTACAGAGGCAGGGTCCCACTTGCGGGTTGTCCTCGTGGCCACAGGGACCTTGTATTTCTTTCTGACACATCCTCATCCAGAACAGCCTCTAGCTTTGTGCTAAACAGACGTCTCTGCGGCCGCATGTGGCCTTAAACCTGTTGAAAGCAACAAGAGACTCGGACTAGCTCGGGGAAGCTCTGGTCGTCGGGCTGCGGCGGCAGAGCCGTTGGGTGTTTTTGCCCCAGGTGGCAGCGCTTTAAAGACAAAGCTCACAGCCTTGTTCTGCGAGCGGGTTTGTTAAACATGCTCCAGATGCCTCTGGAGATCTTGGTGTGGAAACCTGTGTTGTGCTGGTTTCTGGCTTTCGGAGGGTCTTTGGCAGGAGGGGAGTGTTTGCCTGGTCGGTTCTGGATCTGCAGGGCAGGAGTGTAGATGGGATGGTTTCAGGTTGAAGAAGGCGGGTGTTAGAAAATGTTGGGCTCCCCAGGGCCAGGTGGCTGAAGAGGTCTTCTTGTATCTCAGTTTTGGATGTAAGTACTTAAGCTGAAAATCAAACCTAAATCCTGTTTAAAAATCCTGTTTAAAGCCCTTTTCTAAATGTCAGGTCCTGCTGGTAATAACTTCATGCCTTTCACTTCACTGGGAACTTCATCCATGTCTCAAGTTGCTTCCTGGTGCAAAATGTTTTGCAGGATCGGTGCCATACCCATGAGGACAGCTAAGGCAGGTGTAGAGGCTCAGTACAGCATTTTCCACCCGTGAGGGCATGAGCGACTCGGACCCCTTGTTCCCCGGGACCAGCAGAGCTGGCTCTCAGTGGAGGGCTGTAGGGACCTGCATTGTGACCTTCTGTTGGGAGGGCTCTCTCCACAGCCTGCCCGGGAGCTGGTTGTAGGCGGTCAGATGTGGGGGGATGTAGGCTGGAGTGCAGATGCCGGAGTCTTTTCTGGTTGCCATACCTGGTGACCTGCGCGTGGGCTCTCTGTAGCTGTGCAAATTGCACTGGCAGGCAACAAATACTGCCTGTAATCCTGCAAACGCTTGCGCCTGTCACCCTACTCAAATGTGCAAATGTGCCCCTGTGTACAAACAGTTTCAGGCTCAGACCCAGAAAAGCCAAAAGAGATATATATTTATATATATATATATATATATATATACAAAATTGTATGTATAACACTTACTCTTCTCAATTTAAATCATCTCTGTGGTCTTCTGAATGTGCCCTGTGTTCCCTGCCTGCTCTTTCCAACGACAGCACAGATCCTGGCATAATATGTCAATATTTATTTATTTATGGATGCACTACCACTTGAAATAGCTTTCCCTCCCTGCCCCCCTGCCCTGTGCCAGCCTCCCAACCTCTACTGGAACCTGAGTGACGATGTCCCCCGCACATTTTTTCTGCTAAACTACCCTTTCATTACGATCGATGGAAAGATGTGAAGGTTTACATTCATAGTGGGTTTTTTTGGAGGAGAAAGGAGGAGGTAGAACAGGGAGGACTATTAGAAGGGCTTCGTGCCATATGAAGAGCATGGCATCTAGCCATGCTGAGCTTGTGCTAAAAATTGCTTGGCATTTTTAAGCTGGTCTGCGGTCATAGTTGGTGATACAGTGAACAGAAACACGTGGAATATATAAATATACCCGCTCAGAGCTGGCAGGGTCGAAAGGGTTAAGGTCGACAGCGTTGACTTTACAGGATGATTTCTGATGCTCACTTCCTTAATAACTTGTCCTCTGTACCGGTAGCGTAGGAATGACTGAGCACCTTTACAACGATGCCTTTTTTTTTTAGGGGAGAGCAGGATAGATTGTTATAATAAAATAAAGACCCATTCAAAGTTGAAAATATTAGATAAATATGCACCCCCTTTGTGGTTTTTTATATGTATCTGAATATATACAAAATTATATATAAAAATATATGAAAACATATAAAAAATAAATTATATACATAAAAATTAAATTGCATATATAACATAAAGAAGCATTCAGGATTGAGCATGTTAGAGAAATCTGACCTGCCTTTGTGGGTTTATACAGGTTTAACATATAAATAATATTAAAATATAATTAAATATAAAAAGAATATATGTTAATATATAAATGTGTGCGTGCATATGTAGTGAAGTTGTTTCCCAGTGATGGACCCACTCCCCACCTGGCAGGTATAAGTAAGTCTGTCTTGACTTTAGGGGAGTGATGTCTGTTTATTTCCTTGGAGAATATGGTGGGATGTATTTTTAGTGCTATTCCTTCCTTGTAGCTGGAAAACCCACACTTTTTTTTAAACAGTGCACAGCCTTTTGTACCGGGAACTGGTGACCTGACATTCATCAGGTCCCTGGTCATCTCCTTAAAGGGAGATACCCATGGAAGGAATAAGAGAATTAATTTTTCATGCCGAGGAAAGCCTCGGCACCTCTAGGTTTTCTTTATTTAAATCTCAAAAGTTTCTTCATTCCCTGCATAGGGCTGTTGCAGAGGGGTGTCTCCTAGCTGAAAGCAGCCCTGGGAGAGGCACAGCCCAGCAGACACGGCTGGTGATGCCGCATGGGATGCTGTGGGGAAGGCTGGCCCCAGCCATGGCCACAGCATGTCCCTCTGCTCTCCCCGCGACGCTCGCCCACCCCGGAGCAGCCTTGGAGGCCTGAGCCCTGGGGAAAATGTGCTTCCAGCCCGAAACCTTCAGGCCCTCGTGTTGCGTGGGGCTTGGATCAGGTGGGAGTAGGTGTGTGGTGGTTGAAGGTGCCGTCTAGAAGCAGCATCCCTGGGCTGGGCTGGTGCCTGGGCTCCCTCTGTGCAAAGCAGAGCGTGATGGGCACTTTCAGAGGGCAAAGCTGCTGCCCTGAGACCTCACCCCGGGGATGGCAGGGTGGGTGAGGAGCCCTCCCTCTGCCTGTCTCGCCTGCAGACTCCAAATGTTTTGTGTAGAGTAGACGCCTGTTTTTAAACAGCGAAAACTGCATGAGCTAAAAAAAAACCATGCCCAAGCTAACAGAAAGAATTGCCATCTGGCCGGCTCTGCTGGTCTCCTTGTACCTTCGGCTGTCAGAGGATGGGAGGGAGACCAGTTTGCTGGGTCCCAAATGATTTCACTGATCTCAGAGCAGGTCTTGCAGTGGGTAGGGGTAGGTCTAGGTGCTGGTGAAGACTTGGCCTGATAATTCATCCACTGAACATCCACACTTAGCAAACGGTAGGGGCTGGGAGGAAGGAAGAGGAAGCAGGGAAGAAAGACAACTTCCAGTGCTGAGAGTGAGGTCTCGGGTGCCTCGCTGAGGACTACCCCTCCATCTCTGCTTGCCTCTGTGTGCTCTGGCCAAGCAAGAGCAATGCGTTGGCCCGGGTGGCCTCTGGGGACAGGAGCTTTGCAGGGTGGATGGGGATGTCTGCAAGTCCATTCCTCTCCCTGGCTTTCTCCTTTGCAAGGCCTCCGTGTCCCAGAAGAAAAGGTAGTAAGTCTGTCCAGGCAGAAAACTTCATTCAGTGGTGATATTAAGCCTTTCAGCAGCAGCAGCAGACAACTTCATTCAGAAAGAATAGCCATGAGCTCCAGAGAAATCCAAATTCCAGTGAACACAGACTTCTGATACATGTTCATTTTTCCCCTACTGCCTTCCTTGCCTGAGACACACAGGAGCCCTTTAGCGGTTTCTCTGACAGGATGAGTGCTTTGGGAGAATGGGTTTTCAAAAATTTGTAGGTTTCTGAGCATGAGATCAGGTTTGTTATTTCCTCGATTAAAGAAATAAATAAATAAAGGAAAACACACCAGAGGAAAATGTGTAGAGGGATGTGAGTTATACTGCATCTGTATCCTGTGGTTGTGCTGCAATTGAAAAGCATAAATCAGTTAAAAATTACATAGTTGTGATGTTGGGAATTTTAGGCAGAGTATTCCTTTAGGATGTCTTGCCCCTCTGTACTGTAGAAATTCCTTTTGTCTCTGCTTAGAACATCTGCCTGTGCCAAGGGGAACTTGGTGTGGAGAGCAAGAGCAAAACACGTGGCAGAGATCCACAGAGGGTGAAGTTTATGCAGAGAGATGATGGGATCTGCATTGCAGATGCCAGTGTAGGACTTTGCCCTTAAATTTCCCCATGCATGAGAGTCACTGGAACTGTACTAATGAACTATAGCTACTGGGTGATTTGGGGGGCTGCATGCAAGTTATCACTTTTAGGGTTTTTGTTTGTTTTTAATTTTTAATCTGTGACTGCCAAAAGACAGCAGGGGAGAAGTGTTTGTGGGTCTGGGGCTAGAGCACTGTAAAAGAGCAATACTGGTAAACTATTTAACCAATTTTTGCTGATCATCTGCAGCTCCCATTGTCTTCAGTGGTTATTATGGGTGCAGAAGAGCTTCTGGAAATCTTGGGCCCTAGTTACCGCTCATTGAAATTAATGCAATTTAGTCCTTGAAGCTTCTTATTGGGAAAGCTATTGAGAGCAAAGATGATTACATGAAAGGGTAGCTTTTAGCTCCCTTGATGGGTATCCTGGGCCCTTTCAAAGAAAGAAAAAGATCCAGAATGATCCACTTGACAAAGAAGAGTGGCAGTGCAGTTTGACGTTATGTATGTGTTTTCTCTGTCAAAGATCATGAGCCACAGTTTGCTGCCTTTGGCATTAATCCACAGTAATCTTCTTGGCTCCGAAGGAATTATTCCAAAGATTCCCTGGTGTAGCTGAGAACAGAAACTGGGCCCGACACGAAGGACATAAAATCAGTACCACGATTTGGAGCTGGCATAATGGAGAAGAGGGTGCCTTTTGGGATGCCTGTAGAATAAATGGACGAGGCTCTAGGCTTCCAGAAGGGTTGTCTACACTGGCATGCTAACACCGTGTTGGACTGATAGGTACCAGGCTGGTTAATGCAAGTAGGTCTTGGTCCACTGCAAATGGCCTTGCTCTTCTTGCACCTTCTCATTGCATCTTTCCATTTCCACTTTCGTTTCCCATGTTCTGTCACTGAAATCTCCCAAGAGCCATGTGTTGTCTGAAACATTTTCAGTGTGAGACGCAGAGTTATAACATCTGCTGGAGAGATGATGCTTTTCTCCAGCAAATGTCCCCAAGGGAGTTTTTCTGGTCAAAGCCCCAGTGGAAACTGTAGGCTTGAACTGTATTCTAGGGAATTTGATGGAATTCAGAGGAAATCCAAAACAAGACTCTACAGTCTTCACTGGAGGGTGTCCTCAGCTCTTTTAAAGTGAGAAAGTCAGCTCAAGAAACACAGGGTAGCTGCAGTTTCCTCCCTTTTCTCCATCTTTGGGGGATCTGCCCAGTAGAACCTGATCTGCTGAAGCTCAGCCCAGCATGAAGGGATGCTGATGCTGTCTCTGTTGGCCAGCAGCCGTTCTCCATCTCCTCTTGCATTCCTTTTACTCCCACATGAACAGTGGGATTTGCTTGCAGGAATCTAGCTTTTTATTTGTCTGATAATGACAGCTCTAGATCTCTAGCTGGTTCTTCTCACTGCTGGTTCTTGGGTTTGTTGCAGTGGTCTCTTTGGGCTGCATTGCTCAGGTGAGGGGTGGAAGCACTGGTTGTTAACCTACCATGCATGCACCCGAACCAGGGTTGTTGGACCCCTTCACATTCTGGCAAGAGGTCAGGACATCTGATACGTTGGTGGAGAGTGCTGTAGTGAACAGCCTTCCATATTTCTCAGTGATCGTTCACATCCAGCCTAGGGTATTATTTTCTGGGGGGCTGGCCTGCACTCCCCATGCAGAGAGAGCTCGTACTTGATCTGAGGTTAAGACTGAAGGAAGTACTCAGTAGTTCCTCTCCTACCAAGTCCCTTCCTGCTGTAGTTTGTCCACTTCAGACTCTCCAGGCAGTCTCTTGAGGGTGGTTCAATTTTATTTCAACATGCTGGAAATAAGCTGAAATGAATGCACACTGACCATTGTTCTCTGGTTTATTCTTTTTCTTGTGAGATGGTATATTTATTCCAGTCAGGTGTGGTTTTTTTTTTTTTTTTTTTTTTTTTTTTTTTTTTTTTTTTTTTTTTTT
>JAVJGJ010000001.1:90772132-90832190 GCA_035590215.1 Microhierax caerulescens | reverse complement strand
TCTGTCTTTTCTTGGGGGATTGCGTGTTGGTGGTGGTGGAGCTGAGGAAGAAGGAGCCACCCAATCCAGGCACCATCTTCTCATTAGAGAGGAGAGCTAAGGGCAAGGCCCATGTGTCATCTCCTTGAGGGTTGTCTCTTGGAAGGGAGACATGGTGGGGATGCAGCTCTGGGGTGTCCTGCTGGTACTATTTCCATGAGGTTTGCTGTGTGAAGGTGGAGCACGACAGGAGCAGGCAGCTCAGCACCGTGACCTGGTAGGGCTGGGAGAACCTCTAGAACCTAGAAGATTTGAAGGTCACCCATGAGGTTTGAAGGCCTTGACCTTCCTGAAGAGCCACCAAACCTCTAGCAAGAACCCCTATGGTGGAAGTGCTAGTGCTGAGTGTCCATAGGCAGAGAGGTCCTCTGCAGCCCACCGCATACGTGAGACAGCCAGGGATGCCAGGGTATCCTGAGGGATAGATCTCTGCTTCCTCCCCGTCCGTCTCTCTCTTGTTCCTCACGCGCCGCCTGGATTTCAGTTCTGGGAAAAAGCTGCCTGGAGAGCCAGCCCATGTGAGTGGGAAGCCATGCTCCTGACAGCCCTGCGGGGAGGAGCTGCTGGGCTGCAGGGGAAGAAATCCACCTTTGGAATAGGCTCTCCGCAGCAAGCCACCAGTGCCAGGGTTTGGAAAGCTTTCATGGCACAATAAGAGACACATTTATTTGGTTTTGAGCTCCTGGGTGAGTTTCCTCTCCATTGCAGCTCAGTTGCTGATGTTTCTGGCAGCCACCACAGCAGTGGTTTGGATGAAAGCTCCCTGCTGTGAGTAGGTTTATATAATTGGTGGTATTGTTAAAGTTTGTAAATAAGTTCTGAGTTGCTACAGTGATAGGTTCTCTCTAAGGGGTGTAGTCGGAGATTCAGGGCGGCTCCTCCAAATGTAAGTGGCCAGGTGAGCCTGCTCATGGTGTTTAAGGATCTGTCCTTGCTCCAGCATAATGGTTTGGGGCAGGTGAGTAGGGTACCTCAAAGCCAGCTTGGTCCTCAAAGAAGAAAGCCTGTGTTGGGACCTGGGCTCTGGCTGCCCTGAGCCTGGTGGCACTTCACAAGATGCTGCTGTACCACCTGATCTTTATGCATTTTGATGAGTCCTTGGGTGCAGGGAGCACCCAGCTGCCTTGGAGACAGCCCAGGAGGAGGCTTGCACCTCGCCTGAGTTCTCTGAGACACCCTACTGAGCTTCAGTTCTTCCCCTTGCAGAGCAGGAATAATCTTGTCCAGCCACGTTGCAGATGCGCTTAGAGAAATGTCTCCAAAACACACTGTAGGGTCTCATAGGAGAGGGGATTTTCAGCCAGTGTTGGCAAAGCATCCCTGCTTCAAACCAGATTTCAGCAAGGGAACGAACCAGACTTTCCATTAGTGCTCACCCTCTAGCCTGGCTCCACTGAGATGTGTGGCTCTGGCATGCATCAGGTCTTGGTGATTTATTTATTTCTCTTTTCTGAGCGCTCTGGAGCGGAGCTTGTTCTCTGGTCCAGGGATCCCCCATCCAGGACAACCAGGCTGGCAGGCCCTGAGGAAAAGGAATGGGGACAACTACCATATGGGAGAAAAAGTAGACCTAAATATTTAATCCACCTCCAAGTCAGCTTGGCAGAAATGAAGTTTTTATTTACAGGCATGTGCATGTCCACATATACAATATAAATAAAATATAATTTAGAAATGCTATCTTAAAATGTAAATACTAATCTTATGTATTTTGTTATAAATGCATATATCTATTTTGTCTATGGGTGTAAAATAGCAGTTGTGGTGGAGAGGCACAAATCTAAAGGGAGAGATAGTAAAAGGAAAGGGAAATAGAAAAGTGCTGGATGGATAAAGTGTGATGGGGCTGCAGTCTCCTGAGAGGCATGTCTCTATTTCTCTGAAAGTCTCAACAAACACCATGACACTAATGTGCTGCCTTCATTTATTAATCCACTGATTTATTTATTAATCGATTCCTTTTCTGCCTTTTTTTTGTTGTTGTTTTGTTTCTTTGCTTTTAGTAAAGAGTACCCGGTTGTTCCCAGGAGCACAGTGAGACAAAAAGTGTCCTCGAATCACAGCCCCTTCAGTGGTGAGACCAGGGTCCTCTCCGCCTCCTCCAACCTGGGCTCCCAGTACCAGTGCGAGAACGGGGTGTCGAGCACCTCCCAGGACCTGCTACCACCTGCCAACCCCTACCCGATCTCCCAGGAGCACAGCCAGATCTACCACTGCACCAAGAGAAAAGGTCAGACCTTGGCTGCTCCCCACTTGCTGCTTTCCCCTTCCTAACGTGACCGTCAGCGTGGTTTTCTGATGTTTCCCCTTGCCCACAGGCTGGACAGCCCTAGCCTGCTTTACGGTGACACTTGAGGATGAGTAAGGGATGAAGGCTGTGTGCTGGAGGTGGGCAGCTCCCCCCACGATGGGCTGGATGGCTCCTCTCTCTCACCAGCCCTAGGCTAAAATTCCATCTCTGCTGCTAGGCTGGAGCGAGTGGTTTGGAGGGGTGGCCGTACCTTTCACCCATGTCGAATCCACATTCGGTATGATAGCTGGTGCTGGAGATAACGATGGCTTATCTGCCTCCATAGCCCCCCAGACAGGCTTAATCTCCAAGTGGAGATACCTTGACAGCTTGGATTTTGCAGTTTTCCACTAAGAGTCTCACAGTTGGGAGACAGTTGCCTGTCTGCAGAAAGCAATTCCACTTAAACGCTCGGTCTAATGAACGGGGCGTGGGATTGAAAATCATGATATCCATGTTCGTTCCCCTCCGGTGCGACTGACCTGCTTTGACAGAGCTTGAGGGATCAAACTGTGAGGGCTTTACACTGACTGCTCAGCTCGTCCTGGCATGAAGAGCCCCATGATATCGATGGGATAATTGTTCCCGGGCAGGAGCGAGCACTTCGCAGTCTCTCCCTGCCTCTCCCAAAGCAATGGGAATGCTGAGATGCAGAAACATTTGCAGGACTGAGATAGCAAAAACAGCAGATCAGCTCCACCCCAGACACTCAGAAAAAAACAGGGAATTTCCAGGGCTGAATGCAACTCTGTGAGGTGGGCAGGGGATGGCTGCTGCCTGGCTGTGTTGCCCTTTCTCAGGATTTAGTCTACATTGCATGGGAAAAGCTAACAGGAGTCAGCATGCACCGTGGCATTTGCATGCACCAAGAATTTCTCCAGCCCACTAGCCTCTCTCCACTGCAGATCCCTTCCTGCTTCCCTGCGTGGTCCTATCAGTCAGCCACATGTCATTATTTTTAGTAACATAACCCCTGGGGCGCTGGGATGTGCGGTGCAGACACACAGTCTAAGGTAGTGGATGCTGGGAAGTGCTGGCAGATGCGGCAGGAGGGCAGTGGAAATCTCTGCCACCTCCTTGGTGCATCCATCCCCCGAATGTCGTAACAGCACACGTGTGGTGTACAAGGATATATATACAAAAAAAAATAAATTGACAAATCTTAATAGTTTCCCGAGAATGAGCTGAATGGTGGGAAACAGAGGCATAGTTTCCTGACCCTACAGCTGACCAGGTGATCCTTGTGCTCGTATAGAGTGTCTCAAAGCTGCGATTGGAAATGGTGACACTGGACTTGAGCTGGCTCTAAGGTAGGGAATAAGAAGTTGCAGCGGCCTCCCAGAGTGTCCCCTAAGGTCAGAGGTGGCACGTGTGGCCCTTGCTACCCCCGTGCTGGTGTGGGACTGGGTGCGAGGTGCTGGGACACCACTGGCTTGCTGCAGAGCCCCACTGTCGGCCACGGAAAGGCAGGTCCTGTTCACCGTGGGCACCCCTCAGCCTGCAACCCATCCTCGGTGTTCCTCTGCCCTGGGAGCCAAGCTTTCACCGCTCCTCTTCCCCTTTGCAAAAACCAACCCAAACAAGCTGGCCCAAATGGCAACAAACCCTTTGGACAATCTCTGACTGCTGCGTGTCCCCACACCGCGGGGCAATTCATCATTCGCCTCCACATTGTGACGTGATAAGGAATCAACAGAGGTTTCCTTCCAGTTTTGGGATTCTCGCTAAGTGGTGTCTCCATGGGTGGTTTCCCTCAATCCCCCAATTATCTCACTTCCTCTTATTGTCACAAAAGAGACGACTATCTGCCCTGTAATAAGCTCCCCGGCCCCTTTTGGCCTGCGTGGCCCTTGCAAAAGTGCCGGAGACTGGCAAAGGGAGCCCTTGCGTGTATGGCCGACGGCCCCTCATTATCTCTCTGATGGCTTGAGTGGCACAAGCAGTTAAGGGCCTTTTATCGAAGCCGCCAAACGCTTTAATCAAAGAGAAGCAGTGTCCTGTGCGATACCACCGGCTTCTTCCGCGAAGCCGTACGTCTCAGGAGCCTGAGTCTCTGCTTTCCTCCCTATTTCCCCCTCCCCGCACATCTAGTAAATCGAAAACAGCCACCAGGGCTTAAAGAAAAGAAACACAAAGTTAATGGGAAACAGAGAGCCAATGTAAGCTGCCAAGCAGCTCTTAGCAAAGTGAAATTAATTAAAAAAAAAAAAAAAGTCACTAGAGATGAGCAATCCTGTTCAGATAAATCAGAAAGTGATCCAAGGTTTCATCCCAAACTCAGACTGAGTGTGGCACTTTCTTCTAGCACTGAGTGAGGATCTTTACTGAACTTGGGAAAATAACCTTACCTGTAATATTTGTCTTTTTCTTCCTTTTCCAACCTCTCCTTCCGAAGTGTAGTATTAAGCTTTCCCTCACAGCTCGCCTGCTTTCCTCCTTTTCTGCATAAGCCAAGCCTCACCATCTAAGAAAAAAACGTAAGCAGGAGCGTATTCACTCCTAATGCACCCCTGTCCCCATTTCTTGACTGGAAGTTTTATTGATTTTGTTGGATTAACAGCTCCCCAAACATTGACTCCTCTTCAGTCAGTTTAGGATTTATCTCAAGCAGATTATTTCCTTTTCCTAAGGCTGTGGTAAAGGATAAGTGCTTGCAAGGGCAGCTGGGTTTGAGTCCAGCTGGTGTCTGTATCTTCTGTAGCAAATGCCACCACTGTTTTCCAAGATAGTCTCTCAGATACGGCTCCTTCCAGCTTTGACATCTCATGATGGTTCTCTGTATCCTTTTTAATCAGGAGGTCAAGTCTTGGTTTAGGCTTAATTAAGAATAGGTCTGTGTTCAAGCGACTTGAAGGCACCTTATTCGGCTTCTACTTCCTTGGTGACCTAAGACAAAGCTTTAGCTCTGTGGTTGACAGTGTTGTTCTTAGCTGTCAAGGCAAAGATGGATTCGCTCAGGAGATCTGATATGCGGTTACATTAGGGGAGAGCAGCAGGGCTGCGAGGCAGTGTTATCTCTGAAGGGTCTTCTGTTTCAGGGAGGTGATGCTCTTCTGGGTGAGGAAGGAAGGAAGGACACATCCCAGAGCTCCAAATCTGGCAATTCCTGGTGTGCAGGTGGGACTGCGAGGTCGCAGCATTGGGAATGACCCCGGTGTGGTGCAACGGGGTTGCTGCTCCAGGCATGTTCTGAGTGTGCTGAACACTGGGGAATGGCAGTCCTCAAGGCAAGAATCATCCTGCATTGTATCCCAGCTCCACACCGAGACTGATTATGGCATTTCACTGAGCCACTGGTCTTGAGCGGATGGATTAGCTCCAATCCTGTATTCTACCAAGGAGTGGCTTCAGTTCTTGGTGTGGATTTTTAGGCTGCAACAAACACCAGTTAGAGCTTTGCCTTTTTTCTAGTTGTTCTCCATCTCTCCCTCTCTCATTGTTGTGCTCAGAGAAGCCCAAAAGGACTTACCAGCAGGCAGCTTGCTTTCTGTCTTTCATTTTAGCCCCACGTCCCAATTAAGGCATTGGGGCTTGTTTTCCCTTGTGTTATCCTCTCCCTCAGATTTCCTGTGAACTAAAAAGCCGTCCCTCTAAACCTCTGTCCCTCCCAGCCTTACACAATCTCAACCACTTGGCAGATTTCTGGGATGCTTGTGATGCTGAACAGGAGGCGACTGGAACAGCCTCTCCCTGGGGAGGTTATAAAAGTTGTCATGTTGGCACTCTGAGGGAGAAGAGGAACGTGGCAGAATCCACTAGCTCCAACCAGCGAGGACCGTATCCTTCAGCCACCTAGCTCAGGCATGACCCTGATCGCGGGGAAGAATGTATTTTTCATCTCCTTCTTGCTCTGATGAGGTCGGTGGAGATAAAGCAGTGCCTTTCCCTCTTCTCCTCAAGAACAGGCACTGTTAGGGTGGAGAGACTGAACTGATTTCTCCCTCGTCCCACCCAGCCTTCTTTCACTGAAAGACTCTGTGGGACAAAAGTCAGGTATGAGACGTCGTCTTGGAGGACACGCTGTTCGTCCTCCTGATGTTAGGGGATGCAACGAGTTGGCCAAGACTTGAGCTGTGCTGCAGCTTGGGTAAATGCAGTGGAGCCCAGAGCAAGGCAGCTGCTGGGACGCCGAGGGTGAAGAAGAGCCTGCCCTGCCTACAAGGTGGGGAGATACTCAGGGGGCTGGTGTGCACCCATCTTTTGCTGTGCAGCCACGTTGCTTGCGGCCCTGCAGTTTCAGCAGCATCATGTAAGCATCCTGCCCTCCTCTGCAGGCAGCTCACCGCCTCTGGAAGGGGTTCCAGCTTTTTGGGTCGGATTGTCTCTGCCCCACCACCCTTTCTGTCATGTTCCCCTGCAACGCAACGCAGCCGTATCACAAACTGTGCGACTGCTGAAATAATTACTGTGTCTTAGCTCTTGTGTCCTGGGATGTACATCTTATTTGCCCTCTAGGGATGTTCCTTTTGGTTGAATCTGCCTTTTTCTTTTCTTCTTTGACAACCCTTGTCAGTCTTGCACACCAGTATTGGCTGTTCAGGCTCATGCTAGATTCACACTAGAAACCAGACTGGATAAAACAACCGTGTTGGTGATAATCACCCTTTGTGTTTCCCTCATAAAGTCAGGAGGAACCTACTGTAGTGCCCTGGAAGTGTGGATGAGCTTTAAAAACTAAAACAGTTGGGTCCCATTCTTCATTGTCTTCTGTCCCAGGGAGCTGACTGTCATGAATGGGAAAGGAGCTCTCCTGATTTACACTAGGGGAAGTGATGGTCCCAGTGCCCCCTGAAGTCCAGAGATTTTACATGTTTGCATTTTATTCTGGATGGCCCTAATCCTGGAATTGGGAAAATTCCATTTAAAAAGCCATTTGTGTGGCATTTACAACCCAGCTGGAAGTAGTAAATACCGGCAATCTTGGAACTGCTTATGCTCTCGCTCAAGCTCCTTCATTAGATAGATCATCAAATTCCTTGTGAGGAAGCCAGTTTCCATCCTATTCTGCAGGCTCCGTTTTCCTTGGATCCACTTTGGAGAAGCTTCTCCCAAGCGCTGGCTGCGTCCCCTGCTTGGCAGAACCTTTTGCTTTTTGAGGTTTGCGCAGTATCAAGGGGCTGGTCACAAGAGCTGATCACCACCCTTGGCTTCCAAGAGTAGCAACAAAAGCAGAGGATGGTCAGCATCTCCCAGGATGGTCAGCATCTCCTAGAAGTGCCCAGCACCTCCTAGGGCTCAGTGGCAACAGGAAAAGAACAATGAAGTGTTATCAGGGAACCGACATCAAGAATCAAACTCAGGGCAGACCGGTCAGTTGTGTCCTATGTTCTGCTTGTGCTGATGCTGAGGAGGTGAGAGGACCTTTAGGGAGAGGATTAAGGTCTTGAGACAGACTGTCCAGGCTCCAAAGCAGGTGGGGATGAATTTAAACTGCAGCCTTCAGCATTGTGTGAGAATTCTTTTTGACTTGTCCTCCTTTTGCCGTTCTCTTACTTGAGGATGTCCCCTTTCCACTCCCAGATCTGCTCCACGCACCATGGGGATGCACTTTGCCTGCTCTGTGCTGGCTCTGGTGAGGAGCTGTGGGATGATGCCAGATCAGACTAGACAGCCTGGACCAGTGTAAATGCATCAGCTGGTGCTAGCTGAGGATCTCTGGTCTGCATCATCCCATCTGATGATGAACGTGGACTGTTCTCTTCCCTCTCCAGCACTTTGAGGTGACATAGATGGGAAAATCATCAGGAAGAGGGGCCAGAGGGCAGGCAGATGCTGTTAGGGTGTGCAGTAATCCTTTGTTAGTGATGATGTCCTCTTTGGAGATGCGTACAGTGTCCTTACACATCTTAAAATCAGGAGTGATGGTGCCCTTTGTACATATGTCATCGGTGAGCCTGGCTCTGGAGAGGCCAGCAGAGCGCCCGTGAGAGCTTACAGAAGAAGAGAGGGACCTATAGGGTTTCCACTGAAATCCAAGTTGTTTTTGTTTTTCTCTCTTCACCTGTGATGAATTCTGGAAGTGAATCCATAGTGCTGTGGCTCTGCCTGGCTGGGCTGTGGCAGGCGGTGAAATGTCTGGGCTAAATGGAAAAATCAGCAACCACAGGTTGTAAGTCAGGCACATTTTTACACAACGGAAAAAACAGAGTTTGACTGTTTTGTGTTGTATATTGAAAAAAAAAATATAATAAAATAAACAGTCAAACCCCAAGCCAATGATTTCTAATGCCAGCAGAGTAACGCTGAAAACCTTATTAGCAGAACAATGCTTTATTTTACAAGACATTGTTTTTTCCACCGTAGTGTTCTTATTACTCAGTGGTGGGTTAGGGATCCAAACCTTTTGAGCTGTCTGCAAAAGCTAGAGCTCAGGCTGTTCTCCCAGATGTACCTCCTGCGATAGCCCCGCGTCCAGGAGGGAGCTCAGCCCCACGCGTCCAGCTTTTGCCTTTCAGGGGACGACACCCTCTCCAGCACTCCTACATGAAATGAACCCGGTCGGGATTAAGGAGGGTGACACCCTTTTGTGCCTACCTGCTGACCGTTGCAGCTCTTGGAAAGATGCGATTGCGTTGCTCACTCACCCCATCCCACTTTCTGTCCCGATGTAAGAGGAGGCAGAGGAGGAAGGTAACGATGTTGTCAGGGCTCTGCGTCGCTGGGACTACGGAGCCAGGTTTTGCTGTCGTCAGGAAGAAAGGATGAAATGGGACTGCAGCGTTCCAGCTGGATTTACCGGCAGCTGCTAGTTCAAAGGACACCAAGGGGAAAGTCTCGGTGGTGTGTTACCTCAGTTCCTGAGGTTTTCTGGGGTTGTTGGGCCGAGAAGACTAACGGCAGCTGGACTTGGAGTAATGGGTTACATTACAAGTGGAGTGGGTGCAGCTTCCAGGAGTGAGCATGGCACCACCGGTAGCAGGGAAGGTGTGCGCTGTGCGTGCCTACAAGAAACAAAAGGTGCCTGCACTGCCCGTCTGCACCTCCTGACGGGGACACCTGGCATTCGCCTTGGAGCAGCCCAGAAGCAGCACCTGTGTTTTTGCAAGTGCTTCTTGGGGGACAGATGCTTGTAGTTCTCTTCTTTTGTGGAACTGTTTGGTTTTTTTTTCCTTTGTATTTTGGAGGTAAAAAGATTATGGCTGAAAACCTGTTGGTTGAAAAAATTTGAAAAGGGCTGTTTCTTGCAGTATTCTTTGAAATTTTTACCCTTGTTGAAAGGGTGCAGCCAAGAGGGCTGTAAGTGAAGTGGGGTGTTTCTCTGCCAGCACCAGAAATCTTGTTCTTGAAGCAGCCACAAAGTTAATCTGGGTCAGAACAAGCTCCCCTTCCCTTGCTTTGTTGTCCTTAAAATCTCTTGGTGAAGTGCTCGTCCCTGGGAACTTTGCCATCCATTCCAGCAGAGCTGGATTTCATTTGATGACCCTGTGAATGAATAAATAAGTGCATATTTATTTATTCATTTTGCTTCACCCTAGAGGTTTCACCTAAATTGTTTATCTCCTTCCCTCTGCTGGCCTGGGATGCTACAGGAAACAAAGGGCTCTGCAAGCTGTGCCTTGTTGTTTCTAGCTGTGAAATTTACTTTTCTTTCTTGTTACACTTGGCTCCAGCACAACACAGCCCTGCGTGGATTTATGTGCCCAGCTCCCTTGGCACAGCTGAAGACTGGGGCTGTAAAACGCCAAGTCTGATTGTCTCAACTGTGCCATTGCTGATGCTCTCCTGGGGGGATTTTCATTGTGATCTCCATTTTTGTCTCATTTATCACGAAAATATGTAATTGTAAAGGCCCTGGGTTGGCAGCTCTGAGGCTCTCAGCTGGGATCTCTGTTAGGTGCGCTGTATCTGCAGGCAGATGTGACTCCTCTGGTCAAAGTGCTGGCAGCAGAAAGAAGATGAGGAACGTGGGGGTGTGCATGGGGTATCACCAAGCAAGCTAAACCTCAGGATCCCTCCAGCATCTTAGAGCCTTCGTTTTCCTCCCAGAGCTTCTAACTAATCCCTGCCCCAGTCCAGCAGACAGGGCCAAGTGCAAGACTGGGTTTCAGCAGGATTGATCCAGATTGATTCCAAGGAAGGGATCTGGACTTACACTGGTATAACTGAGAGAAGTGCCTGGATCAGCCCTGTGCAGGCTGTGTCCTTGGTAAAATGAGGATTGTGGGGAGGGAGGTTCAGTCGAGGGCATGGTATTGTTGTCTGCTACCAGGAGTTTTCTCTCCCAACAGATGAGGAATGTTCCACCACCGAGCATCCTTACAAGAAGCCCTACATGGAAACTTCTCCGGCAGACGAGGATCCTTTCTACAGGTCCAGTTACCCCCAGCAGCAGGGACTGAACACTTCGTACAGGACTGAATCAGCCCAGCGCCAAGCATGTATGTATGCCAGCTCCGCTCCCCCCACGGACCCCGTGCCCAGCCTAGAAGACATCAGCTGTAACACGTGGCCGAGCGTGCCATCCTACAGCAGTTGCACCGTGTCTGCCATGCAGCCGATGGACAGGTTACCCTACCAGCATTTCTCTGCCCACTTCACCTCCGGGCCACTGATGCCCCGGCTCAGCAGCGTGGCCAACCATACCTCCCCCCAAATAGGAGACACCCATAGCATGTTTCAGCACCAAACCTCGGTTTCTCACCAACCCATCGTCCGGCAGTGTGGACCTCAAACTGGCATCCAGTCCCCCCCCAGCAGCTTACAGCCCGCAGAATTCCTGTATTCCCACGGCGTGCCTCGAACCCTTTCGCCCCACCAGTACCACTCGGTCCACGGCGTGGGCATGGTGCCAGAGTGGAGCGAGAACAGCTAACGAGGCGGTCAGGAAAGTGCAAGAGCATTAGCCACAGAGGGGGGGGGGGTAAAGAAAAAAAATGGGAAAAGGAAAAAAATACCCTGTTGATAATAAAAGTGAGAGTATTTTGCAAGACTGCTTTAACTGAATGTTCACCGATAGCACTCGAGAGGGATGGACACTGATTGAAACCACAGATGAAATAGTCATCGACCTCGGTGTGACTTCCCCACCCCCCCACCCCCCCTTTTTCTTTTGTTTCAAAAGAAAAAATCAACAGATCGGCACACTTCTCCCCTGCCACGGTCCCCACCCAATTTGTGTTGCAGCCACTGCCAGCCCTGTGCCCTCGTCCCCCGTCGTCCCCCCCCCCGCTCTTTTTGTTCTCCAAGGGACATCAAACTCCTGCTGCCTTTCTCAACACAGTCAGAATGCTTGAACGAAAACAACTAGGATGTTACTTTTTTTTTTTTGTGGTGTTGATGTTGACAATGTTATATAATAAATAATAATATATATTTTTTTTCTTTCCATTTTCTAAAAAAAAAAAAAAAAAAAAAAAGACCCCGGCCCTTTTTACCCAGGGGTGGTTTTTGGTGTGGTGTTTCTTTTTTTTTTTTTTTTTTTTTTGTTAGTGTTATCCTTGTTACTTCTCAACAGGAAGAGGTATTCTGAACCCACAAATAAGAAAAGCAGGTACCTACCTCGCCAGGCATTGTACCACGAATGGAATCGCTCCCTGCAGGGTCCGTATGTCCTCACAGACACCCCAAAACGTGTCCCTGCAGGAGCCAGCCCCATAAACTTATCGCCTTTCCCACTTATGTGTATTTCTCTCACTGTTCTTTCCTTCCCATCGCCCGGTCTTTCCTGATCCATCAGCTGTTTCTGGCAGAAGTGTGGGGTATCTTTCAAAGTTGAAAACATCCGCAGCTTGTCTCCTGCTGAATTTTTACCGGCGTGCGGAAAGCGAGGCTCTGAGCCAGCGGCGGCGGGGGGAGAGCTGGGGGGGGGAGCACGCAGACAGCAAAAGGAAAAAGTTTGCTCATAAAAATGATGATGATGCTTGTTTGCAATCCTGGACTTTCATTTTATCATGAGTTCTTTTTCTTCCTTCCTGAAAAAAAAAAAAAAAAAAAAAAAGGGAAAGGAAAAGGGATACTGGTCTGAGTATGTTAAGTGAGATATTAATTAAATGTGTTTAAAAGGAGCAGACTGTGATCGTGAGAGGCTGGGAGTGGGGGGAGGCAAGAAGAGAAGAAAAAGCAAATGTGTGTAAGTAAAAATGTCTACTGCAAAATTTTTCAGGTGTAAAATTTCCTGGTACTATTTATTTATACATGGGAGTTCAAGTAACTCATAGTATGTCACAAAGCCAGCAAAGCAGCTGATTCAAAGGGGTTAAAATTTTTATTGAAACCAAAGTTTGCTTTCTTTTCTTCTTTTTTTTTTTTTCTCTCCAAGCTGTGCACACTCTATATAATTTACATATATTTTTAATTAAAAGTAATTCTAATTAACAAAAGAGGTATACCTGTGTGTCAGCAACTGAGAACGTGGGTGTGAATGTGTGGGAATGCCGGTACGCGCGTGGAAGGGATTCTAGGCAGGTATCCAAAGCCATGTAGCTGAGAAGAAGAAAATAATCCCTACCTAGCTATGCTTTCCTGTTCTTGTGTGCCAATTTATGTCTAATAAATGTCACACACTCTCAATGGCAAGGGACCTGCCCACTTATTGTTGTTGTTGGTTTTGGGTTTTTTTTTTGGCGTGGCGTTTTTTTGTTCTTTCTGCTTGATGCCCATAGGTGTGACTTGTGTTTATTTCTGGTGTGCCACAGCAGGTACGGCATCCCTATGAGGAAGGCTGTTGGACAGTGATGGGCTGAGCTTGGTGCTGCTGTGTCTGGGGCTGTTGCTTGTCTGCTGCAGAACTGCCTGGGTCCCCCAGGTCCTTCCCACCCAGCCCGTCCCCAAGGGACGTGCTCTCCTGGGGTCACTTTCCCATCAAGGCAGATTTAGAAGCAACCTTGGGAATCCAGGTGGGTGCTGGGGTGGCATGGGGAAGCCCTTGTAGAGATAGAGCTGCCCCCCCATTCCCACGTTGATGGGGTCGGTGGAGGACATCTGGCCCAGGGGAGGTGTGGGGCCATGGCCCAACCTCAGCGAGGGAGGAGAGGATGTTAGGTGCTTCGTGGGTTGGAAACAAGATGGGAAAATCAGCTCCACAGAAGTAAAGAGATTGCATCTGAGAATCCCAGCAGAGAAGTCGTCCAGGGAACGAATGGAGGAGGTGTCCCCAGCCTGCCCACTGGCAGCAGCTCGTGTGGCTGCAGCAGCGGCACTGCCAACGCGTGGCTGGCAGCCTTGGTGACCTCCAGGCACCAGAGATCTAGGGACACCTTGTAAAGGGACAGAAAGTGAGTAGGATTAGTAGAGCCCTTTCACAGGCGATGCTCCCACCGAAGTGTCCCATGGCAGAGGGGACCTAGGGGGTGGTGTCTGCTGGGGCTACCCCAGCACTGGCTACAATGCAGCTTTCTTCCTTCAGCTGTCTCTGCTTTTACAGGCTTCGGCTCGCAGCAACTGGGTTTCATAAATGTTGGATCAGACACAGTCAGAATGCGATGCTGTGCTACCCTGGAGCTTGCTCTGGGTATCGGCCACATCTGCAGGCAGGAGGAGACACAGGCATCATGTAACCCTTCTGTGGGCATGGCTGGGACCTCAAGTTATGCTTTATCTTCGTGAAGCCACCTCCCAGGGAATTACTGAAATGTTGCATTGCTCGGTAAATCACATGCTGTGCCTCCAGAATGTGAAGTTGCCCCAGATTAATGACTGAGTTAAGTTGCATTTTGAGTTAAGGAATAAAAAAATTACACTGCATTTAGCTGTCAATTACATTGTACTTTCCAGGCTTCGTTACCCCACTGCTAATCATGTAATCATCTTATCACTATACGGTAATTTACATGTAATTAAATGGCCAGTGGTTACTCTGTAAGTGAAGAGGTCTTAGCAGAAGTGTGTGCCATGCATGTCAAAGAGTGTTAAGGAAGCCAAACTCCCGTGGTGCGTTCCTTCTCAAGCTTTGGAAGGAAAGCCTCAACCTTTCGACGCGGCTGATTTCCTCTGAGCTCCTCACAGTACTTTTTTGGGTCTTCAGGGAAGCGCCGAGGCTCTTTGGTGGAGTCTGCGGTGGCACGGTGGGCTCCCATCGCTGGGTTTTGGCTGCTGAAAAGCCAGGTAGCTCCCTGAGGACACAGCCGTGTGCTGCCAAGTTGGCATGAGGAGCAAGGAGGCCATCAGCGGCAGGAGGACGGACCTGTCACACCAGCGAAATCTGGGATGAAGGCAAAGGTGGGTGGGAGGATGCGATATAGCCTTCTCTTCTTAAATGAGATTGTTACTGGCTACGGCTTCGATATGGCACTTCTGGGCTCCAGCCTTGGTGAGCCCAGTTGTGCTGCGTGAGCGCAGCCCGCTTTGCCATTTGAATGAGCAGGAGGGCTCCGAGGAGGCGGACAGGAGGTGAAAGACAAAGGTGACTTGTTCAAAGACCCATGGTGGATCCCACCGTGGATGTGAACACATCTGGTCATTGTTGAGCCTTGAGGAACAGCTTGTACCACTTCCCAACTGTCCCAGAACAATACTGGAAGCTGTCAAGGAGGGTGTTCTTGCCCTTTGGTTGTGATTTTATGTTACAAAAAGCCTGAATGAAGCAATTTCCTTCATTTCTCTTCTTACAGACTTATTCCTTGGCAGAGTATGATAACGATGATGATAACAATAAGCAAACCAACAAAAAAAAAAAAAAAAGGGAAAAAATCATATAGGAGTTACTGTCATTGGAAGAATTGGTCAAAAGAGGTTGCAAAATTCACCCTACTCAGAGCTAAACTGGCAATTCATCCATAAGAGGCCTTGAAACTTGCAGAAGACAATCCCACCGTGGTACAGGGGACCAAGCATGGCCACCACTAGCCTTTCCCTTCTTGCCTACAAGTCCCAGGAGCCACAAAACAATCCTCAGCATTGCCTGGTGGTTTCCCATAAGTGCCACTGAGGGTGTCAGGGGTGGGCTGGACCTGGGGTGCTTCTGCCATGGGCCTGGTGACAGGGATGGTGGAGAAGGCCAGGAGAGCTGGACTTGCTGGGGGGTGAACTGTGTTGCTGGGCGAGGAGGGAACTGGGCTCCAAAGGGAACCCTGCAAAGCCAGTGGAGGAGGGGTGCTGGTCTGGTGGGTAGGGGAGGCAATGGTGGCCCATCCTCCTCCTCATGGGCAGGGGACCTCCTTGCCTCAAACCTCTCCCTTTTGGTGAGGAGCCTTGGGGCAAGCTTGGTGCTCTGCCAGCATGGAAAGTGGCCATGAAACATCACCAGGCAGAAGAAAAACAGGGCTTTACAGATGAACCGTAATAAATAAGTGCAGGCTGCATAATTCCTTCAAGCAGAGAAGGAGAGAAAGAAACCCAGCCTCAGCTAAAAACATCTTTTGAAGAGCGAACACGAATTCCTGGGCTGTGGTCACAATGCTGTTTTCTCAGCTGCCTTCCTGGGCTAAAATCCTCCCCGCAGTTACCGTGGCTGGTACCTGGGGAGGCTGCAGATGCCCTGTGCAGGCACAGAGAGCTCTTTGTCTGTCCCTATCAGCTCCCTCCACATTTCAGGTTTCATCAGCCAGGATGCTGAGTGGTTCTGGGCGGTGGCTTTTCCCCACTGTGGTACCTGCTGGGGTCAGCAGCTACCAAACCTGCACTGGTGAGGTTTTCCCTAGGGACAAGGATGCTTGAGAGGGGCAGTCACCCCTCTGCTGCTCGGTGCTGTGCTCCCAGGGTAGAGCCGACCTCCCAAAAACTACCTTTGCGCCTTGAGGGCTGAGGGAAAAAAAAATCCCAAAGCCTCAGGATTCTTGGTCATAAATCCAGGCCACAATATCATAGATTTTATGGTGCTGCCAACTCTGACAATTTTATGATGGATCTCATGCGATTTGCAAACTGTTGTTTTTTTTGTGTTTTTTTTTTTTGTTTTTCCTTCTCTTAAAGTTTCCAGTTTCTGGAGTCCTGTGATTATATGAGACTCTCAGGGGATTCTGAGTCTTTCCCCCCACCCCATTTTTTCCTTCTTTGTTGGGTTTTAGGATATATAGGGAAGTTGGAAATTTTACTGGAAAGTGAGGCAGAGAAAAGAAATGACTTGTCTGGAGGTGGGACTAGAACTCATCACCAGACAAAAAATATTTTGGTTTTTTTTTTTTTTTTTGCATTCTCTCTGGAAAACTGAATGCTTTTGCTGCATTTTTTTTTTTGAGTCATAAAAAATTTCGAAGTTTTACGTGAATGGAAAACATTCAGAAAGCGGCTTGAATAAATTCCCACCCCCCGAAGGAGAAATATTTTGTTTACATTTAGAAGATTTTGCTCTCTTGAAATTTCAAAGGAAATTGTTCAACCTGAAGTCCTTTCCCAGTGGCATGCTGACGTGTTTCACTTGGAGCCCACCGCACGTGGCGGCTCCGATGTCTTCTGCTTCCCTTGGTGAAGCCAAGCCTCCAGCTCCAGCAGCTGGTTCTGCCTGCAGTGGGCGGTGGGTTTTGCAGACTTTGCCCTGCACCTGGGAGGGCTCAGCTACAGCAAAGGATAGTTAAGGGTCAGCAAGTGCTGCCCTGGATCCCCTATGGCATAAATAGACGTTCAGGTGTGACAGCTCCTACTGCCAGTCAGGAGGGCTGGTGGTGGGGCACTGCTGCTTGCCCGAGCATCCCAGGCGGCTGAGCTGTTAGCATCACCCCACTCCTGGGAATATTTGGGCAATGCCCATCGCTGCCCATCAGCAGGAGGAAAGTCCCATGGGGTCTGCAGCTGCCCTGAATTAGGCAGCAGCAGCTGGAGATGCTCCCCAGGGCATCCCACCAGCATCATTTCCACCTGGATGAGCCCTCCCACCACAGGGGTTAAAGGCAGAGACAAGAGCAGGGCTGGGCTCTGCCATAGAGGTTTTGCATCTGCAGCTCCTAGTGACGCTGTCAGCTCCACAGCCCTGCTGCTCTCGGGAACACGTTTAAGCACAAGTAAGTGAAAAATGGGGATGTGATGAGGAGGTGGAAATTGGTCCCTATGAATGGGTTTTTATGTGACCCGTGCAGTGCTCTCGCTCAGGAGCATATGATGTGCTACAAGTCAGGAGGGGTTTGGCCTCTGCTTAAGACCTAACAAATGAATTGTAACCTGCCTCAAGGCAAAAAAATGTTGCTTGAGTTATGAACAGAAAATACAGCCCTAAATTGGAGGGGGGAAGGGGCAGAAACCTGCTGCAGCACATAGTGAGCCCTTTAATAAGGGACTGAGGGCTCCTGTGGTACTTATATCTGTGAATGCTGGTGTTGAGATGTTTCTCTTGCGTAAGTCCAAACAAATGTATTACTATTTTTATTATGATTATGATAATACACTGCTTTTCCTCTACTTTGTGTGATCTGGCATGTGGAGAATGCCATTACTAATGTGTGCCTGTATCACTGCAGGGTTTCCTCATTGCTCATTATGATATCCTCATTGCTAGCTCCAGGGATCCCCAAGTCATCAATATTTCACTCCAGTTTTTACTTAGACCTCTGCTGTGATGAATCAGAAATTTGTTTGTTGTCCTTGGGGTTTTCAGGGGAGCATTCTCATCAAAAGGTAATGAGGTGGTCATGATGAAGTACTATTTTCTCTTTTCCTGCTTTTGGTGTCTGGATTTCCAATACATCCTTTATGATCCCATCCGTGGACCTGCTGGCTATGTTTCTGCTCACACAGATTAGGGTGCAGCTGATCTTTGCTGCAAGGTTGCATGGTTGGCTCCTGTTCAACCTGTTGTCCACCAGGACCCCCAGGTCCTCTTCTGCAGAGCTGCTCTCTAGCCCCAGCCTGCCTTGCTCTATGGGGTTGGCCATGCCAGAGGCAGGGCTTGGCCTTTGAACCTTTGAACTTGGTGAGGTTCCTGCCATTCCACGTCCCCAGCTTGTTGATACCTGTCAGAGGAGCAGCTCTGCCTTCCAGTCTGTTGGTTGCTCCCCCAGTTTGGTATCACCTGTGAACTTGGTGAGTGTTCTGTCCCATCACCCCAGTTGTTAATACATTAACAAACATTGGTGCCGATACTGACCCTTGAGGGATGCTGCTAGTAGCCAACCACCGGTTGGGCTTTCTGCTGCTAATGATCACCCTTTGCACCTGGTGGTCCGGCCAATATTCCACACACCTTGTTGTCTACTTACCCAGTCTGTACCGTGTCAGTTTGGACTCGGAGAACGCTATGGGAGGCTGTCAAAGGCAGTTACAGGTCCCAGTGTTCAGTAGAAACTTTGGCTGGGGGTCCCCCAGCATTTTCTATCTCAAGAACGATGTAAACCTGAGGATGTCTGCGTGCACCCTCTTCATCAGAGCTTTTAATTAGAAACACTGCAGCCCACTAAAACACAGGATGGTTTTAGTGGGGCACAAACCTGTGGAAAGCAAGCCTAGCCGAAGCCTGTTTGAGCAGCTAAGTTAGCATGATGTATTTGCTGCTGTTCAAGTAAGTGTTGGCTGCCCTGCCTGAGCCTGGTGTTTGGGATGCCTGGGCAGTGAAGAAGTAATTGCAGATTTGGAGAGCTTTTAATTTAAGGCAGAGGGTCAATGGACCACGGATGGTCCACGATGCTGTAAGCAGTCTGGAGCTGGTCAGTGAGTTATGAGAGCGTGTGCCTGTACGCAGACACTTTAACAGCCTCACTGAGTGACGGGCACCAGTATTACTGTTGGGTTGATGCCAGTCAAGGTGGTGATGACGAACCCGGCTTGGCAGTGGCTGCAGCACTTGCCTACGTGGGGAGCAAATAATAAAATTCTGTTCTGGTTCATTTCCAAGTGTCCTACACTGAGATGGTGTAGCAAGGAAAGGAGGCAGCACCGCAGAGCCAGGGTCATGGGCCACAGGTGAGGCAGCCTTGCGTGGCTGGGTGACCTTCAAAGCCTCTAAAAATGGTTTGCAAAGGAAATTAAATACCAATATTAGGACAAATGTGGATAACTGCTTTTTTTTTGAGTGTATTTAACCTGCACCAAAGCACTGCTTAGGCTTGAATGACATCATTTGTTGAGCTCACAAAGAAATAGTTGTATTTTCCCCTCCATTTTTAAACAAATCACCTGAAACAATAAAATATCTCTCTATGTAAAGCATCTCCTAGAATAGGAAACATCAAAGCTGCATAAGCTTTCACATAAAACATTGCTTCTGGGGTGGGAGGTGAAGGTAGTTCTCAGGGTGGTTGCTGAATCTTTTTTAAGGGCAATTTTTTTTTTTTTTTTTTTGTGGAAAAAAGACAATTCTCACCTCATGCCACCCCGCCATCCTGAAATATTGCTCAGCTCTAATCAGTATTCAAAAGAAAAATGAAACTTGGCAAAGTCAGGACTAGGAACCAGAAAGATGACTACCTCATGCTTAGTTTTGCTATAGCATTAAAAAAAAAAAAGTCTTAAGTATTTTCGTAATGCCTGTGTTCCAGACATCGTGGTTCAGTCTATGCCAATATTTGGAGACTCTTGCCTGTAAGGAAGTGAGCTCTTGGTCTGTGCAGGATTATCACCATCCCAGGGTATTGCTGATCCTTACATGGGCTTATTTTCAATGCTGGTTGCTTGGATTTTGCTCATATTTACACAGCTGTTAATAAAGTACGGGAAAGCTGTGTGTGATATCTCCTTTCTCATCTGGCTGTGGCAGCTTTTGGGACAACTCAATCAGTTATTGATGGATGGGGCATGAACCCCCTCGGTTCGTTAGCTGGGTCCAGGCTAAGTGCTGCCTCCTGTTCCCACAGGTTGGCAGGAGGCTGCGGCTCTGGCCAGGAGGACTGACTTCCAAAAACTGGAGAGGTGGCCCTACGCCTGCGAGGTGCAGCTAGCAGAGATGGAGCGGTAGCTATATATAACCTAAATGAGCACCTACTCTGAAGCCAAATCTTGGAGGCTTTGTGAGCCAGGAAAAGTTTAACAGGTACTATTTAAAGAGTGAATTAGCTTGAAAAAGTCCTCAAGCTCAATATCTTCTCACTGAGGACCCTTGACAATATTTAACTGGAAATTTTTAATTCTGTCTTTCTGTTGAAGGTGGTTGAATTTTGCTGGGAAAGGTGAAAAGCTCCCAAGAGACAGCTGCAGTGATTTGATTAGGCTCAGTTCTTTAGGAAATGAAGCTACAACATAGTCTCTGGACCATCTGACCCCTAACCAAAAGGCTTTATCCATCAGTCTTGTCTGCAGTGGGAATGTTACTGGTATTCAGTAGGAATGCTCCTGTAGACAGGTTACATATGTGCCCATGCAGGGTTAAGCTGGAAAAAAGGTCTTGTGGTTGGTTTTTCTTTTTGAATTTGAGCCATCCTGATGAAGTTCAGTGTGGTGGAAATATATTAATTAAATCCTGTGCCATTGGGAGCCTGTCCTCCTGCAGGACAGATGACTGGGATAACTAGGGGATAAGTTATTTATACATTAATGATAATAGAAAGTGCAGCCACTGTCCAGCCCTGGCTTGTGCAACTCATTGCCTGTGCCACTTGGGATTCAACCGGGGACATGATACGTGCCTGGAGAAGAGGGATTAAATGACAGCATAAAAAAAGAGTAAAGTAGAATCCCAGGAAACTTCCCCCCGCCACCCCAGACTCCAGTAAAAGCCAAGCAAACGCTGCTTTAATCTCACACTTCGGGGTGACCCCAGCAGTGCTGGCAGGAAGATGCTCCCTTGTGTCTCAACCCTTCCAAAGTGCTTAGTGCTGCCGTTTGTAGCAGGCAAGCAGCTTCTTGGTGACACACCCCTGAGCTGTTCTCTGCTCCCCTTGCTCATGCTAGTGCTGAAGGGCCTCTTTATTAGTGTCATTGATGACCATGACCTTTCCGTTCAGTCTGTGCTAGAGTTCATGGTGCTCCCCCGTGCTGGGGAGGAATCAGGCTGGGAGACCTGGCAGTGCTTCCTACCCATCTGCCTCCTGGCTTTAGGTGGGATGGAAAAATCTTCAGGCTACCTGCCTCCATTTCTTGAAGTGAACGAGATGAGGGGAAATGGAGGAAACCCCCTTACATCGCTGTAATTTTTGAGACATAAAAGCTTTTCTTAGAGCAAATTTTTTTTTTCTTTCTCCCCGACCCCCCCCCCCTTCCTCATGGCATTAGGGCTCAAGAAATTCCTTGGAAAATAATTTGTCAAGGCCCTGACTGATCAAAGACATATATAAAAGGACCCTTTTTTTTAAAGGGGAAAAAATCCCCCTCCGAGCTCAGAATGAATTGGCAATTCATTTACCAACTGTCAGATAAAGTAGCTCAATCCCTATCACGTCTTTAGCTGGAGCTGTGGCCAGAAGGAAGCAATTCTCGGCCCACTGTGCGTACATGTTTTGGGTATGTTAGTGATTAGAGTATTCCTGCCTGGGGGATGCAGAAAGATATGACTCAGATTCGCAAAAGAGCCATAAATCTCCTTCCTTTTATTCAAAATGTGTGTTTTATAGCCATTTCCTGGCCAATTTCTGCCTTGAATAAATATGTAACATATCTCTGTGTGTACAGTTTTTTTAGGTCCGAGCGTTGGGCGCTCTCTCAAGTGAACTGTCTGCTCAGGAGAAGTTTGGATGGGGTTCTCTGCTGTTCTTTCATTCCCAGAAAAATTCCTCATTGAACCTTAAGTGGCTGAGCAGTGTCCTGGTGGCACCTGCTCCTGTTCTCCATCTGCAGTGGGGTGACCTGGAAAGGGACGAGGTGGGAGATAGGATCTGAAGGACTCCAAAAGGTCATCCAGGCCCTAAGGCAGGATCAATTAGATTGAAAACTAGGATTTTTGGTCCAAAGGCTCAGGCAGGATTTTGGTAATCCTAGCTGTGAGCCAGGCCTCACACAGCACCGGATTTGAATGTCAACAGCAAGTGATGCTCAAAAGGTCAGTAGGTGCTCTGCTAACATTCCATGGTTGGGCTGATGCTCACCTAGGAGCCGGGCTTATGGTGGTGTTGGAGCCCTCCTGTCTCCGCAGCTGAGATCACATCTAGTTCCCAACTTGTAGGTGACAATATACCTCCAGCCCACGGTACCTGTGGGACTGCCTTTCTCCATCTCAAGAGCAGCATCACCCATGCAGCTCTCCCCTCCTTATCCTCCCGCTCCACACCCCTTCCAACCAGCTCGGTGTCTCCCAGTTCACTGCTCCCACACCCTCTTTTCCACTCCTGCTTCCTGAGTGTCATCTCTGTCTGGAAGATAGAGAAAGGACAATGTAGACCTGAAGGAAAAGGCAGGAGGAGATGGGCAGCAATGCAGGAGGAAGTAAAGGCAGGGGTATTTCTTTGTTTTTGGGTCCCCACCGTAAGCTGTGCTAGTAGAAATGCCCAATGTCCCTTAATTGTGTTATCTTTTGGCACTGATGGGCTGTTGTGCCTAAGAAATGCTCACCAGGAAGGAGCTGAATCATATGTTCTTCTCCATGTTTAGCCAGAGGATGAACAGAACAAGCAACAGGAACAATCTGCTCTTGGAGAGTAATACCACCAAGTTTTCAATCAGTGTCCTGCTCTTCCAAGTCGTGCAGAAGCTGATTCCCCTTGGTAAAACAACAGGAAACCCCATCCTCTATGCAAGTAAAGCAGTAAGTGTTGGGGTCTGGCATTGCTGGTACTTTATTTTTAGATCTTCCTTCTAATCCTTTAAGCCCGTAGTTCCTTTCTGTTTCCTTTTCCGCTAAACCAGGAGCTGCAATCGTTTGGCCCTGATTCAAAGTCTCAAAGCCAACGGCAAACCTCCCAGAACCCATGCCAGAGAAGTCTGGTAGGGGCCTAAGGTTTATCTTGTGGAGTGCTTGATCTGAAAGCTGCTAAAGTTGGTGGGAACCTTACTGCTTAACCCGGAGGAGCTTTTTTTACCATGCCCTTAAACATACCCTGCCTATCTGGCAGTATCCTGAGTGCACATGTTATATAAAAATAACACGTGTGGCTGCAAGGAACGTTCTCAAAAATTTTCCTGAAATTTAGTCTAAGGCTAGAACTGATATTGCATACACGATGTGATGCCTTAAATAAAGGATAAACCAAGGAAGATGTAGCAGATAAATGATGAGGGGATGATGGGAAGTTGTTCTGAAGGTAGATGGCAGAGAGCAACATCATCCACTGGAGGGAAATACGTGTGTGTACATGTGTTTTGGATGCTCCTCAGGGGAAAGGCACTGTCAGGCTGCCCTTTGCTGCTTCTCGGTGATCTCTTTTGGATGGACGCAGGGTTAGACCCTTTCACGAGCCATTCCCACCATGTGAATAGTCCTGTGACTCCTAGTGCCGGGACACGTTTATTCCCTTGAATTACTTACCTCTTTACTATTGCTACTACTTCTGCATCAGGCACGACTGTTACTGGTGTCGTTTGTTAGCAGAGGAAATTACTTCTGGGGATCTCCTAAGTGCTGAGATTAGTAATTCTGTGCCTGGGGACATGGTTTGATGTCAAATCAAGAAATGGCAGATCTGAAACCCTCCAGACAAGTGTCTTTCAGCTCTGGCTGCAGCTTTTCGCTTAATTCCACACCCTGCCCCCGATGGTATCTCCGTTTAAGGCCCACTCATGTAAACATTTATAAGCACATGATGGCTTTAACAATGATTCATCCTATTAAAGTCCAAGTGGCTACTCACAGGATGGTTTCCAGAACTAGGTAATAGATATATAAAGGGCAGTGACCATGGCTTTTCTGTGCTATCTCAAGTGGCTAACACTTTAGACACAACAGGCTCAATTTCGGAGAGGCTGGTCTCCCATGGCTCTATAGTGAAGCTGCTTAGAAACTTGACTTTCCCCCCCCGCCTCTACAAAAACCTTTCTGGTCAAACATCCCCAATAGGGTCGGGTTGTTGGGACAGCCCAAGGTTTTCAGGTAGCTCCAGTGATGGTTTAAAGCAAAGGTTTCATGTAAATGTTCCTGGGAGGAGGAGAGTGGCATGCGACATTTTACTACCAGACAGGGAAAAAAATAAAAAAAGCTGAAACCTGCCAACTTTTCGTCTTTTGCCCCAAACAGAGGGCTTCAGGGCAGCAATAGAGAGGCACCACTCTGAAAAGCTTTTTTTTTTTCCCCCTGACTTGTGACACTTACTGAGCCTGATGCAGCCCCAGGGTGCAGCTGGTGGAAGGGCTGTGAGGGATGCGCCTGGTGCCCAGCTCAGCGCGGCCGTTGGGGAACCACTGGTGTGCACGTTGGAAGCAGCGTCCGACAGCAGCTCCTGGCTCTGTGTGGGGGCTTCGATATCTGCTGTGAAGTGGCCTGTGTACCCAGGGTGGCTCTGGGGACCCCCGCTCTGCCCGGGTGAGGCGGGTTAAACTTGCTCTGTGCTGCTGCAGGCACGTTGACAGCGCCGTCCCTACCTGGTGGTGTCACACAGCACGTCCCACCACCGCAAGCGTTCTCCGGGAGCCTGATGGCGGCTAGGAAAAAGCCAGGGAGGATGGAGAAGGGGAAGCCCTAGACTATTTCTTAATTCCTGTTTGTGAAAGATGATAAAATCAAAACTGTCTCAGGATTGGGGCTTTTTTTTTTTTTTTTTCCCTGCCACCTTGTGTGTTTAGGCAGAGAACCTCAGGAATTTCAGGGGATGTCTATGTGGTCCTTTGCAAGCAGACGTGACCTTCGCTGCCCATACCCTCAGCTGGCTGGATGTCAGCCAGCTCCGCACTAGAAGGCATGTAGCTTTGTCAGTGTGGTGCTAAGCCCGAGCTATTACCAAAAATAGGAATTAAAAATGCATTCACTGCTTTTTAAAATGCTTTTTTTAAGGTTAAAAGTAGGAGAGGTTTTTACCAGCAAAGAGTATGTTTTTGATGTGAGACTTAGATGAAAGCCAAAAAAAAAGTCCACAACTGAAGCTATGGCAAAATTAATCTTTTTTCGTTACAAGATCATTCAATGCAGAGAAATGTTTCATTTTTTAAATGATTTATCAACTGTCTTCAAATATACCAGGTAATTTGAATTAAAAAAAATTATCATTCTGTTGAAAAATTACATTTTCTCTCTCTCTCTCTCTCTCAAAAAAAAAAAGTGTTTCAAGGGAAAAATCTTTCTCTGGGTACCAGGGAAGGGCTCCTGGAGATATGTAAGTTCATGCTGTGGTGATGGGGAAAAGGAATGAAGCAGGCTGATTAAATATATATATGGTATTTGTAAAATGTCTATAAAGTATTTTTAATCTACTTGATTGGTGGGCAAGCAAACACTGAGGTAGAGATGCCAACATAATATCTTAGTGGGAGATATCTGTGGAACATTGAGGCTTCTGCAGAAAGAAAAGAAGGATGTTACCAGGAAGAAAACACAAAAGCCAAAGACCCTGAACATGGTCAGGCAGTTGCTTTAGGAAAGAAGAAAAAAAAAAAAAAAAAAAATCAGAGTTGCCAGGAAAACCTCAAGATGATCGTGGTAAGGTTGAGTGAGGGAACACCTGGGGAAGATTGATTAAGAGACGGCCAATGTGTGTGTGTGATTTACGAGGAGTGGTCCTGGCTTTAGTAGGAGTTCTTTGGAGATATTGCTGCCATGGTGCAGGACAAAGGACTCCTGGATGCAATCTAGTTACTGGATTGTCAAACATCACTTGATAAGGTTCCGCAAGTGAGATTATTAGCTTAGCGAGGGAGAAATGGAATATGAGGTCAAATAAGCTCTGGGGCAGAAACTGGCTTCAAGAAACTGTGATTCTCTCTATGCATCCAAACCTATGTGTGTGTATGTAGTTGTGTATATACATCGCTCTATATGCATCTCCACCTGCCTGTCTGTCTGTCCATCTAGCTATTTATGCTAACATCAGCCACTCCTGCTCTTCCTTCCTGGCAGCTGGGGGCGATTCAGTGTGCTGGAGGGTTATCTGCTTCAGCTGGGAGAAGATTATTTCAGGGGCTCCCAGGATGCCCCTTTGGACCGGAGTTTTCTTGTGCAAGGGGAGGGACCGTTCTCCTGCGTGTTGGCTGGAGGAGCTGAAATCAGGGGGATGGTGTTTTGAGGTACAGCAGCTGGTGAGTAGCACTTTGGGCAGTGGGCACAACGGTGGGAGTCATGCAGCAAGGCTGGGTGCAGCCGGTGAGTTCAGTGCCTCTCTTCTCCACTCCACCACAGCTTTGTAGGTCTCCCCCGGTGCCCATCCAGGCTGGCTCCCCTTGGAGTAAGTGCAGTGGCAGAAATTACATTGGAAATGAAAGAAAATAAAGCTGGGCTGTACTTTCATCCCATCTCTGCTTCTTTCCAACTCCTGAGAGGCTTTCACCCCCTCCTTTTTTCTCTTCAAATACCATAATTTTGATCAGCTGTCTGTCTGGAGTCTTGGAAAAGTTTCCCAATGCAGGGATGAGCATCAAGCCCGCTGGCACCAACCCTTCCCTTTGAACGTAAGCCACAGAGCCCTCAGGGAACAACAGCCACAAGTCACAAACCATGGCTCTGATAAATCCATCCCTCCTCTTTTAAGTGCTCATGCTCCATCCAAGGCAGTGAAACCTCCATTTTAAGATCTGATAAATAACTTGGTGGTGTCTGAAAGATGGTTAAATGAATACACAGTGTTTTTCAGCTGGCTGAAGACAGGGGAGCAGATAAGAGAAGTTGGATAACTTTTGATTTTGGTATGAACATTGACCTCAAGCTATGTCTTATTAATGTTGGCAAAATGAAGGTGTTTGAGCATCCCTGGAGCTTGCAATGCCTGAGGGTTTGGAATATGCAGCCCTATATACACTGTCTTTTAAATGCATCAGTAGAGTTTTCTGTAGTGTAATCTCTGGGTTTATTTGGTTTTATGTAATTTTGAATTCTCTAAAGAATAACAATGGCTGGGCTGTGTTCCCTCTCCTTTGATAAGGTTGTAGCTTTTGGAATTTCACATTTGGAGGTGAAGCTTTGAAAAAATGTGTCCAAAAGGGAGTGAGGTAGACAGCTTTATAGACTTTGCTTCTGCTCTTACTCAAGACAAGGTACCAAGATGCTTCTTTCTGTTCTGCTCTCCAGAGATTAAATAACAAGATCTCTTTCATTCCTGGTCAATAATTACTCTTCTTGGCACGAAAATGTGTGCTGCTGAAACCAATGATGAGACATCAGAATTGCTTTCAAGGTCACATTGAGAAGCCAGACTTAGAACAAAAGAGAAAGGAGGGAAGGCATAAAGCCTTCTCATTAATCACAGAAATCTTCTGATGTCTTCAGCTCTAAAGATACAATGGGGTAAAAACCACAGCTAGAAAAAGAATATGGGACATTGGGGTTCCCTGTAGCAAGGAACCAGCTGGGAACTTAGCCAAGATAAAGTGATGGCATCGCCTTAGGAGAGTGACCACGCTCAAAACGATGACTGCTTGTGGTTGTAGGGAAGGATGTTACTGTCCTATGGGCTGGGGCAATTGGGATGATCCCTTGTCCAAAGTGTACTTTGTGTTTGGAGGGGAGCTAAACCCCTAAACTGAGGTTTTCCAATTTAGGAAGGGACTCAGCAGGATAAATGGCTCATACTGGTATTGGGGAGGAGGTTCACAGTCAGTGGGGCCACTGTCTGGCCATTAGTAAAAAAGGAATTCTGGGCTAAGCTCCTCCCTGACAGGGCAGAAGAGTGATGGAGGCAGTTGCTGAGAAGACCACCAAGGACTTATGTGCTTTTAAGATCCAGCTAGGTGTTTTTATAGTAAAAGAACTGTGTGCAGGCAGCTGAGAGGGAAAAGAGTGAACATAAGTGGGGAAGGGGATGGGGTGCAATAAGTGGGAACAGGGATGTGGTTTGGGGCTCACAGCTCTTTTTGAGAACTGTCTGCAGGGCTTTCTGCTGTGGTCTGTGTCCTGACCCCCCGAAAGGTTTTTTTCTCAGCAAATTCCAACTCTGTCTTGTGTATGATGTTGCCTTGAACCAAGACTGGAGGAGAGCAGGTCCAAATGGAGCTGAGCCCATAAGCTTTTTTTGGGAACATGCCTGTGAGCTGCATCTTGTACTTGCGTCCAGCTGATGCATGTTCCTACAAGCATCGTAATCATCAACCTGATGAAAAATATTTTAGTAGCTGAGTATCTACTGGAGAGCTTTTACCTTAAGTAGACTGTACCAGCATTTGCAATACCTTAGCAAGTGCAGTATCTGTCACTCCTCCAGGGCATGGCTGGCAGCATAACCCCATCCCCACATATGCTTGCCTTGACAATTAACTCTATCCCTGCCAAAACCAGCACAGAGAGATCAGCTGTTCCTGCAGTCAGGGCTGGGAGTCCTCGTCATCTAATATTAGCAATTTAAAATGTAGGCATTGGATTTAAGCTACCTGTCCAGGCTTTTCTTGAAGCAACATGCGTGTCCTTTGGCTCCTAGAGACGCCGCAGGTCAGCACTGCAGCAAAAGCGCATGGCTGTAGGGATGCCCCAGCAGTGTGAGACGATGCACTGGCTTTGGGTGAGGACATGGGGTTGGCACAGAGTCAGATTTCTGTTCTGAGCCTCTCGTATGCCTAGAAAGATAAACAGAAATGGGAAACTGGCTGGACCAACAGAAATGCAGCTTCTATTCTGATATTTGCTCTTGGTAGTGGTTACATTCTTTTAAAGCAGAGACAAAGTCAACAACAACACTATAATAATCATAGCAACAACAACCAAAAATCCCCACTAGGCCTGTTCCCTAACTCATGCTTTGGCATGGACTGCTTGCTGCTTGTGTTATAGCACTGCTTGGAAGCGATAAGGAGCACACAACCTCCTGTACTTTAAAGTGCACTAGAAATAGAAAGAGAGATACAGTGCTACAAAAGGAAACCGACTGGCTTCAGGCTTTCCCCAGGGCTGACTTTGTGGTTCAACACCCAGGAGCCCAATGCAACACTGCAAATCCAGAACAAATTTTCCGTTCTCTTTGTTGGGCAGTAGGTCAATCTGCTAGTCAAAACCAAAACATCTCTGCTTTAGCCAGATTTGCTGGGATCGAGGCATCAGTGAGGTAAATGGCATGTGGACTATCGACTCAACCATGCTTTGGCTGAAGCCTGTTGGTCCATAACTTCCTTCTTGTTTTAGGTATAAGGTAGCTGTGGACTTAGTAGTGTTAGAAAAATGACGTCGTCTTTAGCAGAGAGTTCCAGGGATCACTCAAGCATGATGATAAAAAAGACAACAGCCACTGCCTGCTATTGGGAAGGGGTCAGAGTTTTGGGTGGCTTTTGGCTCATCAGATGTTGCCCCTCTTGGGCTCCTATAGTCCTTTTACTGAGTCTGTTGCCTTTTCTTACAGAAATACGTCCACAGATGGCAAATCCCTTGCAGACCAAGGGGTTTGGAATGCAAACAGTCCCAACAGGCACTGGCAAGCACGCTGCGTGGTGGGGTGGGGAACTTTTCTAGTAGATGTGGGCTTGGGCTTGCAAAAACCAATGGCCAGTGTCAGACTCTCTGGTTTCCCCGTACTTGGCAAGGTACGGAGGTAGGTGAGATGGCCTCTGTAAAACCAAGAACTTTGGCTAAAGATGACCTTAGGGAGCACCTGTATTTCACCAAGTCTTAGCTCAGTAAAACCCCATAGTATTTAACATCAAACGTGTTTACATCCCTTGGCCTTAAGGGTCTGTCCGGCCTTTGGCCACAAGATAAGTGAAGGTGAGATGATGGTGTTTGCTCGCACAAGCTGGCAACTAAATTAAAAACATTTCTGAAAAACCACCTCTGATGTTGGGCATGAGCTGAGCTTAGGCTACTGTGTCTTCACCAGCACTGTTCTCGAGCTTGATGGAACACAGGCTCACCTTGCATTTTCATTTTTTGGCAGAGAATTTAGTTACGCACCTGCTCAACTATTTTACAGAGGTGGACCCAGGAGATCAATAGCTGCATGAGAATACCTAACCCCCATTTTCCACCCCACTGATGCATATGTTCTTTTACCCTCCAAAGCAAACATTTCAGCATGCAAGATGAGGACTGCTTTCCATGAATAGTTTTGCTCTGCTCTTAAAGATGAGACCTTGGAAAATCTGTGGAAACTTTCTTGCTGGCCCAAGTGAATTGAGAGAAAGAAAACATTGCTTCAGAGTCAAAAAGTGAAATGTTTTTGTTTTTTCTTGCATTCAGAGATGAATATGAAAGGCAATTCATGAGTGAAAGGGGAATGGCTGTCTGTAGAAACCACAAAAAAAGCTTTCTAGGACTTGGCTCCAATCTTGCTGTGCTTGGATTAGTCATTGGTTTACAACCTGGATGTCAACAACAGTCATGCATGATCAGCTCTGCAAAATGGGCCATATACTGTGGGACAGCAGGAGGGGGTCTATCAGTGAAGTTTACTGTTGGACAGCCCAACAAATAGGCAACTGGTACTACAACAGAATTAGTTCATTCTGGTTCTCAGCTTGCTAATCTCTGCTAAAATCCTGGCCTTGTCCTTCCTCTTGCATCCCTCCCCAGCTAAAAGAGGGGGGAATAAAAGGAAGCGGTTGGAGAAGTCTTCAGAGAGCAAATTCTTGTCTACTTCTAGGTCATGTAGCAGGGGCTGTGTGTTCTGCGTGGGTAGATAGATTATAGAATCTACCATGACTGGGAAAGACATTGGCCATTTTGAACCCAGCACCAAAGACTTCCTCCCATCTGGCTTCAAAAGGAGAGAAAAAAAAAAAAAGTGTTTGTGCATGGAAAGGGTGGCTCGTTACATGGGAGGAATCATGTCCTGGCTGCCTGGGGAGGCAGGATGTCAAGCTCGGAAGGCCAAGGGTTTATTTTGGAAAAGCAATCTCCAAGTTCCTCATCTACATATGGACGTGCTTCACCTTCCTCTCCTCCAGCCCTGTCCTCTTTTGTGCCTTTCCAGCCAGCATTCCTGGGAGGAAGAGGAGCCATACTCCCCGCCCTCCTGGTGGCCCTGTCCCCCCCCCCCCCCCGGGGCACAGTGTCACTGTCACCTGTCAGCAGCAAAGCCTCTGGCAGAGGAGGGTGAAGCTGGAGGCTGATTTCCTCTTCCCCAACTCATTCTGGTGCTGCCCTGCTGGGAAGCCTTGGCTGCTTTGGTTTCCCATACTTCAGCTCACTTGCTCCTTCCATGAGTTTCCAAAGCGCTTTGCAAGACGCCAAAACACCTGCTCTGTGAACTCAGATCCTTGTGGGAAGTTGGCAGAGATGCTCCTCCCAGACTGGTATGATTATTTCTTTAAAACTGCAGGTAGATATGACTCCTTCTTTCTCTCCTGAAGCATTTGGCTGCTTTATTAGTTGTCTTTTTTTTTTTTTCTTTCTTTCATCCCCCTTGCCAACAACATATCTCCCTCTACCTCTTCCCTTACGGGATTTTAACCTCAGGAGTGGCAGTAGATTACTTGTGTTGGATGTGTCAGCTGGACCCTCTGCCCTGGCTCCATGAGCATGTGCCACCTCACAGCCAGGTCCTGCCTCTGGGAGGTGCCTGCTGCCTACCAGCCAATGTCACTTGCAGAGCTCTGCTCTTCCCTCTGGATTAATAATGGCATCGCTTGGCTGTGCCAGCTCTTATTTCTGCCTAATGCAACTCTCTGAAGTTAGTCCAGGAGCCTGATCTTGAATTAGAGAATGACAGCGAGGACTTAATCTCATGTTGCAATTAGTGGTCAAGACCCAGCTCTGGAGATACAAGCGAAGAGATGCAGCTTCTGCTGTTTGCTTTTTCAGCAACAGTCTGATAATTCTCTAAATCCAAACTTTGGATTGCTCGCTATTATTTTGGAAAGGGGAACAAAAATAACATAAGTAAGCCCATTGCAGCCCCTTGAAGTGGACTCAAATGGAAATAAAAGCCCTTTGCAGAGTGAGCTTTGGATTGATTTTTTATTTCATGTCCAAAAATTACTTGGAAAGATCATGTCGGCCAAAGGCCAGGGTCTAGTCTGCGTACCTGTGCTGCTGTCCAGATGGAGAAGAAAAAGAACAGATGCATTCAGATGAAGAGAAGGATTTCAGAATGTGTTTTCAAAGCCTCCTGTTCGCTGAAAGGGCTGGAAAGCCATTTAGAAAACATATCTAGGGTTTCCTTTGAACATAAGGAAAAAATTGACTTGGACAGTGCTAACATAGTGCCTTTCCAGGTTTACCACAGTGGGGAAATGTCATTTGCTTGCTAGGAACTCAACCCAAACCCTCCCTTGGATCAGCTGCCTCTCTGCATTGAACGGGCTGGTGAGGGAGGAGACAAGCGCATGGGAAGTTGAATGAGACTTTTAAAATATTTGGCCTTCCTATAATGGAGGTTCAAGTTGGCAAATGGTTTAGTATTTTTTTCCTATGATTTTGCCCAAGTGTCCGAAGAGACCTGTGATCGTAGTGCTCTCACGGGCTCGTTAGCTAGAAGCTAAAAAGGAAAATTCGTTGGCTGCCCCCGATATGGCTATTCGTGGAGAGGTCTGGCCAAGGCTCCCATCCAAGCAAGGAGGGTGAACGGTGACACCCGCCTTGGGGTGGTGCTTGTGCTCTGCTGGCTGGTACAAGTGGGCTTTTGCTTTCTAGTTCTTCAGTGAATCCACGCCATCTCTACCCAAGCTGTCCTCTGCCAGTAACCTCAGTGTCTCTCTTTGGCCACGGGTGAAAACTGTGCACCCACTGATCCATCTCATGCATCTCACGGGCCGGAGGGGCAGGGAATCAGCACCTTCCCTCCCTGGTTGCAGCACCAGTGTGGGGCATCAGCTCCTGGCAGCCAGCTACCTTGGGCCCCTTGGAAATCAGACTCCCTCCCTCTTCTCAATCTTTTAGATGGATTTGGTTTTCTACCACAATGAGGGAAATTTTGAAAAACAGGGATTCATGAGTTTCTTTTTCTACTGTGTTAACTGTAGGCACAGAAAAAGCAGACATCTAGATTAGCATCAGCAGCGATTTCCATGGAAGCAGTGGGGATTTTTTTTAATAGCTCTGCAGACTGATAGTGATGTATGTTCACTGAAGGTGAAGTCTGGCAGCTGGAGTTAATGCTGAAACCACTGGATCTAACATGGGAATCTGTCTGGGACTAATGCTGAGTTAACTAATGGAAAAACATGGTGCTCAGTGAAATGCTCTAAGGCCAGCCGTACGGATCAGGTGAAGCCAATATGGAAGAAACTTGACCAAGAATAACCAAATGGAGGGCTAATGTCCAATCTCAGATATATGGACACCAGACCCTGCTTTCCGTTTCTAATATTGCTTTACAACTTTCTGGCAGCATTCCTTAGCCTAAAAGTCTTATTCGTTTCCCTTCATGCTGAAGGTCTATGTATTCTGCCATTGTGGACTAAGTTTTGGGATAACAGAGAACTAGTTTTAATGTGTGCAGAAACCACATACGATGAGAAAAGCAGAATTGACAAGGGTAGAAAATCTATTTTTACAGAGTCCAATGATATATTTGAGCTGCAGCAAGCTGTCAAATGCAATAAGGACTGAACTGATCCAGACTCTAGCCTTTGTTGTGGGAAACCATGGAAGTTCCTCACCTCCTTGAAAGAGGCGCTGAGGTCTAAGACCCAGGTCTTGCATCACACTTAGTCTCTAAGTTTTGCTGTGATTCTTCTCTGAACGTGGATTTAGGGACTTCATGTTCTATTTTCAGCTTACCTAATATGTGCACATTAGTATATGCCTGAACTTTTTTTTTTAAAAAAAGTGCCCACCATCACTGATATCATCCAAGAGTTTCTAGACTTGCATGTCTAATGAGGAAAAACCTACGTCTTGGGTGTAGAGCTGGAAGCGACAGTTAAACAGAAAATAAGAGTGCTGCTGTGGAGAGAACACAGGGGAAGAGAAGGAGGGCTCTTACTCATGGGTTTTGGGGCTCCTCAGCTGAGCTATGGGTGTGCGAATCTGGGCTTGGGGTAGCTGCTCCAGACCTCTGCCCCAGGGCTGGTTTTGGCGGCAGCGTCTCCCAAAGCGTCTTGGCATGTAGTCCTGGCAATGCAGGAGAGCTGCCTTCTGGCATTGTTCCTGGTGCCTTGGGGTGACCTGACCGAGGAACCTGGAGACAGAGTTCAAACAGGTCTTACCATCTTCTGGACTTCCCAGGCTAGCAGTGATCTTGAAGGACAGCACTTCTGTCACCACGAACCTAGAGAGCCTGGCTTTGATGGGCTCACCCTGCACTTACTATGACTGTGCTACCCGGTAGCCTGTGCTAAAAAGAGGGGCTGGAATAAACCCCGAGTATGATGCATGACTTTGCATGGAGCAGAGAAAGAAAAAAATTCCTCAGCTAGCTCCATAGCAGTGGCAGACCCATGCATGGAAGGTCTGTGCCTGAAAAATTGTCTGTCTTCAGCTGTCATCTACTTTAATAAAGGCAGGATGGAGAGGGAGTAGCTTTTCTTACCTCTTTAGACCATTGCTGCTACTACAGCAAAACTGGATCAATATGCAGAGAGGGAGAAAAAGTTGTCTCTTTAGAGAGACAAGCAGACAGACAAATAGACAGCTAGCCAGATTCCTCTCTCTTATATGCATGTAACTCCAAAACTATTAAAGGAACTATTTGTAACCAGGAACAGAATCAAACTGCTGGCGTAGTTCGCTGTAAAAGATTTTCAGTTCAATCTTTGATGGCATTTTAATAGTAACAGCTACTCATCAGCAATGTCAGGGTTAAATACTCCCAGCATGTGTGCAATTGCAGAAATACCCCAAGAAGAACCAAGGAAATATTTCCATCTTAAACGCCGATAAGGAGTGAAAACGTGCAACTCGTTCCATATGGTGGCTGAAAGCCTTGAGCCAAGCGGAAAGCCGCGGAGTCTGCCAATGCGTAAGAACTTGCAAGCCTGATAAATGAGTGTGTTGCTTTGGGAAAGCCAGAGACAAAGTCACACTAGAAAGAAGAAAACAGAAGAAGAGCGAGGAGTCTTTTTTTTTTTTTTTTTTTTTTAAAAAAAAAGGAAAGTACTACCCATTTTTCTTGGTGGATGGCAGCAAGAATTTCTGGAAATGTTTTACATGTCAAAGATCTAACCAAGCTGGGATGTTTGTGGACAAGTCATTATGCAATGAATAAATAAATCAGAAAAAAGCAGGGGGAAGAGTCTATCTTCTCTCCTGCTTTACAAAATGATCCTGGACTGAGACAGCTGCATTCTTCTGGGCTACCCTGTGCGAGCCAGGATGAAAGTGCTCACAAACTGGAGGTGGACCATTCCCAGATTTCTCCAGCACTGACATGAAGGACAATGCTGTGCTTGGTCATGTGGCAAGGAGGGAAAGGCCACCAGGGGAGAGCTGGAGGACAGCTATGGCCAGAGAAGCATCTGAGCAGCGGGCATCCTCCAGCAGCAGGATGCAGGCTCCTGGCTGCTCTCCAGGACTATGGGGTCCCCCCCCCAGCACCAGGCATGGGTGCTGGGCCAAACAGAAGGGGGGCTGTGTCTGGCACCCAGGGTCAGGGAGCAGGGAAGAGCCGGGCTGTGCTGGAAGGGAGCAGAGGGTCAGAGCAGATTGCGCGTCTCCTGCTCAGTGCCTGAGATTTGACAGGTCTGCATTCTTGGCTGAAGGGGTCTGGCTGTACAATCGATTTCTGGAGAGCAGTGGGTAAATTCACAGCTCGGCTGCCTGGAAGAAAGGCTGTGTCTTTGAAAAAAAAAAAAAAAAAAACAAACAAAAAAATCTTTCAACGGTTAAGCAAGTCACCTCCTACCACCTGAACATACTCCCACATTAAGTCAAATCAGGAATAGAGGAGGAAATCAACCATACAAACAAAATCATCTCCCCTGTTCTTTCTCCAAACAGAGATTTTTCATCCAGGAGCTGCTTTGAGGCTGCAACTATAGCAGCACTTCAGTGCCCTGCAATGGACAGCAATAGGAAATCTTAGTGGGCTCGTTTGCCCAAGCAAATTTGTCGTAATGAAGTTGTCCTGCTACACAGGCGCTTCTCATGAGGAGAAAGCAGGCTGACCTGTGCCAGCTTGGTGACTTCACCCAAACAAGGCATGTAAAGCCAAGAGCATTTTGTTAGGCTTAAAAAAAGCAACAAAAAGAGAAAACCCTGCAGGTTGTAAATTGTGAGGCAAGGTGATAAATGGTACGTGAACTGGCCAATATAATCTGTCTGGAAAGTTGAAAAGAGTCCCGCCTTCTCATGAGCCTAAAATATTTCTTTTTCTAGAATACCTTATTTTCCAACTATGTGCCACATTCATTCACTTGCCAAAATGTTTGTTCTCTGGTCTGTGCTTCTGTCTTGCAGCTGCTGACAAAATCTCCCTGGCAAAAGGGAAATAAATGGGTCAGCTGTGTCCTTGCAGTGGTGCTCGGCCACCTGGGTTATGCTGGCCTTACGAGGAAGGCTGGGTTATTTGCCCAGGTGTGCTGGAGAGGGTTCGGACAGGAGGTAGGTTTGCTGGGATGGAGGGACCAGTGTGGGCCATCGTGGCTGCAGTGGGCTGGGAGGACCTTTGTGGTGTTGGGTGCTCAGCTAGGTCAGGCTGGAGCAATGTCCTCAGCAGAGGGAAGGTGTCCCAGCCCCACCTGAACATGGAGAAGATGGGGATGCGGTGGAGCAGGGGGGTGAAGGGATTTAGGAAACTTTATTTTCTGATTCAAGGATTCTTGGACTGCGTAGGGTTTCTCAGGTCTGTCTATTTGCATATTAGACAGTGTCTTGAATGTGCTTGGCTGTCCTGGGGTGCTCTTAAGGCCTTGACGGTGCTGAGACTTACTGCTCTGGTTGCTGCTAAACCAAAGCAAGACATTAAACCAGCCTGAGCCCATCCCATCCCCTTTGCCAGCCTTTCTATCCACAGTGTAACTGGTACGTTGTTCCTCCCCACCTTAGCACTGGGCAGATGCTTCCTTTGGCCGTGGCTGTTGTCCATGCCCTGGTTCAGCCACCTTCCCCTGCTGCTCCGTGCTGTGGTCTCTCCAGGGCTGTCACCTCCCCTTCAGTGTCACCTAATGTGATGTGCATGCTTCCAGGCTTATGGCAGGGAGGTGCTGTGTAATCCCTCCCCTCTGTGCCCGCAAGCCTGGCATTTGTCATTGACTCAGGCTTTCTTGAGCCAGCCCAAGACACTGCAGGGAAGTCCTCTCTGGGCCTGGGCTGGCCAAAAATTGTGGGTGGAAAATCTTCAGAGACTAAATATTAAGATGTCTCAGATGATGATCTCCTTTGATTTGCATTTAAGAACAAGTTAAAGAGCTAATTTTGATTATGACATCTCTCTGTCCTTGCAAAATACCCCCTCACTAAAAGGCACAGACTTGGGTCTTAGGGCCAGATTTTCCTTTGTATTTTATTTTGTGTCGTCATTTACAGTTCTGAGAAATGGCTGTGAATGTGCTCAGTTTCACCCTCGCTTCTCCTATGCTGCCTCTGCGTGGCTGAAGAGATCCTGCCAAAGATCTCAAAGGCTTTTAGGCGCTTAATTTTCACCGGTGGGAGTTAGATGCCTAAACACCATGAGGTTTGGACCCAGCTTCCTTCACTTCAGCCCCTGGATTTATTACACAAGAGAGTATCTGTAGTGGCTGGAGAAGTCCCTGGGATGAGGTGTGGGAAATTCCAGATGTGCCGTTCTCCAGCTGCTGCTGAATGCTCAACCATGGGGTCTGTGCTATGCTGAGGAGCCAGCAGAGATCTGTGCTATCTCCTCCACCAACGCTAATGTTACGCCAACCAAAGGTGACCAGATTCCAGGTTGCTCAAGTACATTTATAGGTTTTTTTAAAGCACTGTGGAGCGTGAATAGCTGGTTCCTCCAGGACTAAGACAGCTGTCAGCTCTGCCAATGTGCATAACCTTATGATAAGGCAGATCGCCACCCCCTGCCACCCAGCCCCAGCCAGGTGTCATGCCAAGGTTGTTCCCAGCAGGTTTCTAGCTGCTGCATGGACAGATTGCTTTTGTGGGGACGTGGATCCATTCAAATTATTGCTTGTTGTCTTGTGAAGGTTTGATCTCTTCGAACAGGAGTCTCTTTGGCTTGATGAAGTATTATAAACTGCTTAATTTCAAGAATAATAGGCCTTTTTGTTTACTATCCTTTGGAGTGACTCTTTACTATGTGTGACGGTGCTTTAGGTAACCTGTCAGAGCAGGGGATGGGACTCCAGCACCAATCTGGTTATCCCATGCTCCTGCAAAAATAACTCAAATTTCTGCTATGCCCNNNNGGTTTCCTGGTAGGTCACAATCACAGGAAAGCAGGTCTGAAGTTTTGCCCTGTTTAATGTACATCCAAGTGTTGCCAACAGTGGAGATGCTTTGAAATAAGTATTCTAGAAGCAGCTCTTCAACTGGTATGAGAAAGCTTTGTTCCCTTGATTTATCGCTGGCTGTGTCAATTTAGGGCAGCAAAGGGCTCAGCTGGACCATTCTTCAGCTACTTTGATTGAAATTGAAGAGATTTTCCCCTAATGTTACATTCAGTCGATGAGCAACTCTGTCATACTGACACGTTCTGACATGATGTTTGCTTGGGACAACCTACAGACACCACTGCAAGGTAAGACCAAAGGTCCACCAAATTTGTCCTCAAAGGGGAAGTGTTTAATGAATCCTGCAAATGCAGGGGACAGCCCTCACCTGAGAAGGTTGTTTCTCCAGGCTGAAGCACACATCTCTTGCATTTTGTCTATGCTGACCCCTGCCATCACCACAACTGCGGGAAACTCAGACGCATGTTTTGTGAACTGGCATGATGTTCATGTTCTCTGGATATTTATTTTTTTTAAAGCGTTGCCAACTTAGGCAATCAGAAAGCTGTAGCAAACATTGCAACATTTGTTTTTCAAGGTTTTCTTCCCAGTCATAGAAAATTCCTCTAGTGAAAACTCCCTTTTGAAGGACTTCTTGGGACTGAAGCGTGGAAGGTGTGCCAATCTCCTGACCCGATCTGCTGGCTCAGTCTTCTAGATGGAGGAGGTACAGCTCTTAAGTCAGGTCTATATCTTGCAGGCCTAAACCACAATCTAGACTTGTCCTGGCCTAGTGCCTTTTGGAAAGAGCAGATCTGCTAGAGGTCATGCTATGTAGATATTGGAATAGATGTGCTGGCTCAGATCAGAGATGCATCTAGCCCAATATCCTGTCTTTAATGGTGCCAGCGGCAAATGCTTAGGGCAAGATGTAAAACTGTGGCAAAGCCCCTGGTGATACTTCCTATGGTCCCTTCAACTCATGGCAATTTGCAGCTGAAGGACTTCCTGAGCTATTGGTCATATCTGCATCCTTGTGTGTAATCACCCTTGATGGATCTCTCAATGTCTTTGTTATTTAAACCCATTTATGCTTTTGGCCTCTACACCGTCCTGTGACAATGAGTTCTACCACTTAATTATGTGCTGTTTAAAAACATAACCATTAATCATAATAACCTTCAACTATAATAAAAGCCTTGAATTTGGATAAGATTGCCAGCATGGATAAAGTCTACATAATTACATTCATGTATTATGTCTACAGCACTGGGAGGCTCAAACCAAAGCGTGGGGAATACGTATGACTAGTTTATGGCAAGACCTTCAAGAAGGAATGGGAATTCAGGATCCTTCAGCGCTCAGCCGCCTGATGGCATGTGCTTTGGCAGGGTCTGGTTTATACAGAGCTGTCCATCTGTTTTCTTTTCCCCGGTGCAGTTAGCAGGAAAGGTTTATCCACCTTTGCAGACTGCTGGGGTTTCTCTTGTTTAAGGAGAAAGGTCAGGGTAGTGGATGCTTTTCCCATGACTTTTGCTCCCCCATGAATCTGCAAAGGCCTGAGGTGCAATCTGGCTCTGCACGGCAGTTGTGTTTCGACCCTGCCCACCGATTCCCCCCCCTACGGCTCAGCCAGAAGCTTCCTTGTGAAGACAAGCATAGCCTTCCTTGGGCTTGTTACTCACGGGCCACGGGGGAAAGCCTGGCTCTGCTGGGGTGTGAATTGCTGGCTAGGTCCTTACTGTAAGGTAAGGGAGATCTTGCACCTGCTTTGAAGACCAACCTCACCTACCACCCTTTTGCCTCTGTGCAAACCTGGGTTAACAAGTGCTTGCTGGAAAAAGAGAACCCAGCGAGGCTGGCTTGGCTCCACGCTCCTGCAGCCATCCAGCTGAGGTACCCTGAGGCACGGGAGTCTGCGGTCTGCCTCATCCCACCGTCCTGTAGAAGGCTCCCAGGAGGGCTTCCCATCTATCGGAGCGACACCACCAGAAGACTTGCTCTGGAGCTTGGTCTTCATATGGTAGGTGGACGTGTCCTGTGCCCTCAAGGCAGCTCTGAGAGCTAGATCTGATCTGCTTCCTGGCATTTTTACCTTTCCTTCACAATAATTTTTTTTTGTGTGTGAGCGTGGCAAAATGCCTGTAATTCCGCAATGTTTTCTGATTGGAAAACCCCACAATCTTTTGTTTTTCCTCAGGGTGCTGGCAACCTTGGCACCACCAGCTCCTCAGTTTCTCTGGGCAGTTTTCTGGGGGAAGAAAGGGGGCCCGATTGCTTAATCCTTCCAGCTAAGTAAAATCATCTGCACTGGTAAATTCTCCAGGAGATGTACAGTTCACTGCTTGTCAGACCAGGATATTAAATTAAGCAATTTTCATCAGATAACACATCTTCTGGTTCATGTAAAATGTCCAGCAAATCGCTGCACTCATAATTCAGCCTGATTGAAAGTGAGCTGCTAATCCATTTCACTTTGGAGATAGGCAAGAGCATGGCAGAGGGACCATCTCTGCGGGAGACTCCTGTTTGCAGCCATGCACGTGCATGAGCTCCCCTTGGGCTCTCCTCCCCTCCCCGCACCCCCTGCCAGGGCAGGCAGATAGTGCTCCTCCTCTTGCCAGTCTTTGCTGACCCTTTCAGTGCTACGCAGCATGACCTGGATTAGCTGTTAACGCGGGGAATCCTTTTAAGCGATGAAACCTGCATTTGGGGAAATCGTTCTGCTTCAGTTCCCTTCTGGTCGGTGTGGATGGTGGAAATCTCCCGTAAGACTCATCTCTGGGTTTCTAGCCTATTGCTCTTCTTGGTGGTCCTGAGCTCCTGCTCCACCCAGAGCTTTGCTGTCCTTGCCAGCCCATGGGAAGGTCTTGCCCAGAGCAGCGACCGGTGCTGCCAGCCCTCTGGGGCAGCCTGCCCTCCCACTGCAGCCAAACTGGGTACCCAGTGTTAGAGGATGAATTCCAACACTCGAAATTTGTAACTTGGGATGCATCACAACAGCATCTGAAAGTGTTCTGGTTGTCATTAGTAATGATAATAGAGGTAGTAGGGGAAGGTTTTACTTACTGACGCTTTATAGGTTCACATTGTTCCATCCTCCCCAAACAGTACTCCGCCTTTCTTCTTTTTCAATTAAAGCTGAGTTACCCTGTAACTATGTGGCTCCAGAAGCTGGGGCTTGAGGAAAAGCCAAAATGTCTGCTGTTAGGAGGTTCAGGAGAGGAACCCAGGTTCTTTCCCACGGTAGCCTGTCTCTGAAGGAGCCTTTCTGCTAACAGACTAGAGACAAGTGATTTCAGCTACGTCAGGTGAATTGGGCATTTTGCCTTTATGGGCATCCATGGCTCATTGGGGACTACTTGCCATACTACACCTGAGGAGTGGTCGGGCAGTATAAACCCTCTAAACCAATTCATTTCTCTTTAGCCAGGATGGAAAATACCCATCTTCAGAACAAGGGACATGAATGAGAGGCAGCTCCACACCTCTCCAACGCGATTAGCAAACCAGACATGACTTGCTTTATTAAAGCCAAACAACCCTGGGCAACCACATCATTATAAAAGACCCAGGAAATCCTGTAGCCGGGCAGACCAGAGACATTCCCCTTCCCTCTGTCAGCAGAGCCTTCCTCTTCAAAACCCGGTGACCTTATGCTCGCTTGCTCCCCAACTCCTGCTGCTTCTCTGCGAGGTGAAAGTCCTGTGCGATGCACGGAGGAGTAGGGCTTTATTGCCTCCTTCCCTCCATGGGGGGCCCATTTTCACAGCCCAGTGGTCTGTATTCAGCCTTGCCCGCTCGCAAAAGGACTTGCAGCAAAATAAAATGACAGGTGAACAATCCCATGTGACCAGCTCCTGTCCGGATGGGATGGTTGGGGCTCGGTGATGAAGAGCCATGGTTTCTGTCTTAGGCAGAGAGGGACAGGCGGTGGGAGGGAGCAGAGGGTCAGCGGTGCTGGGCTGCTGCGAATGAGCTGCAATTCCACTTGCTATTATTTCTCTGGTATATAGATTGGAGATAAAATGTCTTCTGTCTGTACAAAGTCACTCTCTATATTGTTATGGCACTGCAATAATGTTACATCTCTATATATATTACCAATCTCTGAATGTTGTATATAAAAATAATAATAACAAGGGGTTTGCTTTCCTTACTCAGATCTGAGTGCACCATCAGCATTTTCACAGCCATTTTGCCTTGGCTTCTTCCCACTCAGCCTCCTGCTACATCTCACCGGTGCATCCTTGCTCCCACTGTCCGGTGCTATGATCATCCTGGCTTCATGCTTTGCTGCCGGGGAAAATCCTGTCCTAAGTCTTTTTGGGTCCCAGATCCTTAAAACTTCTTTGCAAATCCCACAAAATTTCATCTGCAAAAAAAAACTAGGAGGAGCTTGGCCTTAACAGAGCTGGATTTAACCTGTTGTTGCCTTTATCAGCTGCTCTGGGAAGAAAATCAGGTTGAAACAGAGTCAGGTGCTTGGCAAATGTTTCCCTCCTCTCCGTATTTCAGCTCTAACATCAATGACTTTGTTGGTTCAGTCTGTATTAGCTGCATGTGGATTTGCATGTCACTATTAATTGCAGAACAAATTAACCTTCTTCAGACCATATGTTGCTGCTGTGATGCATGCAAATATGTTGTGACTGTAAAAAAAAAACCACAAACCTAACAACAAAAAACCCCAAAACCCCCAAAAACAAAAACCAAGAAAAAAGCTCAGTTGGACTCATATTATTGCCAAGAGATTAAATGCCAATGTTTAAAAAATTGGCAGCGTTTCCACAATGGGACTTTTGTCGTGTAATGCTGTATCTACTGGGATTATCCTTTTAAAAAATTGGCAGTGTCCTCAGAAAGCGCAGCCTCTATCTTATGAGTTTTCTTTTATCTTTTTCTGGCAACAGCTTGAAGAAATCTCTTTGCCATTTCCAGGCTGGAGACCTGTTTTTATACAGCGAAGTACCAGTTCTGTAAGCGACAGATTTCTCCACTCGGCATCTTTGGGACACCCATCGATCAATGACAGGGAATTTAAGTAAGAGGAGGGGTGACTTGGAAAATAAACTCTTCACGTTCAGCTGACGAAGTGGGAAACATCCGCTGCTGGCCTATCTCCACCGACTCTGATGGAGTTGTGCCAGCATGGAGTTTGGCCTGGCGTCTTTCAAGTTGTTATTCTTTCATTGGCTCTTTGCTAGAGTGTATTGAAAGCTTGAGTTTTACATCTGCTTCCTCACGGGCTTGCTTTCCTTCTACGATGAGTACACTTTGTTTTCATATTTGTCTTTCTCAAGGCTGGGGTTGCAAACCCCGGTTTAACGGCGAACAGGTTTTTTTTTGGGGGGGGGGGGAATCGTGGGCCATGTGCACCTATAGGTACGTGCGAGGTTTATTGGACCTTGCTCGTTATTTGCTCATCAGCAATGAGGTATTTTTGTGTAGCTGGAAAAAATTAAATGCAGAGAAATCTGTTCTGAAGGAAAATCAGCACGTATGAAATCTTTTGGTTTTCTGCTTCGGTTTTAGTAGAGTCCTGTATTTCAAAGCAGAAATTTGCTGCAAAGATCCAGACCTCTTAAGCGCTGTCTGGTCTGCCTGCAGTTCAGATAACAGTTTAGATAATTATCAATTAAACATAAGCGATCAGTGTTAATTATAATAATTAAGTTCATAATAAAAAGTGATTATAAATAAGGCAATTACTTAGATAACAATTAATTATGTGGCTGCCCTCCCTAGGGCTCTGTTTTCCAACAGCTCTTGAGGACACGCTCAGCCTTGATGACCTGAGCAGAGCTCCCTCCTTCGCTGAGCTCACCCTCTCCGAGGGAGGTGACACTGTGAGAGCTTTACCGGTGGCTTTTAGAACCTGAAGATTAAGCAAGGCTACTGAAACATAGGTGATTAAAAAGCCTATAAAACTGCATATATTTTTTTTAACACGCCTATTAACATTTCAGAGACTAAAATTGCAGCTGGGTATTTGATGGTTGCCAGTTTTTCAAAAGCGGGAGATGGTTTTCAGTTATAAAATCCTCCCTGCCCAACAGTTAGATCCCAGCAAAGCCACAAATGGGGTAGGTATTTGGGCCCCAGCCACGTTTAGTATGTAGCACGCGCAAAGGGGAGCCCCCGACGATGCACCCCGACCTCCTGCGTGGCTCCTGCAGTGGGGGGAGCCAAGGGGATGGGAGAGCTCTGCAGCGTGCAGGCAAAAGATGTTTGGTTATGGGCTTCCCAAAGAGGGAGCTTTGGAGAGAGGGGACAAACCCTGCCCTGCCAGCAGCCTTCAGCGAGGTGTATGCTCACAGGTGATGTAAATTTTGTCGACGTGCTTTCCAAGAGGATGGCTGAGGGCGTTGCTCCTGAAAGGGCAGCACCACAGCCCCTTGCTGGAGAAGCTTGCCCGATGGCTTCTGCAAAGAGCAGACTCCAGAGGAGCCCTTGGTGGTCAGCAATAAAGGTGATCCAAAGCCCCCTGATCCTCTGATAACAACAGTGGCTTGTAAGCATGTCCGGGGAGGGCTTATCCCTCCTTTGCAACAGGAGTGTGCCTTTGGCTGTAAATTTCTTCCAGCTGTCAAGTCAGGGAAAGCACTGATAAGCTCTGTGTCCCCCCTGTCCCCCCCCTGCCCCGTCCCCCCAGCTGGGAATGATAGATTTACCAGAGGTAACTCAATGTACCAGTTCCTTTCTCCTCCACAGTTGGAGCATATGGAATATATTGTGGTCTGAGGGAAATACATCTGAAGAATTTCTCCTGCGTCTCTTCAGGAGCGTTCCAGGGTGGATTACAGCAGGTGTCACAAAACTGCGCACTTGAAGCGGGTTAAGCGACGAGCCACGGTCAACTACGCCCAAAGTCACAGCAGAACTCTGCATCAGGCTCCAAAAGTTTTGCTGTTGCTTGGGTTTGGGTGAGACTAGCAATGGAAGCTCCAAAATATTGGAAGAAAAAGAGACGCTTTCCAACGTGAGGGGACAACAAGGAAATATCCGAGAATCTGCCTGGAAAAAACTGCTCCTGCAAAGTGTCTGATCCTGGGCTGTGGTAAGCGGTTTCCATAACGTGCTATTTGTTCTCTGTTGCCTGAGGAATAAAACTGCAACGGCCTTGTCGCTCCTCTGCAGGGACTGCCTGGGAGATGCGCTGGTAAATGTGAATTACAGGAGGCTTCCAGTTCTCAAGGAGTCCTCGCTCACGTAGATTTTCCTTTGAAGTTAGTAGTAATTCAGGTGTTATGGGTGATAATACTTCCATCCAAAAGCAATAGGCCAAATCCTGGAGATAACCAGCACCTTCTATTAAGGTACCCAGCACCAGAATGGGCAGAGTCATCCCCATGGGATAAATACACTCTGTCTTTTCACTAGTGGCTACAGTTCACTTTGGGTAAAAAGCGGGATCAAGCTGAAACACCAGCAAAGGCACATCCATTACGGGCAGTCAGAGCTTAAGCTGCCAGGCTGATGGGAACTCGGGGTTGAGATAAAAATCTGTGCATTGACCCATGAGGCTGAATTATCCACTATATGGAAAACCACTGACCTAACAGTCTTCCACGAAAAGGCACGGTGTATTGGAAAGCATACAGAGAGGCTTGGGAAGAGAATTGGGAAAGACAGACCATTTCTCCCACTGGAAGATCTGGGACCTACTGCAGACCTGGGGTGGGTGTTTCCAAAGAGCTTTCACATGTGGAGAAGTTTTCTCCAGTGAAGTTTTCACCACAGCATTGGGCAGCTCCTTATTTTCTGCCCTCAGGGTGTCCAGGACACCAGATTTGCATTCGGTTTCATGTCAACCCCGGATGAAAAGGCAGGACTTAACATAGGCTAGATTTGTACCTGTCGGGCTTTCCTTCTGCCTCAGTCCCTCCCTGCTCATCGGCAGCATTTTCTGTTATTTCTGCCCTACTCAGGTCCGTACCAAATCCAGGAGGATCCTCTGCAGGGTACTGTCGCACAGCCAGGGATGCAGGAAGCTGGATGCCGATGGGGATGTCAGTGAGTTCGCCTGTGGTTGGGTTTTGCCCATATCCTTCCTTTTTTTCTCCCTGTAAACTGGCTGGGTGGGGCTTGAGGCTTATGGACGTTTGTCTGGGGGTCCTGGATGTCTTGTCAGAGATAAAAGTTGCAGGTGTTTGGCCTGACAAATAATGTGAAGTCACATATATGGCAACAGGGCATCATCATAGTCTTGGTCAGAGCCTGATGCCGAGGAGGAGGCAGGTTGGTCTGTGGCCTCCGCACTGATAAGCCCCTGCCCTGTGCTTGTGTTGGGGGGGCAGAGAGAGTCCAGCTTTCTTGGCCAGTGCCCTGGAAAAAGGGACAATAACATCCCAGAGCACGCAAGTAACATGTGGGCACAGAAACAGAACCAATTCTTTGTGGAAGAAAACTCTGAAAAATTGTCTGGGCCAACCAGTCCCTGGTTTTCCCTGAAAAGGACCTTCGCTGTGACTCTTTGCTCTGTAAGGAAAGGCTGTGACATGTAACCCCCTTCCGTGTCCCAATATATTTCGATTGCCAAAGTCTGAGAGCATGTCTGGAGCCCATTGCTGAGGGATGTGAGATGATGTTAGCCATGCTGGAGGAGAGGGATTCTGCTCGGGTAACTCTCCTCATCTACAAACCAGATTTCCAGTTGTCCAGACTCCATCCGTAGTCAATGGAGGGTGATCAGGAGCTCAAGAGACCACCCTTCAAATATTTTTTTAGGTGGGAAAAAGACCTTCTGAGGTGTCAGTCTCTTCACACTATTCGCAGACGTGGCCTGGGGACAGCCAACCTTTGCTGGCCAATCTTGGAGAAATGTCTCCCAGCTAGTATCATCCCCAGTGAGTCAAGACACAGACTGGGAGGAGTACTTTCAAACTGGGTTACGAACAAACTCCTCTCACTTGGAGGTTTGTGTGAATTTGCCACTAAACTAAGAAAATGTAAAAGCTGGGAAGGTGTTGAACATCTCCAGGCACAAGAGATGTCTAAGGATGTAGCAAAGTGCAACTTGAATGCCTTACACCTTGCCAGTGAGCCATGCTTAATGGGTCAGGCAGCAGAGGTGTAGTGGAATCAATAGAGCTGGAGTGGAGATCTTGCAGATCCAACAGCTGGCAGGTTTGGTTTGGTTTTTAGTGTGTGTTTGTGTCATATTGTTTTTGCTGGTTTTTTTTTTTTTTCCTTTTTTCCCCTCTCTGCCCACCCCCCATCCCTTCCTTCTAAGTTTTCTGTTCTCTTGTAAATTTTTCAATTTTAACCCTTGGGAAGGCTAAGATTTGAAGGGTAGCCGCAAGAGAACTGAGATCTATTAGGACATGAAGCATTTGGCTGATTTGTCTTTAGAAATATCTGTGAGAGAAGAAAATAGGAGCCGCGTCCAATACACCAGGGAAGGAGCTGAGCCTTGCAGACAGGGCTGCAGGCTCCAGCTCTAACCCCGGCCTGACAATTGATACAGAAAAATTCTGTGACTGCCGTATTACGGCACTAACGAGGAACGCGCCTTCTCTTCTGATCAAAAGTCTAAAACACAGCGTGCTCTCCGCTGCTTTGCCTCTGATCTGCAAATACATCGCTGGTTTTTATCACTCATTTTTTTTCTTTATCTGAGTGGAGCTGGTCTCAAGCGCTACAACCTGATTATCTCTGAGGAGGTTGCCAAAAGCATGTCAGGGATCGTTAAACGTAATAATAAAGGAAGCAGGGAGGAATCAAGGGGTTTCTGTAGGAAATCAGAGGGAATTCCTGGCTGAGGCTGCCGGTCCAGTGAGGGCTGGGACCTGCAGCTGGCCATGAAAGAGGAGGTCACAGCTCACGACTCCGAAGCCTCCTCAAATTAATATGTTAAATGAAAATGCCAGTATGTGTCCTCTTCCCCAGCCCTCATTAAGAGCATATTTACACACATGCATATAGTCTAGAGGTGAACTTCAAATCGCTGCTTGGGCTGTAGGTTTGGCCGCACAAATGTGTATTTTTGGGGTTTTTTTGTTTTGTTTTGTTTTTGTTATTTAGCCTGTTGATTTGAATTTGTTAGTGCTAAGGGAAGAAACAGTGTCAGTTCAGTTTGCAGGAGAACGAACAGCAGCACAGCACATTTTTTTTTTTTTAAATGAATTAGAAAATAAACAAAAATATTCTTGGGCCAAAAAAACCTTTGATTTGAAATGAATTTCATTTTGCTTTCAATAAATCTTGAGAATAATTTTTGAAGAAAATGGAAAGATGTTTTTAACTAAAAGTGAACTGTAATTGAACACTTTGTTTTAAAATAACAAATCAAACTCTTTGGGCTTTCTCTGTGTCGAGCTTGCTGAATTGTTTGTGTTTAAAAAATATATTACAAAGTGCTTTGCTCTGGTTGAATTTCCAGTTATTTTGCTTCAAAGTATAGCTCTGGCCAAAAAAAGTCTTTTAGCTCTAATCAAGATCAAATTAATCAAACCTCATTTGCTACTGGCTTGTAGCTCCCACATTAGCAAAGGGATCTTCTCTAGTTAGAGAAATGGGGTTTTGATAGGAGTTCAGGGGTTTTATTGGTCTTGTAACAACTTTCATAGAAACAAGATAAAACCAGAACAAAACAAAAAAAAAAGTCTAGCAAGAATTGCTATTAAAACCAAGACATCCCTAAGCAGGTAGAGTTTTTCAAAGCTTTTTAGCTCCTCAGTCTCATTAAAGGGGATCTTGGCACCTACAATCCTTTCTCGATCTGGACACAATTCCTCTGTTGTCTCAGTGTCTCTCTCTTTCTGTTCTAGCAATGGTGTCTGCATTTCCTAGCAGTCCCAAGCCTATCTGTTACATCAGGAGGACTCAGAAGTGCCTGCTCCAGAACTTTCTGCTTTATGAAAGGCTTTTCATTGTGTTTCACTTGTGTTTTGCTTTTTTTCTTTTATTTTATTTTTTTTTAAGTTGAAGTTGATCCATGAGGAGCAGGACTTTGGAAGCTTGGTTTCCCACAGCTCAGTGTCTCGTGGCTGGATTATCGCATGCCGCACAAGGTGTGAGCCCTGATCAAAACATTTCCTGAGGTTGGGGCCTTGCAGAGATCTATCTCTCTTCTGTGTGCCTCTCCCAGCACCCCACAGCCCTGCTGAGCCCGAGCTATGGCCCCTCTCCCAGCAAGGGCAGTAGTTCAGCGTTTCCCCTCTCTCCAGCTGCCTAAAGCTGCCACACTGAGCCAACTCCTGATGTTTTTGGGGCTTTTTCTATCCAAGCCGATTGAAATGGACCCGTGGATTTCAAAAGCTGTTACTGGAGGGAGCCAAGTGACACACATGGATGGTGCAATTCCTTACAAATGACTGAAAAAATGAGTTTGGGGTTGAGATCAAACCTGGCGTGCTTCATCCCAGAGGGATGCTGGTCAGGAAAGCTCCCACGTGGAGCACAGCCTGCAGGAAGGCAGCGAAGGAGTTTCAGCTGACGGGGTTTAACCCACCGTATGGTAAGCAGGTCAATATTTAGGAGCAGGATGGGAAATGTGGAGCCACATGAAGGTGGCTGACCTACCTTAGGACAAGTACTTGAACAGTGTGGCTGCAGGGACTGCCCAGGCAGATGTCCAGTTCAGAGGCAGGAGGTGTCTGAGCAATAGGACCCGGGACTCCCACCGTACGGGTGCACTGCAGCCTCTGTGCCACAGAGAAGGTCCTACCATGGCAGGGCTTAAAAAGACCCCACCAAAGCCATGCACTTGGAGTGTGATTTGTTATATGCAAAAGGAATTGCCTTGCAGGAGTGGTTTAAACTTCAGGCAAATTGTTTATGCCGAAGAGTTTGAGAAGTCTTTAATTCCTATGGATAGTGATTTGAGAAAGACAGTGAATGTGAACTTGCCAGCAGATTTATTCCAGCTGAGGCTGTGTGTCCCATTTTACATACTGAAAAATGTTTGGTTTTATATCAAGGGTGCCTTAAAGCCACCAAGATGCATCAAGGTTTCGAGTGTCTCAAACTGAGATGCTATCTGAGTTCCAGGCAGGACCCAGCTGGGATGGGGCTGTGTGTGGTGTGGTCGTGTCTTTACTGAAATAATTGACTGTTTCAAGTTGACATGGGAATTTCAGGTAAGGGTTTGTTACCTGCCTTCCCCTGTCTACGCCATTTTCCCTAAACCGAAGAAATTATAAAAACATTCCTGATCTTATTTTGAAATGTTAATGCTTACAAATAGTTCTGTAATGCTGAAGAGGAGAGAATCAGGCCCTTGCTCTCTGCACACTTTGAAATGCACATAATGGGAGCCTAAAATCATTCCCTTTGCATGCATCCCACCCGGAACAGCTTCCCTTCTCCTCCTGCAGCTGATGAGGAAGGCTGATGGGATGAAGGCCAGTACTTACCTTTGTGTCTCAGGGAACGTGGGTCCTGAGGCCAGCAAGTGGGCGATGTCTACCTTTCCTCCTCCCTTTGCTAGCTGCAGGGTCACTTTGCTCCGCAGCCGGGGCTCCCTGGCACTGCTGTTCCCCGCAGGTTTTGGGATGCTGGCAGGACGGCAGGGCAGGCAGGCACGCCAGAGTGCTGTCAGCAGCCACCAGCATTCCCGTGGGGACCGTGGCACCTTGTGTGTTTTGACAGGGGACAGGCTGTTCTCCTGCTAATAGGCTGTTGGACATGGTGTTCGCTGCCTGGCGGGAGGAGAGGGTGGGAGCTTACAGACTCCAGGCACAGCTAAAGGTTAGGGATTTAGTGGTGGCACATCCCTCCGGAGTGACAAGTGCGAGGATCAATACTCCCATGCATTATTGCTCCTGGGGGGCTCGGAGGTCGGCTCGCGCCGTCTCGGCTGTGTGGGGCCAGTGCTGTCCTGCCAAGGCACAGGGGAGGTGGGCTGGAAAATACAGCTTGCAGAGAGGCGAGGGCAGAGATGTGCTGTTTGGCTGGCAGCAGGGAAGGAGCGAGCTGGCTTTTTAGGCTGCGTGCCATCAGTATGGTTGCAATTTGGGGACCCTCTCCAAACCAGAAGCTGCCACCTTGGCTTCTGTGCTCAGTCTGGGTTTGTTCCAGGAAGGCGAGTTGGCTTCCAAATATTTTCAGTTTCAATTTATTACATTTGTCTTTCCTGATCAAGGGAAGCAGAGGAGGAAAAAGGCTGGGCTGTTTGTTTATTTACACATGCAGCTTTTGCGGCATAGTCCAGAATTACAGAGCTTTAACTCCTTCAGTTTATGAGACAACCGAGAGGGGAAAGAATTATTAACACTTGCCAGCTTAACCACTCTAAAAATCCCATATGAAAGTTGTCTGTGTGGCCTTTCTTGCATACATACACGAGGATGCAGGTTTTAATTAGGTGATTCCAGCACACAGACAGCGTCGTTGCAACAGTGATCCCAAAGCAAGCTCGATGCTCACAGGGAAATGTGCCCTCGAGCACTTCATCCTACCCCACCCAGTTGGACCAGGCTGTAAATCATCCCACAGCGGACCGATGGACCCAAACCAAAGGATGCAGAACCAGGAGGACGCAGCCCTGTTAGGAAACTCTGCGTAAGGTGTTGCAGCTGGGTTGCCAAGCCAGCCAGCCTGTCAAAATCCTTCCTAGGGGAACAGAAGAGCTTGCGTTTGCATGTGTCACCTTCAGGCTAAGATAAATAATAATAATGAGGACAATGAGTGATTTAGAGGATTTTACCAGCATAATTAATGCTGATTTATATCACAGGGTAGCAGAGAGACAGGCTGTGATAGAACGAGTGGGTGAAGTTTCTGAATGAGACAGGGAAGGGGATGACAGTGGGGAATGAAAAATGAAATGTGCTTGCTAAAAAAAGCAAGCGGAGCTGGCTTGAGCACCACATGGAGCAAAGCAGGTGACATAAATAATACCAGCATATCTGCCATTCCCCTTAACAGGGACCACTCACTCTGTAATTAGATGGAGTTATTAGTGTCTTCAGTTGCTGTATGAGGCGATATAGGGTCCTATAAGACAGAAAAGTATCTTTACGTCTTATGAGTCCCTGAGAGTGCCAATTAAATGGCAGTGATGGAGGAAACTAGTTTAGTCTAGGTAAAAAAAAAATGACTGTATGACTTATATGACTTTGAGAGTAGGCTTCATAGGGTCCAAATTAAATCACCGAACCTCTGGCTGGAGAACCTGTTCCTCAGATCCAGTCAGCAGCTTGTCAGGGAGCTGCTGGAATCACCAGGGCTCCCTGGGGTTCTCCTGGCATCCCAGGGGAGCCAGACAGCCCTGCAACTGCTTTTACCATGGCCCCAGTTGTGAGCTCCTGAGCCATTGATTGCAATTCATTGACTGTGACTTCAAGACATCGCTGATCAGCATGAGCTATGACACGGTGCGTACCAGAGAGGTGAAGTGAAGCTGTCACCCTGCTCACTGGGCTGTCAAGGAAAAGGGGATCGTTTCTTTGACGTGGTACCAATGCCTGCTCCTTGGAGCAGTGGGAGCTTCTGCACATCTGAAAATAACAACTTTTTTTTTTTTTTTTCCTAATGTGAACTTCATCTGGCAACAACCCCATTATGGAAACAACAGGTTGGATCAATGCAGCAGTATCTCCCAAACTCCCTCTGCTGGGAAGGAGGGCAGTCAGAAATCAATGGGGATCTTATGGGCTTGTGCAGCTGGCTGCCTGGAAGTAATCCCTGTAACGAGCTGCCCCCATTTCCTTGAGATGGATTGCAGCAAGGCTTTGGGGAGCAGGATGCTCGGACAGCATTCTGCCAGTCACCGAGGACATCCCACCCATGTGGGTAACGGCCTGTTGGCTTGCAACCTCTGGCTCCTTGCCTGGCCCTGTCTATCCTTCTCCCGCACACAGTATCACCAGCCAGTGCCTTCTCCCTGCCCTCCCTCCCACTGCTGCCACCCAAGCGATGGTTTGAGGCTTCCTGATGTCTGCTGTGTGTCTTCTGAGATGCACAGCTTTGCTGGGGGGATGCACACAGGGATACTGCAGTGAGACCACGCGCTGGTGCTTCCTCCAAACTCAAGGTAGCAACCACGATCTGACTGTAGGGGTGACCCTCATCTGGCTGCTTCACACAGCAGATGAGTGGCCCAAGGAGGTTCTCTGACTCTCAGGGACTCGGTTTGAAAAAGTAATTTAACTAAAATGCACTGGGACCAGGGACATATGCCAGACGAAGCTGACAGAGAGGGCTAGGGAGGTGGTAGGCTGGAAGGACATTAGGTACAAAAAACCCAACAAACTGGCCTTGAGACTGCTAAAATATTAATTGCATTCTTCAGGCAAAGCATCTCTGCTCCCACTGTGCCACCTGTGCTTAATGTCTTGATTCTCCTTCTACCCTTTTCTGCTAGCACTGGGCTGGATGAGTCCAAGTCTGTTTGCATGCCTTTAAAGAAGGAACAGTTCAGCATTTCAGAGTCTTTCCCAGGAAAAGAGGGATTTTACCTCCCTGCAAGGCTCATAGCTGCTGGTTCATGACAAATTCCCTCCAGCACACACTCCCAGGCTGAGGGAGACTTTGTGCCTGCAAGCCCAGGGACTCCCCCATCATCACCCTTCTGCTCCTTCCCCCAACTGCTGCACTTTTGTCCCTCGTGCACCCCAGGCTCTTCATCCCTTGTCCCGGCCACGCCAGATTCTGTGTGTCCCACCACAGCCATGCGCAGTGATGCTGGGGAGATGGCCGGTGGGCCCGCAGCCACACAAGTGGCTGAGCAAAGTCCCCACCACTCCGGAGTGGCTGGTCTCCCTCCCCCAACCAGGAGTCCAAAAAGACACCATGACTCACTCCTTTTCCACAGGCAGCGTTGCCAGCTCTTGAAATACTTGGTGTTTTTCTTAGAGTCCTGGCTCCTGAAGCCATGTAATTACTTGAGCTTTCATTTTCTTTAAATAAAGCCCATTTCTTACACTTGTACTTGCAAAGAATAGCCGGAAAATGTGACCTCTTACGAGCTCAGAAGCCGCGTAGTGAGAACCCCACCTTTATTCTTTCTTATTCTTTCTTTTTATGGATTTTCTTTCACGTCATGGTTTTTACAATCTTATCTTGCAGATTAGGGTTGCTGGAAGTTTTCTTTCTCTACCTGTAGAGTCTTGCAATATTGCAAATGACTTGGAGCTTGTGCCTTGGTGATGTTGACTTCTCAGGTCCGTTGCCTTCAAGAATTTGCCTTCGATATTTTCCTGCTTGGTGATACGCATTTTTGTGCAATGTAAGGTAAGTAGAAAGGTAGCAAATCCCAACCTACACAACAGCCCACTGCTGGTATGACTTGCCTCTGCACGTCTTGGATCCATCCCTTGTTTTGAATTCCATCAGAATACCCTGAGTTTACACTGGTCAAATTTAACTGTCTCCCAGAAGAGCCCAAGTTCTTTTTGGGCTCTGTTCTGCTGAGCACACAGTCCTACAGGCAGGCAAACCACAATCCCACGCTGCACCAGTCCCTGTGCAGCAAACGTTCCGGTCCCAGCTTTGACATCTCTCGCTCCTTTTAACCCCACGTAGCAGGGCTAAAGGTGCCGTTTCTTCCTCCCTGCCCACCGATGTCATGAGGGTAAAAGCCACAAATAAACCTTGTGATTTCTGGCCCAGGAAGCACTCCAGGATGCCCTGGGTTCTGTGCAGCTATGGACAGCACAAGTTTGGCTCTGGACCTTGTTATCCAGGAGTATGACGTACAACTTAAGCTACTCTTCTAAACTGAAGAGGAGAAACAGAAGTGCTTTCCGTGGGTAATTCAGTCCATCCCAGCAGCAGACATACCTCAGGTGAGAACGGATGAATTACATGTTAGCAAAGCTGCCCTCTTCCCCTTGGTTTCGGAAGTGTCTGGACAGCTACTTGTCTGTCCTCCAGCTCTGAGATTTAGCACCAGGTGAGGTGAAGAAGCTCATTTGATGCTGGACTGTGCTACGGAGAAGTGGTGTTATCCGGTGACGAGGAAGGAAACCTGCAGATCCCACCCATCAGCATCAGGAGCATGTGCAGGGTGGAGGTGCTACAAAATGATCCAACCCCAGGCAACACTCCAGTTACAGCTTTTGTTTTATGGGACAACAGAGACCATGGCCACGAGACACAAAGGCATGGAAAAGTGGCCTCTGCAGCTGAAGGAACAATGTTGTGTTTTCCTTGCTCCGCTCATGAGCTTTGAAAATTTGTGTTCCGTCCTCAGCCACCACAAAATGGCAGCCAGCATGCATGGGCAGAGGACCAGGGAATTGCCTTTTGAAGTAATCCACCTATTTTAACAACAAACACTGGTGATCTCCAGCAAGTGAGAAGCTCACTATTAAAAGTAATCCAGAGACATTCCAAAACACATACTTGCCAGGGCGGGTGGTGGGCAGCGTGCATTTTTAGCGGCATCAATCAATGCGCCGGCCAAAGTCACACGTTCAAATCGAGACCTATAAAATATGGAAAAGTTTAAATAATCCTTGGAAGCATTCCAGGAATTGGTCATTCAGTCTGCAGGACCTTTTATGAATAAAACTGTAACACAAGCCTGTGAAGGAAGCACCAAGATTCAGCCCATTGCTTTTCCAGTCTGAATTTCCCATTCCAAGATGAATGACTTGGATTTTGGGGAGGGAAAGTAGCAGAACTGGTTTGTCTCCTGGCTGGGGGGGCTTGGCTTTCAAGAACTCAGCTTGCAGGAGTAGACAGCAATGTGAACTTTCTCCACTTGAGATTTCTCTTGGCCTGGATCTCTATTTTATTCTCTATCATTTACGCCTCGATGACATAGTCAGGAAGTTGCCTTCATTGTACTGCAGGAGATGCTCTGCTCTCTCCGCTGGAGACCTGATTGCCATGTAGTAGCCGAAGCCTGGAGATGGTGTAGATGTGCCCATTTTATTTCTCTGGCTCTCATCTTTCTTCTCTTTCTCTCCCTCTCAGCCATGCTAACATCTGAAATATTTTGTTCTTGAGGCTATGGAGCAGATGAAGAAGAGTATGTCACTGCAAAAGCCACCAAAGTGACCTCCCCTTTGTGTAGATGTGTGTTCTGTAGTTCTGTGACCCCAGCCCCCAGCAGCAGCAGCCAGTGGACAGCAGAAGAGAGAGGGATTCACCACAGTGAGAGCTGCTCCTCTGTTTTTAATTAAAGCTGACTTGCTTCAGGTCTTCATAGGAAAAAATCCAGAACTTTCTCACTTCTGTTTTTCCCTGTCCACCAGCAGCAACCTTATGCAGAATCCCCTTTGCCACTGTTAAAAGAAGAATGAAGAAATAGCTGTGGGAAGTTGTGTTTCCCAACCAACTTACAAGTCAAAAGTCTCTGGAAAGGAGGGGAGAGGATGGATGTGAGCAGAAAACATAGATGGTGGGTGCATTCTTGTGTTACAGAGTGCGATGTGCAAACCTTCAGCACAGCAAAACATCTTGCATCAAAACATCTCCGAACGGGCATCTGGCAGCTGCTGCATGGGGTCTCTCGGTGACCCCAGACATCAGGCCATAGGCACACCTTCCACCCGCCACAAAGGCAGCGATGTAGCACGTTAATGCATCTTCCTTCTTGATGTTAGGAAAAGCAGTAAGGAGCTTTAATACGGATATGCATTCACTGACCTGCGATTCATGCCGAAGCAGTCGAGCACCTTCCACTTGGTTTTTTATGTGGTTTTAAATGTTTTTTAGAAGTATCTGTTTATTACAGCTCAATAAAGTTTTATTTTGAAAAAACCATGATTGATTTCCTCTGCTTTACACAACAAACAGTCGATCTCCCCAGCTAGCACCTCCTCCTCGATTCATAAAAATGTGTTAACAATTCATTTAAAATTCATATACAAGCCAAGCACAGTTTATTCATGAAGTTACACAAATTAATACAAAGCAGCACACTGCCTAAGCCTGGCATAAAGTCAAAGCGTGCTCTGAAGGCCTCCCTCTGCTGTACAATACGTCCATGTGTTCTTGGAAACTGCCCTCCCGTCTGGCGGTTCGGCACAGCGTTTGGAGTTTCCCCCTCCCCTGCCTGCTTCACCCTGCACGCCTGATGGAAACACGATGCAGAGGAACAATTAAAGTCTCCGGCTGCACAGGACTTTGTGCACCTTCCAGGTCTGGTCATCCTCTAAAACGTGCATCTGAAAGTTGACTTCCATGTGCCGTGGTGATCGCTGTGGTTTTCCTTTCTGCTGTGTAGGTGCCCAGAAAAAGCGTGTTGTGAGCTTGGGAAGCAGAGGTGGTTTGATGGCCAGGGGTGGTCATCAGTTTTGTGAGTCTGTTGGTTAGGAAGCTCTCGCTCCAAGGAAGACACCTGCTCAGACGTTCAGCTAGAACAAGTACAGGTGAAACCTCCTGAGCAATTCACAGGTAGGTGTGTAACAGTGAGAAACCACTTTTCCTATGTGGCGTTGAAGGCAGAAACATCTGTCCCATCTGTCACTGTTCAGCAAATTGGCCACATCAGATCCTTCTGTTGGCTCCCCACCAGCCCGACCCGCGTGCCTGGGCAGTGGGGTGCGCTCAGGTCCTTGCTGTTCTCGGAAGATGTTTCCTTAGTGCGATTTTCCAACCCTGACCCAGGGTCCCTTGAGGTTGTCTCACCAGCCTCTCCTCTACCACAGCAGGAGCAGATGCAAATCTGTCACCTGGAGGCCCTAATTGGACTTGACCTGACAAGCCTCACCTGGGGCTTCCACCCATCCCTCCTCTTCCCTTGGCCCTGGAGTTCTATTTAAGGGCAGCCTGAGGCTTTGCTCCCTCCCTGGGCTATGTTGTAGGTGTCCCTGGTGTGCTCCTGGCCTCCTGGGTATGTGCTGAACATGACTTGCCTCCCACCCTGCCTCTGGCATGCAGTGAGCCCTCTGCTGAAGGTAATTTGTCTCTGACCTGGTCTCCTGCGTGAACTTCAGACTTGTAAGTAACTTGCCTCTTGTTCTGGCTGGACCTGGGACCTCTGCTGTAGGTAGCCTGTCTGTATTCCTGTGTTCTGGATAGACCCCTTGCCTCTAGTCCTGTCTCTGGCTTCGTCTTCTGCTCTGGGTTGGCTCTGAACTTGATTCATCATTTGTTTTGTCTGAGACTGTCGGTGGCCCCTGCTGTATTCGGCCCCTGCTGTATTCAGACCCTGCAGAGCAGCACCCTGCTGGTGAGTGGTGAGGGCATTGCCTGTGCTGGGGTCACCCTTAGCTCCCAGCTCGTCCCCCCTCCAGGAGCTGTCACGTTCCTGCTGCTCCTCAGCAGGCTCACCTCCCAGAGCCGAGGCCACCCAGAGCAACGTGCCATCTCTGCTGGGCTTTCAGGTGCCCGCTGCAGTCGCTGGAGAAGCATGTGTGGCTCCAGAGGGCTGGTCACCCCATCGGAAGGGTGGGCAAGAAACATAGGAGCTCTGTTTCCATTGGCAGTAAATGGAGTTGGGTTCATGTCAGACTGAGCTCCTGTGCCTTGAACCAGGCTAATGAGTAAAAATAGTGTCACCCCAAATGCCAGAGGTAGCAACCTTGGGCTGCTGTCCCTGCTGCCCTCTCCTTCGTGGTGTCCCTGCTTCCATAGCTGCTTGTCTAGTGCTGGCTGAGTCGGTATCCTCGCTGCAGAAGAGTTTGGGTCCTGAGCCACAGAGCATCTGGGCTTCTGCTGCTGAGGCTGGGACAACGGCACAGCACTACATCTGCCACCCACAGCAGCACTGCAGGGGTGGGGGAGCCTGTGCAGCGCTGGCAGCTGCGGGCTGGGCAGAGGGGCTGAGAAGCTTGTTGATCTGGACGGTATTTAAGAGTACGTAGTTCTGAAATGCCTTCACCCAGCGGGTAATATCTCATAACGCACAGGGAAAGCCTTCGCACAAGAGGACAAAACCAAAGCAAAACTGTGTGACACCGCACTGTCTGTCTGGGGGGAGTGGGGGGTCTGGCTCGTTGGACTGTTCAGGTCAAGCATGCAAAAATTATTCTGAAAGAGTCAACGTTTTCAGAATGAATTTTGAATTTGAGATGCTGAGATCTTGTTAAACAAAGTATTGGGAAACAGATATTTCCACTCAAGAGTTTCCTTATATCTAAGAAAAAAATAATTATTTAATCTTTTATTTGTTTCATTGTTTTACTTTTCAGCTGGCTGAAATAAGTGCTGGCATTTTCCAGAACTGTTGGTGTGAAGGTCAGTTAGTCACATGGCTCTTAAGGCAAAGCAAAATGTGTCTGAGCTTGCTCCTTCTGTGCCCTTGCGATGTCACTGAACTCGTGCAGAGGGTTTTCTGCGAGTTTGTGCTTGGACACCACCATCAGCTGCCCCTCACTGGAGAGGGCATGTCTCCATTACGTACCGGCAGCACAGCCCCCTGACAGCAGCTTTCCCTCTGCAAGGGCTGGAAAGATGCAATTTTAATGTGACAACAGCGATGCTTTTTTTTGGGAAAAGTGATACAGTTAAATATTTTGGCTGGTGTTTAGGGCTAGATTCTCTATGGTAGTATCCAGCATTGCTCTGCTGATCTGCAGTCTAGATTGATTTATAGCAATGCTTTGATCTCCTGCGTGTGTGCGTGTATGAATACGTACTCGGCTCCATTCCTCCTCTTTCTTCCTTTCCAGCAAGAGACGAGCCAAGAAAGTAAATGCTGAAAGGCTACTTTGTACAGGAAGCCTGGGGTTTCTTCCCCTTGCTGCCTTGTCAGCACAGTACCTGCTCCTGCACCCGAGCAAAGCCCTGAAGTCATCTCGTTTGTCAGCAAGGAGGGGGGGCGGGGGGGGGGGGGGCAGGCTGGGATACAATTTTTTTGCTTGATGGAGGAACGGGGAA
>JAVJGJ010000001.1:90726263-90740712 GCA_035590215.1 Microhierax caerulescens | reverse complement strand
ACCCCCCCCCCCCCCCCCCAAAAAAAAATTTTGAGGAATGGCACCATATAAACGACTCGTGCAAACCACAACCTAGACAGCGACGCTGCATTCAAATATGCAAACAGCAGACGTGCCCAGGTAAGGTGTAAATGAAACGTGTGCCATGGTTTGCACAGAAAAAGGAGAAAAAATTAAAGAGAAGGAGACTCTGAGAAAAAAGAAAATTATACAGAAAAGTCAGAAGACAAAAAGAAGAACCAGTACAATACTGGGGGGGGGCTGATAGAAAGCAAGAGGAAGAGAGGCCATGGCAAAGGATTTATTGTTCTTACCTGCTAACGGGGGTTGGTTGTTTTGGTTTTGGTTTTTTTCTTTTCTTTCTCCATTGCCTGAACCTGTCCCCAGGTGACTACAGCATTTCACTAACTTGCTGAGTGACCCCCAGAAGAGTTTCACGGCCCAGGCCAGACCCTGGTGGCCTTCACCATGCAAAGCCACTGGCCCAGCGGCCAACAGATGTGCAGATGTGCCCAAGCCCCACCAGCACAGGGCACCCTGTGTCCACCGTGCTGAGCCCTCCAGGCTGCAGAGCAAGAGCTGCTGGGGCTTCGGATGTTGTGGGGTCCTGGATGGTGTTTCTGTTCCTCCCTGGAAGGTGCTGCCCTTGGGAGCAGGATAAGGCCCTAAGGAGCATCTCTTAAAGCTGATTTTAGCTGCTGTCAGAAGTGCCCTGGGGGGTCTGGGCGCTGTTGAGGTGCAGGGGGCACTCCCGTGTCCCCTCCCACAGGCAGAGTGGAGGGACTGGGGAGGGTCTGGTGATGTGGTGAGGAGCTGGGACAGGAACATCTCCAGCTGGGTCCTGTCCGCACCCAGTTTTTACGTCCCAGAGAGAATGGGGGTGAGGAAGACCCATTCCTGAAGTTGTAGGCTCTGATGTTCTGTGACAGTGAACTTTGTGAGACTCGGGTCTGTATTTTGTGCGTTTCAAGCAGAAATAGGGAGCATGCAGCTTTCCCTGCTGGGGCCCATCTAACACCCCAGCTCCCACCTGCAGGAGCATCTCCCCTGGAGCCTCCAGAACCCCAAGCTCAGGTACCTGTGGGCTGCCTGAGCCCCTGCCCTGCAGCCCCCCTGCTCCTTCGCAGTGCTGAGGCTCGGGGGGATGCCCTTGCCACCCAAGCCCCAGGGCAGCCCCCTCTTAAAGCCCCCTTGATGGTGTGCCAGCCCTCCGAGCAGGGCCAAGGGCACCCACCCCTCCTGCCTGCACCCCAGGTGGGGCCTGTCAGCCGAGCCCTGGAGCACAAAAGGGGCTGTGTGGCTGCTGTTTGCCCTCCAGGAGCTGGGAGAAAACTTGGCAAAGAGGAAAAAAACCTTTAGAAGCTACTGGGAAGACCGAGATTTATGTTTAGCTGCTCTGGAGCAGAGAATAAAGGGAAACTTGAGTGTGAGCAGGTATAGCAGAGGTGATGTAGGCGCTTTATTTGCGGAGTATCTGTTGAGGGTAGCAGCAAAGGGGATTTGCCTCTCTCTGTATATCCAAAAGGAGCATTTGATCGTGTATAATGATAGTTTATGTCTTTGTAAATTGCCTTTGTCACCTGGGGAAGGCTGATCCTTCTCAGCTGAGAAAGTACCTTTGGTTTCAGAGGGGGGAGGAGGTAGTCTGGAAAAAAACACCTCAGTCATGTATTTTTAACCTGAATGTCTTTAACTTCAGATTATGGAGAAGAGCAAGAAAGATTAAAAAAAAAAAAAAATCTCTGCAAAAGAGGGCATGGTGCACGTATCTGCAAGTTGCAGCAGCCTGGAGAACAAAAAGGCTGCTGTTTGGAAATGGAGGCAGAAGTATTGCGAGCTTAAAGGCACAGCACATGAAAACTTGCTGCAAGCCCCATTGCCAATGCTCCTTGGAGAAAGGAAGACTCTACCCCCGCGACATTGTTCCAGGACTCAGGTAAGATGAACTTCCCTGGAGTTGAAAAGTCTTGTTGTGAATTTATTTCGTGCTCGTGTTTCTAAAGGGCTAGGTCATGGATTCTTCTAGGATTTGTGGTTAAGTTCAGGCTCTCTCCAGCCAAGCATACAAATACAAAATCTTTGTCCTAGTCTAACTGAGCCTCCTCACAGTCCTGGGAAATCTCCAGGATGGACTGGGCTGGAAGACCAGCTGCAGTTGCATGTGCCACCCAGGCTAGCACAGAACTGTCATTCAGACCCGAGCGCAAGAGCCAGCCAGGCAAACCTGGAATCTCAATTTACCTCTCAGTAACGCTCTTCCTGGTGGTCCAGCTCTCAGAGCCTTATTGTGAGTGTTCCCAGCCAAAGGCACTTACCGTTGTGTAGCAAGGGCTTAGGAGCATCCTCTACAGCATCTCACAGCTGTGTTTTACGGATACGTGTGAGGGATTTCTCCTGCTCGCTTATGCTGTCCCTTAGATGCACCAGCATCTCAAGAATCATAGAATCATTTAGGTTGGAAAAAACCCTCAAGATCATCAAGTCCAACCAAGAAAGGATTTGCCCCCCTCATAATGAAGATCTACCTGCCCCACAGCCTTCCAGAGAGGTCTCCTCTAGCCTGCTGTCTCTGCGTAGTCGGTCTTCAGTTTGATCTTGGTTCTTCTGCAAGGTGGTAGGTCGGGAATCTCTGACCTGAAGAGTATTTGTGTTAGGGCTGTACAAAAGTGCTCTTCATCTGCTTCAGTTTCATTCTGTACTTAGCTGAGTGCTGATGTTCTCCTGATTTAGCAAACTGCAGGCAGCTGTAACATCAGCCTTGTGCATTGCTGAGAAAAGACACAGGAGCTTGTCCATTGACTCAGCCCTCAGGGTGATGGAAGTTCCCAGTCTGCCGAGGACAGCAGCATGCTGGGAGCCAGTACAGTTGTTGGGAATGACTGGATCCCCATGAATGCCCCCCTGTTTGAGCGCCTGCAAGCACCAGGGAAGAGCTCATAACCACCAGCCCATCTTGGCTATGGTGCAACAGCTCTGGTTAAAGTGTTCGGGGGTGCTGCGGGCTTTTGGGGGCTGCCCTGAACGTGGGACCTGCCAATCTCACGCAGCCTTGCTGGCCAAGGAGAACACTGCCTGCAGAGCACACCTGGGGGTCACCTACTGACCACCGCTCTCCTGTCCCTTGGCAGCTGACCAAAAGCCAGGATGTCTACGTTTGACCTTGTTTTCAGACATTTGGCTTCCTGTGCCAGATGCCCAGGCTGGCTGAAGCTACGAATAAATCCAGAATGACACCATTCCTTGGAAGAAAGCAGTTCATGCCCCATGTTCTGTGCTCTTTCCTTTTTCCTCATCCACACCAGGAAGCCTTGCGAGGGGTTATTTACAGGCGGTGGGTAGTAAAGGGTAGAAGGATCCTGATGTGGGGTTTGCTTTTTGCGAGCCCTTGGGGGACTCTTGTAAGTCACCCCAGGGCTGAGCTTGCCTGGCGCGTGTTTCTTGGCAGTGTCTGCAGGGCAGGGTGAACTTTGCCAAGCCAAGGGGTAAGCAGAGGAGCGTGAGACCACAGAATTGGTTCATGCACCTTCTGCAACAGCTCTGTAGGCAGAGTAAGAGCAAAAACAACTTGTAAGAGCTCTGAAGTTGAGGATGGGTCCAAACCGAGCTAGCCCAGCTGCAAGCCATTCTCGGGAACTGCTTGCACAAACTAACTTTTGCCACCAAATGTCCATATAATTTTATGGCTCTGGTCTATCCATCGCGCCTAATACATGGATATATAACCCGCATTTAAGTAATGAGATATGACAGGTTGTACATTTCTTGGTGATTATGGCATGTGTCATAAAGCAAAAAAGCTGAAGGCAATAATCCCCTGGAAACACATTGCCCCAGGGTGTCTTGTTACTATTATGAAATAAAATTACAAATGAAAAAATAATGAAAACATTGAAGAACTTGTGCACTCGAGCCATAGGTATGGTTGAACTGTCAGGCAATCAAACCTCCAGCCCAAGCTGTGAGGATCGTTTATATCCAGTGTAAACACCCGCTCACCCACCCCACGTGTGTCACGGACAGCCTGGCCCCGGACACTGTTATTTCTGCAACCAGGACCCTGCGAGAAGCAGCCTTTCCTTGGAAGCTTGAGGGATTCACCTGCCCTCTGCTGACTCACAGCTCATCACCTGGGGCTGCTGTCCTCATTTCACACCCTCCAAAACATTAAAGAGGGCTTCACTCTAAACACATCCATTAGAAAGCCTCATTTTTTTTTCTTTTTTTTTTTTTTTTTTTTTCTTTTTCCCCCTGCATATGAGGTGGAGAACCTTGTGAACTATTTGAGCTAATAACCTCTCTCCTGTTTTAACTAGGCTCAAGGCAGCATCTTTCTGTGGAGTCTGAGACGTGGTATCTCAGGATAGAGTCACTGGGGAATTGTCACTTGGGTTCTTTGGTTCTGGACTCCAGTTGAGCAGTTTGAAGCTCCTTCTCCTAGCCTCCACTAGCTGTATCTGGGGCTTGGTCTTCTTTTCCAGGTAGCAGCAAGGCTGGCAACACCAACAAAGGGAGTTGCCTGAAAGCACAGGGATGTGACTATCCTGCCTTTAATACGTGTGTGTATATATATATATATATAATCTTTTTTTTAACAGTAGGTTAGGATGTCACGATTTCTAGAGGTTCTCAGCGCTGCATGAGCACACAGCAATAGGTCTGTCCTGGAGAACAGGAGAGGTGTGATGAGAAACAGAAGCAAAGTGGTGATGCCAACACTGGTCAGCTGCTTGGTGGGAGAGGGCTGGACTTTCCCCAGCTGAGGCTGGAGTCCTCAAAGAGCATCGCAAGCCCGCTTGTGGAGAAGGGGAGCAAGGTCGTGACTCCAGCTGAGGGACTAAGAGAGGGAGAGTGGGACTTGCTCTCTCACAGTGTCGGTCCTTCTAGCACAGCTCTGACTGCTGCCGCTCTGAAGTCACCAGAATATCTTTCTGAAACAGCTTCTCTTGGTGGTGCCATAATCCCAACAGCGGATAAAGGAATGAGAAGTTCGCTTGCATGTTGTGACTCTGTCAGGGAATGCCTCATAGCTGTGCTAGTGGGTGAGCAATGCAGGCAGTCCAGATTCCTGCCAGTCAAAACTTCACCGTGTGCTCTGGATGTGAGACACGTCGTGTGGACTCACTTGGTAGCGATGTTGGCAGAAGATGAGGGATGAGCACGCCATTGCATTGTGTCCTTTGTTTTGCTTGGTGGTTGAATCATCAGCTGGGAAAAACTGAAGCTCCCTAGACTGGGTGAAAGTGTAGTGTGGCTGCCAGATCCGTTCGGCATCCCAAGAAAGAGGTGCAGAGCATGGTGTCCTGTAGTACTTGGAGGCTTTGGGATGTGACGTTCCCAACCAGACCAAAGAATGCACACAAAAAAAAAAAAAAAAAAAAAGCTATTAGTCACGGAGGAAAACCATGTACTAATATGACTGTGTGAGGGAAAGAAGAGGGGGTTTTGTAGCTTTTTGCTGGCCCAGGGAGGTCACAGGATCTCCATCCTTGGAGGTGTTCAAGGGCTGACCAGACAAAGCCCTGAGCGACCCAGCCTGAATTCAGTGTGGACCTTGCTTTGGGCTAGAGACCTCCCAAGGTTCCTTCTGAGCAGGTACATTCTGTGATTCCACAGAAATCCTGGGCATTCTGGGAGTGCTCAGAAGCAAAGTTTGCCTTTCATTCCCGTGAAATCTTACCCATGAACAAGCCACTCGTGTTAGTACGAGGGAACAGTTGTTACGTTCTTTTCTCTCTCTCCTCAGCCCCGTCAGCGTTAGGTGAGAGATTGGAGGCAGCACCACGACCCTGCGGCCGGGGGGCTGAGGGAGGGCTTTCACCACCATGTCTGTGATATTAATAGCATTTCCCCCCACGTGCAGGCTGTAACCCCACGCCGGCCAAGCCACCAAGTGGGTTGTCTGCAGTGAAGATAGTTCATAACGATCTCTTACTAATGACCGTCACCTGCCTTCTGCTCATTAGCTCCCGCAGAAACAACCTTTAACAGAAGATGCTGAAAAGCTATAGAACAAAGGTATTTCTTTTTTATTCTTCCTCTTTTTCTTTTTCCCAAACTTAAGAAAAATACACAACAAAGAGGATTTATTCTTTTTCCATCCCACAGGTAATGACAGGAATTGTCAAGTAAAGATGTTGCTGATTGAAGACCGAGATGTACTGTCCACCATTCCAGAAAGGTAAAATGTCTTTGATCTTCCATAGGATCTGGGGTGCATTTGAGGATTTTTGGCTTTTTAAGAAAAATGTTTGTCACCAGTTCCCTTTTCTTGGCTTGCTGGGTGCTGAGTCCTTTCTAGCAACTGCCCCAAGTTTTTGCTTAATGGATAACTCCAAAATGTTAATGGAAATGAGTGTTTTGCCTTCTTTCTTCCCTTCTGAGGGGAAAAAAAAGCATCTGAGAAATTCCAGTACCTTGAGAGCTGATTGAGAATTGCAATTTTTAGTTTGAAACCAATGAAATGAAGTTTTCACCTTCTGAAAAGCAATTAGAAGCCAGCATTTTTCATACACTAAAATCAGGCAAAAGTGAACAAGTTTGTTGGAAGTCTCAAATGCTTCCTGGCTGTGTTTCTGAAAAAAAAATAATATCCATTTGTTTAAGTAAACATCTGACAATTTAATATGAGAAAATATTTTGTTTGGAGTTTTGTATACGTATTTTAAATTTCACATCATAAAATACATTATGGCATTCAATATGTAACAATATGTCATTAAATATTTTACTCTATTTTTTAAAAAATGCTCCAACAAAATAATATCCAAAATGGAATTAAACATTCCAACTCTGCCTCTGGAAAATTGAGGCAGATGCTTTGACCCGCTTCAAAAATTTCATAGAAATCAACAATTCTTTGCAAAATGTTCTGATTTTGATCCAAATGTGGTTTTGGAGCGAAGGCCTCCATCAATAATTTTTGGACCAACTGCTTTTGATCCATGGCTTTTTTGGTTTCACTTTGGTACTCAGAAATGCTTTTTTTTTCATTATTTTCCTAAATCGAATTATCTCAGCCCCTCAGAAGGAAAGGCAAAATCATTCATCAGCCTCATTTTATGGACAAGGAGGCCAAGTTGTAGGGAGCGAGCTTGGCCAGCACTTGCCAGGAGGGAGAGCTGAAGGGGACGCCAAGGTTAGGGGCCAGCTCAGCACTCCCCCCCCCCCCGCCCCAATCCGGATCATACCCAGCTCCTCCAGAACCAAACAGGGCACGTGGTCTGTGCTGGCCAGTTTGGGTGGTGGGAGGGGCTGTGGGAAATGAACCTCTCGGTGAAACCCGCTGCGACGTACAGCACCGTGTGCCTTGCTGTGCCCTGCCCTCCATAACCCGCGGTCCTTGCGTGCTGCAGCAGGTACTTGCGTCTTGGCTTGTTGCTTCAGCGTGTTGTGGTTGTCCGGTTTAGTTTTGTAATTGCCCCATCTAATTAGCCTGGCAAGGTGCTGCACTGCCAAGGTTGTGCTTGGCATTCACCAATGTTCCATTTTCTCATTGTCTTTTTTGTTTGTTTTTGGCTTTTTTTCTGTAAAACTGGAAGTAGGGATAGGGGAGGGTACTTGCTTGGAGGATGCTCAGGGATGAACAGAGGTTGAGTGCCTTTTCCTGAGGCTCTGCTTGATCTTGATGTTAGAAGAAACTTTCTGAAAATAGCATGACAATTGTCATTTGTCCCATCACAGTCAAGGTTTGTCCCATCAAGTTATCCTCAACAGATCTGCACTGGGCTGGCTGTTAACCAGATTTCTGAGAGTTAAAGCATGTGTTTCTTTTTTATTTACCTGGGGGGGAATCTCTGTCGTACTTGGGAAGTCTAAAGAGTGAATGAATAACCTCTATTTTTATATGTTCAAGTGTTAAAAACTGGTTCAAGCTGAAAAGGAATATTAGGAACATGACTACTATATGGGGTTTTTTTTCTAAATTCTTGTTGAAAATAAATGAATAACCTTACAGAATGCCACTGCTGTATTTCTTTACTTTAAAACTAAGCTTTTAACAAGCAAACTGTCGATGTGTTACTTCTATGCAAAAGCCATGTGCTAAAGAAAGGTGTGCCTCTAACGAGTCAGCTCTAGCTTGAAATTGGCAATGAACGTCATCTCCATCAAAGTGTCCGGCTGCAGTCACCTCTCCCATTCTCCGTTACTCCAGTCCATCACAGCAGCATCAACCTTGGTCTACAAGGTCCTCTGACCAAAAACCTTGGTGGGCTTTTGTGAGACAAGCTCTCCAAGGGCATGGGCTTAGGTACCTGGAGCAGGATAAGGTGCCTCACCTTCTGGAACTGCATCCTTCTCACCTTGGAGGAGCTAACATGTGGAGGTCTCCATAAGGTCAGGTGAATTAATATATTTTGGGGCGTGTGTGTGTGTGTTGTCCTTTTCCAATGCACTAAATGCCAGTCCCACTGCTAGTTTTACGGTTCTGAGCTGTGTTGTCATTGCAGAAGTGGGTGGGAACCTGTCCATTCTCAAATCTTCATTAGCCCAGTGCCATGCTTAGATGCATGTGGCTCAACAGCTTCTGGAAAGGTACATACCCAGGGTAGCACTGCAGTTTCATGTAGCAGTAAGGATAACACAATAATGAAAAAGTGACCCTCCAAAGAGATCCCTTATCTTTTCTGACCGCCACCACAGGAAGAACATTAATTTCCAAACCTGTCTGTAAACATACTGACATTGGGTCATTCAGGGAATGAGGGAAGCAATATACTGGGTACTTGGCCATAAATGAGGAATTAATTGAACACTTTCTTTTTGTTTCCCCCCTCCCCTTACCTGAGGCTGAACCAAACTTGCATCTCCCTGGCTGAGAATGTGCTTCCCAGCGAAGGAAAGGTGTGTGGTGATTATTTTTCATTGTTGGTTGGTGTTTCCATCCCTTTCTGCTTGTTTTGGAGAGTTTTTGCCAGTTCTTTGGTCCTTTCACACCAGCTCTTACTTCTTGGTGCTCCTTTCCCGAGTATGGTAGAGTTGGGATGAATGTTTGGGTCACTGCACGTAGCAGTGTCCTGCAGTTAGTGGTGTCTGTAAAAGATGTTTCATTCGTGGTATCAGGTCTGGGTAGTGGCCATGTTTAGTCAGTGCTATGCCTTGTTATCAGCTGTCTGCATCCTGCCTGATACCTGGAGACCATGAGCTGTAGCAGCTCTGATTCGGGAGAGCTGGCTCTCCCATGTCTCCTGCCACATCCCTTGTTTCAGTTGTGGATGCTCCTGGTCTGGACCTTGGTGTGACTTTGGAGAGAGACGCTGTGATCCTTGAACATGGCAGCAGGTGACTTGCAAGTTAAGCTCCTTTCCCCAGGGGATGTGGCCAGCCACAGAAGAATATCTGCTGCTGTGGAAAAATGAGCTTCTTCTCACCTCTTGGTGTTCCTGAGACTGGGAATCCCCCAGCAGCAGAGCTGTGTGCCTGGCTGACTTTGCAGCCTCTTTGTCACCTGCATGCTAGGGAGAAACTCACTATATATAAATAACATAAACCCATTAAAAAACTCCATAAATAAGTAAATAACCCAAATATGTTTGGGGAAAATCCCTTCTGAAAACGATGGTAAAAATTAATCTGTGTCCAAGGAGAAATAGAAACACAGAGCGGTCAGCTTAGGTGCTCCTCCTGCCTTTTCCCCCCCTTCTTTTTTCTCCCCATTTATTGTAAAAAGGACCCGTGGACACCTCTGGGTTTCTCCCATGGGTGTCCCCTTCCAGCTCTCATCTTTTTAGCTGAATGAGTCTCTTGGCCCTCAGTACTGGGCTTTCCTGGTGCGACCTCAGATGCTTCTCCCAGAGCAGCAGGAATGCCTCAGCCTGAGCGCTAGGCAGGATTTGGCCCTGCCTTTATCACTATGGAAAGAGCCTTTGCTCCCCACGTAGCTCCTGAGTTTTGGGAGCATGCAGGGCCAGCTGTCCAGTAGCGTGTTTTGCAGTAGAATACGGATTTACGGAGGAGATCTGCCTTTGTGCTATGCTGAGGCTTTCCTTTCTCTTTTTGCCTCTTCCCTCATTCCCCCGACCATTGCCCAGCCCCAATTAGAGCCTGGGTGCTCTCGGAGGGGACGAGGAGCACTTCAAACGCGGCAAAGCCCCATTGCGTGCCATCCTGCCAGTCCTACAAAGGCGACATCTCCTGGACTTCTGCCCTAATGAGAGCAAATTTTTTGTCCAAACATTTGAAGCAAGGAGGTGCCTTCTCTTGCCACCCCCTGCCGGGATTAATATTATTATCCAGTTCGCTCTGGTTAGAAATTAAAACAAGGGCATTCGCTTCTTTTAATGAGAGGTGACAGTGGCTCCAGCACTTCAGAAGGGAATTAGGAAAGGAGGGATGGCTGCAGAGCCCGTCTCCGCTGAGTCTTATCCACCAGCCCTTCTGCCCCGGGTGGCGCGTGGGATCAAAGGCCACCTACCTGCTGCTGAGCACAAAATCCCCCGGGACACCCCCTCCAGCGGTCCTGCCCCATGCTGGAAATAATGGCTTTAAAGGGCTTTGCTCCCCTGGGGCGGATGGGACAAGAAGGCAAAGAGGACCCCGTTGAGTTTCTGGGCATCATAGCCAGATCTGCTAAAGTGGGGGCTTCGGAGGGCTAAGTGTGTCCAGGTTTTGGCTTAGGACTTGGTGGAGCGGAGGAATGCTGCTGTAGCCAGGCTTCAGGCAAAACTGGTGAAAATACAGCAACTGAAGTCTCGTGGAGAGACTTTTTTGGTGGTTGGTTTTTGTTTTTTTTTTCCTCCATGAAAAACGTAAAGTTTTCAATGGGACCTTCTGACTTTAGAGAAGTGTTTCAAGTAAGGGGTAATTTTTTAATAGGAATTTTAAAAAAATGCTTATTAGAAATACCCACCGAAGGCTCCCCATGACTGACAGTCTTATCGCTGAAAAACAGCGAGCTAAACACGTTCTTATATCTGTCTCGGGATAAGTTTGATTAGAACCGTCAGAAAAATATGGGACGAAAATATGAATTTTTAATCCCATTTTAAAGGACCTTTACCCATGCGTGAACTTTTCTTTTGAAGTGCTGCAGTCAGCTCTTCCTCTGTCTGCTGGGCGAAATGCCTCCTTGGAGGGGGAGATGGCCTGTGAGCCCAAACAAAGTTCCTTGCTGAACCCTTAAAGCAGGAGGCATCGATCAGTGCTTGTGGCAGGATGCTGAGTGCCAGCTCCTTGTGCCGAGCCAGGCTGGGCACTGGGACACGACCAGTAAATCCGTTTGCTGGAATGCCAGGGAGATCGCTGGTGCTCTGCAGGTGGAGAGGGGTGGTGGGCAGCAGACACTGAGCTACATAACACAGATCCTAGTGTGTGAAAAGGGATCCAACAGGCTGATAGCAGTGATCGCAGTTTATTTTCCTGGTATTTTTTTTGTGTGTGCTGGAATAGCTTATATCTGGCCTGTGAAAAGGGATGGGGAGGGAAAATAATTCCCTATGCACAGATCACATGGAGGATGCCTTTTGCATGCCTCTGCTGTGGGGCTGGGATTTTGTGAGCCTCAGATGTGTCTGAATAGCTTCAGTAGCTGATACTGGATGAGTTCAGGCCAAACCCCACCTCGTCTCACGTGATGGTACCTTAAAATTCATGCTTTGGGTTTACCAGCACAAACCCGTTCGGGGAGGCAGGATGTTTGCTGGAAGTAAATGGGAGGGAGCAGTCGCTGGCCGTGTGGATATTCCCTCTCAAAAGGCTGTGTCAGAGGTGCTGTTGCCAGTGGCTGGGGACCTGGTGGTTATTGCTGTCCCCCTGGTGGCACTGGGAGCCAAGGGACAGAAAATAACAGCTTCGGGGCATTTACCACATCAGGAAAACATGAACAAATGCGTCACCGCTAAAACTGTTGGGGGAAAAAAAAAAAAAAAATCTCTTTCTCAACCACGGAAGGAAAATTTCTGCTTTTTTTCTCATATTGGAAAGCTGAAAATTAATGCGTTTTTGGGTTTCTGAGTGGGTTTTCAGTTTTCAATGGATATGCAACATAGCTTAGGGAAAGCTGACACTTTTAGGAAGAAACCAGCCTGTTTTGGTGCTTAGCTCTGGAGCAGGGCAGGATCACGCGTGAGCCACCGTGGCACAGAGCCACCAGGGAAAGGCAGTATTAATGACCTGAACTTGCTCGTCCATCTCCATCGGGGCTCAGGGCTGCTGACAGGACCCGTGGAAGCCGACGGGGCCATCACCCTTGCTGAAGGCTGGGAGGGGGGAGCCAGGGAGCAGCCCCTGGGGAGCAGAAACACTGCAGCTCTCCAGCACAGGTATGCTCAATAAATAGCAAGCGATAAAACAGCCGTCTCCATCAGGAAATCAATTCGATGTGAGGCCTTTGGGTTGGGGGGGTGTGCGCGTTTCCTTTTTTTCTTCCTCCCTTCCCCTCCTCTTTTTCCATTTTTCGGGCAGATGTCTAAGGTGAGGGTTGTGGAAGCAATTGCTTCTCAAGGCAGTTGCTTTTCTGTTCCCTCCCTTCACAGCTAAAGTGCAGCGAAGCCCATTGCTCTGGGGCTTCGTGCTTCTTTGCTGCCGCCCCCCCCCCATCTGCTGGGAAGTTGGGCCGAGAGAGGCTGGAGCTGGGGAGGTTGCTGGGGTCACACATTTGAGATGCTTGCAGCCTGGAGGAGATGCATCAGCCTTGTAGTCGGGCCCAGCCGGCAAGACCCAGCGCAAGGCGTTAGGGATTTGCAGGCTCAGGATGAAGGAGTGGGGGTTTGGAAGTGTGAGCTGCGCTGTATTGGCGGTGTGTTTGGCTTTTGAACTTGCTCAGAGATGAGGAGAGGCTGGGAAAGGGCTTAAATCCAGCTCTGGTCAGGGCAAACCAGCAGGGTTAGCTGCTGTGCCGGGGATGTGCTGGAAGTGAAAGGGCAGCACAAGGCATTTGGCAATAAAAGACTGAGCAGAGTGGTTCAGGCCAGCTGTGCCAGTACTGGGCAGGTTTGCTCCTGCCACATCCAAGCGCAGCCCTCAGCACTGCGTGGCCTCCCTTGGGCTTTTCCTCAGCTCCCACCTGCGGCCGTTTGCAGCCGTGGTTCTGCCAGGGACTCCAGGACCTCAGTTCCCAGCCCCTCCCAGGCACAAGTAGTGCATCTGCATTTTAGCAGTGATGTTACAAACCCCTGCCATGCTCCTTCCCCAGCCCTTCTCCCCTCCTCCCCTCCTGTTTACAACCATTTCTGCCCTCCCAGCCGATGTTGTGGTCTCCCTCATGCATCTACAGCATCCACCCAAGTTGCTCGTGGTACCCTGTCCAGTGCGAGAGCCACCCAAACCCATGGGGTGTGTGTTAGGGGAAACCGGTGCTCTCCCTCATCCCTAAAATTTCCAAACAGATTTTGCTCCTAAGTATATGAATCAAGATTTTGCAATTAGAATGATGCGTCTGAAATAGCTCACCATTTTTTTTTTTTTCAGGCAGTACAGATGCTACAGAAACCTAAAGCCCTGAGTGCATCACACCTTGAGAGCAATTGCTTGTGTCCTGGATGAATTCGTAGCTATGGTAAACAGGTATTTGAAATTCTGCTTTGCTGCTTACGCTTTCCTGACTTGTTCCTTGTATTTCCATGATCTTACCTTAGCTGCAAAGTCTTTGAGGAATCTTAATTTGTTGGAAGTGGTAGGTTAGTTTGTTTAATTTGGATTAAGGAGGAATTGGAGGTGGTATTCCAGAGGCAGGACTTGAATGATAGAAATAAAATCCAGTCTATGGCGGTGGAATAAATATTTCCATCTCCTCTTCCCCTCCCCCCTTCCTTTTTTTTTTTTTTTTTCCTTGTCAGAATAGGAAAAGCAAGGTATTTGATGGGTCACGCTTGATGGATTCAGCAGGGCTGAATGTGTGTATGTGGGAGCAGACCTGCCCAGGGTCTTGGAACTAGAAGTTCAAGTTGAAGAAGCGTGACCCAGCTTTGAGGCACCAGCTTTGTCACCAAGTCTTTGTTTTTCATGGTTGTTAACATCCTCTTTGTCACTTGCCCTTCTTGGTGGTTTCTGACTTTGTCTGCCTTGCTCCTTGTTTAACTCCCAGAAGGTCAAAACTGCCCGACCCTTTCTGGAGCTGGTTGCACAGAGACCTGAGCATGTGAGGATGTGATGGCACTGGCTTAGCTAAGGAGCTGCTTTGTTTTGAGATCTGCGTTCTTTGCAAAAATGGAGATAAATTTAAGAAATCAGACTTTACCATGGAATTAAATTTCAAAAAACTTTCTGCTTTGAAAACATCAGAATGTTTAGTGGTCTGGGCTTTAATGTCGCATTTTCATAAGGTAAAAACCACCCGAGTCAGAATGTTAGCTCCTATATAGCTGCTTCACCCACCTAATTGTCAGCAAAACCAGTAATTCAGTTACTAATTACAGTAAAATTACAGTAATTCAGAATGAAAAAAAAGGAAAAAGAAAAAGTCACAATGAAGGGGAATGAAAGAGCAGGGGCAACGAGAAAAGCTGTTTGTCCA
>JAVJGJ010000001.1:90695627-90707564 GCA_035590215.1 Microhierax caerulescens | reverse complement strand
GTGGAAGGTGTCCCTGCCCAGGGCAGGGGGGTGGGACTGGGTGGTGTTTAAAGTCCCTTCCAACCCAAACTGTTCTACGATTTTCTGTCTTTTATCTGAATAGAAGGTGAAATGCAGTGGTTGTCTCAGGCTGGTAGCCCTGCTGAGGATTTCCCTGACAGGTGCCCCATGGGGCTCAAGTGAGGTCTGTGTCACACTTATTGTGCAGGGGCTGCTTACAGCGCCGGTGGGTAGGGGCGGGAGGAACAGCAGAGAGATGCTGGCAGCTTGCCTGTGCTTTTGGGTACCCACCCATCACTGAAATGGCAGTGGGCTGGCAAACCTAAGTCGCAGCCCTGTAATTTGGTGGAAATTATCTGTGGGTGGGAGCAGAGGGGACACCTGGAAAGGCTGGGCACCAGCTGTGCTCGTTGGAGCCTTCGCTGTCTGCTGTGGTTTGGTGATGCTATCGAGTGTCTCACCAAAGGTTTCTACGTTGCCCCGCAGGATTTCCTAGAGAGCAGCATGTGCACGTGGGCAGCATGGTGAGCGCATGTTGAATGCTGTGCTGTGGGAAATGCTGGCTTTGCTGCCTGCGTCCAGTGTCCTTCACCTAATGCATCTTGCATGCATCAGTGTGTTTGGATCACTGCTGCCAGCGATGCTGTGGTTCACGGGCAAGTGCCCAGGTGGGTCTTTGAGACCTCAGGGCAGCCAGCGAGGTATCCATAAATCCCTGAGCCTGGTAAAAGTTTCAGGCAGAGGTAGAGAAAATGTGTTTGGGAAACTCAGGCGTAGGTGAGCCCTTCTGCTGATGTATAGAGGAAAATGCTCCAAGTACTCCCCAGGGACCCCCTTGGCCACGGTCTCTGCTCTATATAGGTTAGTGTGTGTTTGTTTTCTTCTTTTCCTGAACTCTGCAGTTCTCCATCGTTCGGTCCCACCTCGTGGTGTGCAAGACAAGCAGCGCAGAAGCAGGCAATCTCCTCTGCCAGCCCTCTTTGTACCCTGGCAAGGAAGGCCTGGGTAGACCGGCTTCATGGAGAGCTGGCATCTTGCAGAAGGGTGGTTGTCTCTGCTTAAACAGCACAGAGAAGTGCTCCAGGCTCGTTCGTGCCCCTAATAAGTGGAGAGACTTGGCAGGGTGTTCCCAACTGATCAGCTTTTTGGCAATTGTGGGGAGTGGAAATCAGATGAATTCTTTTTCTCCCTGGACTGGCTCTTAGATGTTTTCCCCAACCAACCACTTGTCTTCTCCTGGCCATCCTTCTGAGCCATCTCATGGTGCCCACCTCTCAATGAGGTGACCCTCGCATGCAGCTGCCATCTGTCCCCACATCTGTCTCCCTCCACCTCCGCAACTCCACCGAGACCCAAGTTATGATGTGAAACTTGAACACGTATGGACAACTGGCACGGTCCAAGCTGAGCCTGCAATTTCCTGGCTCATAAAAACATGAGCTTCCTTCAGGCCCAGGTCTCCGCCAGGTCATACTGATCTGAGTCCCACACCTCCTCCCCAAGGCCCCCCCACCCCCAAAATATTTCGTGACACCAGCTATGAGCTAGATTTTTTTTATTGCTCCATATGTTGGAGACACATGGAAAAATGCATAGGAGAAATCCCCTTAGCGAGGGAGTGAAAAGCCACCGAGTTTACAGGGTGTTGCAAATAATCTAAGGCAAAACAAATGTTTAAGGCTGACTTGACTGCCAATTGTGAGTACATTGTTTTAAATCCGGAAAAACAGGCCAAGGGGCAGTTGTTAATGGGCCAGTAATTTTCTTCCTTTCTGGACACCCCAGAGCAACAAATATCAAATATTCCTTGGGAAAGAAATCAAGTGTAGGGGCCTTTTTATTTAACATATCAAAAGACATCATTGACTTGCCCTGGTAGAGCATTGCTCCTTCCAGCGAGGGGCTTTTACAAGCAATAACCTGTTTGGGAAGCAGAGCAGCGAAGCCACACAGCCAAGCTTGCAGCTTATTGTTGGTGCTAACTTTTATAAGACACTGTGGGGGCTTACAACAGACGTGCTTTTTGTAAACCAGTCCATTAAACACCGCAACCTGAGCTAAACAGCGGTGGGGGATGGAGCCTCCGGGGACCTTGCTGAGCCGACCCCTCTGCTTCTGTAATAAACTCAGCAGCATCCCACTTATGGCTCAAGCAGCAAAAAGCCTGTACAGAGAGGCTAATGTATTGCTGCAGAGAAGGTCAAGTGTGAAAAGACCTGGGCTGGGATTTTTCCAGAGGGTTTAGTTGTTGCTACAGGATCAGTTGGCCAAAATGCTGCTGGGCTGTCTGGTTTTACTGCTGGTGGTGCTTTGAGCCCTGGGTTTGTGATTTTGGATCCTTGTTGAGAAGGTTTCTCTCACCAAGGGTTGGCGTGATCTTGTGGGTACTACAGTGGCCTGCAGCCAGGAGAAGTGGCCATGTGCTGGGCAATGGCCCCCAGCCTTCCAGGGGACCATGGACCACTTTGTGTCCCCATCTCTTGCTGGGCCCAGTGTGGCTGCGGTGGCTCTGGGCACTCCAGGTAGCTGCCATATAGGGAGAGGAAAAGTTTCTGGAAACTGCCTCAAAGAAAGCCAGCAACAATTTTGACGATAAATGATTTTTCTTGCGCTGCAAGAGAAGGAAGGGCCTCTTGCCTTCCAGCATCAAGTGCAGGACTTGCACCCCTCTGCGCTGTTTGCATGCAGCGAGAGTGCAGTGGCACAGGAGCTCTGGCAGCAACCTGGGGCTGGCGTGGCAATTGTCAGGATCTCTGCTGGCACAGGGGAGGCTTCTGGATGGTCACTAAAATAGCACTGTGAGAGCAGGGGCAAGCACAAGGATGTCATACGTGTTGGATGAAGAAGTCAGTTTTCTAAAGTCTCAAAAAATCCATTTCTCTAAAATATCCAAGCCAAAAGTCCCCGTGGTCTTGTTTGGACCAAGGACACCAAGAAATGCCAAAGCTTGCTGCTGTCGGTGTGCCTTGTAGCAGCCAGCAGCTCCTGAGCAGAAGGGGAAAGAGACAGGGCAAGTGTTTCATGTATTGTTTGTAACTGGCACTACTGAGCATCTTGCTGAGCTCAGCCACTTCTCCCCTCGCTGCCTGCAGCCCTCCGACGCAGTGGGCAGTGATGGTCCTGAGCGCAGCCCTGCCAGGGGTCGTGTGGGTCCTGTTCTCTGGCTCAAGCTCTCCTGAAACTCCGTTGCTCTTGGACGCTCATGCTGGTCCTGGCACAGTCTCCACGTGGGCTCCCAGCTCTGCCCGGGTGGGCTTTGGCTGCAAGGCAAAGCCTGTGACACTGGAAGAGCAGCAGCTGCCATGGGAAAGCTGCAGCTCCATGGGGCACTGGGGGGAGGTGTGTTTGGGAGACATTCAGGGAGGAGGGGGAGCCATCCTTCTGGGGCAGGGGGGGACTCAGAAAGGAGGTGTGATTGCTGTCTGGGCAGGGACCACAGCCAGCAGTGTACAATGCCTCTGCAGACCCTAATGGCATGTGCTAGGGGACATTGGCTGAGGGATGTCCCAAGCTGGAGCTGGTAGCTGCCCGTCCTTTGAACTTCTCAGATCTTTCTGTGCTCTCAATTGGTCTCATGGCTTGTGGCAGGGTGTTCTCTGCATTACAGGTTTAAAGGGGGAAAACCAACCATTCTTTCCTGTTTAAAATCCGCCACCTGCTCAGCATCCCAAGGTCCTTTTCTTGCACTGTGAGGGAGGAGGAGCAGGTGCCCAGTCTGGCTGCCCACACCATCACTGGATGTGCAGCTGCTGGGGGTGGGTAAGCGGCAGGAGCAGCTCAGGGTGAAAATGCAACACCCTGAAACCTGCAGACCCAAGGAAGGGTTGGGTTCCCTATTTGAATGCTGAGCTGCAAAACTGGGCTGAGAGGTGGGGAAATAACCATCTCACAGCCCTACCCCATCTGTTCTCCTCTGCTTGTCTGTTTTTGTACAGACAAAGGGGAGAAGGAATAAAGCACTTTCTTTTCACAGCAGCCAGGAGCTGCTGCTGCTGGGCAAAGCCCCTGTGAGCACAGCCCCCAGGTACCCTGCGTACGTGCGAAGGACACAGGTGCTCACTGCCTTATTCCCTTTCTGAAATCATTGGTGTTTTCTCAAAAAGAAACACCCAGAGCACTTAAATTCTTCCCTTGCCTCCAGCCCTTCCGCTCGCAGGCAGCAGGATGGAAATCCTGCAGTGCCCAGCCTGCTGCGTGCAGGGCTCTGATCACCCAGCTGTGGCAAAACTTATAGTGGACTTAAAAGAGCAGAAAAGAGAAACAAAGCAATAATTTTTATGTTAAGTTTGGCCTTAGTGAACCCCACTGGTGTCCTTTCTCTGCAGCGGCTGTCACTTGTTGTGGCTTGAGCAGAGCTGAGCAGCCTCCTGCCAGCCAAGGAGGAAAGACCTGTGCCTGCTTGTCCTTCTGTGACTGCTTCTAGTGTGTCACTCTAAGCTTGAGGGTTTTACCTGTTGGCAGGTCTTCTACTCCCTGCCAGGGCTGGGGAAGGGAAAAGGGTCACTAGAAAATGCTCAAGGCTTGCTGCAGGTCTGTGGGCTAACACTGGGGTTGGCACTGGTTGCAGTTTTGACAAATATTTTTAGCTGGGAAAAATAGAGACCTGACAACCTGGGAAGGCTGTAGGAGTACCAGGCTCTCTGGTGTATTGCTTCAGAAAACTGAATTTCCCCTCAAGTCAAAACTGCTCACCTCTTCACGTTTGTGGAATAGCCCTGTTTGGTTTGGAGCAATCTTTCCTTTTGTTATTTTATCTGTTGGTTTTGAGGTTCTTATTCACATTGAATGAATTGCTTTGGAGCTAAATGTCTTTGAGTCTGTGCTCTAAAGAAATTTCTGATTTATTTACTTGCGAAAATAGGGTTTTCTGTTCTGAGTTGGGATAACACTACTCGGATCCCCTCTGTACTAATTCAGCTGAATGTTCTCTTGCAAAGATACCTACTATTGCACTCCTGGCCGGAAAGCTTATAGTTAATGAGTATGAAAGCAATTTATTCTACTCAATTTTGGTCTAAAAATTCCGTGTTGCAGGGCTCTGGGTGGATGAAAACTTCAGGACAAAATTATTCCAGCCCACGAAGGGGTTCAGGACTGGAACTGCAAAGGTCCTGTTACACTGTGCTGAGCATCCCGCGGTCCAGCGCCCATCACTAGGGGGATGCTGCAGCCGGGGGCGTTCCATGGAAACGGGAACATACTAAGTTCAGGATACAGTTTGGTCCCCACCAGTGTGGCCGGGGACGAGGCGGGGGCCCGGACACCCCCGGGGCGGGCGGCCCCGGCCCTGCGGGGCTGGCGGGGGGCGAAGGACGCGGGTGACATCTTGTGGCGGTGGCTGCGTGCCTGGCTCCTTCCCGAAGCATCCCCTCGGCCGGGACAGGCGGGTGAAGCAGAGCCGGTGCGAGGCTAAAATCCCTCCTTTTTTCCCCCCTTTTTGCCAACCAACATCTGTGCCAGCGGGTGACAACTTCAGCCGTCCTAAAAAGCACAGACGTGGCCAAGCGGGTTGGTGCCTTGGGAGGGGGCGCTGGGTTTAGTCCATCCTGGTGTTCTGCAGCCAGCCCTGGTCCTACCCGGGGGGGGGGCTAAAACCCAGCGGAGGGTCTGTAACCAGGCATGAACTCGCTGCTGTGAGGTGCCATGGGAGCCAGAAATACCAGTGGGTTCACAAGGGGCTGGAAGCCTTCAGAAAGAAGAGGGTTGCCCATGGGCGGATGTTAAGCACCATGCTTTGGAGATAACTTGGGATGTCCCTAGAGCACTGTCCACCAGCAGCGGAGGCAGGAGTAGCTCCATGTCCATGGTCCTTCCTTGTCTGAGTGCTCAGTGCTGGCTGGTGTGAGGAGGAGAAGGATGCGGAGCCAGCTGGGTGTCTGGACTGGCTCCTTGCGGCTGTTTTTATGGACCTTGTTTCTTCTGGGAACGTTTCAGTCCTGATAGAACATCGAGACAGAGTACTGGAAGTTCATGGCATCCCAAACTGCAGCCAGTGCCTGTCCTCGGGCTTTGGCATGTGGAGGAGGGTCCAGCACCCTACTTTCTTACGAGGTGGGGAGGGCTTAAAAGTGTCTGGCTTTTTAGGGATTTGTGCTCTCTGCTTATTCTGTAGAGGAAAAGGTTAATCCCCAGGCAGGGGTGATGGCTAGGACTGTGCTACTGCTGAGCAGCCCAGGGATTTTCTTATTTTCCTTGAGCATGGTTTGTTCTCTGGCTCTCAGCACCCTCCTGCCACTGTCCTGGTCCCCACAAGTGGCAGGGACCTGTATCCTCCAAGCTGCCGTGGGAGCAATCTCAACCTTTTGCAGCCAGCGATGCTCAGCGTGTCCCTGGTGTGTGAGCCCCCAGGCACCCAGCACTGCCCAGCAGCCAGCAAGGAATGAAATGGTCTTGGGGCTTTTGGTGGTAGGTGTAGGTGCTACTGGGCACCTGCTTTTTGGCTTAGACATCCCTTCCCTGACTGTCCATGTGTACTTTTTGTGGCATGGGGTCCCTGGTTTGAGTCCCGTGGCTTTTTGGGGCAGGACCCTCTAGGTTGATACAGCTCCGGGTGGAAGCAGGACTCTGAGAGCAGCTGGGCTTTTGTGTATGATGAGCTGTAGGTGCTTCAGTGCTGTAATTAATCAAGTGGATTTTGTAGTGCTGCTGGGAAGGAGACATGGGGTGAGCCTCTGTTTTGGGGGTTGTGATTCTCCTCCCCCCCCTCCCCATGGACCCATGTGGGGGGCAGGTACTTCCCATAGCAACTTTTGAGAGCACCTCTTTGGGCGGCTGAGTTGGCAGAGGGTTAATGAGTTGAAAAGGCCTCCCGCTTCCTTGGCAGATGGAAAGGTTTAACTCTACCCTGCCTCAGCCACCATTTTTCTGGTTGGGTGGGCAGGAGGCTTAAAATGCCACTTTGGCTGGCAGAAAGATGGAGGCCAGGGGAAGGGTGAAGAAAAAAGCTTTTACTTCCAAAAATAACTCTGGAACAAAATGAAGAGGTCGGAGGGTGAGCAGGGAAATGGAGAAGTGCCTTCCCCAGGGGCCAGCACTGAAGTTCTCATCCTCCAAGTACCTGAGGAAGAAAAGCTCAGCTTTATTAAAGACCGTCCCTCCCCTGCCAGGGCTAAAACAAGCTGTGGCACGGTGAGCGTAGGCACGAGTGAGAGCACATGGGTGACTGAAGCACCAAGCATCTTACTGCCCTTCCTCCTCACCAGCTGTTTGTAGTCAAGCTTCCTTCAGCCCGTCCTTTAACCAAATTTTTCTCATCTGTGTGGCCAAAGCCAGGGCATGGCACAGCCAGACAGGGCAGCAGTGGCATCGCAGTGTTGGCCACGTCACTGCTGGAGGGACCCCTCATTGCCTGGGTCTCTGGCTTTTGCAGGGTGATGCTGCAGCTGCTTCAACTCCAGGACCCCCATGACTATGGCAGCGGTGGCACGGGGCGGGAGGGGGGACCGAGGGATTTCTCTGCTCCACTGGTCCCTTACCCATGCACGCGCTGGCCTGTGCCCAGGCACAGGGCTGTCTGTCTTGGAGATGAGGATGGGACAGGATGGGATTGCCCAGAAGGTGGAAATGCTTGTGGTGTTCCACCAGGCTCTGCCCGTACTGGAGGGGACATCAGCAGAGAAGGGGAAAGGATGGGGGTCTGCTGTGCACGAACCCAGGCAGAGGCATGAGGACATCTGACATCCCCTTAAATGGGGACCAGCCTCCAGCTCCCCTTTACAGAGCAGGATTTCATTCTGACACAGCGAGGTGCTGGGTCCAGGTCTCTGCTGGCCAGAGCTCCCGCTCTGGCTCCAAGTGTCACAGGTGATGGAAGGAGGAACTTGCTGCCCTGCTGGCAGAGGGTATTTCCCAGAGCAAGTGTTGGGTGGACATTCTACTGCTGGTGGTGGCCAGTGTGCCAGGAAATTCTGCTATTTCTTCCCTTCCCAAAGCTGGGAGATGATAAACACTGGGGTCTGCCTCCATTCAGCTGCGATCCATCAAGGCGGGGGGGGGGACTCGCACCAGAGAGCGGGTGAAGGGAGGTCAGTGATTGTGTAAACAGGCACTTTAGAGTTCACCCCGAGCTGGTATTACTGTAATTCATTAGAGGTGTCAGCCCGCTTTGTAGTTCCTCACTTAGAAAGCCCCTTGCCTGGCAACTTCTAACATCCAGCCTTGCCAGCAGAAAAATAAACTGCACGAGATGTCTTTGCAAGGGATAGAGTTGCAGTTGCAGCACCACCCTGCTAAAAAGAAATTGAGATCTAGCCTGGCCTGAAAACATGTGGAGATGCTCTGTTGCACTAGCAAAGGCTTCTCCTCTACTAGGGCACCTGGGGTTGAAGTCCTACTTGCTCCTGCCAAGCTGATGCTAAGTGAGATGCAACACGGTGCCCGACTACGCTGGTTGGGCAGGACGTACCCACTGCTGAAATTTCAGGATTTGCTCAGGCAAAAAGCATGAGGGCATTGAATGCACCATACTTGCCCACAGCCAGGACGCAGATTTGCTTTGGGGTACCCCCAACCCTCTCTAGGCAGGACACTGAGGAGCACGGGAGGCTGCTCCCTGCATGCTGGGGTGCACAGGCTGATACACCTGTATGGAGCATCTTTTCCAGCTTGAACCAAACTGCTTGCACCAACCCCCCACCTAATAGATACCTACATTCTGCCCACAGTGGTTTAAGGTTCAGGGAGCCTGTGCTCTCCTCTGCAGCCCACCTGGCTGCTGTGCTCAGTGTGAAGTTTGGTACCATTTGTCAGCATCTGGGGATGGAGCGGGACTTCCCAGGGAGCCTATGAGCCTGTGTGCCAGAGGAGAGCCGCAGTGCTCTTCCCATTGGAACAGCTTGTTCCCGTCCCCTCGCCAGTTTGCTCTGCTGCAATACTTCACCCGACTTAAAAGGGCACTAAAATTCCCCCTCCCAGTGGCGGGGAAGCCCAGCACCATCTGTAAACTGCCGGAGGTGTCTGTGAGGGGTTCATGCGGTGGCTTACGGGACTGTAAACACCGGGGAGGATGAAGTGCTGTGGAGGGCAGCCCTGGGGCTGCAACAGCTCGCACGGGCCCTCGGGCACAGCGGTGGGGATGCTGAAGACCAAGCTGCAGGGAAAGGAGGGAGCGAAGGGGTGGTTTGCTCTGCCCAGAGGGTAATATCTCCCGGGCAGGATGGAACTGCTCCTTCCAAGCGAAATGTCCCTGCAGGTGTGCTCGGTGAAGCAGAGGAAGGGCCTCTCACAGGCTGAAAGTGTTGGGTGGCTGCTCGCTCCTGCACGTTGCTGTACCGAGGAGGTGCAGCACGCTCGCCTAAGGTGGCACACAGCCTTGGCGGCATGTTGGCAGGAGATACTCGGGGTGGTCCTGTGTGGGACTGCAGCATCCCAGTCAAGTCCAAGGTTGCCTCCTAGTGCTGCAGATGCTGTCTGTAATGATGTGAAGGCCACAGGCACGTAAATGCAGAGAATACAAATCTGCTTCAAAATTGGGGGCTTGGTGAACCCCTCTAAGGAACTGGATTAGCTCAGCATCAGCTCATAGGTGACACAAAAGATGGGGGTTTGGCATTCTTGGCATCAAAGGCTTAGGGCAAACTTCCCTGTTTGTAAGGAATGGTTGAGATGCCAGTAATGTGAGTGGTTGGGATTGTACAAGAGGCATACATGGGAGTGAAATCACTGGCAAAAAATATCAGGTTTTGCATCTCTGCAGATGGACCTGGTGTGGGGATACAAGCTAAAGGCTTTGAATGTGCAAGACACTCTAAATGTTTTTATATTCATTGTGAAAATCTTGTCATAGGGTTCCCATGTTTCTCTTCTATTTAATGCTTCAGACTGGTGTTTTTTCAGGCCCTGCTGTGTTGCACTAAGCAAGGTTCCTCCTCCACTGGGGCACCTGCTGTTGAACTTTTGTATTTGCTGCCACCAAACCCATGTTAAGTGAGATGCAACATAGTGCCTGGCCACACTGGTCTGGCCAAAGAAGACAGAGGCCACCCACTGCTGAAATTACAGAATTTGCTTAGAAAAAAGCATGAAGGCACTGAATGCAATTTGGGTTTTTTGAGCCTGTTGAGAAGCCAGCCGCTTGGTGTATCTCGCCCAGGCTGCTGGAGCAAGGCTGACTCCCTAGGGAAGGGGTGTGTGCTTTGGATGGGGTGGGAGGAAGAAATAACCCTGGGGTGCAACGGAGCTGACATCACTCCTGGTCTTTGCAGCAAGCTCTGATGCTCTGCCCTGCTTGGTGAGGAGGCCAAACAAAATGCTGTGCAGCAGGCTGCCCCAGCCCCACCGCTCAGCACCTTGTTTGGCCTTTAATGCTAAGAACAAATGGCTATTAACCCAGGTGACAATTTCCATTTCTCCCTTCTCTGCCTCCTCAGTGCCACAACCTAAGCTAACCCCATCTTTCCACTTGCAGAACTCATTACTGCGGCATCAGTGCTGCATTCCCGAATAAATCCAACCTCTCCTGCCCTGTTGCAGGGCGGTGTGTGTGCTGGCAGGGGAAACACGCTTGTGATAGACCCGCTTCTGATGCCTTCGTTCTGGCACAAGGAAACAAGTGTTGGCTCCCAGTTCTGTAGTTGCTAATAAACCATCTGGCATTGCTTATTTTAATTGCATTGTGCTCTGATGGAGGGTTAGTGAGGAGAGAGGGTGCCCTACATTCTCGCATGTGGCATTTGGTCAGGGATAATTGAGCTGTGTGAGCGGCAGGATCCCAGCACTGGGGCCTTTGATTCCTGGCCAAGGGAGGCAGGTGCTTTCAATATTCACCCTGCTAAGCCTCTCTGATAGGGAAAAGTGTTTGCAAGATGCACATGGTAGAGGAGAGGCTGAGGAGGGACTTCAGCCCGGGTAGATAGCAAGTCCTTGGTCTGGGCTGCCCCCTGCCCTCGTGCTGCAGCTGTCCCTCACCGTGGCTCTTGCCCTTCCCGTTGATGTGTTTGCTGTGTGCGGCTCTCCTGACGTGTCAGCGGTGGCCTGTCACCCCATGCTGCCTCAGAGCAGCTCGAGTGGTGCCCCATGCTTTCATCTCCCTGCCCCTTGCTGCCGCCTCTCCTCTCTCCTAAATCCTCCCTCCACCGCCTGTGCCCAGGTGCCAGCTTTGCTTTGCCTGTTTGGGATGGGGTGGGATGGGCAGCAGCATCCCAGCTGCTGTTTCTGCAGCTCGGGAAGCCCCCAGCCACCTCCATATGTGAGCCACCTCACAAAAGTGAGCATCTTGGCATGGTCCTTGAGTTGCTCCTACTGCTGGAGCAAAAATAGGCCACGTACAGCAAGGAGGGGGGCTGTGTCACTAGGTTTTCCCCTCCCCATGCCTCAGTTTCCCCTTCTGCTCTTCGCTTTCCATGCTCAGCTGCCAAGTGCTGAGCTGCAGGACCGTGTACACGTGGCTGTAGACATAGGTTGCAGGTCTTTGGTTTGTTACTAGGTGGGGAAAAAAAGCACTTTTTGGTATGTGGGGTATTTTGGCAGGTAAATCCTTTGGGCTGGGACTTGTATGATGTGACTATGCCTGTGGGGATGTGGCAGTGCTGATCAGGCCATGCCTTCTGCCTTGCTTCCCCTTACTGGGGTCTCATTTTTCTTGCACATCTTTCCCAGGGGTCTTCACTTCACTTGTCCCCCAGGAAGACCCAGCACCCCCATCCCCATGTCACGCTGGCACAAGCAGGGACACTAAAGCAGGTCTGACACGGGGGGCACAGCACTGCCTTGTCCCACCAGTGCAGAACTGGGGCTGGGCTCCCAGTTCCCTGGCTGCCACCTGTCCTGGTCTGGAGCAGGACATCCCAGCCATCCCCACTTGTCATGGCAGCCCCTCCACGTGCCTTTGGCTCACTGTGGAGACAGTCAACAGCATCACAGCACAGAGCATCCCCTCCCTGGAGAGCTGGGAGCTTAACCCCTGAGCTGCTGGTCAGCTCTTGCTGCTCTTCACTTCCC
>JAVJGJ010000001.1:90659294-90675653 GCA_035590215.1 Microhierax caerulescens | reverse complement strand
GTACTTTAAGTCTGCTTAAAACATAAGTAGTATACTCACACTCTGCACACTGATAGAACTGTGGCTGACTTTGTGCTGAGGATAAAATGTTTAAAGGAGTTGTATTGCAGCCAGTATGACCTAATGGGAGATGAGGGAGCACTGAATTGTACTGGGACTGGGAACCTCTGCTTTGGGGTTTCAGGCGCCAGTTAAGACATGTATCTGAAACAGTTTTGATGGGGTTTAATTCCACCTTGGGACAGGTGGAGGCAGTAGGAAATCTTTTAAGACTCCTCATTTCCTGTGGTTTCTGCGATGCTTTTCCTTGGGACAAGCATTTTTGCAGCTGTGATTCTGCTTTTTGTGTTAAAGCAATAAATAAATAAATGATGGTTTCACTAAGATGTGCTTTTCATCTAAGCTTTTATGAGCATTGAGCTGTCTGTGCTGCTTTACCTCAGTAAAGCACTTGGGAGAGATTATAGCATTTCTAAAGCCACGTGGGATATTAATAGCAAATAGGGAAAAGCAGCTGGGAATTGTCATCTCTGCCACTTTTTGTAGCCATGGAAAATGCCACATTTCATGGCCCTAGAATACTGGTGCAATGTCAGTGCCTCCTCGACCTGTGCTTCTCTACCTTGGGACTATGGTACTGTGTAGAGACCCTGGTCCACTTGCATCTGGGAACAAATGTACGTGTTCAGAGGAGGAGTAGGGCTCGTCCCCTCTTCTTTTTCTACCTTCTGGCTGCAGTTTTACAAAGGAGTCAAACAGATGGTTTGCAGCCCCTGCTACCCTCCAGTCCATCCTGCGTGTCTTTGGAAAGAGCTATGTTCTGGGGGCATCACAGGAACCACCCACCCCTAAGGTCCCTACCCAGCTGAGGGCATCTTGTAACCCATAGCGTTCCTCCCAAGCCATGTCAGATCTATGCACAGTTTCTGAGGAGTGGTGGAGGATCGTGTGCTTTGATTTCTTTAGAAGTCTGTGTGAGTGTTGGGAGGGTATATTTGTACAGAAATAATTTTATAATAGAAGACACAGCTGCACTGACTGCTTATCAGGTGTGTGCTGTGGGAACGTGGACCTGTGAGCATGTGCTCCTGGCTCTGGAAGAGGGCTACATTGTCACTCAAGTTGAGTTGCAAGCCTCTGACAAAAGGAACTGAATCACGTGTCCAAATTCCTTGCAGACGTTCTCCAAAGTGGGAGCTGTGAAGAGCTGCACAATATCCAAGAAGAAAGACAAAGCAGGTACTTTAGATGTTGCTGTTCAATTCCTTCCCTCGGCTGGTTGCTGAGGGCTCAGGTGTGGCATTGCTTTAGCATTCATCTGGCTGAGCATTTGTGTTCTCGTTGGCGAAATCCTCAATATTTCTAGAAGTGTGCCTGTTGAAATGGCTGAAAGCAGCAACCAAAAATACCCTGGGGTTCAGTCTGGAAGGTTAAGCTCTATTGTGGGATTTGTGGAGACGTGGCCTTCTTTTGAGATACTGAGATAGAGAAGCCAACTCCTTCAGGATCACAGAAGAGAGCAGGATGCAAGTTGAAAGGAACTGGTGTCCCACAATGATTAAAGCTGTGTATGGCATGCTTTATCCAAAATAACGGCCGGGATCTTCAAGGATGCCTGGCTGAGTACAGTGCTGAGTGGGCTTCGTTTGCCTTCTGCCTGCCAGCTTCTAACTCAGCCGGCTGTGGTGGTGAGTGGTTATGCCTGTTGCATTGACTGCACTTGCTTTCTGAGTGGTTGGGCAGGGAAGACTGCTTAAGGCAAGCCCTGGCTGGATGGGCTGTGTCTTCTTTCCAGATTTTAGGCTAGGGAGTTGAACAGCTTTGTGGGATTTTGCCTTAACAGAGCTCCTCTTGCATGGGATACTTGAAAACTCAGATCCAGTGAAAGAGGGAAAAAATAAAGCAAACTCTTCAGTACTGTTTGCATGTCTACAGCCGTAGGTATGTTCCTAACCAGACAGCAACACTTGAGTTTAGGCTGATCTCATACCGCCTACCAAAGCAATCCTCTTCTATCACTGTGGGGTCATCTCCATAGTCTGCTACCACTGAAGTTTTGAAGTTGGAAACCAGGTGTTGTGGTTTTTCTCTGGTTTTTCCTTTCCTCACTCAGCCTTAGTTATGGCTCTTGTACTGGTCAGCTGTTCCTCGGAAGCGTGGTGTGACTGTAGGTGCTGCAAACCTTTGCTGTGCAGGGACATGGAACAGGTGTCTCCTCCTTTGGTGTGGAACTGGCAGCTGCCCGCCCAGGTTTATAGAAGTGCTTGCTCTTTCTGTGCCTTACAGCCCTCAAAGGCATTTTGTCTCTTAAGTGAAACACAGGGCTTGCACTTTGTGATGATGGGAAATAGAGCATGTGGCAGTCCAGACTGAAACAGATCTCCTGCTCGGCTCCCCGCACTGGGCAGTGCCCAGCTGCTTGCCAAGTGTTGGCCAGAACGTATTTCTGAAGCAGTCGCAGATTAGAAGTGTCTCCTCTGGGGACCAAACTGCAACCTGCATACTGCTGTCCTGCAGCAAAAGTCACACCCATTTCTGGGTTGTTGGCAGATTTTCCAAATGAAGGTCTCGTTTCAGTCGTGAGGGAAAAGTCCTGTGTGTGAACAAATGTTTGTGTATCCACAATGGGATCAGTTACCCTGACTGTGACCAGCAGTTGTTTTATAGGACTTAGTGTTTTATTTAAGGAGATTGCACTGAAATTAGGCAAAGCAAAAAAAATCTGGTTTGCCTGCAACACTGGTTATCTTTTCTTCGACATCCACACCAAACCAAGCTGTTCTAGAGCAGGGTCTTGCTCAAAACAAATCAGAAAGGGGTGCTTGGAAGGAGCCTCAGAGTCAGGGCTTGGGCAGGCTGGCACTTTGCCTGAGGTATTGGTTTGTGTCCTCTCAGTTTTGTCAATCAGTGCTTGCTTGCTCCTGATTTGTTCTTAAATCTTTTGCTTAATATTGTCACTGTTTCCTGCTAGTCTACTGAGACCCCTTCCTCTTCTGACAGGCACTTTGCTTTCAATGGGATTTGGATTTGTGGAGTACAAGAAGCCGGAGAGTGCGCAGAAAGCCCTGCGCCAGCTCCAGGTAAGCTTAAACGTTGTCGGTTGGATTTCTTTCCTGAGGTGGTGGGCAAAGGCTTGGATGAACCGTGAAGTCCAAAATGTAGCTGAGGATGCCAGTGCTGTGAGTTACACTGTGCAGATGGAGAAGCCTCTAAAATGGGCCAGGTCTGTGAGGGAAGAGGGTGTGTAAAGGGACAAGACCTCATGCAAAAGACTGTTTCCTAGCACTGATCCAATACAGAGGCGGCAGAAAATCTGCTGTGATTGAAGTTCAACAAGTTTATTCTTCAGGGTGCCCTTTGCAGAGGTGATGGAGACCCAGGCCCCCACTTGCAATGAGCAAATATTGCTGAGTAATTTAGTGCTGCAGAGTTCAGCTTTACTGTCTGTGACTCCGCTGTTGTTTCAGGGTCTCCCAGCCTCCTGCCTTCCCCATGCCACAGGGTCTGGCTGCACTCTGAAAGAATAAATCATTTTCTCTGCTTCTAGAAAAACATCCAAGTGTTTGGTCCGCACTGGCAGGGTGGTGTGAGCCACACAGCTGGAGTGATCCCTTTCTATCTAGGCAGATGTGAAGGAATTACTCTGTGTAATGTGTTCAGTGACCACAATCCATGAATGCCACCTGCAACAGGTAGTTATTTCACATTCCTCAGCCTAGGTACTCTTGGGGGTAGATGTGTGTTCTCCATCCTGTTGAAAGGTAGAATCCTTGGGAAGAGAGAAACGGGGAAATGGGTACTTTGTGGAGGAGTTGGGCAGCCGGCTCCAGGTTGCTGGTGTAGTGCCTTTGGTCGTGTGCCCTGCCAGGGATGGTTAGGCAAGAGGCTGCTTGGTTTCAGTGCTGAACTCTAGAAAGTTCTTTGAGGTACAGGAAACAAGAGACAGAGGAGTGTCTTGCTGTATTGGCTGCCGATGGCCGATAAGACATCCCTGGCTCATTTCCGAACAAATAATCAGACAATTCTTGCCTTGAAGAGTTTGCAGTCTAGAGGTAGAGGAAACCGTAGCCCAAAGCAGTGAAATGACTCATCTTTGCCAGTTTAGCGGCAGAGCTGAGGCTGATGGACAACTGGATCAGGGATGTTGACTGCTGCTTCAGTCAGTCAAGCTGTCTCCAACCTCACAGCAGAAGCCTTGCCTTGCATGAGCAGCGTTCAACAGAGAAAAACTTTGGCAGGGAGAAGGGAAGGAATGTAAGGGAAAGAGCAAGATGTGAAACACTGTGCTTGTATCTTGGAAGCTGTTGTGACTTCGATTTTTTCATTATTTAATTATTTTCCCCCCTTGTTTTTTCTTTGTTTTGTCTTCTAGGGCTGCTCTATAGATGGCCACAAGCTGGAAGTGAAAATCTCAGAGAGAGCTGTAAGGTAAAGCTTATGTCACACCTCTGTAACATGCTTACATGTTTGGTAGGTTCTTCACTTTACCTAGCATCTCCACATCACGAGGGATATGTTCACTAGTATTTGGACTGGTGAACACATCAGACTTTGTTGTGCTTTACTCAGAGTCAGTTCAGTCAGTCTTACTTGGAAAAAAGAAGTGATGCAGAGGTGTTCACTCACTAAGTGACATATTTCCATATAAAATCCCTAAACAGCACACAGTAGTGGGACCCCAAAAATGAGCCCAAAGTGAGAACCAGGCACTTGAGTTTTCTTCAACACTTGAGGAGAAGGCTCCTCTAAAACCTCTTGCTTTGGCGATAGTTTCATCAGCATTGCAAAATCAACTGGTAGCCTACATTCCAGTGTGTTTAAAGAGTTTTTGAAGACAAATATTCTCTGGGTAACAAAATATTTTACCCTAGTTCATCAGGGAGATCAGGAGCTTAAGAATAATGTTCTGCTGCCGATTCTGATTAAATCAAGACAAACAGAGGTTTCTTTCTTGCTTGAAAAAAAAAAATTGGATTTATCTTCTTTTGTCTGGAGAGTCAGGTGCAGAGGAGCTGGTTACTTCTGGATTAATTTGCTTGGAGTTTGAGACCTGCTTTTTAGGATTTCCTTCTTAGCGTTTGGTCAGTACAGAGTCTTCTAAGTGCAAAATTCAGAATTAGTCCAGATGTTTGAAGGTGAATGTTGGCACCTAAAACCTGTCCTTTAAACACTTTGGAAATGCTGCTGGAGGAGGTATCTCTTTAAATGTCAAATTTTTTTTGAAAATCTGGTCCCTGGGGATCAGAAGCAATCTTCACAGCTTCCTGTTTGCACGTTGTATTTCAATTCTTTAATAAACAATTTTTGTCCATTTTGATTTTTAAAATCCCTTCAGTAAGTGTCCAGCCTACATGTGTAGTGCTTTGCTTTATGAAATAAGCTGCTGTGTTTTGTATTAGGTAAATTCTTATCTTGTCCAAATGCAATACAATTCTGAAGTTAAAAAAAAAAATCAAGAATCTATTAAAAAATTAAATTTGCTATTTTCTAAGCTAGTAAGAATAAGAATGAAAGTCAGCTTAGATTAATGTGGTTTTTTAAATGTATCAAATAGTATGGTCTCCTGATGATTGAATAGACAAGATTTGATGTGAAAACAGAAGTTAGTGGCACGTGTGAATCCAGGTGTGCGGCCTAACATGAGGTTGCAGTTAGCAAGCTGGAAACTTTGATTTTTCTGACGTAGGATTTAAATCACTTAAATTCATTCCTTCTCAGTGTACTGTATGACACTTCCATTGCTGCCAGCAAGGATGTCGATGTGAGCTAGCTAGCCATTTTTTATGCATTCCCAATCTTGAAGGAGCGAGAATGCGAGGAGTGTTTCGCTGCATCGTGATCCTTACCTTCCCTTTTTGTTGACTTCATAGGCCCGCTGTGAAATCGTCCCGAAAGAAACAAACCGTCAAGAAGCAGGTTACTTCCAAGATCTTGGTCCGAAATATCCCATTCCAGGCCACTGTCAAGGAAATCAGGGAGCTCTTCAGGTAGGAAAGCACTTTCTGTCAGGTCTGCGGAGTGCTCCGGGCTGGAGCTGGTATGGTTTTCATACGAGATCTTGCTATCAGATTGTAAATATTACCAGTTTTGTTTTCTTTGTGGAAGTGAACAAGTCTTTTACTGAATGTAAATGCAAATGGCTTGGCAGGTTATGCCAGTATAGAAATTTTGCTGGTGAGGCAGAGATCACATAGAGCCAGCATTTTGGCTGGAGCCACTGTGAGCTGTCAGGCATGGTGGCCCATCACTGTGCACCAGCCATCCGCAGAGCTCAGAGATCTCTCCGCCTGTCGAGTAAATGACATAGCGTTGGATATTTTTTTTTTCCTCTTGCCTGAAAGGTGTGCAGCAGCTTTCCTGGTGTGCAGTGCACCTGGCTGGGGAGGAGCACCGAGAGCTGCTGCAGACAGCTGGTGTGAAAGGTTTTAGCTGGGGCTGTCTCCCACCTCCATCTGCCTTGCCCACATGATGGTGTAGCTCCTTCCCATCACGGTGGGAGCTCTTACACCTTGCTTTCCCTTCCACGAGTGTTTCACTGCCTGTGTCTCACGTAGTGGGTTGTTGCCCTGTGGTCGGCAGCACGGTGTCTGTAAGGATGTGGGACTGTGCTGCCTGTAATACCCTCTCCGGCAAGAAATTCCTTGTCAGCTGTGAGACCTGCCTGGGATAGTGCTGAGCATTGAATAGGGATTTTAAGATCCCGGCTTGCATTCTTCTGTGTGCTGGCTGATCTGTTTTCTTTGTATCCTTAGCCTTTTGTGCAGTGTCTTGTTAAGCCCTGTAACGCATCCCGGAAAAGAGGTGAAACTTTGTAAAATATAGCATGCAGCACTTTTTCTGCTCACAAGATGAGAATCTTTTACTCATTGACCCAGGCCATGGTCCCTGCTCCACTGCTGGCTTGCAGAAGGAATTTGGGGGAGTCTGTGTCCAGCTCTGCCTGTCTTTGTTTTTCGCATCTGCAAAATACGGGCGATAGCTCACATCTGCAGGGCACGGTGGATACTGTGTTAGGAGGTGGCTTTTCTGTGTGGGTCTGTCTAAGCAGAAGGCAGGCGCTTTGTCCAGCCAGGGCTGTGGCATTTCTTTCCAAAGGGACTGAGTGGAGGAATTGCTTAACCCTTTGAAACCTGTGCAGACCATGCAGTGAAAGCTGCCTTGCAAGAAACCATGAGGCGGTGGTTTGTTTGTTGGGGGGGAAACTACACATTTCCCTATGCATAGTGAATTCCGCCTACTTTATTAGCGTGTTATGTTCTCCTGGCTTGACACAGATGAGGACAGCGGCTGCTGCGTGGCTGGTAGGCTGTTTCCTTGCAAGGTGTAAGGTGGGAGGGAAAGCTGTGTGTTGCAACACTGTTTTGGGGTGGACTCTGAGGATTTAATGAACACAGACCGTAACAGCTCTTGGACTCACGTTGCTGGAAGGGTGATGGTAGGCACAGAGAAAAGGCCCCTGTAAAAGAGCAAAAGCTTTTTCTTGCTTGTGCTGTGCAGCTTGGTTGATTTTGTTTCAGTGTTGCCCTGAGAGGCTGTACTGAAACGGCAAAAAAAACCCCAGACTTCCAAGTCGCTGTGCCCAGTTTTCATAGCACATGGGGCACCGCTAATTTAAAACCCAACGCTGTGTGGCTACAGACTTGACCTTTGTAAAGCTGGAGGAAACAAAACCAAGGAGATCTATTTGCCTTCTAGGGTCCCAGGTTAAGTTCAAAGAGCTTGGGAGGCTTATGTATATCACAAGGATGGACAGGCCCAGCAGGGACTGTGGTGGTTTTTTGGTATGTTTTTTTTCCTCCTGTCTTGTCTGGCACCGTAGTGCTGTGGGAAGGAGGGGTTGAGGAGCAGTCTGATTAATACGGCAAGGAACACGCAGCTTCCAGCCGCCTGCGCTCTTGACAGCGCTCTCGGAGTGATGCGTGAACATCCGTTTCGTTTACCTAGGATATTCAGAGATGTGGGTTTTGTCCTGAAAACAAAAGCCAACAGCTTAAGGGGGGGGAGCACACAATTCTCCCTCCACCCCTGCCATCCCTCCTTCCCTTCAGAGCGGCTAAAACAAGGCATGACGGAGCACTACTAAACACTTCATCCTCCTAGATTGCTTTTTTGGTGGTTTTAAATCAGATGCCTTTGCTCTGGAGCTTTTAGCTCTTTCTGCATTTAGTAACCTGTCTTATTTGTATTTCGTTCTTTATTTATTTGAAGTTGCAAACAATTGCTTGGCAGTGGAGGCGGCAGGGATGGCAGGGCTGCAGGGGGCACTCTTAGCCTGCCCAGGAAGGGCTGCCTAGGGACCACCGAGCCAGGACCGCCAGCCTGGGGCCAGCAGGGACTGTCAGCCTGGGGACCACCGGGCCACACCAGCGGGCACTGCCATGCAGGGCAGCAGCCCTGGGCCCGCTGAGGTGGGAGGTTTTGCAGGGCAAGCAGCCTCTCCATTGTTTCACATGCTCAAAAGCCACTTTACAGCCCTGCAGCTGATGTTGTCTCCCAGCCTGCTTCCTTCTGTGCTTACTTTTTTCTTTTCTCAATTGCCTGGGCTGGAGAAAAATTAATAAGTATACACACACACACATACATATAATTTTTAGAAATATATATGTATATGTGTATATATGTTACCCCAGACCAATACATATGTTATGCAAGTATATATTTCCAAATATATTTCCCCAAACAAGTATTTCCATGTTTTGAGCTTTGGGAAGAAGCTGTGTTTTCCTCTTTAAATGGACCTGCACTAGGTGTTAATGACAGGAACAGCTAAACAAGGGAGTTGGGTGTTTTGAATAGTGAATTTTGAAAGCCATGGTACCTGTGCTGCTCAGCACTGGCAGTTCAGGAAATCCTGCCCTGGTTGTCTTTACGCTTTTTAATATCATTGTTTATGGATCCGTTGCTTAAATGCTTAGACTTGCCCTGCGCCATCGTTCATGTTCTTACAGCAGCTGAAGGTAGACCGGGGCAACCTGTGCAAACCGCGGGGAAAGGCTCTGCGCCATCCTCTGGGCTGGACCTTGCTGTGGTTTGGAAGTGGCCGGTGACACGTGTGATTCCCATTGCATGACCACATGCATCTTCTGCATCATGAGCACCAGCAGGTCTGGGGAGCTGCGTTCCCCAGGAGTTTCCTCCTGTCTGTCCCCAACAGCGAGGTGGATTCCTGGGAGGAAAGAGGCCAGGCAGTTCCTTGGGAAAGGTCTGTTAAGTGGGTGTAAAATTCAAACTGATATTTATTTTTTTTTTTCCCCAAGCTCATAGTTTGTAGGAGATTCAAAGCAAATGTGTTTGGTTTTTTTTAATTTTGGAGTTAGGGGATATGGAGTTGTCATTCTTGGGCTGGAGAAAGGTGGTGCTTAATTTTGTCTGCATGGGAGTCATGAATGCTCTCGTTAACAGTCCTCTGCCTGCAAAATAAATGTCTTATTGCAGGGCTCCATAAGCCTTATGTGCAGCCCACCTTCCACACTAGACCTAGCAGCTTTGCTGGGGTGTGTGGTGCTAGTTCAGAATGTGTCCTGCCATCATCCTCTGCTGGAGGAGTTGGCCTCTCACACCGTCAAGGGATTTTTTTTTTTTAATTTTTTTTTTTGACCCGATAGGTGTTATTTTCTTCAGAGGTAGAAATGCTTTTCAATTATAGGGGCTGCTTTTGGGCTAGGTGTGAAGATTTAGCTTTTGTGGATGTGTTTTTTTTTCCCCATTTTTGTTCTTTATTAGATTCTACTCTTACCTTTACTACCTGGAAAAATAACAAAAGATAAATGGTCCTTAGTTCTTTCCAAAGAGCCATAGTTAGGGGAGGAGAGACAAAGCGATTGATATCCCATGAAGGCTGCTAATTTTTGCTACCAAATTGGGGGGCTTTTATGGCAAGACTTTTTTTCAAAAGGAACTCTAGATGTGGGAAGCTGAATTGGAGATCTGTGAAAGGCCACATTTTCACAGATTGGAGCTCTGGCAATTTCTGAAAATTAGGCTCCTTTAAAATCTATCACATTAGATCCATGCAGCCTTCATTGGAAGTTCCAATTAAATATTTGTTTCATAGCATCTTCTTCCATCCTCTTTTTCCCTATCTGCACCAACTTTCATGAATATTAAAAATACAGATGTTTTGTAGTTGGCATATAGTGTTTCAAGGAGATGTGTTTTATTTTCCCCAAAGGGGGAATGATTAGATTTAGAAAAAGACTTCTTAAAAGATTTCTGCCTGATCAGATGCAACCTGAAGGATAGATAGATAGTTGAGAGTCTGCCTTGTTTGACATAACTGATGCTTGTACCACCAAAGGATGTAGTTATTATAGTTACATCTCAAATAGCATGTTTTGGGGCTGGCACTGTTTCTTCTTTTCTTTGCAAAATATATCTGAGAACTTATTGTTGGGTCTGTGTTTATAAATTCTCCTAAAATTGCAATGACTGTCACTTTCAGCTCTCCCCTGCCAATTAGTTGAAATAGACACTAGCCCCCAAAATTCAGAGCAAGATCAAGTGCCAGCACTCTTGAGTATGGAAGATATTTTATTGTCTGTCTGGCCATCCCTTGCCTTTCACCTGTAGGAACTGCAATCAAACACATTGCATAAAGCTTGTTAAATCACAGAATTATTATTATCAGCTGGAAGACTGGACTTTAGTCCAGCAGCAGCTAGCAGGAAAAGCAATTGAAAGGTATGCCAGAGCACAGAACAGGTTATCAGGTGCATTTATCTCTGTATTCTGACTTTCCTATAAAGAAAGTAATGCTGCTTCTTGCAAAGACCTTGGGGGGTGGGTGTCTCTTTTAATTTTAACTCCTTTGTTGACTGTTTTCTCTGTCTTGACAAAGACATGGCGTTTATTGCATCTGGCAAAACAAGTGCCTGGGACTGATTAGGAGAAAACAGATCTATTCTCTCCGATAGAGGGTAAAAGTGAAGACAGCCAATGGGACAAGACTTGGGAGTCATGTCTCTTCTAGAAGAAAAATCTTTGAAGAGAGATACAGTGGATAAACTGGCAGAGATCTTTTTTTAAGTCTAGTCTTTATGAAGTTAATTTTATAAGATGATGCCTTTCACTTCTTCTGACCTATTATAATAAAGTGTAGTTATCAGAATGGGCTTTTCATTTCCCATTATAAAGGACACGGTGGTGTAATGAATCCGTCTGCCAGACATGCTTGCTGTTCACACCTTTCTCCCAGTAATGGAGTCTACATGACTGAAGACAATTTCTCCTTCCCAGAATAACGTTGCCCTGTTGAAGACATGGGCGTCTTTGCTACTGAAAGCCAGAGGAGGAAAAAAAATTAGTCCCTTCACAAACATGTGAGCTTGTTAAGCAAGTGCTGGGTGGTATTAATTAGGATATTCAGTGCATACAGCCCTAGGATGTGCAGTGCTGTAAGCATCGCTTGCTGAACAGTCTTATGTCAGATTACTCTCCAAGCGATGCTTTCACTTTTGAAACCCTAGATGATGTGCTACAAGTGTTTCAAAATATGTATCTGCTTCTTCTTAGCTGCCTAAATTTTTTCTCTCTGTACCATCCCCTGCAGTTAGATGGTCTATGAATGGGAAGGGAGCTGCAAAAAGTCACAGTGACACCTCCTCATGATGTAAGGGTCTGCTGGGGGTTAGGCAGGGGCTGCAGCTGGGAGAGTTGAAGCTGGTGGGTGGGATGTTGGGGAGAGGCTCCAGGAGCTGCTGAGCCTGTGCTGGAGGTCTGGTCTGGAGATGGTGGGACAGGCTCAGTGATTCCCCTGGTCTGCCTGTTCCTCCTGCCACCCTAGCACATCAGCAGATCTGTCCTAGGTCTGGTGACCTCCTTCTGGCTGAATCGCTTGCTTAGCTCCTCACTAGGAGTCCTGACAGTGTCCCCCAGTGTGTCCTGCACCCTCCTGTGAAACACCGAAGTGCAGGTCTTGCTCCACTGTTTAACAGCTGGGAACTGCCCCCAGCATCCTACAAAGTCTAGGTAAGGGCGTGTGCATTGCAAACATGGCTGTGATTTATAGGACTGTAAAACTTCCTATTTATTATCCTCTTAGCCCTTTACATCCAAAACAAAATTGAGTTGGCATAGCTAAAATATTGTGAATATTATTTGCAGGGCAGGGGGAGACAGGGCAGAGTGGCTAGCTGCGCAGGCAGTGGGCATGCTGGGCTTCTGCTGATGGAAGCATGTGGAGCAGATTATCAACCCTTCCTTATGGTAGAAACCACTGCTGGGTTCATGCCCTGTTCGTCTGGGTTATATCCGTGAACAGATTAAGCTGTGTTTTATCATGATGGTCTAACTGTCACTCTGCAGCTAGATCCAGTCTGAAGGGCTTGGAGAAGGGGCTGGCTCTTCAGGTGATGAGCAAAGCCTGCCAGCTGAATGTCTCTTGTCCTACCTGTGTGTAGCTGCTGGTTTAAAGCTCATAGTTTCAGCTTCCTTATTGGTGAATACGCAGATGTTTCCCAGAGGATCGTATCGTGATTTCTCCCCAGGAGGCTGCTTCTACCAAGGGAAGAACCTCTTGGTCTTCAGCAGTCTGGTGTCTGTGGCCAAGCAATCCCCCTTGTTGCTGGGCATAGAGTCAGATGAACAAATCCTGTACTGGAGCAATCTACAGATGAGCAGAGAGAGGCTGCTCCAGTCTGGATACCTTGCTGGATTCTTTGCTCACGTTACTTAGGCTGGTGTTGATCACTCATGTTAACGACCTTTGTGGATTGGGGCTTAGGTGCCTCAGAGAATGGACATAACTCCTGAGAAGGACTGGTAGGATAAGTGTATTAAAAAAATGCTCAGATGCTTCAGTAGCGGGACTAATGCCATGCCAGAAGGTGTCTGTGCAGAAATGAGCTGCCAGCTCCTCTTCAATACTCACACCTTTGCTCGTTCTGTGCTTGCAAACCTGTGCATGAAGAGGATGCCCAAAAATGAGTCTTGTACAAGCAGAAAGACACCAGGAAAGCAGCTATCATCGGTGGGCGCTCTGCACCCAGCCATCAGGTCGGTGTTGGATCCTGGCTTTCTGGCTTCCCCTGGGACATTGGTGCCAGCACGTGGAAGGACTGTGGAACATGTATTTTGCCGAGAGGCAAGTGTTCAGGTAGAAACCTGTCAGAAACAGTTTTAGGAGCAAGAACTGAAACATGTGTCATTACACATTTGAGTGCTGACAGCAGTAATGGTGCCTCTGAGTTTAGTTTGGTGCTGAGTAGAATTGCTGTATTGCGTTCTCCAGGAAACAAATCAGTGGTTTAAAAAAGTGACCTGGCCTTTGAGACCTCCAGAGCCATCCCCAGGCTCCTGCTCCAGGCCATGAAGTGCCCTGAGGTTACCGGCACTCGTTGGTGTGGTGGTTTGCATCCAAGTGCATGCGTAGGAGCGTGTATGTGCTCTGGTGTCTTCAGCATGAGGGTGGGTTCCCCTGCCAACAGCACTTCTGCCCTGTTTTGGTCTATCCCTAGGGATAATAATGTCTGCTTCCCATTTTAGAGGTGGCTTCCCAAAAGCATGGTGCAAACCCACGCTGGGAGCACTGCAGGGCTGCATGCACTGCAAGAAGCATCAATTGAGCTGGTTCAAGGCCACATCCTCAGGAGATGTAAGTGCAGATGGCTTCCAATGAGGCCAGCAGATGATGTGGCGCTTTGCATTAATGCAATTTCAGCTTTCTAATTAGAATGCGAGGTCTGTGCATTGGGCTGCTGAGTGTCTGAGGAGGAGCATGTCTGGCATGGGGGGCTGCAGGATGCTGCTCTGGATTGAAGCTTTTCACCCTGGTGCAGCTCTGCCCTTCTCGCCCGCCTGCTGTGCAGGCCCTGTCTGCCCACGGAATTGGAGGACACTGGCAAAAAGTGCATCTTCAGGTGTGTTTTGTTTGGCATGGTTAGGAAGCTGCTTGGTTGATTGCTCCCTCCTTCCTGGCTGAGGAGCTTTGCCCCACTGGTGGCTTGTAGTATTTTTGTGGTTTGCAAGGGGAAGATGGAGTTTCTTCACTGTTACATTTAACCCTGCCCTCCAGCGTCCCTGGCAGTGTCTTCTCCCTGCAGCCTTCCAGCAGACTCTGGGCTGGTGTTTGCAACAGATCTTGGCTGTGGTGCTGTTGGTTTGGGCTCCTGTGGTCTCCCCTATGATCCCACCACATAACCTGGTTCTCCTCCTACCCTTGGACCCTGTTATCGCCCCGGTTTTCTCCTTTTCTGGGAGCTGTTGGAAGATTTAAGTCTTGCCCTTTAGGCTGGACCCCCAGACCACCCCATGCCATCTGCTCTTCTAACACCTTTGGATTGTGTGTGACCTTGTTCTGCACAGCCTACCCCAGGTGCATCCTTACAACCCAGCTTAGCACAGGGGATTTACTAATCCTTGCAGGCTGCTGTGTCCAAATTGAAGGTGCCCAGGAGCAGTGCACAGGGAAATGCAAGGGTGCAGGTGCTCTTCTGGGCAGCAGCTTGCAGGTATGTGCTCCAGCTTCATGAGCTGAGAGCTCTAGATGAGAGTACGGGGATCTGCTGGGCTGGTTTATATCTCTTACTATCTCATTTTTTGGTGTTGGTCCTTCTTCAAGCCTTTTCCTTATGTGCTGGAAACCCAAACACAGCAATGTTGGGTTGATATTCAGAGACCAGAAATGTAACTGGCCACTTTAATTTGACTATCCAAAATGAGCCATGGGGTGGAGGAGAGTGAAATAGGTTTTCAGCGCTGTTTTTTCAGTTTGAATCATAAAGGTGTTTAACATAGATAAGGAAATATTTAACTCTGTGTTATCTTGGCAGGGTTGCTTTAAAAGGTGGATCTTCCCAAGAGCAGTAGGAAGATTTTTTTCAGCACATCTCTTTCCCTGTCTTGAATATTCATTGCAATACTTTCTCCCCCCACCCCCCAGCTTCTGCACTCCACATACTCCATACCCCCAGGTCCCCTTTTCTGCTCACCCAAAACCTCTGCCGAGCAGTTTTCAGCTGCCTGCTTTTGTGCAGTCCAGTTGTCCAATGCAAATGAAGGGAGTTTCTAGGCTGCTTCCCTCTTGACTCCTGCCGAAACACCAGGGCACTAAGCTGAACCTCCCGATGGAACTTAATTAGTTTTATGCACAGACTCCATTGCTCATCAGTGCGAAGGGGCTCAGGGAGGTGGAGAGAAGATGGGGAAGGGGCTGCTCTTGAAATGTCTTATTCAGATGTAACTGTGGAATTTTGCTGTGGGTTTTTTGCCATTTTTCTGTGCCAAATGGGACCGTCACAAGTGTGTGTATACCTGTGGGCTTTTTCTCCTTGATAAGAAGCAAAAAACAAAGCCTATACTATACAAAGCTGTCTCCTCTAAATAACCCACTCCTTCCTATTAGTATTAAAAGGTCTCCTTTTGTCTGAATTGTTTTGTTAAGAGTATGTGTGCATCTATATATATGGAAGGAAAAACGTGGGGTTACTTTGGGTGTTGCAGAATCTACAATGTTGAAATGTCACTGGACTAACTTTTGAGCTTGTGTCTTAGCCTTTAAGTCAAGGAGCAATCAAGATAATTATTTTCTTGATCTTAAAATTCTTCTCTCTGCTGCGTTTCTTAACTAGAGCTCTTGCACAGTGACAAGACCTTCCTGTCTTTCGTTAGCATGTACATGTGGGTATTTGTCAGTCTCACTTCATGAGAAGGTCCTGAACAAGCCTCTAATGAATCACAGTTTTCTCCTCGGGATGACATTGTGTCCTTTGTTTGCATCTCTGTTTGCATTATTATTTGTTTGAACCTCGAGCCTGCTACGGCATTTCTACCTCTTCTAATCCAGTGGATTTTAAGCCTTGGGGTATGGTTACAATTAAGGACCTTTTATTGCGCAGCCTCTTGCCTCCCCTGGGGCAGAATCCCCACCAAAGGCGTTTGAACCGTGTTGGCTTCTGCAGCTGGTGGCACCATGAGTGTTTCTGTCTGTGCTCCTGCCCGCGCACTGCTTTTCCTGAAGGAGCCGATGTAAGGCGGATTGGGCTGACCATCTGTCTTCTCACCTCCCTTTCCTCCTCCCCCAGCAGTATCCTGACCACTTCCAGGCATCTGGCATAGGAGAGGAGATCTTAAATTTGTGAACTTGGTGCAATTAAATATAGGAGGAAGCTCTGGAGGCTTGTCTTCCCAGAAAGATCATGTTATGGGATTGACCCTTAGTAGATATCCAGGAGTTCACCTAAGCTGTCCCTGAAGCTGGGACAGTTTTCCTGACCAAGTTCTCATTTTATTAGATCCCAAGGATACTGACCCTGGGAAAGCCATCTCCTTTGTCCTGCTTCATACAGACCCGCTTGTTAGCGGAGAGGCTCTCCATCAGCGCACTGTGCACATCAGGCTGTCCCCTTCAGGGCTGGCCTCTGG
>JAVJGJ010000001.1:90646267-90658762 GCA_035590215.1 Microhierax caerulescens | reverse complement strand
CCCCCGCCCCCCCCCCGCGGGGGGAGATGAGGTATTTCAGCTGCTCATTACTCACTGCCAGCTTCCCCCAAAATCATATTAATTTCATGCTGTCACGCAGGACTGCGCTGTCTCTCGTCAGCATCCAGAAGGGTGACGGGGATGGGGGGGGTACGGGTCCCCCCTCTGTAGCACGGCTGTGATTTGGAAAGCTCATCGGTAGCTTCTTTCCTCGCTTCGGTACTGACCTGGCAGGACTGGGCTGGGGCTGCTCACCTTGCAGGGGGAACTGGGGAACGGGGGGGTGCCTTGCCGTGTGCTGCCTCCTGATGATCATTTTCCATCCCACTGCTTGTGCAAAAACCCCATGAAATTAGGTCTGCTGCAGCGGGGAAGTCTCAGGGAGGGAAGGAGGGAGGGAGGGAGGGGAGCTGCCAGCCTGCCCTGCCCTACCTGTGGGCAGCAAGGATGCTGCTTAAAAGTTGGTCTTTAACCAGTTGCCTCCCTTTCCTTTTTTAATGTGAGCAAGCGCAGCCTGGCTCTGCCTGCAAGGATTGCTTCCCCAGCTGCCATTGCCTCCTCTCTCGTTTCTGCCCCTTTTCAGCTGTTTGCTCACTGTGTCTGCCGGAGCTGTCACCTCTGCAGGGACTTCTTGCCATCACATGAGGTAGGGCTGGGACTCTGACAGCTCCCACGCAGGCTCAGCACTCCCAAGCCTGTCCCAGCTGGCAGCTCGCGTCCCCTGTAAGGCCCTCCAGAGAGAGGGATTTGCTCTATCCCCAGCAATTTTTATTATTCTTATCCCTAGAAGGCGTCTCAGCTTTTTTCCATGTGTACTTCTGTATATTTTTTTTTTTTTGTGGGTTGGAGCTGAAAGGATCATCTCCTCCCCTTTTCTCTCATCATGTGCCCTATGGCCACGCTTCTTGCAGCACTTGGCAAAATGCAGCAGCAGCAGCTCAGGTCTCCCTGTGTTTGCAGATCGGAGAAGGAAACAGCATGTTAAGAGGCACAGCACTGTCCCCACAGCAGAGAGCTGATGGCCTGTGCTGTTTGAGACTAGAAAGCTTTGCAGAAAATTTTGGGAGGGGAGTTACTTGACTGTGTGGTGCGAGGAGTCCCAGACCTGTGGCTCTTATGTCCACAGAGCCCTGGACCCTTGGGAGAGGAGAATGAGCAGTAAATCTGCTGCCAGCAGCAGCACCAGCCTCTGTTTCCCCCAGCTGCATGCTGGGCGTTATCAATGCTTTTTAATACTTATGAAACCTTAGAGGATCTATGAATCCAGACGTTATTCCATTTCTTTGATCAACTGTGCTCGTGCTTTTCCGGCTCTGATTCTTTTCTGAGGTCCCTTCTTCCTCGAACAGGCCATCCTCTGATGTGTGGGCTGAAAGCAGGCTCATCCTACCTAGACACAGCCCCTGGGGATGTTGGCATTGCTGTGGTGCAGTTCCCCCGCCTTTGCATTGGCCTTGCGAGCAGCAAGTGCTGGCAGAAAAGCTCTTTGAACCTCCTTTTGCAGGGCTAAAGCACTGCACCTAGCAGCTGGCGGTCATCTGGCACATCGTATGTGACCAGACCGCGGTGATGCGGTCATAGCATCACCTTTTACTTTTCTTAGCATCAGCTTTTACTCTTTCCTGTGTAAGGGAATCTTCCACTTGAAGCAGAGATGTTGCTTCTGGGAGGTGCGTGGGACATTGTAGCCGTTCAGAGGCAGACGGGCGATGGTGGGAGGTGGTTTCCTGAGCCCAGTTGCTTGATATCGGTGCAAGAATCAGAGGAAAGCTTGTAACTTGGCAAGTGCCTCTATTCAAGCAAAGCATCTCTGCTTGGGGAGTCATTACCTGCTCCCATCTCATTTAATCCTTCAACTCCAATATGGGCATGGCAGCTTGTGTACCAGCTTGGAGAGCTGTACCTATCTGTTTTGCCTCTAAAAATTAGGATCATCTATTGAAAGCCCCTGGCCTGGAAGCCGTGCAGCAAGGAGGAATGGGGTCCCTGCTCTGCGTCCAGCTCCCCGCAAGCTGGGTGTCCCTGCCTGGGCAGCCAGCAGTCAAAAGCTGTTGGAAATGCTTCCTCTGGGGAGGGCAAACTCTGGCCCTTTTGGATCTCAGCTGGCCCTGGCAGGTTATTTTTAGGAGTGTCGCTGCCTGTCTTTTTTCCTCCCGCCATCCGTGCATGGATTACAGCTTGTACAGGTCAGCTGGTGCAGGCGTTGCCGGCAGATGCAGAGGAACATGGTTTCTTTTCCTCTTCTGTAGCCTCTTGTTTCTACCTCGCGTTCAAATTCCCAGCAAGCCTGCAGCTGCCACGCTGTGTTGACAGCGTCCCTCAGCAAGGTACAAGCATCTATGCTTGCCTGCAATCGATTGTGAACACCCAGGGTGTTGTGATGAGCCTTCCTGAAGGTTTTGGGGGAAGAGCAGAAGGGGGGCAATGGGGAGAGCTTGCACCCCACCGTGCAGATGCCCTGCTCAGTGTTCGATGCTGCCTTTGAGCTGTCCTGCACAGCTCTGCCCTGTTGTGTGTTTTTCTGGAGAGCAGAGCTGTAAAATGCTCAGGCCGTGTGTTTTTGTGGGGCATTTATTTTGTTTTATTGAAGAGGCTTTGAGCTGGGTGGGGGTGAGCAGGGCTGGGGCAGGGGGATGGGGAGCACTGAAGCAGACACTTAGGCTCACCGAAGTCCATTTATTAAATTAGCAAGGTTGCGTCAGCAGGGTTCACAGCTGCCGACGTTTGCATACTGATACAGCAGGATGCTGGGCGAGGACAGCGCAGGGAGGCCTGTCCCCACCTCTGGGACATCTCCCTCCCTTGAGGAGGTGGTGGGTGCCGGGTGGTGGCTCACTCCATGCCTTGCGAAGGTCTGTCTGCGCGGGGAGGATCTGCCTCTGCTGCGGTGGTGGGGAGCGTGTGCCTGGCCCCAGGGCAGCACCTGTGGGGATGGACTTCAGCTTCCTTCCGTGTGGACATGAACACTCCTGCTCGTTCAACTCAATCGTGCTGTTACGGCAGTGCAGCCCCACTGCATGTAGAATACTCTTCCATGCTAAGACATAAATAAGGAAACAAATTTTAAACAAACAAACAAACGCAGTTACTTCCACTGCGGTTTTCTTTGCTCAGAAAGTCCCGCAGGTGGCTCAGCCGGAGTTGTCAGCTTCCACCCTGGGCTCTGCAGCCCTTTGCTGGTTGCAGTGGTACAAATCTCTCTCCACCCAGTCCTTGCAAGGGCTTTCTGAGACCAGTGGGTGGAGAGCAGTGAGCTTTCTGCAGAAGCAGAGTAGAAGCATCATCACTGCATGCCATGGTGGCTCAGATGATGCTTGCACCGTGCAATCACTCCCTGTCCTCCTGTCTTTTTGTGAGTTTTCCAAGTGACCGGTAAAGACGTGTCCCACTGTACCCTCTGAGCTTTAGCAGGCATTGCAGGTTGGGAAAGGGTGACCAAAGGACAGGGCCCACCAGGAGCAAGAAGGATTTTGAGGATGGGGTGGGCAAATCGGACTGTTACTGGAGTAAATACGGTACATCTAGAAATACTGCTCTGCTCACGTTGCTTTTACAGTACAGTGAGGAAAACGAAAGTTTTGCTGTTGGTTGCGTCTCTGGAGAGGATGATGCTGGTTAGGAGAGCACGATGGCATGGTGGCTCCCAGCCTGCCTTGCCCGTGAGCTGGTGTGCATCTGTTTTTAATGCTTTGTCTTGTTCTGATCCCTGGAAGACTTCAGATATGGTCGGGCTGGGCTCTTCAGAGACTAGCCTGTGCTCAGGAGATCTGTGATCCTTATTGTATTTGAGTCACCAGGACAGAAGCACTTCACTTGAGCTCCCACATTCTTAATGCATTTGCATGCATTTGATCTTCCCTACGTGTTTCTCTGTTCTCCTGATGAAAATAATTAATCTGGTTATTTTTCTAAGTCATCCTGCAGCTTTACAGGGAAAAGACTTAAATAAGGATTCTCTTTAAAGCAGAGCTGTGTTAAAATAGCTGTCTGCCTATAAATATCTCATTGCTTCTATATTTATTCTCCTCCAGCTCAGTGCAGGAGGTTCTGCAGTTGAATCTAAGGTTTGTGTGGGGTTTTTTCATTGTTGATGCAACTGGTATCTTAACAGCAAGGCTGATTTCTCCAAAGGATGCCCTAGGCACACCTTTGGGGGCCCACCAGGCATGGCTAAATCTCCCTTCTGTGTTTACAGCTTTGCTAGTTGTACAAATTTCCTCTTGTCTTTGAAACAAGCTGACTCATAAAAATCCTAGAGGAGCAGAGATTTGTACCGGGCCCTCCTGTGAGCACTATTTTTAGCATAACTTATTTCTGACCAGAGCTGCACTCTGATCAGGATTTTCAAAAGAGCCCAGGAGAGATAAATCCCCAAATCTCAGTGCTGTTGGAGCTGTGGGTTCCTTTGAAATCCTGACCTGCTGGTGATTACTGCGGTGACTTGGTGGCTTCTAAGCCCTGGTCCTGCAAGGTGCTGTGTGTGGGTAGAATTGTGGCTTAGGAACGCGAGCTCTGCGAAAGGCTTTGCAAGTGTTGGAGGCTGTCATTGAAGTTTGAGCGAGGATTGAGATTTCATGAGGTTTGGGATATAAGGGTCATGACTGCGGTCGTTTGTACATCTCTCTGAGGGCCATCGTGGCAGGGTAGTTTGGTCCTGCTGTGGTCCTTGGAGGTGGCTGTGATGGGAGGGCTGGGGAAGGCTCAAGAGAAGCCCTTTTGGTTGTCCTGATAGAGCTGGTCCTGTCTTCACTATACTTGAAAGCCTGTCTCCCCCAGAAAAAAAAAAATAATTACAGTAGCATCAATAAGGTGGCCGTTGGCTGGGTGAAATCACAGAACTGGAGAGTGGCCAGAGCCCCGGTGGAGCTGCAGCAGGGCTGGCACATGGCAGCAGAGGGGAGAAGATCCCTACAGTGACCAGGGCTGAGAGCACAGCTCAACTCTTTGTGAGATGGCAAAGAAAAGAGAAGCAGGAGTGAAACCTAAATAATACTAGAGCGGGATTTTCAACCTCTTTACTGGTTTCGAACAACCTCTTGAGTCACATGTGTCCCACAGCAGTTATCTTTAAGTCCTCTGAGTTGCCACTGACATTCTTTGGGAGCAGCAGGTGACTTTGAGCCACCAGCTCTCTTGCAGAGTTCAGTGCAAGTTTAAACCTGGGAATTCCTAAGGCTTATGGTGTTCCCTGTGCCAGCTCTGCATCTTCCCCTGTGTCTTGGGAACTGGCTTGGAAATTTTGAGCACTGAGATGTAAAGTTTCAGAAGAAAGTCTGTTCGTGCTTTAACTAAATAGTGAATGGTCGTTGTCTTTAAAGCATGAAAATAATGCAGATAATATGCAGGTATCTTCTCGAGGAGGGGTCATCAGGCTCAACCAGTCCAAGGGTGCCTTTCCTTGATCTTCCCAGCTCTAAAATAGATGCATGAAAGTAGGTAGATTAAAAAAAACCTGATGGCACATGCTCCTCCATCAGCGAGGACCAGGAAGCAAAGGCAGGACAGACATGACTGCGCAACACCCTGCAGGCAGGCACAGGTAGGAAGGGACCTGCAAAGGAGCCGAGATCCCGCTTTGCAGGTGGACCAGGAGAAAGACAGAAATAAATCAGGAGGTGACCAAGTTGGTCCCTGCGGCCGAAAGGCGTGTGGAGGCTGCAGGGTGGTTTTCTGCACCTTGGCACGTCCCACCGCTGGCACTCGTCCCCCACCGGCTCTCCCCACCTTTCCTTTTGCCACACTGCCCCGTTAAATCCAGGCGCAGGAGCCAGCTCTGTCGGGATAAATGACTGTGACGGTCGCACCATAGCAACTGTACCTGTCTGCCTCTGCCAGCCACCAGCTGCAAACTGGGAAGCTCTTGGAAAATAATCATCGTTTGGGAGGAGCGGGGGGCCGAGGAGCGGCGAAGGGAGGCTGCAAGGCAATGCGGTGCTGCTTCCACCGGCACGGCGGTTTTGTGCCAGCCAGGGAGGGGAAAAGGCCCCTTTAACATTAGCCTTGAAAGCAAATCTCTTTTAAGGAACTGAATCTCTCGCACGACATTAAACCTTGCAAAGTAGGATTAAATGCAGGAAAATTAAGAAACCAAACCTGGTTGCGGCACCTGTTTAAAAATGACTTAAGTGGAGGGATATTAAAATTTTAAGACCTGCTGCTGTGCTGGTGATGGAGGATTTAAAAAATAATAATTACTGTTGGTTTTTTTTTCTTCTTTTTGCTTGGTTTTCAGAATTGGTTTCTTTCTGTTTAGCATGCAGCCTAATTGCGTAATTACACGATAGACTGGAGTAGAATTTAGTGCGTGTAATACCAGTTATAAAGAAGAGCCCTAATTATGTATATCTTCTCAGGTAAATAATACATCAGGGGCATGGAGTGGCCTAATTACTGTTCTGAAAACCTGCCTAATGACTAATTTACTTGGAATTTCAGAAAGCTTTTGATAAGGTCCCTCATAAGCAACTGTTAAGGAAAATAAATCGAGAAGGGGTAAAATGTTTTGCTGCGTTTTGAAACAAGCCATTTAAGCGACAGGAAGCAGACACTGCCTTCTGGTCTTGCATCCTGAGGAGAGGGAAGGTCCCGTGGCTGCACGTTGGTCTGGGGCCAAAGCCGTCGCGTTTCTGATGCTGCTTCACTGCGAGCTCCGAGGGAGGCTGCTGCTGACTGAGCCGTCCACAAAAAACAGGACTTTTACGTGTTAGCAGGAGGCCCGTGGGTACATTCACACCTGCTTGGAAGAAGCGCGTCTGTGTCCCTGTAGTCTTTTCCGCTGGCAGTATTTGTGGTATTGAGCATCTAAATAACTTTTGAAGATCTGTGCCGAAATTCAGTAAATCCAAAAAGAGCTAAACTTTATTTAGTTTTCCTTAGGCAGAAGACACAGGGAGTGAAGGCCATCCAAAGCAGGACCAGCTTCCCCAGGACTGGTTTCTAGGTGGATCCTGTGGGCTTCCTCCATGTGCTGGAGCTGGAACCAGTGTCGCCAGTATTCTGGAGAGCATGGGGGGCATGCTGGGGAGACACTGCAGTGAAACTGAAATCAACGGCGTGGATAAATGAGTCAGGTGGTGATCCCTGGTGAGAGATGGGCACTGAGCTGACAAGGAGAAGGAGATGGAACACTGGCAGGTAGGCCAGAGGAGAGTCCCGGCGAAGCCTTTAGCTGGGACAGAGGAACATGGAACCAGCAGGATGATGGGGGTGAAGGACTGGGGAGGACTGCCTGGTGCAGGCGCTACAAAGGGTGGGCAGGGGGTGTGGTAGGGGCCCTGAGCTGCGAGGCTGGGCTGGCACAGATGTGCCAGGCCAGTGTGGCAGCTGGAGGGGGGAATCTGGGAGGGTGGCATAAGGGTGGGGAGATGGGAGCCTTGCAGGCTCCCCTCTGTTCCCAGATCACATCACCCTGGCCATTGTGTCTACCAGGATGATATTTTTTGGCATGTGTTTGTGGCAGAGCATCCCTTTATTCTGCCACAGGCATGGTACTCACCTCTCCCCTTGATTCACAGTTTTTAAAAAAGAGATAAAACATGCGCTTAATTTGCACGGTGCTCTGCCATGCGTATTGCAATGGTCCCCCTCGCCCCTGGACTGCGGGTTTGGCAGCTTGGGCTGGGTTGCCACCGCTGCCCCCTCCCTTTGCACCCCCCTGCTTTGCTTTTGGGTTCTTTCAGGGAGAAAGCACCGTAGTATATTTCCAGCTGGAGGAGTTGAAGAGGTGTGGGGGGAGCAGCAGGAGGGAGTTAGCACCAAAGGGTTCTCTGTCAACCAGCTACAGCAGAGATAAAGCAAGAAGATCTTTGTGCCTAGCTGGCGACATGCTAATTGGCTTTCCTTCCTAGCAAACTTTGCAAATGATGCTCTTTAAGTCGTCAGCAAGATAAACAGTTGCTGTGGCAGGTGTGCCGAAAGCACCGTCTGGATGTAATTAGACGTGTTTGCAAGAGAGCATCCCAGAGACATCGAATGGTGCCGTTCATTCCAGGCGCATCCCAGGGGGCTTGTCCCACTCTCCCCTCCCCTGCTGCGGGCAGTGCTGCTTTTGGAAAGTGTTGGTCACTTCCAGCCCAGTTTGGGGGGATGCAAGGTGGGAATTGGGCTGGTGTAGATTTCCTACACGTCTGGTGGAATTAAAGCCTGAGAAAAGGGGGAAAGGTGTTATCTGTGTTGCAGTGACGGAATGGTGGAAGATTTCTCTCTATGACACATCAGAGACTCTCAACATGGTACAGGGAAGGGACAGCCACCAGGCTGGACACCACATCCCATCACCACAACCCTCAGAGCAACGGGCTTCTCATGTGCCCTTCTGGCCCTGATTGTGCCATCAAAGAGAAATCCGTGGGTGACTTCTCTTTCTCGTAAGGCCAGGTCACTCTTTTGCAGGACTTCCAGCTTTTTGGCTGGTTTTGCCATGGGGCTTTTGCTTTCTCTCCTGTACCAAAGATGCTCACATTCACGTTGCGTGGTTGTTTTTTAAAATCACAAGTCCCTCTGCTGCCTTCAGGGATTGATCAAAGCGTTGTGTATCCGTGTGAGGTTGGTAGATAGCAGCCGTAGCTTTGCGGGCAGTGAGCTGGAAACATGGGAGAAGTGCAGCATTGCCAGGTCACCTGTGTGGGGGAGAGGAGGCTGAAAAAGAGCCTGGGGTCCCTGCGTCACTCCCCAGCATCGCTGCCAGCTGCTGAGCTCCTTAGGAGTAGCTCACGAGCTGCAGCATCTCGTGATGCTCACTCCTGCCTCATCAGGTCCTGATGGTCATGACTGATCCCAGAGAACCTCCTGGTTTGAAAACGCCATTCCCATTTTTTGTGAGCCCTTCGTGGGGGCTGCGTCACCCTGTCCTGCTCTCGCCTGGCAGCGCAGGAGAGGGACAAGTGGGAATCGCCTGTATCCAGCTGAAAATGCAGGAGGTGTTTGAACACTCGTGATCCCACTTGAGCTGAGGGTATGATGCAGGCTCAGTGAGCTCAGAAATCTTGTCGTGGTGCGGTGGCTTCCCACAACTCCGGCCCCAGGCAGCCAGAGCGGTGCTTCGTTCAGGTGGTGTGGAGGAGGTATCCCACCGCAGCCACGAGCACGGCACAACCAGCAGCTCCTGCCTGGAAATGCTCAGTGCCAAGAAGAACAATCTGTGGTGAAACGCCGTGGCTGAGCTCAGGCACGTGCTGTTGGTGCTCGGCTTCCCTCAGTATGGGTGGCCAGGAGGGGAGCCTGGCTTTAGAGCTGCCGTGGGACGCTCTGTGCAGCGTGGCGAGGTGTCCCCTGGAAAATCAGCCTTGGGAAGGGGTCCGTCGCTGGAAAGCAGCTGAGTTTGGAGAAGGCGGCAGCGCTCCTCCCGGCAGCATGAGGCTGGCTCTGAAGAACAGGAATTGCTTAAAGTGAAACCCAGGTTTGCTGTGGCAGCAGATCAAGAGGCCTCCAAACAAAGATGATGCTCCTGGGCAAAGAGGAGAGGAAGCTGGAAAAACCGATGATCCATGTAGTAAAGAACAAGGTGCAGACGTGGCTGTCTTCCCCCTGTGCACCGCTGGCTTTCCACAGGGGTTTTGAAGCTGATTTGATTATCCAGCAGGACTGTCCAGTGCAGGTGAGCAGGCACTGCGGGAATGAAGGATCGGCGTTGCAGCAGGGACCTGCTTCCCCCCATCGCTTCATCTGTGCAGCCGTGGGCTGGGGGTTCACCAGGACACCTGGTCTGCTGCAAAGTCCCTCCACCTTATCGTCCCCTGCCCCCGTGGCACCACCAGGGATGGAGGCTGCAGCAGTGGCAGCCTGTACTAGGTTCAGCATGTCAGGAGGCTTTGCTCCTGCCTTGCCCTCCTGCGCATTCGTTTGCTAATTTTCAGAGGTTACCGAGGAGACATTATTGATAATGATGATAATGATAATAGGGGAGATAGGTGGCAGATTAATTCCTGAACTCTAACAGGATTTAAGCTAACAAGAGAGGAGGGCTTTTTTCCTCCCTCTTTCCTTTCCCTTCCTCCTTTCAGATATTTCCTGTGCTGGGGATAACAACGCCAAGGAGTGTTAAATTGGCTCTGAATGTCCACCCTTGGCTGTCCACATTCTTGTAACGATTTCATTAGCTTGAATTATCCACGTTATTTTCTTGTAATGGGATTAGCCGTACTGGAGTCAGCTGAAGTCCTGGAGCAGGAGGCGGGAGGGACCTTCCGCTGCGTATTTCATTAACTCTCTCATGCAGGGGGTGGAACTGGCCACGGCTCAGCCCAGGGGCAAAACCATTTGCCAGGGTCCTGCATTCCTAAAGGAGGAAGAAAGAAAAAGAGCCATTATTATTATTTTCCCCATACACACACTATAATCAGCAAATCGGCGCAGAAGCAGAGACTGGCAGGGATGTAATTTGCTGAGGGAGGGAAGGTCCTATTGGGGGGCAAGGCAGAGGGGGGAATGATAAAATGAAGACGACCATTGCAAAGCGACTGAGTGAATTCTGCTGGGCTGACGTGTGGCTTCAGCCTGCTGTTGGGGAAGAGGTTGTGCAGCAAGGGAAGGGAAGGACTGCTGTCCCTTTTGGCCTCATTTTTCCTGCCTAGAGCCATTTCTGATGCGTGAGCTGCCTGGCTCATTCACTGGAGCTCTGTCCTAGAGCTGCCAGCAGTCATGGTGGGGGGCTGAGGCAAGGCTTGGGGATGAGGAGGGGAGAGAGGAGGAGGTGAGTTGGTGGCAGTAGAGGACAACCCATGGAAGGTTGGCAACCTTGCTAGAGGTTTTCATGATCAGCTTTCCAACATGGTTATTGCTAGTTTGCTTTTCTTGAAGGGAGATAAACCAGAGGTGTTTTGGACTGCCCCATGCAGTGGGACATCGCACATGTCTGGAGCAACCAAAGAGTGATTTTGTTTGTTTGTTTTCCAAGAAAGTCTGTTGTTCTGGCAGTTGGAATCATGGATTTACAGTGTCAGTTGCGCTTTCCCCTACAGAACTTAGCAACCCAAGAGTCCTTGATCAACTCGTAGCTGGGGGTACACCAAGATCAAGCATGATGAACACATCTTTGTGTTTGAGAAGAACGTTGTGTTGAAAAGAATGATCAGGGCTGGACGGGTCTTGGTTTGTCCCAAGGAGCTCGCTCCTATTTGAGACAGAGAACAGAATGAGATGGAAGGGATGCTTCCCCAGCTGGAGTGGTGTTTACCCTGATCTGGAGGTACCCATCCCATGAATGAGTGTGTGCTGCCTGAGGCAGTGATGGGGCCAGACCAAGACGCTGGGGGCTGAGTGAGCGTGGGGAGAGACTTGGAAGCAGGGGGCAGAAATTCAAACAAACCCAATGGGAAAAGAGGAGCAGTGAAAAGGTCATCGGTGGAAGATGGTGCTGGCACTCAAGTGCCTGGCAATACTGGGATGGAAGCGCAGAGGATTTGGGGCTGTGCCTGTAGCAGGAGAGCGGTGATGGAAGGGGAGGGAGCTGCAGGGTAGGAGCTTGCGTGTTGTGCTGGCAGAGGAGGGAAGGAGGTTTCTGGAGACCACCTGTATCCCTGATCCTCCTCTGGCTGCTTGGCCACATCAATGAAGGATGTGCAAGCACCTTCTAGTAAACAGGCAAAGCCAAGTGAGCAGGATGTTGTCTACTGCGCTGAAGTGTGCTCTGTTTAATAGCAATGTCATGTCCCACGATTAGCAGGCGGAGGACTTGCCTCCCAGCTGGCCTGTGCCAGAAGGTTACAATTACAATCCCAAGGAGTGATGTTCCTGTGACCTGCAGCCAGCTTGCACCGTACATACAGCATGGAGGAGATAGCTACTTCTCTTCCCCCCGCTCAGCCAGGGAAGCAAGGGGGTGGCTGCAGCACCACTGGAAGAGCTGCCAAAGCCTTGGGAGAGCAGCTGATAGCCGGCATCACTCAGGATCTCAGAGGACAGCTGTTTGGACACAGCAGTTTTCATGTGTATGTGAGGAGAGAAGCTGGGAGGCAATGGAGGAGCCATACGTGTGGTGGGTTAGTGGGGGCTTTGCAAACCTGCTGCCTCCCATGGCGAAGTTCTGGCTCTTTCCTTTTGCCCGTCTCTAAACTGCCTGTATGAATCGTGAGCAGCTCCACGGGGAGGTTGTTTATACAAGGTGTTTGATTTTGGTGGACACCTTGGCTGCACTCATTACAGATGAAATCTCAGCCTGGTCTGGTGCCACCAAGAACTGCAGGGGTGGCCTGCCAGAAAGCCAGCCCCAGGCCAGGCATGTGGCTCTGGTGGGGACAGGACTCACCAGAAAGGAGGTGACGGTCTTCTACAAAGTTAAGCCAGGCTGACTGCAAACAAGTCAATGTCTCAAGAAGGAAAGGGCTTTGCTTCCATAACCACCAGGTCCTTCAGTGCTCGTGCTGTGGCTGAGCCCTGGTGCTGGTGCAGAGGCTCGGGAATCACTCAGAGAAGACATGGGTGCCAGTGGGTACAAATCCAGAAACCTCTCAGGTTTCACACTCACACTGACTCCGGGGACTTCTCTAAACCATTGTG
>JAVJGJ010000001.1:90630022-90646167 GCA_035590215.1 Microhierax caerulescens | reverse complement strand
GGATTGTGTTCAGGGTGAGTAGCAGCCTGTCAGGGTGCTGCACTCTGCACCAGCAGCGGGCTTTGGTGCCAGGGCTTTCTGATCTCAGTCCAGTTTACCACGGAGAGATGGTCAGCACCAAGAGGGACCCCTACTCCTGGGGCACGTGCTGTGTTTTCACGCCATTTGAGTCCTTCAGAGCTGTGCGCTGGAAGGGGAAGGAGGTGGCAGCAGTGCTGGCTCTGAGGTGCTGTGAGCCCCTCTGCCTGCACAGCCATCCCCACCCCTGGGGAACCACGTGTTTTAAAACAGCTCGATGGGATCTTACACGCGAGCTGCAGTTCGGCAACCTGTACAAAAGCTGGGGGTTTTTTCCTCCCCTGTCATTTTGCTCAGGTTTCACCCAGGCGATGAGCTGCATCCCATTTCCTTCCACCATCCCTGCTCCTGCGGCTCGGCCGGTGGCAGCTGTGGCGCAGTCCATGGCCATCCCAGAGCTGGAAGGCTGCAGCATTGATGCAGCCGGCGGGGGAGCGAGCACAGCAGCACCTGGCTTCCCCAGGTACTGGGAGCCTGGCACTGTGGGGGGTAATTGGGTTCCCTCCGCCTCTGCCTCTCTCCCCCCAAATCTGGAGGAAATAATTGGAAAAGAGAGGTGTGAGTCTCTGCCTGGCACTGGAGAGGAGAACATTAAAAGCCTGAGCTCTCCACTTCATTCACAGCTCCCGGGATGGTAATTGCTGTGTTGTGGTTTCTAATTAGCGCCACAGTGGGGGGGAGGGTGTTTTACTCCGAGGCCCCGGTGGGGTCAGCCCTGTCTCTGCCATGCCCCTCGGCTTTCCTCACCCCCCCACTTTGCCTGCTCGCCACTGGGAGCTGCACCGCAGCTTCCTCTGAGGGACCCATCTCTCTGGGATGCTCGGCCGTGTACCGCTGTCCTTTCTCCCCCCAACCCTCTGCCCAGGGAGATGCTCATGGCCAGCGCTGCTCTGGATCGGGTCCAGGTCCTTGCTGCCTCCGCACGTCTCCTAGTGTGGGTGGCTCAGGCCCCTCTGAGCTGGGGAGGAAGGGGCAGGTTCTTCCATCTCTGCCCAGGCTGATGTGGGTCACCGTGCCTTCCCCTGGGACCCGGAGTCCTGGGCTCTGTAGCTGTCCTGTTGCTGCTGGGCACCTGTTTGCCCATCCTGCACGTCAGGTCTCGGTGTCAAAGGGAGACACATGGTGTTTAGGTGCACAGGGCAAGTGTTGTCCGAGACCTCCTCCCTTTTAGCAAACATTCTGCTCATATTCCTTTAGCAAGTATTCTGCTCCCCCAAGGCAATGTCGGTGATGTTTTCCATGGATTGCTAGATTGGAGCAAGCCCTCCCCTGCCCTTGCCACCCACTGGCTGTCTTTCCTAGCTAAATGGTCATCTCCTTGGACCAGGAGCTCTCTCGTTACCTCTCCCTTAACCCAGCTGTGGCATTTGAGATCCTACAGGGATGCTGCAAGTGAGAGGAGCCACCTACAGAGCTCCTGGGGCCCTGTCACCCACACCCTCTGGCAGCAGGACCCTCCTGCTGCTGGAAATCCGGCAGCACTCCTGCTGCTCCTGGCGCCGAGCATCCCCACATCCCCGCCAGCCGAGGCTGCTCCCTCGCTTCCACTCAGGCTTGTTTGTTTGTTTGTGTAGAGCCAGCTCGAAGGGGGCAGGAGGGAGAGAGGGAGGGAGGGAAAGCACCGAGGAGGAGACGTGCGGATTCATTTTGAGGCTTCATAATGGTACATTTACACACCACGTTGCCTAAGGAAATTGGGTAGATGAATGCCTGGTCATGCTGCCAGTGCACCAGGTTAACTCCCAGGATTTAGCTTATATCATTTCACGAGAGCGTTTATGGCCTTTACTGTGTTTATTCCCAGGCGCTCTTTGGCACTGCTGCATCCCAGGCTCCTTTTGTGTATGCACGTGTGTGTGTAGATTTTCAAATAAAATAACACATCTATTCAGACCTGGTCCACATTAAATATTTATTGCCTGCAGTTTGTGCATATGTGTTTGATAAATGGGTGTAAGGGGAGGGGAGGAGACAGGGAAGTGGGAGCTCGGATGCAGAGAAAGTGTTGGCTTTGTCCTGGAATTTCTCCAGGGGACAGCACTGGAGTGGGGTGTCCAACGAGCGCTGCCTTTGGGTCTGTTTTTAGGCTTTTTGGACAAGGTCTAGGCTGGTGGCTTGGCTGCATGCTTCCAAGTCCCTTCTCCAGGGATAGGCATGCTGTGACAAGGTTTCTGCTGGGCTGTGGCCAAGCACAGATGCTGCCAGCCCTACTCCACACCCACCAGCCAAATAGAAACCCCTTTATCTTCCCCCTCCTGACTTTCTGCCCCATTGGCACTCAAAAACTTGTCTGAAATGCTGACAGATCTGGAGGTTGTTGTGTAGGACTTGTGTCTGTTGAATTCACCTGTCTCCCTTTATACATTCAGCAAACTTAAGTAAAAACAGCTTATTCGAGCCCATGAAAGAGGCTGGGTGGCTGGCTGCAGAATGGGAAATGCAGGTGCCCAAGGGAAGTGTTGGAGCGAGGGAATCCAATCTTAAAAATTATGCCCAGCATCTGCTGAGCAGAAGGATGAGACCTTTGTGGATGTAGTGCCTACAACAGACTCTGGGGATCGAGGAGCTATTCTGGGAAGATAATAGGTCCCTGTGGGGCCATGCTCTGGCTCGTGCCTTATCCTGTGTGCTCCAGCCCCTCTTCAGAGGTGCAAATAAATCTGTTCCAATGGCAGTTAGGAGCAGCCCTACCTCCTGGTATCCTGGAGATCCTCTTTGCCCGCCCTGAACAGGGCATGGCATGCAGGCTGGGTCCCTGGATTCTGCAGATCTCCTAAAGGGAGGAGAAGAATAGCAGTGACATTAAAGTTTTTCGCTTTGTTAAGGTTTGTGACCTGAAAGGAAGAGCCTTGATATCCAAGCTGTGCTTTGGCCATGGGGCTTACAGGGAAGCAAAGCAGCTGCAGGACACCACTCACCCGAATCCTCAGCACTGGCAAGCCTGCAATGTGGGTCTGCAACTAATAGTGCCATGGATTGTAATAAAACGATGGTTCTTCCCGTGATTTCACAGTGTCTTTGCTTTTCCCACTCTCATTCACAGCACCTTTGGAGAGCTGAAGACTGTCCGGCTGCCCAAGAAAATGGCAGGAACGGGATCCCACCGGGGCTTTGGCTTTGTGGATTTCCTCACCAAGCAGGATGCCAAGGTGAGATGTAGTCCTTCCCCTCTGGCCCCCTCCCAGCCTGGTCTCGGAGTAGAAGGTGAGGAAGGGAGCCCAGAGGCTCCATCCCACTGAGGTTTAGCCCAGATTTGGGGCAGGCTGTTGCCAGTCACTAGCAAAGCTGCACTGAAGCTAAAACCTTCATGTCACAAGCACTGGAGGTTACACCACAGAAACCACAACCTAAGCTGTAAGGGGCATTAGTTTGGTGCAACTGATAAAATGGCGAAAAATTCTTGCAATGTAGGAGGATAGAAGCATTTGTTCAGGTTTGTTGAAGCAAGGTGAGAAGGAATGGTTTTGACCCAGTGTTAACACATCAGGAAGCCTGAGTACATGTCTCACCTCCACCAGTGCCTCAGTTTTAGGTGAGTTTTGGGTATTGTGGTTGTTTACTGATTTCTGAACTGTGAAAGGCCCCTGTGCATCAGTTCCTCTGTGTTTTGAGAACCTCTGTGAGCAGCCTTACCTTGGTGTTTTCCAGATAGTAACAGAAGAGCAGTAGTTGTGGATTGGTCAAAAGGATGAGCAAGCAGAGAGAAAGATCTGTGTCTGCTTTGCCTTGCTGAACACAAAAACAAAGATCAAGTTTTGTAATACAGTCATTGTCTTGGTTGGAAGAGGGGACCTATCTGTCCTGGGGTGGCCGAGGATCCTTTCTCAGGGTAGTCTGTGCTGGCTATTTGACAGCAATATGGAAAACGTTGACAGCAGGTAGCTGTGCCTGCAAAACAACTTTCTCAGCACCGAGAACTGAGCTCCCAAAGCCTGCAGGGTAGAAGCACATTTTGCTTTAACCAAAAAAATGCAAATCCCATTATTCCAATGTCTTGACATTTTTGCATCTGTAGGCACTTTATGCTGCAAAATACTCCATAGCATTTTAAGCCAGGATAAATTGCTGTTCAATGCTCTTATTTTTTTTTAAAGCTTTCCCTATATGTTTAAGTTCGATGTTTGCAGAAGAAACAAGAGGGTTGTAGCCAGTCTGGTAGTATTCTGCTTTTACCCTTTGCCAAAGGTTCAGGATCAGACTGGACCAGGCATGGTCTCTCATGCACTGGGCAGAAGATGGTCCTTGGCCCCACTGTAAGCTGCTTTGTGGCCGCTGCCAGCACCGGAGCAGTGTGATTTTCGTCCCTGCTGCTGGCTCCTGGTGATCTGTGCAGTATCTGGAAAAGGAATGGTTGTGGGCACGAGCCAAGGGATGTTATTACTGAAGGGAAGGGACCACATGACTCCACCGGCTCCCTGAGACTCCAAATTGTCAAGCTTGTGAACAGAGAGAGGAGCGGGTAGCAAGCATAGCCTGTGTTTATGTTTTTAGACAGGATTCATTGATCCGGGATCACAAGGGACTATTAGATCATCCGTTCCAGTCTGACCTCCCGTATAACACAGTACATAGAGTTTCTTTGTTAGTCCTTTATTGATCCTAATTCAAACTTCCTTCTGCTCAGCATTCATCCTTCCCTTGGGAGCCAGCTCCCTGGGCAGCGTGGGGTGCAAGGAGCCCCCCAGGAGCATGGTTCCTCTCCCTGCATGGGGAGCTGTGCCTGTGGCTCTGCTCAAACCCCAGCTCTGGGCAGCTTTGCTTTAACCTCTGCTTCACTCCAGAGTCCTTCAGGCTTTGTTCCTGGGTTTGGAATTAATCTTTTCCTGAGGAAACTAAGCATCTGGTGGAAAGGCGCGGGCTGTTCAGTTTGGGGGTGAATGAGACAGCACCCACTTTTCTGCTTGGTTTCTGGAAGAAACAGGGTGCAGGCTCCGTGTCTGCCTCCCATCCCTCTTCAGCCCCTTGGGGGCCGATTCCAGCTATAAATAGAGATCTCGGCAGTAGGAAGCCCGTCTGTGGCTGGTGAGCACTGGCACCCAGCTGAAGGGGAGAGAGCCGAGCAGGGTGCTAGCGCAGGGCACCGCTCCCAGAGCTTGCAGGGGCCATGGGAGATAGGCGTGCGGGGAGCGAGCTGCCCTGTGGGAGAGCACTCGGGGGGTGCTGCTTCTTTTCCCGCAAAACAGCTCTTCTTCCTTCTTTTCCACCCTCATCTCTTTGAGGGATTTCATTGTCTCACAAGTGGCACATCAAGTACACTCCATTGGCTGTCTGGAAGAGGATGCGCTGTGTATTGATGAATAGGATCCTGAATATTGTAAACACAGACATAATTGGCTTAGAGTTTATTGCTAAGTGAAATGAGAGAGGAGGGGAGTGGGCCTGGAGACCTCTGAGCTGAATAGCTGTGACTGTCAATGGCGTTTTTGCTCAAGAGTGGTAATCTGGAAATCGCTTATAAGCATCTTCTAAAACATGATGTTTTTGTAATAGAATAGTTAGGGTGGCTTTGTTGGGCATTTAAAGCCTGTGACCTCCCGTGTTTGTCTTTTTCTCTGAGCAATCACGCCTGCTGTGGGAGAGTGTTATGGAGGTTTTCCAAAGCCACGAGAGATGTGGCGCTCCCCCTTCAGCCTCCCCAATGCTGTGCCTGCAGACCTGTCCCGTGGGGCTGGGTGTCATCGCCTCAGCCTCCCCTGATGCTCCGCCACCCACTCAAGGATAGCCAGCCCTGCCCAGAGGTGCTGTCGTGGGAGGGGTGAGCACCCAAGCCACACTCATCAGGCAGCAGGTTGCATTGCCTGCAGAGGAGGTGACATTCGGGCAGGGCATGAGCTGCTGCTGGTAGCATCTTCTCCCCATCATTTGCTCGTCCTTCAGAGCCCCAGTCTCACGCCTGGCTTTCCCACGGTGACGTCTGCAGCTGGGGCCATCTCTTGGGTCATTTGACGGCTCCCAGGGTGATGGATGGACCTCGACCAGGAGTGTTACACCACCATCAGATGAAATTAGCAGCGCTCTCTGTTCTCTGTCATGAGCATTTAACAGATCATGGCACGCACACGTGCGAAGCCAGGAAATAGGGAGGAACCCATGTCAGAGGCTGCAACGGGCAGGGGCGAAGTAATACTCCCAAAGAGGGTCTGTGTGCCTGCTGATCAGACCTTTGGTTTTATATCTGCAGTGCCAGCTGATGGCTGAGTGGGAGTGTAGAGAAGTTAAGGGATGAGAAAGGAAACTTTGATCCACTGGCAATAACAAGTTAACTCTGGTTAAGGAAGCATTCACTATTTGACATGTTTCTTGATGTTCCCTGTGCAGAATTGTTGTGGGATTGTTTTTATTTTTGAACTATTAACTGGAAGCTGAGTTTCCCCTTTTCTCCCCTGTTGATATAAAAATACATCTGGTCTCCAAATAGAAATTGCCCATTCGGGAAAGACAGTCAACCCTTTAAAAATGCATGTACACAGAAGGAAAAATCCTTGTGTGCAGCTGGCATCACAGAGAGCATCCTCAGTTGGGACTGGCTCTTGTGAGGAAGGCAAATTTATCAGTCTCCTAATGTTGTTGACCCTTTGTCCCTCTAATGACTCCAGCCTGGAGGCTCTTTGGCTTGAGTATTTAATGGGGCAAGGGGGAATCTATAGGCAGAGCAGCACTGTCCTCCAAATTAAGACAGCATTTAGGGATGGAGCCATAGCACTCAGGGGTGACAGACACAATGGTTCAGTCTCTTGATCTCTGCCTTTCCAGTGCCCCAGCACAGCAGGCTGTGCTCCAAAGCAGTGTCTATCTTGTCCCAGCAGCCAGAGCTTCATGTCAGTTTATCGGCCACCCCTTAATTTTGAAATTCCCTTTCTGAATCCCCCAAACGTTTTTGAGCTGCTGTTCCAGCCTCTCCCCTTTCTCTCTCTTCGCTTTTCCCTGCTCTGTTTGCCTCTCCATCCGCTGCCTGGGCTCCAGCTCTGCCCAAGCTGTACTCGGAGCTTGCAACAAAAATTGTGCCACGCTGAGCCATAACGTTAAGCTTGAACCAAACTCAGCAAAATCATACTCAGGAGGGCTCAGAAATGACATTTTTAAACATACTCGCATCCTGTTTTCTAGGGGGAGAAGGTCGTTAGGGTTTTCATGCAACCCTTAAAGTATTTGGCAAGCAAAAGAGAGACCTGCAAGGAGGTTTGCCAAAGCTCTTCAGCTTTTGGTGTTACCCGGCAGTGGGTGTATTACCAAATGTGACAGCTTTAATGAAATCTCTTTTTGACATTTAAGGATAGCAAGCCTTGCATGGTGGAGGCTCCCCTTTTCTTAAATGTGTAGGATGGTGCGAAGCTGTGGTAATTAGAGGTCTTTTCAGGTGAGTCTCTCTCTCAGGTGAGTCTCTCTCTCAGGTGAGCGGAGACCACACCTCTCTTTATCCTTAGTTTGGTTATAACTAAACAAACCTCTGGCCAGTGCTTTGGTCTTCAAAGGAGATGTTCTGGGAAGGCAGACACTCGAGTGGAGGAGCTGCACCCTGAGGATAGTCCCTGCCTCCAGCCCCACTTTCTTTGAACGTCAGCCTTCTTGTCCTCATTTCATATTTCTCATGTAATTAGAATGGATTTTTTCTCTACCTATCTTTTCGTTTGGAATAGCAGCAGTGGCAAATTTCTTCCTCTCACTGGAAGATTTCCAGAAATATGGATGTATGGGGATGGCATTTGTCCTCTTCATCCCTTTGTCTTTTAAATCATTAGTGGTTTCTCTTTTTTTTTTTTTTTCCCCCCTGAAAAAAGTCTTCATTCCTCTCAGCCATGAAGAGCTAAGTTTTAGTTTTTAGCTCATTTCCAAAGGAAGTGACACTCAAGTGTTTCTCACCTGAAACACATGGCTTCTATTCTGCAGCACCATCTCTGGGAACCCATCTGGAAGACGGGGCTGTGGGGAGCAGGGGTCCAAGCACACCCTTTCCTGCATGGGCTGGAGCAGTAGTGGGCTGAGCTTTGCTTCATCCTGGGCACAAAACAGCTCATTTTGGGAGTGCATTTGGCTGGGAAGGGCCAGTGTCATCAGACTGCTGGCAGATGCATCTGTCCCAGTGGGTTTCTGTCATGCAATGCAACTTGATGGCAGCATCTGCCTTTCCTCTTGCTCCGTGACCTTTCCCGGTGCTGCCTGCAAAACTAGAGGATGCCTCATCCCGGACTGGGTGAGCAGATGCGTGTGCCTGGCAGGGCGTGGAAGCAATCCTGCAACAAGGAGGATGTGGCAGAGCAAGTGGCTCGGAGGATGAGAGCCCACCACCAAGCATGGTGCACGTTGCACCATGATCGTCGACAGGTTTTGGCATGATCTGCCCTCCTCCGTGACCTGCTACAGAGTGCTGCGAGGTTGCTGGGGCTGTCTGCTGTCTTCCCACCTTCCTCTTCCTTATGCTTCAGGAAGTGAGAAATTAGAAAGTATAAATTAACAAATGAGACCCAGTGATTAGAGCTGTAGTTTGCCGGGCTTTGGAAATGGCTCTTTGTGCCAACGTAAACAGCCTTCACAACTCCCTACTGCCGCCTCCCCCCGAGTGTTTATTTAAGCCAACACATTGCTTTGCTAATTGGAAGATAGGCTTTTAAAACAGCAGCAGCAGCAAATAAAACCAGCTATAGCTGCAAAAGCACCAGCCAGGCTTGCAGCCCTTCAGAAAGGAATGGATTCCCCAAAAAGGAGGCATGTCGCCCTGCCAAGGCCAGCCCTGGGGAGCCAGCAGGGAAGGTGGGGAATCTCAGCAATGCTACAGAGCATGTGGAACTGGTGCTCCTCCTTTCTCTTTTTTATAGTGAATGAGAATTATATGAGTGAAAGGGAGTCAGAAGGAGGGAAAGACCCAGGTTACTGAGTGCTGATTACTGGAAATGGGGGAGGTTTTGGAGTTTAGTAGCCAGCAGCTCAGGCAGGGTCCTGGCTGCTGCGAAGTGGTCGTGGGCAGCCAAAGCCTCTTGCAGGAGGAGTCCCTCTGCCCAGAGGCATAACGTTTGGGGACAGCCACAGTGGTTCAAAATTGCCATTTAGTGGACAACTCAGTGGAGAGGTCTGATATTCTGTAGGACAACTTTGGTGCTGATTTGGGGGCCTCCGTGTGGGAGAGCACACCCCTGTTGGACAGTGAGATGTGATTCTGTGGTCCTATAGGTGCCATATGTGTTCCAGGGATGCAAGTTTGCAGAGTTTATAACCTGACATAATCCCAGCCTTAGCTGGGGTTTTTTAAAAGAACATTTTGGTCTCTTTTTCTATAGCCCTGTTGAGGAGGAAAATATTGTACCAGTGTGTTTGTGTATTTGCATTATGGACCCAATCCTGCTCAGTCCTAAATTTCCTTGAAGGTATGTGGGAAATAAAGTCAAAATAACCTTCCCTGGATCAAGTCACTGTTTCTTTCCTGAATGCCTCAGCTGGTTGCCTACAGGCACAGAAAGCTGTCTGAGCTACTGTGCTGGCTGGCATTCTTGTATTAAACATCAGCAAGAGATTATAGCTGTACAGATGTTATTAAGCAGAATCTAACAATGAGGAAACCTGTGGATTTCTGTAACGTAGCAAACCACCACAGGGAAAAAGAGAAGAGGACCTCTGCATCGGCTTCTGGCTTTGCTACATTTGCTGCCACCATGGCTGAGTCACCAAGACGGCTGGTGAGAGGAAAGCAGCTTTCCCTGACGGGCTTGTACTTCTTCAAACTTGTTGCCCCTGAGCAGAAAGCAACCTCCCTACTGATGTTTGAGCTGTGCTTTACTATGTGCCAGCAGAGAACAGGTTAGGTGGAAAGCTGCGAAGTTGCTCTGCCCGTGCTAACCCAGTGGTACTGCACTGCCCGTGAGGGTCCTGGTTTGCAGCCAGCCCACCCAGCACTGCCCCAGTTCTCGGCAGCTTTCCTGGCTCAGGTGTGGTCCCAGGGTGACGCAAGGCTGGAGCCAGCCCTGAGGTGCTTGCTCTGCTGGATTTCAGCCTGCTCCCTAGGGAGCAGCAGCAGCCTGCAGGAATGGCGATGGGTATTTGCTCAGCTGCAACTATGTAGAAGATAAATGATCAAGTCAAAGCTGCTGATGGAGATGAATCCTGCCCCTTCGGAGCAAAGTGCTCGAAGTAGGGTGTTCTCTGGTGACCTTTTAGATTCAGGGCGGAGGGAGGGACATTTTTGCTTTTCCTCATGTGAGCCTGTTTTTATTTTTTCCCTTATTCATTCTTTTTTTCTTCTCTTAATTCTGCAGAAAGCATTCAATGCCCTGTGCCACAGCACACATTTGTACGGTCGGAGGCTGGTCTTGGAGTGGGCAGACACGGAGGAGACGGTGGAGGCCCTGAGACGGAAAACGGCAGACCATTTCCACGGTAACGCAGCAGCATCCTTCTGGCCTGTTGATACAGCCCTGGCTGGCACCGTCCCATCTGGCACAGGCTGCCCATCCACACCAGCCCTTTCCCCATTGCTGCCGGCTTGCCGGAGCTGGCAGGTAGATGCTGGAGCCTGACAATGCAAGCACGGGGGGAAGCAGGAGGCATCCAGGCCAGGGCTTTGTCTGACAGCTCTGTGTGCGTGTGAGCCGGTTAACCCTCCCTGTGCTGGCATGCCGAGGCGCCTCAGTGGCACCTGCCAGCTGCAGTGGTTTTGCTCCCTCCGCCTGCGCCCCGGGGTGCTCTGTATTTAGGGACAGGCTCTGTGCACGCAGATTAAAAAGGACAAATAATTTGGCCGTTGGTTGAGATGCGGAGAGGGTTGTTTGGACCAGGTTCCCAAGAATGACAGCTCCGCAGATAACAGCACTGCAGGCTCCTATTGACAGCCATCGACAGGCACAAATGCATTGCTTGGCAAATATTTATGTAGGAAGGGCTCCCCTGGGCTGGAGGGCTAAGCTGAAGATCAATGTTCTTCCTCTTGCATCCCGCCCCCCACACACACCTTCCCCTCTCTATCACACACATGCCCATTGCCTGGGGTGTTGGCATAAGCAGTTTGTGGGGCTGCATGTTGCAGTCCCCAGCGATGGAGGAGCAGCAGGGCTTCTTATTTAGCAAGCCTGACTCCAGCAGGACCCAGCCTCACGTTCTTGGAGTCGTGTGTGCAGTGCTGGTTGTTACAGGCTGGGGAAGCTGCAGTTTGGTGGTGCAAGGTCTGAGGGTGGGTACAGTGGGGGAGGCGGGGAGCAAAGTGGGATGTGCTGGGATCCACAGGCTGATCTCCAACACGGTGGCAAAAAGGAAACCAAAAGGAGCACGGCAGTGTCCAGGCATGTGTCATAGCCTGGGCATGGAGCTGTGCTGCTGGGGACACACGAGAGGCAGCAGGGAGGATGGGCACAGCTGAGGGGTGCATGTGCCCACCCAGAACCCACCACTGGAAGCGGGACACATTGTACTTTATCATAGTGATGTGAGTCTCCACCTGGGTGGGGAAGGCAGCAGATGTGATGGTTCATGCACCCCATTTTATATTCGGGATCTCCTTTCTCCCTTTCTACTCTGCTGAATCTGGAAGGGGGGGGGGGAATAGTCTTGCCTTTACGGTAGTTGCAGACTTGCAGCAGATGCTGGCTGCTGCCTGCAAGCTCTGTCACCTCCCGTCTCCCCCAGGCTCAGCTTGCCTCCTGATTTCTGTCTGTGTTTGCTCCAGCCCCCCTCTCTGGGGTCTTCCTTGTGGAGGTGGGGACTCTGGGAGAGCGGCAGGAAGAGTGTTTTCACATCCCAGGAGAGATGCAGCCTTGGAGCTGCAGTGGCTCCAGGAGCTTGGCTGAAAAACAGGAGCAAGGTTATCACTCCCCATCTTTAGGGACTGAAAATGTGATTGAAGGCGGCAGTCACCGCCGTGCTTCAGCCCATCTCGAGGGGAGAGAAAGAACATCCAATGACTTCAGCCCTGTCTGGTGCACACGCGCGTCCTCCTCCCTCCACTGCAAAACTGCTGGTAGCTAATCCTGCGGCAGAGCGGGATCTGCCAGAAGCGTTTCTCAGCAAAGCCCATCTGGGGCACGCTGGCGGGCACCGGGAGCTGCCTGGGGCCTGGGACCGGGTCTGGTTCCTGCACCGCCCTGGCAGGCTGGAGTTTCACGGGTGGGATTTTATTTCTTTGGGAAGTGCCCTCTCCTGGCTTCAAGACAGGCTTGCCACAGGGTTTCTGGCAGTGGTGCCCAGCGGCCCTGAGGAGGGGAGGGAGCAAAAGGGAGAAAGGCTCCATCCCTTTTGCTGTGGGTGTGCAGAAAGCGATAGTGATGAAGAGGGGAAAACTGCAGCTACTAGACTTCAGCCCCCGTGGGATGCTCCTTCGTATTTCTTCCCCAGTGTAGCTGGAGGCTGGTTTTCCCACGTGGAGCCAGGGTGGAGCAGATACAGGGCACACATGGCACTGCTGCCCTGCCTCGAATCCTCCTCATCCCTGCAGCTGGCTGAACAGCTGGGCTGAGACCACGCATCTCATTGCACAGGTGCTGCAGACTGGGTTCTGTTAACCAGAAACCAAGCTCATTTTTTCCTACTGGTACCCATTTCCCTCACACACACTTTCCTTCTCTCCCCACAAGGCACAGGAGCAGTTCAGACATCCCTGCGCTGTTCATGGACGTCCCCATGAGTTTTCTTCTCCCTCCTCAGTGTAAATGTTGTGTGAGGGTCTTCCCACAGCTTTGCAGGCTTCAGTGGTCGGGCACCTGAGGTCCCTTATCTCCAGGTAGGAAGGGACCAAGCTGGGAATGGGAGAGAAAAAGTAATTTTGTGTCTTCAAGGCTCAGGAAAGAGTCAAGACCCTGAGGTCCTTGGTGTCTTCAGCTACTTTTTACCACCAAAAGCCGCTGCTGCTGCAGTCCTTGTGTTGCCTCTCGAGCCAAGCCCAGCCAGCAGTGTCTGAGAAGCAGGACGTGGAGGCAGATGCTACCAAATGGCGCAGTGGTGGATGGAGTGGGTCTTATCCGACCACCTAACTCAGCTTATTCCTTGTTTCCTGCCTGAATTTCTTTGCAGGGTTGAGCATTGCCATCCCATGGGAGAATCTTTTTCTTTTTTTCCTTTCTCTGAAAGCCTTTTGTGATCCTTTTGGACCTGGAGACCTCCAACACCACAAGCCACCCGTGCTGTTTGGAGAGGCTGGTCTTGCTTAGCAGCATTGTGTGTTTGTATCAAGCTGTGCTGGCAGTGCTGTGCCATCGGTACAGGGTGACACGTGGCCTCTGCTGCTTCTGGCCCTTTTCCTGGTTATTCCACAGAAATAAAAGCAACCAGGGAGCACACCAGGGACTTTGCACACACCAGAAGAGGTGAAAGTGTTGAAGCAGGACAAGGGACTGAGACTGTCCATCTCACGGGGCTTTCAGACACATTTCTCCCAGGTTTTATGCAATGGGAATTTAAGTGTTTTGAAAAGCTCCTTCTTTTTCTTCTTTTGTTTCCTCTTTTCTGTGCAGTTTCTGGTTTGCTGTGGGCACAACAGTGATGCACAGATGTTTCCACAGTTAGCACATGGTGTATCTGCGTGTAGGAGATGCTGCAGAGTGCTAACAGAGGGTGAGAAGATTGCTGTAGGGCCTGGAGGATTGCTGTCACCCAGGTCCAGTGGGACAACACAGTGACCTGCACTCCCCTGGGTTTGGTGGTGAGTTTGACTTGAGCCATGAGCTCATCCTGCTCCGTCTCGCTGCCATCACAGCAGATTTCTGCATTGCCAGCTTTGAAAGAACAACCTTGATCTTTCACGCTGGTGTCTTGGGTAGCACCAGCCAAGACCCCTCACCCAGCTGCGCCAGTGTCAGCCCTGTCATTTTTGTCTTAGCAGGGAAATACTTTGTAAAGCCTAGACCTGGGCTGTGAGACACACATCCTACCACTGACTTCTCTGTGCTACAATTATGCGCCATATTTCTAGACACCATTTATAGAGATTTGGCTTCCAGTTCCCAGGTCTCACTTTGCTGTTATTTGTTAGGTTAAAGAGAGGTCTGGTCTCCTAAGTCTTGTTCTCTGTGCAAGCATTTGTCGTGGCAATCAAGCCATTTCTGAGCCATCTTTTCAATAGGTCTAATAGATGCAATAAAATGGAATAGGCTTCCTTCCCATTTTGTGTAGTTTTCAGGTTATTCTTCATGGCTTATTCTAAGTCTTTGTAATGCTCCAGGAGAAAGTGAGGAGACAAGAAGTGGTCATCAGCTGCCAGAGATGGTTTCTGTAATGCTATCAGGAGTGAAGCCACAGCCCAGCCCTGACGGTTGGGACAGCAGCACTACACCCTGCGCTTGCTCTCTTGCCTCTGAGCAGTCTGTAAGAGGTTTAAGTCTTTTTGCTCATTTCTGAGTGCACCTTCTTTTCATCCTGAGGCAGGAGTGTCTTATGTTAGGAACAAAAAAGCAGCTTTCTTTGAGTTTTAATTGCACCCCACCATGCATTGTTAATCCATGGGACCCACTGCTGCAAGGTGGCTGGAGAGCCTGAGAGCTTGGCCGGCCACAGGGGAGGATTTGATGCTACTGTGGATAAAGAGACTTATCTACTGTAGTGAGGTGAGGAGAAGCCATGGGAAGGTTGGCCTTGGGGCCTCTAATCCAGCCCGTAACGTGGAGCAGGGTCATGGCAAGCATCTGTGCATCAGAGCAGCGAGGGATGCACAGACCCTGCCACCAGCAGCATCTTGGCCCTCATTTCGGCAGGTGGATCTTCCCTTTGGCAGGCAAGGATCACTGATGCCTTTGAAACCAAGGGAGAATATTTTGGCTATGTCAAAATAGTGATGAAGTGATCCCGAAACCCTGCAGCTGAATTTGCCAGCCCTGGGGTGGGAGGCAGATCTGGAGGCATGCAGCCCAGGGTCACATCCAGAGCCCCACTGCAGACCTGCGCATCTCCTGCAGCCCCACAACCACATCACTGCAGCCCACAGAGGGTCTGTACCAGCTCGATCCCCCCTTCCCTTGCTTGCCTGGCACAGGGCCACGGTTGCCGGCGCAGCTCCATCCCGGGAAGCCTCACTGGGGGAAGATTTGTGAGCGAGGCGGTGATACCCTCAGCGTGCGCGCGCTGCCTCTCTCCCGGGAGCTCGCAGTCCGTGCAGGGAAGGTACTTGCTCCCAATCCAGTTAAATTACTATTGACTTGTGTTCTCTGCGCTTCACAAACATCGCACTCAGCCGTCACCAGCGGGGCTGGCGGTATCCTGCCAGGGCTAACTTGGGAAGCCAGCTGTGCTGGGCCGTTTTTTCCTGCTCTTTCCCATCGATCAAAGAATTAAATTGACAGATGGGGAATTTTACGTAAGGCGTGGGAAGGGGAAGGAATGACTTGTGCAGGGAGGGGGTTTATAGGAAGGTTGGGGTGGAAAGAGGGGGGTGTGGAGGCTGCAGGGCAGGCAAATGAGAGAGGTGTGTGAGGAGGGGGTCTGGCTTGTATTGCAGTTGTGAGAGCGTTTCCAGCAAGGCCCCCAGTCTTAGCAGAGGGCTGTGGGTGCTTGCAAAGCAGTGGAGCCCCAGCGTGGCTTGCCCTTGATGATTTCCAGTTGTTTGCTGGGAGCAGAGTGTTTGCAGAGGAAGGCACGCTCTGCCCAGGACCTGATCCTCCTGCCCTCCCCAGCAGGGTGGGAGGATTCTTCCCCATCCCTGTCATCTTCCCTAGGTTGCTCCTCCTTTGGCTGCAGACTCCCAAGCTGCTTCTTTTACCTCTCGGCTGCGGCTGCGTTACAGACCCACCACGCTTGCCCTCACCTCCCAGCCTTTTGGGCTTCCTTTTTCCCTCCTTTCTTCTTTTTTTTTTTTTTTTAGATTTTTTTTTTTTTTTTTTTAGAGAGAGAGCATCTGTAACTAATGCAAACACATGCCGTAGCCGGAGAGTAAAACCCTGCAGGATTAGCGTGGCATTCGCAACCCTGCCACGTTCTAATCCCGTGGTAATCCCCCTCTCGGCCCACCCCCGCCGGCTTTGGCTATTGTTTAAAGGAAGCAAATGGGATCGTTAGCGGGCAAACCTTAACCAGCTTGGAGTGGCTGAACTGAAGTTGAACCAATTCACTTCCCCACCCTCCTGGGGTTTCTTTCCCCCCTTTTCCTCATTGTTGGGGGGGGG
>JAVJGJ010000001.1:90613453-90629922 GCA_035590215.1 Microhierax caerulescens | reverse complement strand
TTTTTTTTGGAGGGGGGGGGGGATGCTTTGGTGCTCCCCGGCAGTGCTGTGGCTGGGGAGCTGGTGAACCTGGAGCACACAGTGGGGGTCATTTGCCCTGCCGTCCCCCTGCCCACCCCAGGGCAGATCCTCTGGCTGCACTGCACTGCTTAGGGATGCTCCTTTAGCACCCAGCACCCCACATCCAGCATCCCAGATCCAGCATCTCCTCCGCTGCCATGCAACCCCCATCATCACCTCTGTGCAGGGTCTCCTCATGAGGCATGTCAGGGGCTGGTGGGGATGTGGTGGCAGGTGGGGGACACACTCTGCCTTGCTATGGATTTGGGAGCTGAGACCACATTTGATGCCATTTCTGAGCCCCAGGCACGAGCATGTCTGGGGCCACAGGGGTGGGAGGGCAGAGTAAAGGGGAGGGAGATCCACTGAGCTGGCACCTTCCTCCCAGGTGGGTTGTGCCTTCTGCTTTTAGATGGTTGAGCTGGGAAGAGCCGCTCCAGGGTCTTGGGGTGGCACCTTGCAGCCCCCTTGACTCCCTTGAGCTCAGCGGCATGGGTGCCAGGAGGGGAGTGGGGGCTGCTGGCACCCCCGTCCCCCTGCCCGTCCCCGCAGCCGCCAGCAGGGAAGGAGGCAGGTTCTGGCGCTCTGTCAAGGAATTAATTGAAAAATAAAATCATTAGATGGGAACTCCATAAATGCAAAATTGTTGGGAGTTGGGGGGGAGGCGGAGGGGGGGATGTGAGCTTTTGTGAGGTTAATTTCTTCTGTATTGATGTTTTGTGACATTTACTTGTTGTTTATCTCCCACAGCAGCTGTAATACTAAAAGAAAATGCACAGCTTGTTCCATTTATTTATTTTACACCTTTTCTTTAGTCCTATGGTATGTTTGTTTGTTTGAGAAACCCAGCGAGGCTTTTGATGTCTGAAAGCAGGATTTAAACAGCTGTTCTCCATGTGCTGCTCGCAAGTGAGAGCCGCTGGCTGGGGAGCGAGCGGGGGGAGAAGGGGCTGCACCACGGCTCCTGCTGGGAGGGCATTTCTTGCCCGGCAGAGAGGAGGCAGCGCTGACGTCGCCCTCAGCACAGGGACCAAATGGCTTTGTCACCCGGGTGCTGATGCGGAGTCCTGGCAGCCCCCGGGGGTTTCTCGCCCTCCTGCAGACTCTGGCATCCCTGAGGATGGATGCAGGCATGGTGCTGCACCCCACAGCGGTTTTGGGAGCGTGACAATGCCTTGTGGGTCACGGGACGGTGCTGTCGGTGTGGGGCAGGTAAAGCAAGGCAGGGACATCACTGCCCCAGCTGTCAGGGAAGAGCCAGCCTCTCGCCTTTACCCGTTGCCAGCTGATGTGGGAGATGCGGGCTGGGCTGCGGGGCCAGACAGCGATTGTATGTCTCAGCAAAGATGTGTGTCCTGCCACGAGCCTTGTTGAACCAAGGCTGGTGTCTAGGTTGGTAGTGCAACCACTCTTGGACAGGGAATGGGTGAATTGGGGTCAGTGGGAAGGGTTGACATCAACAGTGAGCCTGTTTGGATGCTGCTGCTGTTTGCTTCCAACAACGCGTGTGAACTGAAGTATGGGGGTAGGTGGGGGGTCACACCAGCACCTGTGGTGCCCTGCCAGGGCCTGCCTGGTGAGGAAGAGTAAACGATAGTTAAGGGGCTTTACCTCAGCTGCAGTGACAACTGAGGAGAATGAGGGGTGCTGGAGGTACCACAAAGTGGAGGAGGTTGTGCATGGGCCCCAGGTTATAATCTTTGCTTTTCTTCTTTTGCATGCCCTTCACTGCCACTCGGGTCTGGACAGACTCCCCAAACAAGAGAAAACGATCAGAGGTTTTGAATGAAATCCTGGAGCATCTGGAAGAGGAGGAGAGCAACAAAGACGAGGCCATCTAACAGCTGCCTGGCATCTGGTGAGGTAGGTACCAGGGCAGTGGGGCTGTGGCGGGTACAGCTGGCCCTAAAGGTCAAAATGCTTTGGGCTGCTGCAGTGTCAGCAATGCCAGGAGGAGGAGAAGGTGACATTGCAAAGGCTCATCAGCCTCCGAGCCAGGATCCCGTCCGCTGCCTTTCCTCCCTGTTACCCCGAAGGCTCATAGCTATGGTCTCAAAAGGTACAGCTGAGATTTGGGCTCGATTTAGGCTCTGCATTGAAGTGAGTGCATGCACTGTTTGTGTTTCTGCATGCTCCCCAGTGTTTGCTTTCCTACAAGGGAAGCCAGCAGAATTGCTGCTGCAGCAGAAATCACTGTTGAGTCGTGAATTGGCCCTCACTGTGGCTAGGGGAGAACAGATGGGCTGCCAAAAAAAGAAAAAGCGCCTGTTTGGAGACCAACCTGCAGCTGCCACCATAAAACAGTTTGGCAAAGGCATTTTCCCTGCTAGCACCCGCAGCCTCCATGGCTTCATTCTCTCCAAGGGCACCACGCAGCCCCACAGTCTAGTTCACGCTGTCTTGAGTCCTGGCTGGCCTCACTCCTCCTTGGCATGTGTCTTCTTGGAGTAGCATCTTGAGGCTGGAGAGTGTGGGACGGCAGAGGTTTGCCAGAGGGAGCCAGGATTAAATAGCTCCCTGTGGTCAAACAATGTGCAGTTCAGCCAGCTCCCCACCTCCTTTTGAGACCACCTAGCGAACCCTCTGTGGGTTCAAGAGAGGTGAGACAGGCTCATGGATCTCTTTTGTGCTTGTTTGTGGCCACGGTGGAAACCGGATTGCTGGTAGGAAGCCTGTTCCCCAGCCACAGCATCCGGAGAAGTGCAGTAAAATCACCAGGGAGGCTCCCAGGTCCCTTTGATCTGCAGTCTGCCCCCCTTTTTCCATCCACTGAGGAATTCACCGCCCACCTCCACGGTGATGAAACCCCATCCTGTGCCGAGAAACTCATGCAGGGCCAAGAGAGATGAAGTGCATCGCACTGGTGTGCTGCCCGTAGGGACGTGGCTCTGGGTACTGGGCTGACGAATCCTTCACGCTGGGGAGAAATTCCCTGCAGGGCTTTCTCCAGCAGCGCTGTGTTTGCTCAACACAACCAAGGGAGTGATTTTGACATGTTCTGGCTCCCATTTTTACAACCGAAGAAGTGACACCAGTTCCTAAATCTCATCCAAGTGGCCCAGGGCTACCCTGGTTTTCGGGGTGCTGCTAGGGCTGCATGCTGCAGCCTGTGTCTGAAGCGGGACTGACCCCACCATGCTGGGGTGAACTTGGGACTGTGTATCAGCACCGGGAAGCCCCCCCCAACTTGCTGGCGTGTGTTTGTGTGTGTGTTGCACATTACTGCCGGAGAGGCTGTTTTCCTCTCAGCAATATCTGCCTATTGCTGTGAGGCGGTACCCAATACACCTAGCAGTGGGATGCTCATAACCTTACTTATTACCAGACTTTTGTTCAACCCACAACACCGCTGGCCGCCTGAATAGCGAGCGCATCTGGGCCTGGAGCCGACCAATAACCCTGCTAATACATCTGCCTTCCCAGGCTGCAGCAAGTGCCAGGCACGAGCACAGCGCCGGGGCCCTCCTGATGAAAGGGAAGGTGCTTACGTGACCGCAGGAGTAATCCGAGTTGGGTTAAATAACTGCCTGCTTCATGCAGTGCGTCTGCAGTAAGTGCCGGGGCTTCGAGATAACATTTGTTCCCTTGGAGCAGCTCTGATTTAAGGATGCCTCCAGGTGTACGTGCTGTTAACACCTTCTCCGACAGCCAGCCTGAGGATGGAGCTGGGGAATGATGGAAGTGGGGAGGGATGGAGCTGGGGAATGATGGAGGTGGGGAGGGATGGAGCAGCACAGGAGGGGCAGGACATGCAGTGTTGCTCAGAGCCCAGGCAAGCCCTGAGCTTACAGAGCAGTGGGCTGGAGGGTCCCTGGCTCTTCATGCAGTCCCCAGGGAGGAGGCCGAGTGCTATGGCTCAGCACCCAGACCTGTAACACCCCGTGCCAGTCCCCTAAACCACGCTGCAGCTCGGGAGCCCTGCTGCTGCCTCTGAGCGGCTTCCCAGCCCCCAGCACTGGCTTCCCTGCTGTCGGAACCTGGGGCTGCTGGCTCAGGGGACAGACCCCCAAAATTCAGGGGTGTCCCCCTCCTAAGGGCTGTGGCGTATAACACGGATCCCTTACAGCAGCTCCAGCACGTCTGCCCTGCCCTGCAGCAGGCAGGCGTTTGTGCTCAGTGGACAGGTGGGTAAACTGAGTCACAGGTGTCGGAGCCGCACTGTCAAAGCGGGTGTCACTGCGTCAGCCAAATGGTGACAGGCTTTTCTTTTTTTTTTCCTTTTTTTGCTCAGTGTTGATGAGCGGCGTTCCCATCCCCACTCCCTCCATGGCTCCCCACTGCCTTCGCCATCTGTGCCGGTGTGGGGGGCAGCAGCAGCAGGACCCCTCAGTGGTGCTGGGGCAGCCCCACACCAGGGGGTCACCACAGGGAAACGGGACATTAGCATCCAGGGAGGGTGAAGGACCAACCTGCAAGGAGGACAGAAGAGCTGGGCAGGGTCCCTTCCAGGCACATGTATCACCCAGCACATGATTTAAGTGAAGCTTTGCAGCGTTGCAGGTTGGGGTTGGATTTTCCTGAGGGTTTTTTTTCCTGTTGTGGTTTTTTTATTTTTTTCCCCCTCTCTCCCTTCATTGTCTTTTGTGGTGGGGCAGGTTTCTTGCTGAGTGTCTCTGAGGTCTGCAGTGGCGACGAAAAGGATTAGCGCAAGCAGAGCATGTAGGCTTTAGAGAACAGAGCAGAGTTTGGTTTCAACATCTAATTCAATTTGTTCTGCCGAGATTGAAATATGAAATGGTTGCCAGTCAAACGTTCAAAGGGGGAGGAGGGAGGAAAGAAGAGAAGGAGCCTTCTCAAATTTAAATTTTAATGAAAATTAATTTAACCCTTTGATATGTTTTAAAACATGTTATTTCCCAGTCTGGAAGCAGGCTAGAAAACATTCATGAGGGTGGGGTTTTTTTTTTCCATACCTTCAAACATAATGAAGATTTTCTTTTTCCCTTAATGATACTTATCTTGTTGAGCAGTTTGACATTGGTTAATTTTTCAGGCAATTTGGTATCAAGGAAATCTGTTTGATGTGTGCAGGGGGGGGCTGTGTATGTGTATACAGATACGTATGCCCGTACATTAATTATGAAAGTGCTGATTGCAGCTCTGGAGAATAGTTTTGAGTTAATTTCTACTCCGCAAGCAAAGACTCGACTTCTTTGTTACGTATTGAGAATCCCACACATTGCACCCCTAAAATTACAGTGGGTTTAACGGGAGTTTTCTGAAAACGAGCATATACCTGCTAATTACCCTGAATTAAAATGAATGCCTAAGTAGGTCTGCAGGAAATTATCACTCCCTGCTGCCTTTTTTTTTTTTAGTCCGATGTGAAACAATCCTAATGATAAAATAATGCAAACTTTCTTAACTGTCCATGTAGTTAAACCTGGGAAATAGCCTCCCACTGGTCCTTAACCCTGGCGGTACTTCGCTAGTTGAACATTATCACAATATGCTTATTTTGTTCAACAGTGATAGTAGTTTCTTTTAGTGGTAACTATTATTCAGAAAGGTTGTATCTATAACAAATGATGGCACGCTAATTGTTGTAATTGGGCTATGATGAGCTGTGGCCCTGGTCCCCTTGTTTTGCCGGCTCTTGACACTGCAGGGCTGGGGTCCCCGTGTGCAGCTGCTCATCCCGCCGCTGCCCTGTGCTCTCTGGGGAGACCTGGGCATGTTGAGGGTGCGATGCCCATCTGCTCTGGGTGTCCTTTTGGGGGTGGGTGCATTGCATCCAGGCTGTGCTGGTGACAGAGAGGAGGAGCAGCCCGCTGCAAGCCCCTGCTCCTGGCCAAGCCATCACCCCTTGCCCTGGGCAGGAGCTGGAGATGTGGCCATCCTGGGGCTGCAGGGGTTATTTCAGGCTCTGGCAGATGGGCTTGGGGAAGTCTCTCTGGGCTCGTGCTTTCCCCATCGGAGAACTGAAACCAGTAGTTTACTCTCGGTCCTGTCTCCTGCAAGCCCCAGGTATGGTACAGGGTCCCTGCGGGGTCTGCAGCCCCCAGGTTGAAGCCCACTGCCCTGCCAGGTGGGCTTTTGCCAGGTTGTGATGGCTCTGTTCAGGGCGAGACCCCGGCGAGCTGGATGGCAGCAGGAGCTGTGACAGCTGCGGCTGTTCCCCGGGCACCCTCCGTATCCCCCTCCCCAGGGCCAGCTCCGGAATTGGATTAGGATATTATTCAAATGCAGCCTTTTTACTGAATTAGAGGGTTAACGGGTTTTAATGTAAAACTAGCTTTACTTTATTGCTGCCTGTTGCCAGAGGCCTGTGTGGGCTGTTATCTACTTAAGGGGACAGCAAGCAAGTCAGTGCGGAGAGGATATCCACCGGGCTGGGGTCGGGCTGGGCGCTGCGAGCTCCTCTGCTTCCAGGGCTGGGTGTCTCCGCTGAGCGATGCTTCCTGCTGCCCTCCGAGCCAGGCGGTGCTGCTGTGCCCTCTTTCATTGCTCAAAGCGACTCATCGCCTTTGGAAAACTCTTGACCGCAATCTGTGGTGTTTTTCCCGCTGTCCCTTGGAAGGAGGCAGGGGACTCGGCATCGGCATGGACAGGCAGGTAGCTTCTCACTGTGCGAGCTGCTGTTTTCCCGAGCTGCGGGCTTGAAATGTTGCTGCTTACAACATGCCCCCATCCCTTTGCCCCCTCCACAGGTGGTTTCTTTTCATTGCCATTGCACTGGTCCTGCCTACAGCACTGGATCACAAATTTCAGCTCTTCTCATCCCTCTAATTCCATCTTGCCTTTGCAAGTCTTCCCTCCCCAGTGTGCCCCACAAGCGCTGGAGGGCCGAGCAAGCCTGTTTCTTCGCAGCAAGTACCGCAGATGCCATTCACCAGCCCTTTGCCAGGGCTGCAGGAAGAGCTCGTGTCCCGCTGCGTGGTGCTTGCTGCTTTCCAGCCCCACTGCGGGCTCCAGGCGGGAGCTCTGGGATCTCAAGCCTTTCTGACTGCCTGTTGGTGTTGGCAGCCACCCCCTTCTCCCCAGCAGCTCTACCAGCTTTGCTTGTCTGCTTGCAGAGGCAGTAAGTGAGGTGTCTGTGCGTGCTCAGAGTTGTCTTCCTGAGCCAGATGTGGCAGGAAACACACAGGAAGGGTTTGGGCTTGAAAAAAAACAACAGTGCTTTGGTTGCTGCTCCCTTGAGATGGAAGACGTGGTAGGAAGGCGGGCGTGCTGGTGGGGGAGCGACGCTTTCCTGTGGAGACCTTCCCTCGCTGCCTTGGTTTCCCCATTTGCAAAGCACAGTACAGGTGCACAGGAGGAAGCAGCTGTGTGCTGTGCCCATTGCTGTATCCCTGCCGGGAGCAGCCCTGCTCCCCGCCAGGCGTGCAGGTTTGCTGCAAACTCCTGCTTTTAACTGGCAGTCAAGGCTTGTTCTTCAGCTCCTAATCGTCTCCCTTCCACCAGCCTTTTACAACTGCAAACCCCATTTGTTTCTCCCTTGGTGGAGGATTAGCCAAGGGATGCTGCTGATGCTGCCCCATCTTTTCCCCACCTCTCACAGAAACCTCCTTTACCTTCCCTGTAGCCAGCATTAAAATACTCTGAATGTGTCTTTAAGAGATCGGACAAGTCACCGCTGGGTAACTGATTGCCATGGATCAGCCGGGCTCAGCCACAGCCAAGGTGACTCCCAGTACCTGGACCCCATTGTGGAAGGGGACAGCAGCAAACTGGCATTGCCCCAGGCTGCAGCCACCCGCAGGGACAGTTGGCTGGGATGCTGGCTGCAGATTTGGGGAGCACAAGCTGCCCTGTAATATTACAGCATGTCTGGACCTTACCCTGGCTCGCACCATGACCAGTGTTCAGCACCAGCACCTTCCAGCTTCCACCAGCACCTTCCAGCTTCCACCAGCACCTTCCTTGATGGGAAATAAAACAGGGAGAGCGAGGAGGCAGCATGCAGCTTTCTTTTCTCTGGAGTGTGGCTGCGTGTGACTGAGACACGCTGCCTCCTGTTTTCCCTAAATATATGCATTGGAGAGGGAGAGAAATCGCATGGCAGGGCTTGAGATTTCAGACTTAGCCATTCATGAATAATAATCAGGCTCAGTAATTCACAGTAAATAGGTATCCAAATTGGCTAATAAGGGAGGCTTTCACCCCAAACTGGAGCTAGGAAGAGAGGCAGAGAGAATGCGAACAGACGTTGGCTGAGGCGGGTGCGCACACGGTGTGATGTGAATTGGTGAAACACAGAAAGCGATGCCAGCACGAGAGCGGGGAGAGGGGCGAGCAGCAGCAGGGGAGGTCCCCGGGGAAGGGGCGGCATCCAGCCTCCCCTGGCGCGGGGCTCGGACCTGCAGGAGCACGATCCCTACGTTCCCCAGTCTGTAATTAGTGCCACATAATTAGGCTCAGCTCTCCCTTCCAGCCGCAGGACCGTGCTGGGCTGACGGGCCTCGGTGTGCCCAGCCCGTGCGTCCCGCCAGCGCTTCTGCCCTGCAGCCCACGTGGACCGGGGGGTACAGCACCAGTGTCATCACATCCCCACGTGTGACATCCCCAGCTCAGGGCTTAGCAAAGCTGCTGGGACAGCGGTTGCACGCAGTGCTGCCTGTCAACGGGAATAAGAGTAGGAAGGTAAGAGGGAGGTCTGTAGCGTGTGTCAGGAGGGGTGATCTGGGGGGAAAAAACATTTTTCTTTGTGTTCACTCAACTACAATTCAGGTTTTGCTTTGTTTGTTGGTTAATTTTCTTCTGCAAGAGCGAGCGAGGCAGTGGTAGGAGTTGCGCTCAGGCGCAGTGAGGTGGGCTATTGGTCCTCATCTGCTGGCAGCAGGCTCCGATGGGGAGGGGGTGCTGCCCCATGGGCACCCCCTGCTCACGGGAGACAGCTCCTGACTGCCAGGCACCCAACAGAGCAGCAGCGGTGGGTGCTGAGGAGGTCACAGAGTCCTTCCCTATGCAGCTCAGCTGCTGCTTCCCAACAAATGTTCTTCTAGCAGCATCTTAAGATGACGTTAGATAAAGTTAAGGTAAAGAAAAAAAAATGGAAAAGCACCTTCTGCAGATCTGAGCCCGTGATTCAGGCTATTTAAATACACAGAATAGAAGCTCAAAATGCAGCTGATGAGTAGCTGAAGGAAGGATGCCCCTCTGAGGGCCAGCTGTTGCCAGGCAGTGCTTTGCAGCTGCTAAATGACTTTTTAAATTGAGGAGAAACCTATAGCCACTTTTACAGTCCCCTTAGCTCCCCTATATAGGGCAGCACAGTGGCTGGAGAGCATCATGCTGCCGCTTGGCTGAGTTACCAGATATTACAGCCCCGCTGTCCTACAGCAAGGAATTGCAATGGATTCAAAATAAACCGCAGCAACTCTGTCCAAAGGCGATTTTCCTCCCACCTTTCCACTCCCCTTCACCACCTCTCCTCTCCCTGTGCCGCTGGATTGAGGGCGCTCACAATATTTAGCACACCGTGTGGCATGGAGCAAACAAACCTTTTTTGCTTTTGTGCCCTGTGACTTGGCTTATTTAAGTGCATCAGAAAGCGGGGTTTGGGTGTGCAGAGTGGTTTTTCCTTGGGGTATGATGGATGCTCTCGATGCCCCAGCAGCTGCAGCAGCACAGAGATGGTGTCTGGACCCCCCGGCATCCCTCTGTCCCTTCCCTACAGCTTAAACCATCCCTCACAGCCCAAAACTGGAGGTGGGATTTAGCAGGTGTAATGAGGACAGCTTTATAAGAGATGGAGAGGAAATCGTGCTCCTGCCTCTCCTGCATTTGGTGACCTAAAATCTTTTCGGAGTTAAGTGTAGCCCGTGTTAGCAGCTGTCCTGCTGATGCCGATGGGGCTGCAGAAGTGCTTGGGTGCTGCCCTCGGATCAGTCTAGAGATTTTCTGTTTTGTCAGCTTAGAAATCTGACCAGAAAATGCAAAACTACGCTCCAGTTTCCAGGCAGCTGTCCCCATGGGGCCATACCTTGCCTTTGTGGGGTCCACCTTGTCCCGAGAACCCAGCAGCAAAGGCCAAGTTTAACCTCAGCACATCCCTCCTGCTGAGCCTCGGCAAAGCTGAGCCCCACACCGGACGCCTAGTGTATGGCCGGGGCAGGGATCTCTCATGGCATTCGGGGTAAAGCTTTAATTTTGCACTTTGTGGTCTGATTTCTAAGCTGATGAAGTAGAAAACCTTTTCATGTCCTTTCTCCCCCAGGCTCCGGGTGGGTGTGTGACACGAGCTGCCACTGTCAGCTCAGCCCAAAGCGGGACACCCCCCCTCTGCTGCCCCTGCCCGCGGCTGGGAGCATCCCACCGGTGTCTAAACTAATCCAGGTTATTTCCACAGAGACAGCCCCTGTGGTGGTGCTGGTGGCTCCGTAACGCCTGATGGAGAGGAGAAATGGGCAGAAATCAGGCAGGAGCTGTTTTAATTTCATTTTCAGCTGAATGCAGCCCAGTGTGTCAGCCGGGGCTAAGCGAGCCCTGGGAAACAGGAGGATGGACCATCCCAGGAGCAATTTTAACCACACATCAGAAGTGATACAGGAAGGGTCACCCCGGGGCGGGGGTCTCAGCTCACCATTCCACCTGCCCCCCACCCCCAGCAGGATAAAAGTTGGAAGGTTTTAATTTAAAAAAAAAAATAAACCCACTGTGTGTCCCAGCCGGTGTGCCTGGAGCCCCGTGTGCCCGGCAGTGAGTGCGGCTGCGCGAGGCAGGAGGGGGGCAGTGGGGGCAATGGCAGGCAGGGGCCTTGGACTTCGTTAGGATTCAGCCGTTAGATCTCTCCCTTCTCTCTGATGGCTGAGTGTGATTGACACTTACAAATTACCCAGCCAAAAGTGTCGAGTCTTTGACCCCTGAGTAACATCTTTGGCAAGCCTGAGATTTGCCAGCATTTTGTCATCTAATTACTACAAATCCCTTGAAAATTCACTGGCTGGTGAATTTTTAATGCGGGACAATTTCAATGTGATGCATTGCCCAGATGGGCACGCGTGCGTGCTCCTTCCCTCTCCCCCGCTGCCTCTTCTCCTTCCCTTTCTTCTCCTCTTTCTCTCCTTTCTTTTCTCCGGTTTCTCCCCGCATCCCATTTCTTACCTCCCTCCTGCCTGTGTGCGTCTGTATTCACGGGAAGTGACCCAGCAGCTCATCCCCTGCCCGGGCTCTCCATCCCGCTGGAGTAGCCGGCTGTGCCGGGGACGGAGCTGGGCACTTGTGTCCCCCCCAGCCCAGCAGCAGCGTGCTCGAGTCCCCCTCGCTGTCTCACTGGCGGTGGCAGGGAGCTGCTACGTGGCATTAATATTTTTTTTTTCCATCTTCTCAGGTCTCTCGCTGATGGATGGAGAGGGAGAAGCCTCCGCTGGGGACTCGGCAGCAGGCACACTTGTTGCCAGCAGAGTCCACTCATCCTGTGAACCCGACGGCTGATTTATGCCGTGTGTCCAGGTCTCGGTATTCGCAGCCTTTTAAGCAGACCTTGAATTTGGAGCAGAGGAAGAGCCCTTGTCTGCCAGCAGCTCCTGCCCGAGGATTGCTTCTTAAATCCAGGCAAGGATGCCATTCCCCTCATCTCAGAAACCACCCAACCTGGTGCCACAGAAACCCGGGGAGATGGACACTTGCCCTGCCGACCCCAGGGACTCTGGCAGAACCTGCTTTTAATGCCCGAGTTAAATGATAATTTCTGTACATTAAAAGCCACGCGTATATGTTAAGAGTTTTCCAACCTGAGTCACATCTCAGGTTTGTTTGAATTTGTTTGTTTAATACGTATTCGCCCCAGCTAGGTAGTTATTTCGGTCTGATAGGGAGATAAGCATATTTTAGGAGGGAGGCCTGGGGTTTGCTGCGTTCGGCTTTGTGCCTGTGTCATTTCTGTCCCCACTCTCAGGCAATCGCCTCCCGTCTCTCCCTTCCCAGCTTTCAAAGGGAAAGAGGCTTTGCTTTTCAACCAGGGTACCGCTTTACATATGTACGCAGCTGATAAAGTATTTTCACTTCGCCCCTTTCCCCTCTGGGAATCGCTGTCTTACGGCAAAACTGTTTTGTCTGACAAGGGCTGCAACAGATTACACGTGTTGGCTGCAAACACAGGGCCTTTTTTTTCCCTTTTTTTTTTCTTTTTGAGAACTGCATACCTTAAAAAAAAAAATCTCTATCTCTGCACTGCCATGGCGAGCTCTGCCTTTTGCCTTGTGTCCCCAGGAACAGCCCCGTGTTCAGATCTGCTTGTGGCGTCAGACCTCCCGGGATAATGCCTCCCTCTGGGTTGTGTGTCCAAATTGTTTTTCTCATGTGAACTTAATTTGAGCCTGAACCTGCAGAAATGCTGCTGATTCTGTTAGGGCTGGCTGAGCACTTCAGCTGGTCTGGCCTGGGGTTTTGGCTGTGGTCCGGGGTGGGATTTTTGGGACCCCTCAGTATCAGCATCCATGGAGATCAGCAGGACTCAGAGGAATGATGCCCTCGTGCTGCTGAGGATCAAGAGCCAAGATTCACACTGGCAGCTGCAGCAGGGGACTGTGTGTGATGGACTTGGTGGCTTGGGGACATCCAGGACACCCCTTTCCAACCCAAACATGGGCCATAGATTTCTGCCATCTCCTCTAACGGAGCCAGCTGGGAAAGGTGGGGGCTCTGCTTTTCAAGCAGGCTGTTCAGGTGTTAAAAGGAAAACCTTAAAAGCCTCAGCTGGCTCTAGTGGGAGAGGGGTAGAGCCTTTTCCTGCTCAGTAAGGGGTGGGGGTGGTGTGTGTCTGTTCCCTGGCTCCATCTCCTGGGCTGACCCTTCCAGAAATGTCCCTTGTCCTCCCAGCAGCAGGAAGACAATGCTGGCCCCAGAGAAGGTGATTTTTAGGCATCAAGGATCAAGGGAACACCAGGATTTGCTGATGTCTCACTGTTCAAAAGGTACATACCAGGGCTGAGATATACACAGATTTCAGAGGGAGAAAAATTAGGACTCTGTGCAGTCTTAGAGAGGGCATCCAGAGCTGGAGGGTGCTTTGGAGGAGAGGAGATACTCTACACCCGTGCCACAGGAGGGGTGCAGCGTGTGTGCTCCTCACTAACTAATCTGAGCAGTGTCTTGCATGCTTTAAAGGAAAATAGAAGATGTTTAGCGGTCTGTATGAGGAATCGGGGTATGTCACTGTAGATGGAAGGTGGCTCAGGAGAAAGCTGTCCTCCAGGAGGAATGTTAGCTGGGGAACAACATCTGAGACAGGAACCCAGACTAGATGCCATGGGGATGTGTGACCTGCTGACCACATGAGGTTAAGACTCAGCGCTCGACTTACCTCCAAGCAAACTGAAGGCAGAAGCCTGTCCTTTTGCAGGGGGTTTCATGTGTCCCAGAAAACCCGGGGTCACACCAGGGGGCCTGGAAGGGTCCCACAGTGCAAGCAGCTCACTCTGCCACCGCTGATGGACACTAGCTAGCCCAGCCTGCTTCCTAAGGCTGCTGGTGACCCCAGCGTTGAGCAGACTTTGGAGCCAAGCACCATCCGTGAGTTGTGTCACCACTGGGGATGCTTAGACCCAGGGAGAAGCTGTGGTTACCTCGTGTCGGTGATCCCACCAGATCCACCTGATCAGAGGGGGTTTCCCTGCCATTTCTGGGAGAGAAGGTCTCACCAGCAGCACAGTTTGACTACAGACTGAGGACACCATCCCTCTGGGCACCTGATGGGTTGGGCATTTTCATGCCTGAGGACACCCAGAAGTGCTGTGAAACCTAAGTGGCTCTGCTCCAGGTTAGTGCTCTCCTTTTTTCCCCACCTCCACGTCTTCACTCATGAAATCCCGTTGAAGCAACAGGTCCAGGGAATACTTGCTCCCCTCGAGTTGTTTGTGGAGATAATTAACTGTGTGCTCTCTCAGCTGAAACCTGCCAGAGCTGCACGGAGTGAAGGGAGCCCGAGGCTTGCGGCATGGGTGGGGGATGGATGGGGGAGAACCATTGGTGGAAAATGCTCAGAAGGAGCCAGCTGAGAGCGACCATCGCTGCAGCGTTTGCCCGGGTTGGGATGAGCCACCAGTCCAGGCTGCCACTTCCCCCAGTCTGTAATTATCCCTCAGCCCAAGGCCACTCAGTTTTGGGGGCATCCTTCTCTGCTCTCAGTGCCTTTTCCAGTTTCTCTGTGCCCCATTTGAACCGGGGACACACACCTCATCCCCTCCTGCAGATGTGGGCACAGCTCTGGTTTATACTGTGACGTACCAGTGATCCTTCTTGGTTCTTTTCCCAGTCTTCCCAGTAATTTCTGACCTTCAGCCTTCTATTACTTCACCCCACTCCTGTTTCTTACAGGGCCAAGTCTGATAGCTTAGAGATGCTCCCAGTGGTTGGGAGGGGGGAAACTGGTGGGTCACCACCGGCGGTTGAGGCCAGGGCAGCTACCTGCTGCATGGAATGATGCTGCTGGTCCAGGCAGGGTCACCCGGCCCCAACACCTGCCCAGCATCTTCCTGAGCCTGAAAACATCCCGGTGCCCACCGGCAACCCGTGGCACTCCATAAAACCCCTGCTCCCATCACACTGCAACGCCTGGGTAACTAAGAAGTAATTAGTGCCGCTTGCTACAGCAAGTAATGCCCAAATGTCAAAGAACAGCACAGCCATTAAGACCTGTTTTTACTGCGCCTTTGCCGCTGAAGCCTGTGAGTGTGCGCTGAAATCTGGGGGGATGAATCCGGCCCCGAAGCACTGGGCTGAGGCCCTTCCCCTGGCTGTGCTGCTGACGACCTCCTCCCTGCCTCAGTTTCCCCTCCATCAGCTCGGTAAGGGATCCGCTGTGCCCTACGTGGGGAAAACCACACGGTTGTGTGGATGGGAGAGGCCAGATCCTGCACCGGGGGGTGCAAGGCAGGGTGTCACTGGCTGGGGTGCGTCAGAGCGGCTCAGCAGCCAGGGGAAACCTTTTACTCCGATTTAGATCCTAAAAATCAAATGAGCTGTAAGGAGCAGGATGGCTCTCCCTGCCTGGGCACCACCCAAGTGCTCCCACGCTCCCAAACCTGCGTGCCTGAGACTACAGGCAGGTTTTGGGGGAGCAGGCAGCTTGGCTGGGTGCAGGCAGGGCGCTGGGTCCCACGGCAGGACTGCGATGCACCCGCCTGCTTCCCGTCCCTCCACCGAGCGGGAGAGGGAGAGAGCGAGAGAGAAGGGAGGGAAAGGACATGTCAAATCAATCATATTTAAACAAAAGCCTGTTCGGCCCAAGGGCCCTTTTAAAAGCTGCTTATTTAATTAAAAGTCCCATTTTCCATATTTATGGCCCTTATTCAGTTAAATATTAACCGCCTGGGCCAGGGCTGGTTTATTCTTTGGGAAGAGGCAGTGTTGGGAGGTTCATTAGGGGTTTATCAGGCAGCCAAGGCGCCCGGCAGATGGAGGGAGGGAGGGATGCAGGACAGCACACGTGGGCTCATGTCAGTGCTCGGAGACCACAGGGATGGCACTGCCACCGCCCTGGCTCGTTGGAGCCACCCCCCATCACTTTCTGGTGGGATGCAGGGAAGTGGGGTTAAAAGTAGGTGATTTGGAGCTGTTGGGACAGGGTGAGAGACAGGCAGGCATGGTGCGTGCCATCACGTCAGCTCCTGCAGGAAACAGCCTGAAATCCAACCAGATTATCCCCCCTAAACTGTGGCAGGATAATCATAAAAACACCCCAGTTTTGCCCTGGGGTCATGAGACCATCGGTGGCTCCTGGCCAAACCCTTCCCAGGGCTGTGGAAACGGGGCTGGTTTCCCCCGGGACGTTATCCCAGCAGCTCAGCGGGCAATCCTCGCTGGCACGTGAGAACCACAGCCGTGCTGGGTGTCGGCAGCCCAGAGCTGTGCAGGACCTCGCTGAGGGTTCATCAGCCAACACGGTGTTGGTGCACCAGCCTGGCCTGCGGGAGCCAGAGGCGAGGACCCCTGGGCAGGTGGACCTTACTGGTAGAGACAGCTTGGAGGAGCAGCACAGCTGGCTGCGGTGAGCCCGCCATACCTTCAGATGTGGGAACGAGTGGAACCTGAGGCTGATAAAGGCTCCTCTCGAGGGAAGGGGGTGAGATGTGGCTCCTGGGGTTGAGCTGGCTTGTTGGCGCTCCAAGGAGAAGCGGCGTGTCCTGGTCACGATGGCAGCAACAAGAGCAAGCGGAGTGACTGCTGGGTCAAGGAGAAGGTGCTGAGCTGGGGAGAGATGGGCCTGAAGGCTTTGTGCCTAGGTGGTGGCTGGGATCCAGCTCGTGCTGGGTGAGGTGTCAGTGCTCTGTTTCTGGTGACTCTTCTCCTTGCCTCCTGCTGGCACCTCAGATGGGTGCTTGGCTCAGCGTGGTTGTGGCCTTAGTGAGTATCGTCTATGACTTGATGACGTCTGTTTCATCAGATCCCACTTGGTATGGGGTGAGGGGCCGGGGGGGGGGGGGGGTCTGTGTTGGGTGGGTAGTTGGTAGATCATTATCATGTGG
>JAVJGJ010000001.1:90558392-90578306 GCA_035590215.1 Microhierax caerulescens | reverse complement strand
GACAGGGGTATGCTTCCCATGCAGATAGGCAAGCGGAAAGGATTGCTTTCCCAAGCCCATCTCCATTTCCAGGAGCACAGCAGGGACCTGCTGTGGCCTTTAGCACCCATGTGCTTGCGACTTGAGCATGGGTGATGGACATCTGGATGCCCATAGCATGAGGTCCTGCCAGGGCAAAGGCCAGCAGAGCATGGCCAAGAACCACAGCTCTCCTAACAGCTACAACAAAAGCTACAATGCAAAGCAAACAGCAGCCAAGCAAGTGAAGCCTCCCCTGGGTTTGGTCCTGGCTCTGCATCGGTGTTTCCCCGCACTAAGTTAGATCAGAGGCTGAGCAGGAGAAGGGAAGGTCTGTGCACTGTTTTCTAACTCTGGCTTCAAGTGTGATCAGGAAAAACACAGTTGAAGATACAGCATCTGGGTGTCAGCTATCTGGCAAGACCACGGTCCTTCAAGCCTCTTGTCCAAGCAGAGCCGGAGCCAAGCAGTCCTGCTGTCTCCTTACCTCAGCGCTGCTGCTCAGCCTGACCGATAAAACAAGTTTCCAAAAGGAAAGTCTTTCCAAACTCCTGGCCAGGCTGCAAGCAGAAATGGGCAAATCCAGGAGCATTAACAACAATTTCAGGAGAATACTCTCACTGCTATCCTGAAATGAAAAGGATGTTACACTGACTCAGATTCAACATTCTGGAGTTGTTGAAGCATTTTGGCATCTGAGTGTTCCCTGTAGATGTATTCCTCTCTCCACGACCATGCTATTGTACCCTGTAGTACCTCCACACAATACTGTAGTAGCTGATGACTCTCCTATATAGGACAATGTCTGGATGAACATGATCTCAGTTTTTTTTCCTCTGTCTGATAGTTTGATACCATAAACCAGCAACTGCTTTACTGGGCACCTTCAAGTCAAGTAAGAAAACGGTTTCCCCACTGCTGCGGCCAGAGAAGACGCAGGGTCTAAGCCCTGACCTTTGGATAGCCACTGGTTACAGCTAACCACTCAAGAGCGGAAGAGGTGCTGACCCCCTCGTGCAATCAGGGCTGCAGCTCCCCCAGCACCTCTTCAAAACCTCTTGCCTTTCTCCTAAGGGAAGAACAACCAGCACCTCCTCTGTCCCACACCAGCTTTCCCTCTCCCACCGCCACCTCACCTGGCTCATGACCAGACCTGCACGAAGCCTGTGCAGGTTGGGCTCACTCCTTACCAGCTGCCTTGAGCCTGGTGCCTGGGTGGAATTCCAGGAAAACACTGTCCAGTCTTGTGCTTTCCCACGTGTTTGAGGGCTGGCAGCATAGCAGGAGAGTTTTGCTGCGTGGGAGGCTGCTGCATCACGTGCTGCCGTGTGCACCTCCACCTGATTTTAACCAGCTCCCACAATTTTGGGGGTAAAAGGGAAGAACAAGTGATGTGGGGAAGAGTAGGGGGCTGGTACCGAGCAGCACATCTTGGGGGTGAAGAAGCAGGGGGAGAGAGGAGGCCATTGGAGACGTGGGATGCGAGGTTTGCTTTTGCAGACTGAATCAAATGTTGGAAAGCTGGTGAATTAGCAGTGTTTGCTGAGCAAACGCTGCCGGGTAGGGATAGGCAGAGGAAGAGTGTTTAAGCACACAGTCCTTTATTTGCTAGCAAACATCTCCAGCTCCTCCTTTCCCTCCCCTGTTCCTCCCTGCACCTTCCCCAGCTTGTGCTCCAAAGAGGCTGAATGATGCCTCCCAAGAGGAAGAGGGGTGGAATTCCCATGGGAGGAAGGAAACGTGGGAGAAGCTTTCTTTCACCAACCTGCCTGCACCAGAGCAGCCAAAAGGATAGTAGTAGCTTCTGGGAGCAGGTGGATTTTGTGTTTAAAAGAAAAAAAAAAACCCAAAAAAAAACCCACATGCTCATCTTCTTTGGGCTGTATTTTCCATCCCAAACAGTGCTGCACTCTGGATGAAGACACTGAGGGCACTGCAAAACACAAGCCACTGCAGGGACTTAAGTGTCACCACAGAGAAGCTTGTGCTCTTAAAGACTTGGGGCTCAGCCGTTGTGGAGCAGAATTGCTCCTGCAAGTCAAGATAGAGTTGGGATGGGGGATGGCCCTATTTGACTCTCTCTATTCTGATGCTGATCTCAAACCCCGCTCCCAGCTGCAGTGCTTCAGTGTGGAATTGGCCTGGAAGAAGTTACCAAGCCTGTTCTGGAGGTGTCGTGGGGACACACTGGAACACGCAGCCCCTGTGCCCAACTGAAGCACCAGGTCCCCTGTTGTGCTGGTTACAAGACGAGACAAATGTAGTCTTTGTCGCTGGGACTGGCAGGTAAGAGTGGAGCAGCAAGGCTCTGGAGGAAGAGGTGAAGGCACCAAAGAGGACAATCCAGCAGGCTGTCGGCCAGGGGTCGATCAGCACCCAACTTGTAGGGAGCTACTAAAGTCACTTTCTCGTAAGATGTACAGTATTTCATCTGGTCTCGAGTGCCTGCACACCAAACATCATCTTTGACCATCCCTCTTTGGCAGTCCCCATCTCCTTGCTTCTGTGCATGGAGCCAAACCTACTCTCTGATGGTCTGTGGGCAGCAGTACTGGGTGCCCCAGGATGACCTGCAGCACACCTCTGCCAGCTACCTGTGACATCTGATGGGTTTTGCTCAAAGGAGAGGAGGGAAGATGATGGGACCTGTGGTGCCCATCCCTTTCTGACTTCAAAGCAAGTCCAGATACATCTCCTCCAGAAACTCTGACCAAAAAACTGGTCTGCCCTCCCACCTGGCATTTCCTCCCAGTTACCTGTTGCTGCTTCCTGTCCCCCTGCTCCTGGGTGTTCCTAAACCTCCTCCCATGTTCCTCAGGCCTCCTCACCATGCTCCCCCCTGCTCCAGCCTTTGGCCAACACCTCAGTGAACTGTACCATAAACAGCCTTCCACTACTGGCCAACTGCTGCCAAAACACTAGGTCCAGGTTGCCACCTCCATTCATAAAACATTCCCCCCCCCCCCAACTGCTGGACCACCTTTTATGGACCAGTCTTAATGTTCGTTCACCCTTTAAAGGCCAGGTGCTTAGACAGCAGCTGTGCTATACACGCTGCCACCTGAATTACTCATCGCTGGCAACGCGTGCATCGCTCATTATTAAACTGCTTGTGTGCTTGGCCTGTGGCTTAATCCAATGCCACCACAGTGGCTGCAGGAGAAATCCAGCCATCTGTAAAAGCTGTGACACCCTTCCTGCCTACCTCAGTCAGCAGTGGCACTGCCTGTTGTGATGGTGGTGGCAGCTTTAACGTGCCCCCAGGAAAGAGCCATGTCCTGTTATCCACCGTGGCACCCAAGGGGTAGAGGGATTAGAAATTAACATACCCAAAACTAGACGTTCTCAAGATGTAAATTATTGGTGGTGAGAAATCTTCAGCTGCTATAAATCAGCAAAGCTTCACTGAAGGAAGCGGAGCAATGCTGATTTACACTGCCCAGCAGCTTGGCCCAGCGTTGGGAGCTTTGTCTGGGATTAGTGGGAGAAATTGTTGGGGAGGGGAACAGTTTTATTACCTTGTCCCGGCTAATGCTTTGCTTCTCTCTGGTGCGTGTTGTTGTTCAGAGCTGGATCTAATTAGTCATTGCAGGAAATGCCTCCGCTTCTCCTGTTCCCCACTGCTTGGGAGGGGAAAGGGGGGGAGTTAATCCTGGCCGATGTGGGAACAAGCCCTGTTGTAAAAGCAGGCCCTGATCCCATAATTTGCTCTGCACGTGCCCAGGCACACCAAACCTTCCCAGCTCCAGGAAGACTTGGAAAACACACCTGGGCTCTCCCACCAAAACCCAGCAAGGCCAGCCTGCAAAACGCCCAGCGATACACTGACTGTCCCAGGCAGCACCAGTAACAGCTACCCACACTCAGGCTGAACAAAAAAAAAAAAAACCACCCACACAAACAAACAAAAAAAAAAAAAACAAACCACAGAACAAAAAGCTTGCAGGCAAGGGGCAAGTCTTCCCTGCATCCCATCACTGCTCATGGTGTGGGAAAAGGCAAGTGGCCAGATGCTCCCTGAGCAGAGGGGACCCAAAGGTGATTGCACTACAGGGTGCTCACAACACCATCCTATAACAGTCCCAGACAAGACAAACAGATGAACCAGGTCCAGGGTCGAGCCAGGGGGTACTGTCAGGGGCAGGAGACAAAGTACTTACAGCGTAGGTCCAAAGTCTGTCCAGGAGGCAGAGACAAGCACACCTACAGCACAGCCCAGGGAGGGAGCAAGGACATAGGGCTGCCCTTAAATAGAGCTCCGGGGCCATAGGCAGAGGTGGGAGGGACCCTATGGGAGGCTGGTTGGGGCAATTAAGGGCAATTAAGGGCAATCAGGGCCTGACGAGGCTCACCTCTGCATCCCTATTCCCTCCCCATGAGTTGGCTTTAGTTTTCTTGCATCAAGCATGAGCTGCAATGAAGATGTGACCCCCCATAAGACAGTCTAATTTAAGGTACCCGGTCTCACCCCCTGCTTTTTTCTTGTAGCACCACACGTAAGGTTTTGGGTCTTTGAGTGCAGAGGTGTTGGGTTACAGATGGAGTTTAATGACGGCTTTGTAGCCAGCGGGGAGGTGAACATGTGGAATCCGTGTTCTACAGATGCCTCTGGTCTCCTGTGTAGATAACATCAGTATTAGCAGGATCCCAACCTCACAGACTGCCGTGGTCTTTTCCACTTCTGCCTATGCAAGCTCCTGGGTCTCACAGAAATTTGAGTTTACCAGCTGAGCTAATTAGCTGGGATGACCTGACTCATTTCAATGTTGGAGCCACCTCTGCAGTCCGAGGAGCTCTTCAGCTGAGCTGTGACAACAGGCGTATAAGGTGCCTTTAGCTCACAGACTTGCTAGGTGCAGTCTATTTGACTCAAAATATCGTGACAGTGGTAAATGCTAAAACAGCACCGAGGATCTTCTCACCACGAAGATGGCTTTGATTCAGTGCAATGTATTTAGCATTGCAGGCAAGACCAAGGCTGTGATTTACACTGAAGTCAAAAGGTGGGACAGGAGGAGAAGGAGGAATTTACCACCTTCTGTGACAGAAGCGGCACTGGGAAATACCTCCCTGTGCTTCATTAGCTATGGTTCACAACCAAATGTAAAGGCACATCTCCCTTTCTGGTACCGGAGTCATAACCTCTAGGACTAGGGCAGAGTAGACACATGTTCTGGTAGCCTATCTAACATCTTTGCAGGTCAATCTGCTGTTCTTCCTCTCCCTGTGACTTCTCCAGGCTTTCCTGATGCCATACATTGGCTCCATTACACAGCTCCCCAGGCAGAGCTGGAAGCAGGGAGCAGTGACTGAAAGGTGAACAGGGACATCCCAGCGCAGGCTGTGCTGGAGCTCAGAGAACTGCTTCACAAACACCGGATTTGGTCCAAATGTTTTTCTCGTTGGCTGGCTTGCTGTTTGCAGATCTAGTGCCAGTTTCCAGGTTTGGTTTTCATCAGACGCAAGTACAACTTGGAGAGAAACCAGCGCGGAGCCTGGCAGGGGGTTGCACGTGCCATATATTCACTGTCCCTGGAAACCAGTGCAGAACCTCCTTTCCCCCATGGTGAGACAGGCAGCACCTCACCCTCCCTGGTGGATGGTGCCAATCCCTTCCCCTTTAGTGGGCTTCCTATCTCCACAAGTGCCAGCTGGGTCTGGACTACGGCTGGCAGCAGGGGCATCCACAAACCCTCACCAGAGCTGTACGCCAACTTGACTTGGCCAGGACAGGAGATTATTCTTTCTGTGGAGAGCTCAGCATGGGAACTTCTCTTAGCAGTTAACGAAGGCTGATAACTGGTTCCCTTGATCAGTTGCGAGTTCTTGGAGATCACACATGGATAACTATGGGGTCAATCACTGAACGCCAGCAGATTCATTCTATTTGCTGTTCTTCATTCACCATGGCTGAACATTTGGCTAGAGCAAGAGCGACCTCCAAAATCCCCATTGCCTTTTGAAGTTCTGCGTGTTCAGTCATGATGTTTTCCTTCCTGGAATACAATGAGAGAGACTGTCCTCACAACACATCAAGCACTGGCATCGTCACTTGGAGCCAAGCATCTCCTTGTCAGGCATCCTGTGGTCCTACACAGCTGTCTGAGCTTCAGAGTCAAAATCATGGCCAAAGGAGCTATTTTTATCCCACAGAGCTGTCAGCTGAGAGCACAGGCAGGTATTCCCACCACTAAACCGTCAGCACCTCCCCTCAGTGTCTGCAGAGGGTGACTCACAGCCTGGTGCTCTGAGACTTTCCCCCCCTCCATGGCCAAATCTCCTCTTACTAAATGTGGGAGAAGACTAACCTCTCCCTCCAGTGTCCAGCGGCTGGTGGGGATGCTGCTCTGCTGACCTCCATACTGGTCCAGTTCCACCCTCCCTGGGTCTGTGGTGGGGTCTTCAGCCCACATTGATCTCCTGCCTTGTCCCCTGCTGGCACTTGCTAGCACCAGCTCAGCACCCTCAGCCAGGGTGTGGGTGTGAGATCCTTCTGCATCCTCCAACGCTGGCTGACTCCTCAGCCCTTCTCTCCTGAGGGGCTTTGCCATATGTCTTACATCTGGAGCTGAATAGGCCATGAATAAAGCTTCCTGGGATCAAAAAACACATTAGAAAAGTCAGGGAAGAGCCAAAAAATCCTTCCAGCACGGGGCAGGTGTGACACATATCAAGATGCACGTGTGGGGACACACACAAACACACACAGACGCTGCTCCCTGTCTTCTTGGCTCCTCCTGCTCCTTCTCTCTCTTTCATTCTTCTGAAAGAAAACTTGATGATTTCTGGGCTTTGTTGGTGGTTAGGAGGACACTGGATAAAGAGTCTGAGAAAGTGAAAGAGGGTGTGCAGGGCTGCAGGAGGAGAAGGAGGGGAGAGCAGGAGAAGGAGGGATTCTCGGTATCTACAAGGGAATTAAAGCGCTTTTACTAGAGTGAAGAAATCAGCTAAAGAATGGCAGGCGAACAAAAGCAGCAAGGCTATGGACAAGTTGCTCTGAATAGATCCAGATCCCCTTAAGTTTGTAACACCCCCTACGCACTTTTTTTTTCCCCCTTCCCCCCCTTAAGCCTTTGCTCCTCACTCCTTCCAAGAACAAATGCAGAGCGAGGGGAAAGAAAAAAAAAAAAAAAAAAAAAAAAAGAAGAAGAAAAAAAAAACACAAGGGGGGGGAGGAGTGGAAGAAAGCTAAAAAAAATCAAATAAAATAAAAGGTAATCCTCAGCCACTTTGCCCCTCTGGGGGCTGCTCTGGGCCAGATTAAAGGTCCGGTGTGAAACCATTCTGCTATTCAGATGCGATAAGCAGGATTTACAAGCAAAGAGAAAGAGAGAAAAGAATGGGTGAGAGGAGAAAAGGAGAATTATTTGTGTCTCTTAATACTTGTTAAGCACTTCTCTTTTGCTAGACCAGACAAGACACAGCTATGCTCAAAGTCCATGCACAATCCTGCCCGCTTGTCCAACACCCCCACAGCCCCCCACTCCCCTCCCTCCCTGCCTTCCACTTTGGTTTGCTTTCCCCCTGCCCCCATCCAAAGCAAGCAGGCAACACTTTGTTGCTACTGAGCTGAAATTGGTCTCCTCTCCGCGCGGCACACAAAGAGAATGGCAATTAACCTTCCTGTTCCCTGGTGACAGCGATCTAATCAGTGCTGCGCCCAGGCCTGTGCCAGCAGCTCGAAGGCAACAGCCTTTGTGCAGGGGCTGGGGAGCCTGGGGAGGGGGGCTTGCAGCCCTGCCCTATATCGGGGATGGGGTGGGTGCTCCACGGACAGCCAACTGGGATTATTACAGGCCAACCAGCTTAAACTGGCAAGGAAGGCTCCTCAGCCAGCACGGTGAGGAGACTTTGGTGGCTGCTGCTGGTATGTATGCATGGGAGCCACCACCCTCCTGAAGAAAGAAGAGGTGGACCTGTTGGAGTGAGTCTAGAAGAGGCCATGAAGATGATCAGAGGGTTGGAGCACCTCTCCTGTGAGGACAGGCTGAGAGAGTTGGGGTTGGTCAGTCTGGAGAAAAGAAGGCTCCAGGGAGACCTCATTGTGGCCTGAATCAATACTTAAAGGGGCTTGTAAGAAAGGTGGGGACAGACCTTTCAGCAGGACCTGTTGCAATAGGACTAGGGGTGATGGGTTTAACTAAAAGAAGGTAGGTTTAAACTAGATATAAGGAAGAAATTTTTTACAATGAGGGTGGTGGAACACTGGAACAGGTTTCCCAGAGGTGTGGTAGCTGCCCCATCCCTGGAAACATCCAAGGTCTGGTTGGCTGGGGCTCTGAGCAACCTGGTCTAGTTGAAGATATCCCTGTTTGTTACAGTGAGGGCAGACTAGGTGACCTTTAAAGGTCCTTTCCAACCCAAACCATTCTATGATTCTATGAAATTCTGGCTACGTACAGACCTGGACCAGATAGTCCTAATTGCTGGTGGCCCAGTAGCACATGTCTGCTGAAGCCAGAGGGCAGCAGCAGCATGATGCTACAAAGATATTGCAAGAGGTGTCTGGGGGTGATGTGGTGGAGCCCCCAGATAGAGCCAGGCCCGCCCTGTGTTGGGCACTGTGCGAAGTTAATGGTCCAAATGGTCCTTACGCTTGCAGCCTAAGGAAACCTGAGTGTCTGGACTCTCCACAGCGCTGCTGCTCATGGGAGGTTAATCAGTCCTCGCTGCTTCTTCTCGTACTTCAGAACTGGATGATGGGAGAATGATTCTTGTGGAAGGAAAGAGTGAAAGGCCAGCCCAAGCTCCCATCACCAGCACTCTTCTCTGGACAAGGAAGGCACTTGTGATGTTGCATAGCCAAGAACTACACACTGAGACCTGCAAATACAGTCCTTGTTTTTAAAACTTCTACATAAGCTTGTAAGATTTATTTTTTAAAGAAGTGGAAAATAAGGTTGTTAGAAAAACCTCAACCATCCTTTACAAAAGAACCACTACTCACCAGTAACACTTTTCAGCAATCGTCCTCCACTCCATGTTTTTCCATTTTTGCTAGAGCTGGGGATGAGAAACAGCTAGTGAATTATTAAAAGACCAAGATACAAGTGTTGGGTTTGTTCTACATGCAAGAGAGAAAATGTGAACCTCCTGGGGTCAGTCAAAAATTGAGAAATGTTTTAATTTGTTTTTTAAAAAAAACTCTGAAGAATCCATTTGCTGACCAGCGCTCTGATTGTGACCATGGATCCAAGTAACCAAAGCAGAGGTCTCAGAATCAGCCTTTTGCTTTCTTATGAGCCTGATCTTAGATCCCAGCAATACAGGAAAATGACAGTAAAATGTCCTCTTGCAGGTAAAAGAAAAACCAAAACCCCTTGAAACAACCAAAATGGACACCATCACCCCAAAAAAAACCAACCCTCAACTTTCTTCTTTTTTTTTTTTTTTTTTTGTTGTTTTGTTGGTTGTAATAAAAAAAAAATCTTTAAACTGTGGCTGGACTTTTTTCTAAAAGTGAAAATTAATCTGTTCCTCGTATGTTAGAACAAAACTCTCCTACTGCAACTGAGCAGGAGACCTGTACCTACACCTTAAGGGCATCCTGATGGTAAACAGGCATTCCAGCTTGGAGGTTTGACATCACTGCCCATCCCATCTATACAGGAAGCATTTTCCATAATCCCCTGCTTAAAACCCAGTTCCTGATAATGTTTGTATGGTGTGGAAATTAAAGCTTCAAGGCTTCTGGTGTTGAGGGCTCTTCTATTCATCTTCTTCAGGGCCTGGCACATCTCAGGGTAGGTTAGCGCTACCCAGTTGCAGAGCTTTGTAATCCAAAAAGGTGCCAACACCTGTAGCTTCCTAACTTGCCTAGGGGCTTCCCTGCTCAGGTTTAGCCCTTGTGTGCCCCAGCCGGGAGGAAAGGAGTGGATTGAGGGAATCCTCCTCCTGAGCTCACCTAGGGCCAACCATTAGGAAGGTGATCAAGTCGTCACCCTCTGCCTCTCTCTTCTGCAGTGCTTCGGGGGATGATTGCATCTACCTCAGACAGATAGGCACAAACATCTCAATTACATCTAAGAAGGAGCATAATTGAGCCTAAATTGATTCAAACAGAGGCAATTAAAGCAAAACTCAGATCCCCGCTGGGAAGCAAAGGCACAGCTTATTTTTAACTCATAACCACAACAAAAATAATAATCAAAGGGCAGGATTACACCCCTCCCTTTCAGCCGGAACGGCTGAACCGGTCGAACCGCCCTTCAATGCCCACCCTCACCCGCAGGCTTCTCGGCGGAGGGGGGCGGAGGGGCGCGGAGGGGGCGTTCAGCACCATGGCCAGCGCCCGGCCGCGCTCCGCTGCCCGGCGCCGCGCTCCCCGCCTGTAACGCCCTCCCGGCTCCCAGCGGAGGTGCCGGGTCCCCGGCCTGGTGGTCCCAGGGCTGCTGGCCCAGGGCTGCTGGCCCAAGAGCTGCTGGCCCCAGGGCTGCTGGCCCAAGAGACCCCGGCCCGGCGACTTCCGCAGCCTCCTGCTCTACTCCAAGCCAGCAGCAATCCAAGTGCGGATCCTGCGGGATGCTTCGCCCCGCATCCCTGTCATCGGAGAGGGCGCGATGAGCGGTTGTTTTGCAAGGATGCTTCTCCCATTCTTGGTTAGGTGGAGACCTGGAGCGCCGCTGGATTGGCATTGCTCTGTACGGAGAGCAAACAAGAAGCATCAATTAGAAGTAATTACCACCCCCTCCCCATAACTTAAGAGGCTAATATTAGCCTTCATTTTTAAGAAAGGTAATTTGACGACCATAAATTACAATTATAAAAACTTCATTAGAGTCGGTAGCAATCCATCCACCATTGTTCTAATTACACACTGTAGGAGTAATGAATGCTAATGGTTTAATGTACAATAATTACCACAATTGAAAAATAATAATAATACAGAACAACCTCAGTTATCCAAATGTCATGGGGGACGTGGAATGGGTTGGGGTAATCGTGGTTTCAGATAATTGAGGGGCTCTTCAGCATGATTAATAGGTGATGTGACCTCTGGGTGGGGAATGAGGAGTTTTAAATGAATGCAGTGTGGTCAAGTGAGGCAAGGAACTGTGCAGAGAAAAAAAATCAGGCATCTTCTGTCTTAGCTTTGAATTTTAGTGGACATTTTGGATCTGAAGCAAATTTACTAGGTTTGCAACTGAGCTGTTCCACCCCCTGATGATTTGGGGGTGTGGATAGCAGGGTTTAAAGCAGAAATACAGGACTATGACATGCTGGGCAGAGCACAAGGGGCAATTTCAGCCCCTTGCAACACAACAACAATACTTAATTGTAGAGTATTTCAGGTGGGACAGGGCCCCGGGACATCTCTAATCCAACCTCTTGTTCAAAGCAAGCCCAACCCTGAATTCAGAATGCATTTTCCAGGGATTTGTCCAGCCAGTTCCTGAACTTCCAAGGATGGGAATCCCACAATTTCCTTTGGCCCTTGTTCTACTGCTCATTTACTCTCATAGTGAATTTTATTTCTGTATACCCCATCAGATCCTTCTCTGCCATGGTCTATACCCACCTCCTCTCCCACCATGCACCTCAACAAAGAGACTGAACACCCCCTGTTTCCTCAGCATCATCTCCCTCCAGCCCCCTGAACATCCTGGCATCCCTCTGCTGAACTCACGCCCATATATCTACATCTTTGTTTCACTTACTTGTCCTTATTAAATTCCACGTTTCCTGCCAGCCAGTTTCTCTAGCCCACCCAGATCGCCCTGAAAAGCTGCCCTACCCTACAGCAGGATGAACCCCACAGTTCACTGTCATCCAGAAACTTGATGAGGAGCATCACACCTCATCCTCCAGGTCACACACCGCACAGGATGAACATATGAAACAGGAGAGGTCTCGGGACAGATCCCAGAATAACTCCGCTTGTAACATAAGATAAAGATGAAATGAAAGGACTAACCCTTGCAATCATCCCTTTGAATGAATTGCTCAGTTTGTTCCTGCATTTGATCCTATTTGGAGGAACTTATCTTGTAAATAAAACTGTGGGATTTGCTGTGTTATCCTCCAGCTGCAGGTTTAAATCTGCCAACTGGATCTGTTACCTTGCCAGATCGTTCTGCCACCCTGGCTTTGCTGAGGTTGGGACACAAAGTCAACCCAAAATAGTTTCAATGCCTGTCTGTCTACAACCAGTGTATGACCGGGTCCCCTCACCAAGCTATTTCACAGTAGGAATGGATTTATCATAAGAAATCGGTTTGCTGCCTCCCCTTCCTCTGATACAGTCTGCACAGGGAGTATGAATAACATTACAGACTAAAGAATGTGATTAAAGAAGGAAAGAAATCAAATCTCCAGAACAGACAACAAAGCAAGTTTGTCATGGCAGGAAGAAGAAAGCAGATACTGAAAGTGCAGAATGCCGGATCACCAAGAAGTGACTCTCAGAGCTCCTCAGGACTGGTACAAGCTGAGCATGCCCTGGTGGCGTGGGCATGAGGGTGAGGCATCTCCCTGAGCTTCACTAGCTCTGCCCTGGACACCTTGCAGCATGTTCCCCTGGGCAGGTGCTCCCTGAGTGCCTGGGTACCACAGGGACTTGTTGGTGCTTCTCAGCTTGGTTGGTTGGTGTGAGGGATCGAGAGACTTGGATGTCATTTTAAATGGTCGGGTTTAAGCTTCTTCATTCTTGCCTTGATAAGCAGCCTGATAGGAAGGGAAATGTTGGGAGAAATCCACATTTCTGATTAATTTGCTCCGGGGTTTGGAAGGCACCAGCTAACCACTCCAGAGTCTTTTCTAGCCTTGACAAAAGTCCTGTGGCTAGAGAAACCTGGTAAGAGCTTGCTGCTAAAATGTCCCTGAGAAACAACGAGCTGGGGCTGAGAAAATACTGGGCTTTGGGTTCTTATTCCTGCATCCTTGCTGGCATTACAACATGCAGAAAAGCTCAGTCATGCTGTAGTGACATCTCAGAGCAGCCCACATTTAGGCATCATTTCCCACAGACCTGCAGCCAGCCCAGTTTCTGTAAGACATCTCTGGAGCCTGAAAGCAGATCCCATCCATGTCCCAGAGTCTGATTAAGAACAATGAATTCTTGATATGCTTCCTCTTTAATAGGATCCTAATTTATAAGAATGCAGATAATATATCAATGGAAATTAACTTCACACTTGCCTTACACTGGCAGGTTGAGCTGCAGGTGAGTGCAATGTAATTAAGAAATTAAAAGGTAATTTCCACATATGCTTTCTGCTAATCTAACTCGGCAATCATTTAATTTACAGCAGGGGATTGGCAAGGAGGCAAGCCAAAATAAATAAGATAATACTACTTTTAATCGCTTAGTGGAATGGTAATGGAATGGAGTGGGGTCTGCACGGAGCTGGCAGGGAGAGGTGCGGTGACCCCCCTGGTGCTGCTGATTGAAAGCAAGGCTTGATTTTAATTGCAATTCCACAAGAGTTCAAACTTTTAGCCACCAAGTTTCCTTAAGTTCTGAATTTAGTATTTTTTAAAGTTAGCTTTAAAAAATTCCTCTTAAAACTGTCCTATTTTCTGAAATGAATCATTTTTACAGTACCTGACAATTTTGCCTTCATCCTTACAGAAGAGCGAGAGGTTTCTTCTGGATCATTGAATCATCTCCCATTCTCTTCCCATTCCCAGCAGCTGGGATATACAGAGCAGTTAACCAGAAGCAGCATGGCACTGGGAAACCCCTGGGGAAACTGAGGCACAGACTAGTGAAAAGCACAGCTTCAGCCCACAGCCCTGATTATTGCCAGCCCAAGGGAGGGGCAACTCATGTGTTACCAGCTGGGGAGCACAGCTGTGCTGGGGGGACAGTTTGGGCCGAGGAGGGCAAACCAGCTCCCAGGGCTGCAGGGACTTGCTGCTGCATAACCTCACTGCTGGACACCAAGGCTGCCAGCCTCTCCTTAGGGGTGCTCAGCCCCGGGATCCCCACGTCAAGCAGCAGCTGGGGACAGTGGTGGGATGAGGCTGAGCAACCCCCCCTGTGCCCTGCAATACACTTTGTCCAACCTGGATGGGTGGAAGAGCGCAGGTTTGTGCCAAGGACCCCTTGGTGCTCTCCTTCCCACACCAGCTGTCCTGCCAGGGATGCTGCACTGCCAGTTTGAGGTGTCCTTGCTTGTGGGCCAGCGGGGAGAAACCAGCAGGTCTGGGCTGCACGAGCAGAGGTGCTGTCCCTCAGGGCACTGAAGGGGAGGGAGTGGGGACCCCCCCAGGAACCGCACACAAACAACTAGCAGGGATGTCCCCAGCAGCACTTTGCATCCCAGAGCCCTTGGCTCCTTCTCTTGAAAATTATGCATACCGCCAACCCTAAAGGGGCCTGCGGGAGAGGGTGATTCTCTTCCACACCGTGAAGAGCTGCCCGTGCTGAGCTTCAGGTGCCCCGGGCGAGGATGCAGAGGAGAGGATTTGGGCTGCTCTCGCGCTGTGGGAACACCTGGAGCCATGCATGCCAGAGCCTGCCTCAATAGGGGCAGCAGCGCCGGCCCCAGGGCCTCAGCAGGGGATGCTCCTCATGTAACTCCAGCTTTTTGTTCCAAAACCTGAGCCGTGGAGGGGGAGAATGCTTTCCACCTCCCTGCTGGATCCCGTCCCCTCCTCCACCCTGTGTCCCCTCATGCAGAATCTGAGATGCTTCCTCTCATTCCCTGGGGTCCCAGAAGCATTCATACAGGAGCTTAATCCTTCAGAAACGTGGGGACGCAGGGATTACCGGCAGACCTGGTGAGATGGGGCCCATCCCTCCTCCTCCGAGCAATGGGGCTGCCAAGGCAGTGATGCAGCCCCTGTCCCATGCAGACCCTTCTGCGTCTATCTGGGCCAAGCAGGATAGCAAGGACCAAAGCATAGACCCGTACCTCCATGGCAAGAAGACTTCGGTGATGGCTGTGACACCCCTAAATGGGGCTGCATTATCCCCTGTCAATAATTTATCTGATGAGTTGCAGCCTGCTTTTGTTGAATGAATTATTCCCAATGTATAGGGAGGTTATATTTGTACTCTTCAAGCAGCTCTAGAAACGGTCAAATAATATTTGCCCAGCAAATTGTTAAACGGCAATTCTTCTGTCACTCATTGAGTAAATTATTCACTGAGCACTTGTTTACTCGGCGCGGTGCTCCCTGCCTGTCACCCCAGCCACTGCCATGCAGGCAGGCAAGAGCAAGAGGGCACCTGAGCAAACAGGCAAAGGCGGGGTGGGGTGGGGGGGGGTGTCTGCCCAAGCCCCCAAAACCCAGCCAGCGTCTGTGCTTCATTGGGAATGGGGATGGGGAAGAGCGGCTGGAAGCATGGCCAGCTCTGGAGCCTGTCGTGGTAGTGGAGAGCTGGTGGCCCAGACACTGGTGGGAGGGGGTGCTGGGGGCTGCTGCTGGAGCTTGCAGCAAGCTGGCAGCCGTGCCCATGGGGTGCCCCCACTTGTACGCTACACCCACGTGTGTCTCAAGTCGCTGCTGTCACTGGTTTTCAGTGACTCAGGGGATGAACTTCTGGGGCAGCAGACAGGAAAGTGTCCCTGTGTTTGCGGGGCAGGGGGGCAGGGAGGATGGGCTGGAAGGGGAGACACGCTGTTTGGGGCAGAGAAGTCCACAGGTCTGAGCTTTTCTGGCAGAGGAGATACTGCCAGAGCAATCCCTTTACTTCACTCAAGCCTGGAAAGAGAAGAGCAGTTGGGCGATTATAGGACGAAAATCCTCTGGGCTGTAGATCCTCAGTAGATCGTCACATTCATAAAACTAAATACTGCCATCCGCTCCCTTTCCTCCTTTTTGCCTCCTCTCCTCATTGCCGTACCCCTCACATCCCTGCTTGCCTGCCCTGGAAGAAAGGGATGATGTCTCCAGGCTGGAGCCCTGCAGCAGTGGAGAAGTGTCCCCTGACCCCCCCCCACGCTGGGCACCCAGCTCAGGCCCTGCTGGAATCAGAGTGGGGGCTCCGGCCAACTGACCCCAGGGCAGAGCATACATGGCACCTTGAAATGTTGCCCCAGAAGTGGGGTAATCATTGAAAGTAATCCATTTTTTTAAAAAAGAACAAATATAAAACCATTATTTAAAAAAATAAAAAAGTTTCTGTTTTCATTTTAACTGCTTATCAATAGAGGGGGTAGTGGGTTGTAGGATTTTTTGCCTGGTCGGGTTTTTTGCTGGTACATCTGTTCTTTCCTTGGCCTTCTGGGAGCACAGAAATACCGGTTTACAACTGCAGCTTTCCCTGGTGCTCCAGCAGCAGAAGTGTCTCTTGCAGATCACATTTTGGTTTCTAGCTTCAACTGCCCAGGTATTCCTGCGTAGCTGAGGAAACACCTTCCACACAGCTGTTAAAGGTTTAGGTGAAGACATTAACCCAGCCCCAGCCACGAAAAACCTGCAGAAAAATAGTATCTACTCTGCCACATTTCAGGTAACATCTGGGCTGCCATAAACGTGTTACTTCCCGTTACCAGGAAGGTATCGCAAGAGTGCGGTGGGCTCCATGTTCCCCATCCACCCATGGTCCCTCTTCCCATCCCTTTCCTCTACCTTTTTCCTTCCCTCCATCTCTCCCGCTTTTCCTGTCTTGCTGCGAGACTTCTTTGCCTTCACCCTCTATTTATTTTGATTATTTTCCTTCTTTAATCTCTCTCCCACTCTTCCCTCCTTTTATAGGGATTGCTGCTTTCTTTATCTTTGTGTTAATCTAATCCCACCTTGCAGCTTTCCTCCAAAATGATTCAACCCTCTGGCCGTCCCCCTTGCCGCCCTGTGACACGGGGCTGATCCTGCCCTGCCCAGGGTCACCCGTGCCGGGAATGCTGCCATCCTGCCCCGTGCCCTGTGCTGGAGTCAGCCCAGAGCATCTCCCTCCTGTCCAACAGGTCTCCACCTCCTTCCAGAGTCGTTCTCCACCTCCCTCCAGGATGGGGCCACCAGCCACCTCCCCATACCTGAATGAGCCTCTACACCTTCTTCTGCCCATCACGGTCTGTGCACCACCTGCTTTTCCAGGAGTACCTGCCAGAATTCATCACAGCCCCCTTCAGAGCACCAAAATCCTTCCCTTCTCCTTCCTCTTCCCTTTTCCTTTTCCCTCCCCTTCCCTCCGCAGACAGGCACCCCCCTGCACACCCCCACGCACACCCCGCTCCCTTCCAGCCCAGGCCGGCTGCTGTGTGGGAGGATGTATTTCATATGCATGGCCTGGGATGGTCTGGGCTCTCCAGCCAGTAATTCACTGATTGGAAAATGTTCCAGGGCAGGAGCTGAGGACTGAGAGACAGGAGCAGGGGGAGCTGAGGCTGGGGGGGAGCTGGGAGGGATGAGATGGGAGTTCTCAAACTGCGAGTCCTAATACTAAGCATGTGGCCATATATTATTTTAATAAAGCCAGCACATCCTGCGCTCACGACAGCTGCTGTTCCCTTTCTCTCATCCTGTGAATCTCATTTATTCCTCATTAGCAAAATCACCTGTTTGTCAAATAGGGACAGAGCTGTAAGACATTAAATCGTGCGAAGGCTGGCGGGGGCCTGGGGAGCGTGGGGAAGAGCGGGAGGGAGGAGAGCTGGGCAGCCCGGCTCCTGCTCGCAGATTGAAGTCAGAACTTGACGAAGATCTCTTGAAGGTTGAGATGGAAACGAGGATTTGGGGGAGTGGATTATGCAGCATCTTCAAGCGCTCTCCTTTATTTTCCCTGCCTGTTCTCAGCATCCTGGGAAATGGTGCCTTGCACAGGAAAGGGGCTGAGGTGGGTGATCAGCACCTACGCATGGGAGGGTTTGGATGCACCCAACCCACGGTCAGCCATCACCTCCTGAGCAACAAACAATTTAAATCCATGGTCACCCATCAGCAAACAATTTTCCCTTACAGAAGAGGTCAGGTACAAAATTTCATCTGATTCACTTTTGTTGGTTTGGGTTTTCTTTAAATTGAGTGACGACGTCGGTGGGACTGACCTGTTCTTTCAAAGAACTGGGGTTTTGATGAATCAGGATTTTCCACTAACATTATAAAAAAATCCCTGGGCTGCACTAAATTAAGTGTCTGTCGCCCCACCAGCCTGGCAATAGAGTCTTTTTCTGCTGGTTTTGCAGCTTACTCGATGCTTTTCCTAACGCCAGCCCTGGCTTTTCCCTTTATCAGTTGACTGACATGAGGGGAAACAGCTGGCTGAAAACCAAGCTTTCTGGTTTGCTGACATTCTCCCTGGTTTTTGGAGATTTGGAGTTTTGGTTCAAATTGGATCCAACCCAACCATGTGTGTGTGAAAGATACAGAGCGAAACTTGGGGATGATGGGGAGATCTCAGCCCCTGGCCCTCCCGCATGGCACTGGTGTTCCTGTCTACCTCCTTGCCAAACGCTGGGGGGAAAGACCCGGACGGCAGCTCCTGTGCCTCCAGCCTCTTCAGGAAAGCCTGAAACTTTTTTCCCGGGAGGCTACTTTGCATTTTGGAAAACTCCAGCTAACGTGGGAAGGTTTGACCCCGGCGAGCTGGAGTTGAGAGATGTGCTATGGGAACCTCTGACATGCTCTGCAGCCAGGGTCCTTCCAGGGGGATATCTGCCCACCCCAGCCTTCCATCCCCAGTCAGGGTAAGCTGGTCTGGGGTCTGCAAAAGGAGCCACCAGCTCTCGGGAGGGTAATTTTTAAACTTGAGGAAAAACAGGGATCAGGAGGTGAAGGAGACCATGTCTGTGCACGTTTTCTATTTACTCTATTTTTTTTCTACTTATTCTCTTTCCTGCTTCTTTTTTTTTTTTTTTTTTTTTTTGTATTGTTCTAACCATCCCTCCATCCTCTCTTCATCATCTTGTTTTCCCTCATGTTTCTCTTCCCCAGATGCTTCTCTCTAGCCCCTCCCTATTTTTCCACCCATTTCCCCATCCAGCTCCTCTCCCCACTTCGTCTTCCCACTGTTGCTGAAGTCCTTCCTCCCCACCCCCTGCTCATCTCTCCATCTCTATCTCACAGCTGGTTTCTGTCTTGGGGGACATGTACAGGGACATCCAGTGGCCCAGCCTAGTGTCCCACAGGTCCTGCAGCACCAAGCCCAGCTCACTCCATAGCCCAGTCCTCTGGGGGACACTGGTTACCCACCTCCAGGCTGGCTGCGAGGCTCGGGGGGACAACAGTGACACCCTCCCTGAGCTTGCAGCTCAGCTCCCTCCCCACTGCAGGGCAGGAAAGGCAATATCTGCCTGCGCAGGGGCTGGGGGCTCCTGGCATGGGTGAGCTGCACCCAATGCCCCATGTCTGGAGGGATGGACAGGGTCCCACCACCCCTCACCCCTTCCCAGCCACCTCCCCCTGGGTGCCAGCGATGTCCCTGCTCCGCACAGCAGCCCTGCGTCCCCCTTCCCAACCTGCACCACCACCGTGTGTGTCGATGCCACCGTGTCCCCCCGCCCTCGTCCCCCCCTTCCCTCCTCTCTCTGAAAGTCATCAGGCCTAGCGAGGTCTTCTCCCACTTATGCAGCTCATGAATATTTAACAGCATCTGCTCTGGAGGCGATAAAGCCTACCAATCCTTGACAAATATGGCCTAATCTTTTCAATTTCGGGGTGCAAATATTCCTTCAGAGTCCTGTTTGTCACCTAGATTAATGACTCTGGCTCCCATAATCCTTTGGTGCTAATTCAAGTGGTGGCTACCAGGACGGCGCATGGCGGAGGGATGCTGGGACACATATGAAGGAGAGATTACTCACTTGAGGGCCCTTTGCTGCGGGGTTTTGTTCCTCCATTGCAGTGGGGACGAGGAGGGGGGGTCTGGGTGTTTGTTTGTTTTTTCCTCTTCATAGCTGCTGAATATCCATCCTGGATCTGCTGCGGCTGAGGAGGAATACCGCCGGGGGGGGGGGGGGCTCCCCCCTGCCCGCTGCTTTCCCCCCCGGGATGGGATGCGATGGGAGA